>JANBXA010000734.1:102272500-103472500 GCA_030556225.1 Cricetiscus sungorus | reverse complement strand
AACATCCCCATTCATCCAACTTCCACAATTTTTCATCCTTTCATGCATCATTAGCTACCAGATTAATCTACTTTCCATTTTCCTCAAGCTCTCCCATCATTTCATCTATCCACCCACCCATGAGCTTGTCCTATTCTAATATAGACCCCAAGCTTCTTATTTGTTGTGGCAGATCATACCTGTAGAAATGCTAGCAAATGTGAGCCAGAGTTTTATACCATGCTGTAAGTCATATATTCAAGTATCAGACCTAGAATAGAATATACCAGGGGATACATGAATTTTATGGTCTTGAGCTTACAGTTTTTCAATCTATAGTGTAAACATACTAATGCTAAAACAACATGCACACATTACACCCAAGGGCATATGGAAAGAGGGTGGCCTATACGTGGGAGCTATAAAGTTATATCCTGTAACTGTCCCAAAAGGGTATTTTCCCCAAAAAGTCAATTATTATGACTCCATTAAAGAAAACACATAACGATGAACAGTTATCATTTCCATCTCTATTTATCCATTTATAGATATTTATTCATTTACTATACATACTCATGTTTTCCATTTAATCAACTCATCAGGCAGACATTAATATTGTCTCCGACCTTACCTTATGGGCACAGAGGCCAAGTTCAGAAAGGCAATGTGCTCAGAGTTATAGCAATAGTAAATGACAAAACCATAGTGCTGGTCCAGGATTCTTGGGTCTCAATCTCATACCAACTTAAGTACTCTTTAAATAGTCCATATTCCAAAGACAAATGAATAACTCCTTGTGGAGTTCAGAAAAGTTTCCTAGAATAGAATTTCTACAAAAAAAAAGAAGAAGAGAAAGTAGGAACCTGGGGTACAAAGGGCTGCTAGAGTCATTGCCAGAGAAATGAGCTTAAATGATGACACAGAGACAAGAAGCAAGGTCAAGACTCATGGAAGAGATAGTGGACAATGCTGATGGTGCACTGAGGTGGGACAGCTGTGGCAAAGGATTCTAACCCTGTGAGATATGGAAAGCCCACAAAGGACATGAGCAACAGGATGGAGCAGTCAAGACACTCAGTCTAGGGGTGAGAAGCATAATGGCTTGCAGGAAGATGGTAATTTTAGCAGAAAATGATAGTTTTTCCTCCAGAAGAGAGGGGAAGAAGGCTGAGTTCCTAATGGGGACAGGAGTAGTAGGGGGAAGGAAACAAAGAAGTAGAGTATGGAAGATGAAGGGATGTGGTGAACAGCTGTGTGGGTGCATAAACGGGCAGGGTGAGTAGGTGGCTGGGTGAAAAGATGGTACTCACTCAGGCAGTGCCTTCTCCAGAGGGAAATGTCTCCCATCTCCTGAACTATTAAATAAGTGTGTGTGTGTGTGTGTGTGTGTGTGTGTGTGTGTGTGTGTGTGTGTGTATTCTTAGACTTTCCTCTTGAAACCCCAGGAACAACCATCAACTATAGACATGCCCACCAGCTAATTTGACCAGGGTAATCCCTTACCCGAGACTCACTTCTCAGAGGATTCGAGGCTGTGTCAAGTTAACAGTTAAATCTTAACTAGGACACTTGCCATTTCACTTAGATGTGTGAACTTGGGAAGAAGACTTAGTTGCATCCAAATTTATCTACATAATTTAATTTAGAGGGATAGTTAGGGGGTTAAATTAGCTAATATATAAACCTGTGCATAGTGGCTGTTAGGAATAAAGCACGTGGCAGACCTTGGCAGATTCCATAGCAGGCATTGAGGGTGGAGAGGTGTTGAAACAAATACACCAGGAAGGCAGAGCTTAGTGAGAAGTTTTATTGGAAAGGGAAAGGGGGACAGGAAAGAGAAAAGAGGTAAAGAGACGGAGATAGAGAGAGGACAGAAGAGAAGAGGGAGACAGGGGAACAGCAGAAAAGAGAGAGGGAAAGAGAGGGTAGGATCTTTTTTTTAAAGGGTCCTTTGCTCCTGCATGCGGAGCAGGGTAATGCCTGAGTACATTCTGCCAGGTGACAGTGGCAGACCAGAATAATGCCTGAATCCTTACAGTAGCTACTTAATAAATAAAAATCAGCATTAAGCTCTTTGAATCCTTAGGATTATATAGGATCACCTTACTTTCCTTTATAATACCATATTTTCCTCTAGAATCACTAGTCCCAGATACCTTCCATCACAGAATTCTGCCATGGCAGGTTTTGTACATCTGAAAGATTAACCATCATGGTTTATCTCAAATCCATCAACTGAACGTCCCGTCCTTCACTTAACAATGGGTAAAACTGTCCTTGTTCCTTCTCAAATCTCTCCCTATACAGGCAAATTCTCATTGTTTGGTTAAGATACCATGTCAGGCTAGATAGGAAAATTACACTCCTTTGCTTCCCCAAATGTTTCAGAATGCAATCAAGTGTCACAACTACATCTTCAGCACTGACATGGAAGGGAACTGACATTTCCAGCAGAGCTTGCAGGGGGGTAGCCTGTGATCAGATACCTGTGTGCTTGGCAAGGGCTGGCATTTGAATACACGTGTCTTCCCCCTCCAGGTTCAACATCTCTGTACTGGAGGAGCTGAAAAGCACAGAACTAGGAAGGCACCACAGGGACTTGGTTTCCTCTGACAAGATCTATTGCCCTGCCCTCATCAGCAGTTCAGAAGCTAACTAGGAGAAAGTCCTAAAGATGAACTAGATGCTATTCATCTAGTTAAATCCATCTCCCTTACTGACATGAGTTCTCAAAGCTGAACTCTTGTTCACTTCGTTTGTCCTGTACCCTAAAGGCTAGCAGACTTTTGGGTTATGTCTATTAATGACAAAATGACTGAATGAATGTATTTTTGAAGCAAGCAAATATAGATAAGTCACCAACTTAGCATGATGCTTTGACTTAAACTTTTTGGATTTTATAGATGAGAGAAACATGGCACAATAATTTTCAGTAGAAACCATGCTTCAGATTGTGATCTTTCCCAGTCTAGGGATATGCACAATTTTAAAAATGGCTTTAAAAGGGTGGAGCTTAGTCAGAGAGATTTTTAGGTCCTTGAGGAAAGGCTCTCAAAGGGCACTGTCGAATCCCAGCCTCATTCTGGCATTCTAATTTCTAGCTTGTGAACTGACTGGCTCCAGCTGTGACCCCAAACCTTACCACCACACCATGAGGTGGATGCTGTCAAAGGCAGGCCCTGGCCCAGGCTGCACTGTGCCATTGTTGAGGTCCCACAAGGCAACAAGGCAGAAAAAACTGGTATCTCTGCCTTTCATTTTGGGTTGTGGCCTTCTCTTGAGCCACCGTTTACTTCTGCAGGTCAGCATGTTAATCACTCCCGTGTTTGCCTAACCCATCACATCTGTTTTCAAGTCTGAAAGCAGAGATAAGTCACCTCCCTAACACTGAGATCACCTTGGATTGTAGTCAGAATAAATCCTACTGGAACAGACTATCTACCACTGAGGACAATTACCCATGGGATGAGTAGAACTCATTGGTGTCTGACAGCCATCTTCTCCCCTCAACCATAAGGACTTCTGATCACCTTGCAGGACCGGGGCTGAGTCAGTCATCAGCCACACTGCACCCTGGCTTATTATACAGCCTCCTACCTCCTGTCCCAAATCTTCTGTTTAGACCATTTTGGTACTCTGAGCATGGAATTGTGATCACTAGAACCCTTTATCTGTCCTTCTTCCCACGGAGTCACAGCAAATAAATGCCATTCTCTGCTTTTCGCCATGACTTGTCTCTTTAATCAGTGCTCTGAGCAAGGTGGCCAACCCAAGTGTTTTGTTGCTGGAAGACCCATGCTTTGCCCTAAAAACTCCCAGTTGCAAAGGTACCTTCCACGATCAGTTCCCAACTGATTTCCTTATGTGAATCCAGTCATGGGAACTCCATTCTGTCCTAAAACAATGGCTGTGTATCACCACAACTCCATGCATGTTGGTTCCCTGTCCTTCACTGCTTGTCTATATTTCAAGCAATTTTCACAAGCTAACACCATGGTCACTGTCCCAGAAGCCTCTTTTGTGGGCTCAATTCCCTGGGCTGGGAGCAGGATATGAACAGCCTTTCACACAGCAGGCTTATACTTGGCCATCTTCATCCTCCAGCAGTCACGTTCCTGCCACACCCCACCCACGCCCCTATGCTTAGCTAGCCTCTGTCTCTTGGTCAGACATGGAAGAGGCAGGAATACGATGGTAGTGGGTGCCTTGGGAGTGGCTTGCATGGAACAGTGAGCTAAGCATGTGATTTTAAAAGGAGGGTTTCCAGATGAACTGTTAATTCCATTTTTAATTTCTCTGAGGTTCCCTGGGGCATGAAGCAATAGTGTTTTTGTTTCTAAAGAAAATGGATTGTCTTCAGCCTGATCTAAGGGGATGGGTACCAACTTCAGATGACAGACTCATTTCTGGCTCTGAGAGAATGGAAACTGGAGCTTCTCAATGCAAGCAGGAGATCTCCTTGGATCTAATCATTTGCTCCTTCTACTCCCCCACACCAGAGAAGGAAAGGAAGGTGGAGTAGAACTGGGACAACCTTCTGTGCTCCATGGAAACTTCCTTCGGCAGCTTTGCACATGTCCAATTCCCTCTTGTGCTCCAAGGTCTGTCTCAGAAGCTCCTACCAATGTCTGCTTTTCCTGACTGTCCTGCTGTGCAATAATTGATCCCTTCTCTCCACTGCCAGAGCCTTTTCCTTAGGCCTCCATCTTAATTATTCTTGGAGGCTAATCTTTGTGAGAACCAGTTGTCTGCTCCTTTTACTTCACATGCCAAGAGTTATCTAAGGCACGGAGTCTCAAAGCAGTCCCTGACCTGGGGCAGAAGTGTCACCCTGCATTTGTTGGAAACACAAAGTCTTACCTGTTGGGGGGGATTTACCATCACACAATGAACCCCAAGTTTGCTTTGTGTTAATTAAATAAAATCAACCTTGGGTCAGCAGGCTGAGTTAGCAACTAGTTAACAGAGAGTAATCATAGAGCATCAGAGGGCATCTAGGAGCGATATAGAGATGCACCAGAAGTAGTAGGGAGGGATTTGGAATGATGGAGCTTTTTTTTCTTTTTGGCAAAGCAGAAGGACATACTCTTTGAGAGATGCCAGCAAGAAGAGATGTCAGAAGGTTAGGTGACATCAGCAAGGAGAGGTTAGCTAGGTGCTATTCAACCTCTCTGAGCTAGTGGGTTTTCACACCAACCTTTGAATTGCGAGTTTTATTTATAAATAGAATGAGAGAGATCTAGTTAAAGCACCTTTTAGCAAACAGCAGCAGAGCCAGTGCCTGTGGGAACAGAACTAATTCCCACCAGACTGTGGCCTGAGCAGCCAGGCTGCAGCCAGAGAAGGAGGTCTGTAATTGTGGTGTCACAATTGGCTGAAATGGCAGTAGATTAAGGTCCAGCCACTGTTTGAAGTTAAACCAACACTTGCCTTTTCCTGTTAGGGCAAGTGGGTCAGGAACTCTGGGTGGGGGCGCCCAGCAAGCAGAGTTTTAATAAGTGTCCCAGGAAATTCTAAAGCACATTGATCGAAGGGTAGGAACAGGGAAGAATTAGTGCCTGGCTGAGTATAAATGCACACACACAGTAGGCCCTCAATTAATGTCTTCTTAGTCAGAAGTGTGTAACTGAGATAGCTTCTTGCATACTAGAAATGGCCTGAAGAAGCATTCATGTTAGAAGAGAGATGAGGGCTACACAGGGAACTAGCTGGTTTTCCATTCTGCCAGTGCATCTTAAACCAGCATACAATGTTTCAAAAGACATTCCACATAACAGCAGGTATCAGTTCAAATCAGCTGCTAACTGCTTTGTTCCTGAGACCTTCCAACAGCATTTACCACCAGGAGTCCCTTATGATTAAGGATGGTATCTGGTTGGACAGTTCTGAGACCTCCATTTGCATTCAAAGCTGCTTCACACACTTAGACGATGAACCTATAGCAAGAGGAGGCTTGGCAGAGGAGGCAAGCAGTAGCAGTGCTTATTATGGTATGGATCCGATATAAAACAGGTCAAAATCCTGGTCCCCAGAACACAGAAACTACCTACAATAAGAGCCTGAAATCACACAGCTGTCCTATAAGCTGTCATTATTCCTCTCCAATCCCAGCATTTCAGAGGGTGTCACTTTGCTTGTCTTCTATGACAAACACTGTTAGTGGGAAAACAAAAGACAGCAACCTCCTGCCCCATGAACACTACCACAGCCCCCACCCCCGCCCTGAAGCACTGTCATGGTCTGCATGTGTACATCTTCAGCCAGATTTCCACCACACAAATAAAAACCTATCTTGACAGCACAGTTTTTTTTTCTTTCTTTCTTTTTTCTTTATGTCATTCTTTCCTTCCATGTAATGTAGTTGCATTTTTATTTCCTTTAAGAGGGTCAGCACATTTTAATCACAGTGCTCTTTGGCTTCCTGGGACTATTGAAGGAAGCATTCAAGGCTCAGCTGCTCAGTTCATTCAGATGGGAACTACCAAGTTCAATGAGAAAAGCAAAAGGTAAAACGAAATTATGCAGCCTTTTGGCAGATTTCCCATTTCTGCTTATAGAAAGGCACAAGATGGCCTTTGATGCCCTAGATTCAGGAACAAGAATGCCCTGGAAGGAATCAGTTCATATAATATTAATAGCATGTTATTGAAGGAGATAAATATAAAACCCAAATTAAAAAAAGAAGAGGACTTGATAAGTAAAGATGAGCAGAAGCCCTTTTCTCCCTTATTTCAAGATAACAGTCACCTGAAATCAGTAATAACTAACATGTGTGCAGGCCGCTG
The DNA here is from genome assembly GCA_030556225.1 of Cricetiscus sungorus. Lineage (NCBI taxonomy): Eukaryota > Metazoa > Chordata > Mammalia > Rodentia > Cricetidae > Cricetiscus > Cricetiscus sungorus. Next base: position 103,465,736 of record JANBXA010000734.1, on the reverse strand, counting down.
CAGTTTCCAAAATGCTTTTATGTCCATTAAGTCTATTAACCAGCATGGTCATTACTAATCGCTGAGATCTTATATAGTGCTTATGATGCTTTGGACATCGTGCCAAGCATCTTATGTGGATTATGTAACTTAATCTTCATAACTACCCTTGTATATATGTCCTCATCACACACAAACAAAAACTGACTCGCACAAGGTCACACAGCTTGTAAGTGCCGTGTGATGTAAAGCCTGGCTATTTGATCCCACTCCCACAGGAGCAACAGCGTTTCACAGGAAAAAACTTTGGCCTCAGCCAGGTTAGAGGATTCACTTTGGGTCACCCACAATGGTCCTGATTTTCAGTTGTAGTAAGGAACCTCCTCCCACTGTGCCCACAAGGAGGCCCGAGAAAGACATTGGCCTCTGTTGCTATTTCTTCTGCCTTCTCTTCCATTTCAATGCCCATGTTTAGCTTATTATGACTGGAAGCAAGACAGAAAGGGTGAAAAATAAAGCAAAATCAGTACAACCGAGAAAACATGTGAGCAAAGCAGATGGGGGATGTTAGGGCTGTGGATGGAGTGTGAGAATGTCGACAGAAGTTAAGAGCCCTTTGGGTTTGGTTTAGTTAAGCTCAGAAAGGCCACATTGTGCTGTACAACTGAGCCAGCAAACTCACTTCGGATGCCAAGGAATCCCGATACAGATATACTCTTCAGGGTGGACCACCTGGAAGAAGCAGTCCGAAACAGTTGAGCATCCTCCTTTGAATAGGTCACAGGCTTCCTGAGGGCCATGTCCCTGCCCTCTGCTGCACCATCCAGAAAAACAGCTTTGTGAAATAAAGACTTACTTGTGTTTGAGGCTTCAGTTGGCCCATCCAGGGTCCTCTTTCAGACTGGCCCACCCAGTGTCCTCTTTTGACACTGATGTTGAGGATGGTAAGGATGTTGAGGATGGTGAGGATGTTGAGGTGCAGAGAAGAAAGGGCTGAGCAACATTCATGCAGCACTTGCAAGGAAAGTAAAAGGCAAGGCCACACCCAATCTCTTGGCCTAGCTCCTGTTTGCTTCACAGGTTAAAGGGGTTAAAACAGAAGCATCTACTGGTACAGCAAGGCTAGGGAAGTAGAGAGTTGAAGGAGGTGATTCAATGTCAAAGTCAGAGAACTTTCTTTCTTTCTTATTTATTTATTTATGTTACATAGTTAAAGTATAAGATATAGTTACATATATGTAAATAGTGAAATGATTCCTACATGCAAACCGGTTAATACATCAATGATCTTACAGAGATACTATGTGAGTGCACGTGCATACACATGAGTGGGAAAAAAGTGCCTGAACTCAAGGGCCAGTATTAGCAAATTTTCAATATTTGATATAATATTTTAACTACTCACTGTGCAATAATTTAGTCACCATTCAGTCATTATACATTAAAATCTGAACTCTCTTTGACCTACATCTCTCCATTTCTTTTGACCTCCATCTTGGTAGCTACCATTCTAATCTGTCTTGCTGTATTCTGATTTGTTTAGAGTCCACATAAACATACCATGCAGAACTTATCACTTAAAAGTTTTATTCGTGTGTTGACATTTTCATTCATAGGTAAAGTGGGTTTGAATTTTTCTTTTTTGGGATGCCTTATTTCAGTTAGCATACAGCCCTCAAGATAGATTCGGTCATTGAGTTTTTATTCCTGACTTTCCATTTCATGAGAAAAATTATATGTGTGTCTGTGTGTGTGAGAAAGAGAGTGAGAGAGATAGAGAGAGAGAGAGAGAGAGAGAGAGAGATTGTCTATCTGTCTAGTTATCTATGTATATTACTATTTCTTTATCCATTCCATTAATAGACATTGTTGTTTCTACATCTTGGCTACTGTGAATAACTATAAAAGACATGAGATTATGTCACACCTGCTAGGATGGCTATAACAAATAAGAAAAGAATTAGCCAGGCATGATGGCACTGAAAAGCTCAGGTATGCAGGTTTCTGTGAGTTTAAAGCCAGCCTATTCTACAGAACGATTTTCAGGCCAGCCAGGGCTGCCTAGTTAGATAATGTCTCAAGAAAAAAATAATAAATGAGATCACAGGTGTCAGCGAGGCTATGGATAAGGGGACTCATTTACACTGTTGGCAGAAATGTGATTGGCATAGCTGCTAGGGAACATAACAGACATTCCTCAAGTGCTAAACGTAAAATGACTGGATGACCTAGTAACCCCACTTCTGAGAGAATTCTCAAAGCAAATAGCCTTCTCTTGATCCTAATATGCACTGGGTATTTTTACAAATACTATCTCACTGGACATTTTAGAATGCATCTGCAAAAAGCAGGCTGATCATTAAGCCCATTCAGTAGCCCAGGAGACTGAGGATTTGAAACACTGAATTAGAAAGCTAACCAGTAGAGCTGTAGTTCTAAAAACCTGTGGGGGTCACATGAGCTTTTCACAGGGGTCATCTAAGACCATCAGAAATACAGATATTTACATTATGATTTATAACAGTAGCAAAATTATAGCTATGAAGTAGCAATGAAATTAATTTTATGGTTGGGGGTCATCACAACATGAGCAACTATATTAAAGTGTCACAGCATTAGGAAGGTTGAGAACCACTCTAGTAGAGGATAGAATGATAGCTTAATAGTTAAGAGAGCTTGCTGTTTTGCAGAAGACTGGAGTTCAGTTCACAGCACATACAGTTGACTCACAACTGCCTGTAACTCCATCTTCAAGGCTCCAACACTCTCTCTAGCCTCTGTGGACATATACATAGACACAAACATAAATACAAATTAAATAAGTCTGAGAAAGAAAGAAAGCTATCCACTCAACTACCTAGCAGGTGTTGGAGAAAGGATCTATGTGGGCCACTCTCACTGTGAAGCCTATGATCCATCAGCAGAGCACATGAAATCTGGAGGCAAGAAGGTGAACACTGGAATGCCAAGCAGAGTGTCTATTACTTTTGTTCCTAATGATAAATACAAAGCCTTATTATATATATATATATATATATAACATACATACATATATATATATATAAAGCCATCATAACAACAAAATGGTCTCACACTGACATGAGTCAACTCCTGAGTTTAGAGCCACCCTTATCTGCAGCTGACCTACCTTGGGAAACCTTCTACCATCACTAGTCATGCATGCCTTGATCCCACTGGCAATAACTGATCATCAAGACAACTGTCTCATCCCTCTCACACTCCTACAGGGTCTTGTCCACATGGCAACCACATTGACCTATGAATTACATGAGACTGTCTCCATCCTTAAACTGCCAATGGCTTCCTGATCCTTTGGAACAAATTCTGAACTCCCCATGGATGCCCTGAAAGTCCCACATGACTCGGACTCTCCCTGCCTCTCCAAACTCATCTGATGTACCTAGCATGTGGTACTTGGACCACTAAGGTTTATTCTAATCACAAGTGCACAGCCTTTCCAGCCTGAGGACCAGGTGCAGACTGTTCTACAGCTAGGAGACTCTTGCCAGCTTCCTCACACGGCCACTGCTTCTTGCAATTAATGTCTGTCTAAATATTGCCTCTGTTAACAGAGCTCCCTTGGTCATCCAGCAATGAGAGGCACCCCATTCATCATCTTCATAACATCATCTCTTGTTCTCTTTGACAAAAGTACTTTGCCTACATGTCTACACATTAATATCTCTGCATGTCTCTCTCTGTGTGTCTGTCCCTCCCTTTGTCTCTCTGTCTCTGTCTCTCTCTTGGCTGGCAGAAAGTAAGCACAATAACTACAAGTTTTTGTGAATACACAACCACAAACAGGAAATCTGGATAGTGGCGCTCTCTGAGAAGGAGGATTTCTCTTACACAATTGTAGACAAGGAGGCAGCATAAAGTCATTCTCCTCTCTTGAAAATGGGTAGTGATGGGGGAATACTATCTTGGAAACTGTTTAGGGGTGACACATAGCAGGAAGGAAGCAATCAACCACTACCCTTGGTGATAGTTACCCTGGCAGCAGCTGCCGTGGATACATTTCCTGAATACTAACCTGGGTTCATACAATGCATCATATCTGAAATTTGACAAGAGTCATACTCAGACCCTGAACCATCAACCTGACAGAGCTCAAGCATCTCCCTGGGGCAAACAGCACCTGCAGAAGCTCAAGTTAAAACCAGCACCTGCACGTGTGCACCTGCAAGGCTACACAGCAGACAGAGTGTTTGCAAAGCTGACTTCTCTGCTCCCCTCCCCATTAATATTGCAGCCTATACTGATAAATAGGGCTTTAAACTTAAAACACTAGTTCATTTTGAAACCCAGAACACTAATATGAAGATTAATAGGACCAGAAATAAATCCTTGCACATTGCACAAGGATAGCATGTTGCTTGTTCCCTGGAGATTCAGTGAAACCCAAGAAAAGAATAAATATAGAGTGAATATGCTTACTCTATGCTACTTGAAGTCAAAGTGGAATGACAATGACTTTTTTTCCTCCAGTCTATTGAAAGGTTTTTATATACAAGGCATTTGAATTTTTTTATTACATTTAGTTATTTGTGTGTGTGTGTGTGTGTGTGTGTGAGAGAGAGAGAGAGAGAGAGAGAGAGAGAGAGAGAGAGAGAGAGAGAGAGAGAGAGAGAGAACAATGAGAATGTGTTTGTGTGTGTGGACTGTAGGAGTCAGGGGAAAGCTCACAGAGTCAAGTTCTTTCTTTCTATGATTTAGTTTCCAGACTGAACTCAGGATACTAAGCTTGGCAGCAAAAACAAGCACCCTTACCCACTGAGCTGTCTCACCAGCCGTACCTGGCATTTTAAGTGCATCATTTGTAGTCTCACAAATGCTAGTAAAGTTAAGTAGTGATAGCCAAGTAGCTGGGAAACTATAGATCTGAACCTAAGTATGCCTACCTGTGTCCTTAGTACTGTGTCCCAATCCTTCAACATCTAAGAGCTGAGGTCTTGGAATCATACAGTCTGTGTTCCTACCTACCCAGACGCAATGGCAAGATGAAGCAATGCAGTTGTTATCCTGTCCTCTTTGTCTGTGCAGGACGCTTTCATAACCCTTCCCATCACTGCTCACAGTCAAGTCCCTCCCACCCAGAGAAGTACTTTCACCCAAACTCCATGGCAAGCCAAAATGGAAAAAGAAGAACAGATTCAATGTGGCCTGAAGGGATTTCTTCATGGACTCAACCCACTCCGGGTTAATGAATTTACCTTCAGGAAAAATACAAAGACAGTAAAGTTTTTTTCTCTTTTAATAATAAAGGCCAGGATGAAGATCACTATATGCACCACCAGTTCTACACAGAAAACCACCATGAGCAGCTTTGGGGAGTCTACCCACCTGGGCCACAACACCATCTATGGGTTCATTTTTTCATTTTCATTTCTACATCCATTCCACTGTGGCCCCCATATGCCCACCATCTGCTTAGTAAGGAGGATAAGGAGGGGCTTCATCTGCAGCTCCCTTCTCCAGAGAGTTTATTCTAGAAAGGGAGAGAAATACACATAATTCCTCGTAGCTGCATGAACCAGGCCGGTATGTGGTTGTAGCAAAGAAAGAAAACAACCATTTCTGTGGAGCAGGCTCAACATGGCAAGTGGCTCTGTGTCAGAGACTCCAGAAGTAAGTGGGTATCAGGCACATCTGATCTTCCCCACTTTGAACTGAAGGAACAAGGCAAGCAAAGGTATTGATGTCTGAACCTGGGTGGATCCCAGGATGAGATGAGATGAGGTGAAATGTGGGAGTCAGGGGAGGCGATACCAGATGTGCCTAGCAGAGAAGGCCAAGCCAGGACTTCCCTCTGTGTCCCTGTGAGATTTAGCAACAACTGCATAGAGAATCTCCCAAGTCCACAAAAGGACACACACACCATCTCCTCTCTCCTGCAAGGCACATTTCCATCATCCCTGGATCCCTGACCATGTTTGGGACAGGGTACTGATTCATAAGCAAGTATTTGCCTAAGATTTCTATTCCACTCCTACACTTGCTCATTAGAGATCATAGGAAGACAAATTTTATCCCACAGGGAACAGAGGGGGAAGTGGAGTCTGAAGAATCATATCACACATTGCCATATAAAACACAAGGCATCTTCTTTACCAGTTCCTGAACCTTCCTTTTATAAACGATTTTAAATTTATTATTATTATTATTATTATTATTATTATTATTATTATTATTATTATTATTATTATTGTGCATGTGTGCTATGCACATACCATAGCATCCCTGTGGAGGTCAGAGGACAACTCTTCACAATCGGTTCTCTCCTCCGACCATCAAATTTGGGTGGTCAGTCTCGTGCGGCAAGCACCCTTATCCACTGAGCCATTGCACCAGCTCTTCTAAGTACTAACTATAAATCTCAGGGAAACACATGGCAGTCCATGCCTCAAAGTCCCCTCAGTAAAACAGGGAGGATGATGCTCACACACAAAGGTATCACTAGACTCCATAGGTGCCGTGATATCTTGCTTGTACAAATAAAGCCTGTCTGGGGGTCTGAGAATGGAGCTTGCCATTAGTTAACCATAGAAGTCTGAGGTCTGTCCATATTCTGACATCAACCTTCTAATCCCAAGGCGTCAACTCTGCTTTCTTAGAGTAAAACAAAACAGTAACCTGGCAGCCATTAGCTACAGAAGCCATTGTACCAAATGTAGTAATAGAGGATCTGTGTAAAGTGTTAGCCTCTCTCACGGCATGGCAAGTCTCTTTGTCAGGGTTTGTGTGTTCATCCAAAGACCTGAAATATAGAGACTGTGGCTGATTCCTGGATTTACCCGCAAGTGCCTGACAATGGTCCTGTCACATCACGGGACAAGTTGAACACATGTTTGCTGAAGGAAGATATGTCTGACAGGCACTTAATGACTTACAAAGTACGTCCACACCCTTCATTTTATTTGATTTTCCAAAAAGCCCTAGAACACAAAGGGAAGCTGATATCATTATCCACATCTCAGAGAAGGGGAAGAGCCAGCAGGTCACTCTGGCTGCTGTGTCGTCTTTCTCTTAAGGACGATAATGGGCTCTTACTCCCCTCCTGGAAGAGAACCCAACACACTGATATTGGCTCTGATGCACAAGTCTGTTTAAAAGCCAGAGCAGACGGTTTCTTTATTAGCTTTCATATCTTTAAAAAATGGATCAAAATCTAAAAATCTCAGTGATAATTAGACAAAAAAAAATCTGAACCATTCAACCTGTGAGTGTGGATGATTATTAAGCTTCTATTCTTCCGTCTTCTCACCTCCTTTAGGTATTCATTGTCTATAGCAAAGAGTATTCATCTTCCTCCACAAAAAGAATCTGTTTCCTACAGAATAGAACTGTCAGCACCATTGGAGCCTTGCTCCCCGGGTTCACCCCTCCTGTCAGGTTTTGAAGTGCACAGCATCTCCTGGGTGGCTCCACTACTGGTCCCTCTCCTAACATACCAGGGACTCTTTTTTCACCCAATGGAGACCTATAATGCCATCCCTCATGTCAGAACCACAGAACTTTCCCCCAGAACTTCACACAATCCCACTTCTTCAGCATATCTGAAGTCTATACCCCAGCTACCTCTGTAGCCTCGGCTCTCAAATCCCCTCATGTCACTGTATGAGCAATCCCAGGAAGGAGCAGTAGAAAACCCCACCGCAAGATTAGGCATGAAAGGGTTGGGAATCTGGTGTCATATAGTTTTTCAATCATTCATTCACATACTCAGCCATTCATTCATCCACTCATTCATTCCCACTGTGCTACGGATGCACAAACAAACGCTCTGTGGTTCCTACATGTATGACCTTACAATCTAACAGAAGGTACAGAGGTTCGACCATATATATGGCCATTGTACCAAAAGACTGGGGATAAAGGAGACTGACTGAGACTAAAGGAGAGTTGGTGGCCCTGCTTAGCAGACTCAGGAAGATCCACAGAATGCAGTGATACATGTTATACTTTAAAAAAAAGACCAGGAGTTTGTTTGTAGAGAAGAAAAGATAAGAGCAGACAAAAGGCAGGGGGAATGAGATGGTCTTAGTGGGATGTAGGAAAAAAAATGAACTCAATTCTTTCAGAATAAGAAGTTTAGCATAAAAATGTTAAGCAGAATAACATAAAATTATCACTTAAGTCACTGAAAGAGTGAAGGCACCACAAACACAGCATCTCACATCTAAAGGAACAAAGACAACTCAGAGGCTCTGCAGAGCCACCTTGGTAGAAGCCCAGATCTCCTGCATGGGTGTTGGGGAGGCACCATTCAGCTGGGGCTGGAGTCTCTGAGCTCAGGGAGGCCCACTATGTGGGATCAGACCTCTGAAGAAGAGCTGCCAGACAATGCATGCCAGCATGGCCTGACTAAAGTGTAGCAAAAGCTGGGGCTAAGAGGTCTGGGGAAAGTGTAGCAGGTCACTGTTGTCGCAGGAAGGAATTGCAGCTTCCAGAGTGAATCTGTCTACTTAGACTCTGGGTCTTTTACCTCTGGAGGATATTTGATTATGTATAGAGACAACCTTAACCTTCACAACCAAGATCTTGTTTCTGGAGTTCACTGAGTGGAGAACAGGGGTTCTAAAAACATCTTCCAGTGCGTGGAACCACCCCACCACAAATATAAATAGCCCCGAAGATAGGGGTCTATTCTACACTTATTACTGAGAGCTAACAAGCAGAGAAAGTGTCATCTTCTGCCATCCGGCCATGGAGACCTCCTTTAGCACCCCTATTGGCAGAACCTAAGAGAAAACAGTGGAGTGTCCCAGACACCCACCAGAAAGCCAAACAGGGAAGGGGTGGTCTAGCAGGTACCTGTCAGTGACCTAAAAACTGGTGCAAGCATCACAGGTGAGCTTCTTATAGCAAGCTCTGGCAATGTGGCAGACAGAGGATGAGCTCTGCAGAGGAAGAGTCCCCAGGGTGGAGGGTCACGAGAAGATCCTGACCCACAGAGGTAGGTGCTCGGCACAGAGTAAGAACCACGAGTGTTGATATCCTAGTCACCCCATGACAAGAAGTCCTCTAGCAGCTTTGCTTCCAAACTCACTCTTGGTGCTATGTGAAACTCTTATCTGAGGATGAGCACAGAATCTCCTAAGAGGAAAATGGCTCCTGTTTGGCAGTCAGCATTTTGTCTTCTGCCTAGCTCTTACCTGCTGAGCACAAGCAGGCAGTCCAGGTTTCAGATATTTTTTTTTAATGTCTCAGTGTGCTCTTTCCTAACTATTTTCCACTCCAACAAGAGCACAGCAGTTCACTCATCAGTCACATCTCAGAACATTCTGTGTGACATTAGCAGCGTTTTATTGCCATGTATGCCTTATGATAAATATACTATCATTCTTAGTCACTTCATCTGGCACCTTCCCCTCATCTTCTTCTGTGAAAACTGAGGCGCACTGTAGATACAGCTATTGTGTTCCAAGGAGCACTGAAAGAAGAGAAAGAGCTCCTGAAGGTGATGGAAAAGTGGGTTCCAGGGGGGCCTGAAGTGGGGTGATGTTGCTGTTAGCCCATCACAATATGAGCATGTTTTAAGCATAGCTAAGTTCTTATGGGGTGCTAGGACCCCTAACAGTTCCTCCAGGTTGTTTTGTTCCTACTCACTTGAAGAGTTGTCATGGAAGCTCAGGACATTAATTTCTCCAACAGCCATGGCCTAGTTAGAAAGATAGAGTATTAAATGATGTCAGTACCAAATTCTGGGGCCATGGTAGGCTCAGTGCACATCAATGGTGTCAAATAGATGGGGAGACCAATGCACAACAGGTCAGAGAAGTCTTTCTGCATGAGGCAAGAATGAAAGGCAAAGCAAAGGGCATAGAGGAGGTAGCCTACACCGGTGGGAGGGGTGGGCAGCATGGGTGAAGTTCAGAAGCTAGAAAACCTACTGCACTGTGGACCACAAGTTTAGACTAAGAACAAGATAACTAACATTAAAAGGAAATCCAGAGTGATGCATTGGACCTGGGAGGAGGGACAGTAAACTGAGCTGAGGATCTGAACTTTATAGTGATACTAATTATGTGAACACAGCCATTTATCTTCCTTGAGTTTCATCCCCTCATCTGGAAATGTGGTAAGACATGTGTCACGGCTGCCAAGCAGGATCCGTGCTGTTCAAATGAAGCACCATCCTGCTGCAATTTGCTTAGGAAACCAGCATACATCATACCTCCAGCATCTCAAATGAGAATCAGAAAATACAAAGGGGCAGCCTTCCTTCGCCTCTCATTTCCCTCCACCCCCACAGAAGAAACATTCTCTCAGGAAGTAAAAGTCTCCCCTCAGGCTTTTGCCAAAGCATTCTCAAGTCACAATCCATAATACGATCTTCATGGAAATTATATTTCTACTCCCCTCTGCTAAGAACACAAACACACACAATGGTGGCCTCAGAATGGCCTTGGTGCCTTCCTGCCTCTGGTGTATGTCTTCCTAAGCGGCTGTCCTCGCTCAGCACCAGCCTGCCTGATAACATTATAATTTTGTGTACATTGTACTCTCCGAAGCCATGCAGAGGCCAGCACGAGGACATAGCAATTGACAGCCGGCCCTAGCTTCTTTGTAAAGCCCTGCCATTTCCTCCTTTGCGAGTTCATCAAGGTCCAGCCACTGTATTTGGGTAACATGCCCAAAATGGCATAGGATACCAGTGTTACTACTTCTCCCTAGCAAGTACTTTATCAGAAAGGAGACAATTTGGTTGGAGGCTGTTCTTGGCACAGACAATAGCTTGTGGTGGAAGGCAGGTGGCATGGGGACAGCTTAGCCACCTGGACCAGGTTAGCTCTGAGTTGCTGGAATGCAGCAGAACAGATACAGCAGGGACTTAGAAACCACAGGGGGTTGGTTCTTGGCATCTTTCAGTCCATGACCTCTGTACCTTACAACAGCTCTCTACTGAAATAACTTTTATACTGCTAATTAACGACTCTACAAATGTTGGAGAAATATTTATTAAATGCCCATTATGAGCTAACACTTATGGGCACTGGGGATAGAACGATGAACAAGGCGCAATTTATTGTGCGTGGAATGGAACTTGCACCAGGCACGAATCAATTGCGCGATTAGTGCAAACGTTGATCTTTCTTGATTATGGGACCTCACGGAGGACAGCAGCCCAAAGGGGTTAAATGAAAAGCACAGTCGGCCTGTCCTGGTGACTTCAGCACCAGGACTGACAAAGGCTCAACTGCCAGCTGCTTTCCTTTTTACTTATTCTCTTCATTTGCATTGAGGAAGGCAGGCCAAAGCCTCTTAACAATTACCTTATGCAGTAAGCCACAGACCCAAACAGAGTTCAGATTATCTATTTAATTCCCCAGCCTGCAAGGGGGCATTTACCATTGTCTATGCCTTATCCACACGTAATGGATTAGTGCAGAGCCTGGGGGGAAAGGCATGAATACTGTGTTTAGCAGGAAAGTCATATAACAGAGATATGAATCCAGAGGATGAATTTGTGAAAGAGGAGAGTCTAGTGAGATTTGCGGCACACTTCTTGCAAGGCCAGGCATCAGGCCTGGGCTGCTCAAAACCTGTGGAAATGTATCACAGGCTGCACCACCCCCAAGCTCACATGAGACAGGAGGTCATCTACCACCTGGGAATAAAATGTGAGGACAGTAAGTGGAGCTACACTCTGTGGAAAGAAAAATCCAAAGCAGCCAGCATTTCCAGAGAAATCCCCAGGAGCTGAGACTAGGCAGGTAGACACAAATCAGGCAGAACTGCTTCTGAGTCCTTCCTCAAAGGTGGCAACTCAGAAGAAGAAGAAAGAGACTATGAGATACCTCAGTATTTGGGGCAAGGCCCAGAGATAAAGACTCTGGCCATGGCCAGGAAGAGGCAAGTCCAAAGCCTGGGCCTACATAGCAACATCTAATGCAAAGTCAGTCAGTCAGTCAGTTACAGATTTACATGACAGGAAGCCCTGACAACTAGGGAGGGGGACCACGAACTTTGGTGGGATATTTAGAGGAAACAAGGACACAGAGACCTCTTCATGAATAACCACGGGATAAGATTTTCAGTATAAAACACAAGAGACCCAATTTATCCAATTCTGAAAACATGCCAGGCCCTTGCTAGGAAGCTCAAGCCCCAGTGCTGAAACTGGACTTGAGGCAAAAATACACAACCTCTCTGATCCTTTCCTGTTTAAAGGTCTCTGCACTAGGGCAGTATGAGGAACAAAGAGATGATGCTGCAAGACACTCAGGACATCATCTGGCTTACTTCTAAGAAGTCAATATCAGCCTGGCAGTGGTGGTGCACACCTTTGATCCCAGAACTTGGGAGGCAGAGGCAAGGTGGATCTATGTGAATTCGAGGCCAGCCTGGTCTACAAAGCTACAGAGAGAAACCCTGTCTTGAAATATCAAACAAACAAAAAAGAAGTCAATATCTCCAAGCACATGTGAAATGAATGCCATCAAACTCATCCATGCCCACCATCACCACCCGAAAGAAGCTCCAGAGAACATATACCATGCCATTCCAGATGAACAGGATTTGGAACAGGCTGAAGGAACTGGTTCTCTGATGAGTGGCTGTCTCTAGGGAACCCACTGAGCAGTGACACTGGGGTGCTGAGCTGCTCTGTGAGTTGATACAATGATTACCTAGGACACATTTATATAAACTCTCTGTGCCATACATTCTGCATCATGGCAGCATGACTGAGCCTATGAACCACCATTCTTCCTTGGATTCATCATGTAAGGCAACCACTTCAGGAACCAGAGAGGTTGGGATGAATCTGAGGTGTGGAGCGTGAGTCTCCTGCAACACACTCCATGTGGAAGATGGCCATTGGAGCTCCAGTTTCCAGAGCTAGTCTCAGCTCATTCAGCATCATAAGAAAGACACTTCTTCCCCATTGCTCAGTGGGTAAGGGCAGAGTTAAGGAGAGAGGCTGATATTTATACTTCATGGCATCATCATCTGCTTAGAGGGCCCCCAATCTATTAGGAAACAAGTCTCTAGTACTGGATGGGGAAACTAAAGCAGAACCCATTGTGCAGAGAAGGGGACTCAACCAGAGCTAACCCAGTACTTTTCTGTTTTGCTGCTAAGTGATAAGAGGCTGAACCACTAATGGGCAAGAAGAAAGGATGCAGGTTGATAGGAGGATCATGCACATGTATCACTAAGCCCAGCAATGTGAGTTACAGGCCAAGAAAGGCAGAATGCGCAAGGTTCATTACCCACCTACAGAAGGGTTTATCACTTAGGCAAGAATAGAATTACTGAATGCCAGGTGTATATTGGGCACTTAATGGGCACTGGAATAAACAAACCAAAGTCTACAGCTTGAAGAATTCAAGGTCAAATAGTAAGGAAAGCTTTTCAAATAACAATTATAATTTATATTCATGAATACAAGCAGAGCAGGCTGGAAATAGTGTTTTGTTTTGTTTTATTCCTGTGCTGGAAATAGAACCCAGAGCCATCCACACATGAGAGAAGTGCTATATCACTAAGCTGCACCTCCAGCAAGAATAGGGCCTTGGGCATGTTAGGCAAGTACTGAGATATAGCCCTAGATGGAAGCTGGAATAGGGAAATTTATTTCTGAGACAAAGGAATACTTCATATGAAGATAAGAGACTAGCCTTGCATTTTAGACAGAAGCAACGTGTTTTTTAAATCATACAAGTTTGGAAAAGTAAAGCACTTTCAGAATCTATGCTGAGGTTGGACTACAGGAAATTAATGGAGAGTTATTGAAAATGGGCAATTATAAAAGACTACGTTTGCAGAATACTCAAGTATCCTGTACAGATCTTGGTGATTTTCATACATATAAAATATACATATTCATCATAATCTCACAGGTAAGTAAATATTATCAACACCCCACTTAACTTAAGAGATTAAGTACCTATTAAGTACAAGACTACATTATGGAGTCCAGAGTTAGGATTGTAAGCACCCATGGTCACCAAAAGCCTGCAGGTCAAGTTCAAGACTATTGACTTTACTATTTGACAATAGATATTGACTTAAGGGTGCTAAGATAAGGAAGGACTCATGCAGAGTTTCTTGTTAGAAAGATTGAATTGAGTGAGGCATGAGGGTTCATGCTAATAATTGGAAGGCTAAGGTAAGGAGAATTACCATGAGTGCAAGGCCAGCTTCTAGACAAGCCACTGTGAGTCTCTGTCTCAAAAATTTTCAAAAGAGAAAAAGAAAAATCAAAAGACTGAATTAGCTATAATATAAAGAATGAGATGCAAGGAATATGAGAGTAAATGCATCATAGCTGGTTAGAAGGCTTTGCAACTGTGCTGGGAAGAGAGAGAGACTGAGCGTGTCAAAGGGGGAAGTGTCAATCAATACAGATAGAAGGGCTAAGTCAGGTTACTGAAGGGAAAGAGGTAACAGCATTTTGTGGCAGATGGAAAGCAGCGTGCAAAAAGGGAGGAAGATAGAAAGGATGAACCTCCAAGAGCAGATTCAACCTTGACAGGCAAGTACAGACCTTAAGGTAATGGGACAAGAGGATATTCTTATCGCGATAAAGGACAGTTTTACAGAAGACTAACGGTCCCGTCTACTCTCTGAACACAGGTGTGTGAATGGAGAAGGCTGACCCAAATAACCACCATTCTTAAGTAGTCTGCCAAACCCCTGACAAGCTTATGTCCTTCCTTCTGTCTTTTTCTCCTCTATTCCTCCTCTCTTCTAAATAAATATAATTACACTGGCTTAAAAAAATAGTGAGATATTCCACACACAAGTAAAATATTCAAACAGCACAGACAAATGCAAAGAGGATAAAAAAGTTACATGAAGCTCCATTAGTATCACCGGGATGAGATCTCTCCAACCATTCGTAACCACAGGGCACCCACACAACCCCCCCCCCACACACACATACACATACACACACACATTCACACAAGTATGCACCTCATGATACCCATATGCAATTCTTTCTAATTTAGAAACTTCTTCCCATTTATTGCATTCCAGAAATATTTCAAAATCATAAGCATTCATATGGGCTGAGGCCATCTATTCAGTAGCTAGATAGGATTCCATGTTCTGTGTATCTCATAATCTATTGAGAGTTTTACCAATGGTCAAACAAGGATTTGGGCAAATCCTTGCATCCCCTCCCCCCACAATATCTGTAAGGCTGCACAGTTAATAAAATTATCCATTGCAAGCAAGTTGGAGATTGAGCAGCAGCATACCACAACCTGAGACATAATATTCTTGACAGTCTCCTGAGCTTTGGGTCAGAAAAGTGGAAATCTGTGCCTTCTTGCCTTCCACTGCCCCCCCTCCCCGTGCCCACCTGATCAGCTTAGTTGATGAGGAAGTCTGCAGAGGGGCAGAGTAAGCTGAGGGTGACTTCCCTGCTGGGAGAAGCCTCTTGGTGGATTGGAATGAATGAGAAAAACCCACTCAGACTCAGGGAGATTGAAAACCATGTTTTGCAAGGCACTTCCAGTGGCACTAGTAGTCCAAGACAAGCATAAGCCTTGCTGAGGCTACTCAGGTGGCCCAAGGTATTTACATGTTCCTGGATGATCTTAAGACATAGGAAATATACAGAGCTCACAAAAACAGGCCAAGAGAAATTCAAAGCCACAGCAGCTTTGAAAATTATCAGAACCTATATTCTGTGAAGAGTACTTGCTAGTTTGAAGTACCGGAACATAACTTCTGTGTGTTATGGCTGGTCACTAAGCTATGTAAACAGAAGGTGACTGTTATTCTTAAAGACAGGAATGCAAACTATACTGGCCACAGATGTCAGTAGCTACACACTCCATGAAGAAAAGATGAACTTCACACATGTATACCATGAGAGCTATTAAACAATGCAGCAGGATTTGGGAAAACAATATGCTTGTGTAAACATGCATGCCATTATATATGAGTGACCAGATGTAAGAAGAGCTCCCTTTGCGAGGTCTGAATCCCATGCCCAGCTGTAAACCCTAACACACATCCTCAGGTCATCAGTGGGTAGAGATACCTCCATTCCCACTGAGTCTTTGTTTTGCAAAGATGGAAGACACTGAAATAAGTCAGTGTGTATCCGCAAAGACTGTGACAAGTATGGCTACTGCACTCTTTAGCAGCACCTGCTTCACCTGGGATAGAGGTCAGACACATATCCACCCAGAGCAGGAAGGTTGTGTAAAGGCTTTTCCAATTACCTGGGGTTTTCCAAAGACTGTCTGGCTAATACAGTTTATAATATCCCCTTCTTTAGACTGTGGGATCGCTATTAAAATTAAGCATACCTCCAAAACATGCTCACCCACACACTATAACCAAAGTGCTCCTATAGATGTGCATCTGAGGACAGTCAAGATGTGGTTAAATCCCTGGACATGGACACCACACACACACACACACACACACACACACACACACACACACACACACACACACACACACACACACACACACACACACACACACACACACACACACACACAGGGTACCTCCAAAACGTGCTCACCCACACACTATAACCAAAGTGCTCCTATAGATGTGCATCTGAGGACAGTCAAGATGTGGCTAAATCCCTGGACATGGACACTACACACACACACACACACACACACACACACACACACACACACACACACACGGGTTTGATGGGAGGGAGAGAGAGACGGAGATAGATAGACAGAAGACAGAGGGAATTTCATCAATAATTCAGCCCAACCTTTACTAACATAAAGATGTTCTCCATTACACACTCTCCAGTTCCTTTTAGCTCCTGATTTAAACATTCTAGATAAACATAGCAGATCACATAACAGTGAAGATCTGGGCCATGTCCACTCACTAGATATATTTTTGGTTGATGAACTTTTTAAACTATTAGTATATTAAAAAAAAAAAAAAACAGGAGTACTTTCATTCCAAACTGTGATTATCTGACTTTTTGAAAGAAGCACAGTGCTGACCACTATGGGCACATTCCTCTGTGAAGCAAACGAGGAACTGATGAATATATACTGATTGAAAGGAAGGCTGATCCTTCTCTGGCTCATCATAGTCAGTAACATACCACTCCCTAATGCCAATGGGATCCCATTGTACTGGTAGTCTTAGGAAAAAGAAAAACAGGCATGTTTCAGACCTCTTGCCAATGAAGGTAAATAAACTGAGTACCAGAGATGCATTGGCTCCTTCTGTCAAGATGGGTCACTAAGTACCTGACCCTAAGAGCTGAGGATGTGTGTTTCCCTCCTTGTTCCAGGCATCCCCCTCTGTTAGGCACTGGCTCCCATCCCTGGAAAGCTCTCCAATTTCCCTGTGTCATCCTATCACTTTGCAAAAAGAAGTCTTTCTTCTGGACCACCCTATAGGCAGGAGGTAGCAGCCAGATGACAACATCTATAAAGGAGCATGAGCATCCCAGATGGAAAGCACATACAATGGAGCCCATATGCTAACATGTCAAGTGGTATTAAAGCTGCTTATCTACTGCCAGGTGACACTCTCATACAAGTGGCTAACAAATCTGTGGTAAGAAAATGCTAAGCAGCATCCCAGGCCCAGGCTACTTGGCAAACCTATAAACCAACCAAATTCTAGAGAATAAATCTGTGGTTTGTGCCTGGATGCCAACAGCAAGAGAAGCTTTTGTACAGCATTCATTATTATTAAAGGAAAAGAATGAGCATGACGGAGGTGATGAATCTTGACAGCCAGCGATGTCACTGTCAGGTCAGTTATTGCAGACTTACCATTGGTTTCACACTTCATATGTATGATTTGCTTTGATTCTTTAAAGAAATAATTTTCCTGATTGCCATTTTCAGTCTTCCAGAAGGAGAGGCTGAAGCTTAAGGAGGTAAGTGTGTTTCTAAGGGTATATACTAGATAGTAGGAAGCCTTGAATTCAGCTTCAAGGCTTGGCTCATTAACTGCAGAACAATTTCCCTTCAGTCTTCTTGTGGGAACAGCTAAAACAATTGCATTTACTAAGTAATTGCCATATGCAAGGCTAGACTTACCTTGCTTTAAACTTTACCAAAGCACAATCCACATGGTGTATGATTCTTAAACATAATTCCAAGATCTTTGGTAAATTCACAGCACTGTGCAACAATTTTCAAGGACAGCTTTAGGTCAAAGCAGATCCCTTATGCCCCTAATGTCAATTGTGCTTCCACGCCCAGGTCCAGCCAGTCACTACGTTACTTTCTGCCTCTGCAAGTTTGCTTTTCTGGATGTTCTTACAAGGGGGATTAGATGGTGTGCAACCTTAGACATAGGCTTCGGCTTATTAAGCATAGTGTTTTCAGGTTCATCCATAGTCCAGAATTCTCCTAGGTTGGTTGCTCTTTCATCAGACAAAAATATTATATTTTATGTGTTTTTGCATTGGCATATTGTCATCTCTGTAACTTTGGCATATTGTCATCTCTGTAACTGGAGTTCTTAATTGGTCTACGTAATAAAAACCCATAGTCAGATATAGACAAAAATGCTGAGAGATCAGAGAAGGAGCAACAACTTACCTCATTGGCATCTCAGGAGACAAGAAAGCAAGTTTCTGTTTCACCCTGCTTATATCCTGTTTTCACCAAGCTACCTCACTTCCTGTCTATCTGTACAGATCTCTAGACCTCTATGGTTAGTTAGTGGCAAGCTCCATTATCTGACCTTCAGAAAGGCCTTTTTTGTACAAGCAATATATCACCACACATCTAAACCCTAATTATTATGATTCTCTATATAATGTTTCTCTTACTTTCAGGGAAGGCTCTGGAGGTATAGATAGATGATAGGTAGATAGATAGATAGATAGATAGATAGATAGATAGATAGATAGATAGATAGATAGACTTATAAATAAAATTGCTGGGCTATATGGTAAACTCATGTTTAACTTTTTAAGAAATTCAAAAGGTTTTCCAAAATGCTGTACCATCCTATGTTTTCACTAAAATAGTTGAAACAATTATACATGTTATAAACTCCATTTTCCTCCTATCTTTTCCAACATTTACTTGAACTTTCTTGATAACAGTCATGTTCACTGTGGAACAGTACACAGTACAGTTTTAACTTGCATTTCTTTAATGATGAGTGATGTCATATCTCTTCCTATGTGTTTACTATATGTATATTTTCTTTGGTGAATATTTATTCAGATTGCTTGTTTAAAGATCAAGTTATTTTATGCTGAGATTTGCATGTATATTTTTCATTATTACACTGGGAAGGTCAAAATGGCCCTCACTTTTATAGAAAAAATAAGTCACAGAGAGATATTTCAATCTCTGTCCCAAGCCAATAGCAAAACATCAAGTTCTGTTCCCTGTTGTATTTGGGGTAGTCAGTGGTTCATCATAGCCCACAAGTGTGGCTACGTGTTCTACAACATATAAATACATACATACATACATACATAAATACATAAATTCATCAAGTTAAAAATCAAACAGTTCAGAAAGAAATGAAATTTCCTAACTTCCTGTGAAATAATAGGTCCTAATAGCACCAAGACAGCATTTCACAAGCTGTGAGGATTTCTGCCAGAGCTGTGAAACAGTCGCCCCCTCCAGACAGAGCCTGCACTTACCAGGAATGTCTCAGTTCAACTCACTATCCCTTGTGTTCCAGCTCTAGGGCTTGAACACTGGTATTTGTAGCATTCTACCTCAGTCCACACCAACCTCCTTACACAAGGCCATTTTACACAGACACTTCCTTACTTGAGTAAGGACTTTACTAGTGTACGTAAGAAATAGATGGTAGGGTGTATGGCAAAGGGAGTTTATAACTAGGACAAGCTTTGCTGTGGAACAGAGCTTTCTCGAATGATGGGGTAAAAACAATACCTTCAAACATGTCTCTTCAAATCCAGTATGGAAGATAGGCAACCAAGGCTGCCCTGGTGAAAGAAACAAGTGAAATTAGAGCTGTCAATACCCCAATTCAGAGAAGTTGAGAGGCAGAGGTAACAGTAATTAGCCAGAGTCTTCTGCCTGAAAGGGGAATGGTACAGGAGGCAAGGTCAGTGGCTCTGAGCCCTGTTCACTTGGAAGGTGTCTGTCAGTTGGCTTCTGTGCTCCTGTGTGCATGCAAAGTCTCATCAGCTAGGCATAGTGGCATATGTCTGAAATCCCAGTGCTTCAGACAAGAGCTACAGAGTGAATTCTAGGCTAGCCAGGGCCACATTAGGTTTTTCTGGTTACTGGAGCTGGAGTTGAGGTTATAGAAAAACAAAGCTAATCTGATGTGATGATGTAACTATCTTAATACTCATGTTTGTGGGGTGAGTGGGGCAGAATTGTGTGTTCCCTTAGCAACAGTTTTGCTTGTTACTAAGGATGCTAACACACTGAGCATCGTGTGCTTTGGCCATAGAGAGGCTCTAGAGAAGAAAACCAATCCATGAGGTATCTTTCTGCCTTTACTGATTCTCCCTTTGCAGAGCTACGGTACCTCCTGGAAAGTACACAGAGGCATTCCCATCTCACAGGCAAAACTGAAAGGTATAGCCATACCACAAAAGATCCTACATACACTTGACTGCTCCAGAAATGAAGACCAGAGATACACAAGTCTGAACTTTTATAAGAGAATCTGAAACCCACTGTATAAAGGGAGGATGGCTGAACATCTACTTTCTAGTCCACGAAATGGGGAGCAAACAGGTGACTTCTAAAAGGACTTTGTGGAATTCAGCAGCTACAACAGGCACTGACAGGCCTCAGAAACAGGCATGCAGAGATGGAAGGACCCATGCACTCTATCTAGGCATCTTCAAAGCAGTTATTCCCACGATACCAGGGTTCACTTACCAATTAAAGAAGTAATGCTCTGTCCTTTTCAAACAACCCCCACTTTGTGAAGCTTTTGGAAATAGGCACTAACTGCTTTCCTTTCTGAAATTAACTGCCTCATCTCTGACTCTTGTAAGTAGATGTTCATGTGTGTGTGCGTACGCATACACACACACACACACACACACACACACA
Organism: Cricetiscus sungorus; assembly: GCA_030556225.1. NCBI lineage: Eukaryota > Metazoa > Chordata > Mammalia > Rodentia > Cricetidae > Cricetiscus > Cricetiscus sungorus. The sequence continues at coordinate 103,444,755 of JANBXA010000734.1, read as the reverse complement.
CACACACACACACACACACACACACAGTGAGCTGAACTGCATCCTCTGTTTCTTCTCTGAAGTCCAAATCTGTACTACATTAGAGCAGACTTATTTGGAAGCAGAGGGAATCAAGTTAACTAAGGCCACATGGTACGCCCTAATCCAATAGGACTAATATCCTCCTAGAGAAGGTGATTTGAACACTAGGGCCTTTATCAAGTGAAGATTGGAATGCATGCTGTCACAAACCACAGCCTGCAGGAATCTAGAGTGGGACTTACAACAGGGCTTCTGCCATGACTCTCAGAAGCCAAACCTGTAGACTCCTTGTTTGTGGACCCTACAATCCCAACACTGCAAGACAGTAAGTTGTCTTTGTTTAAGTTCAGTTCTCTACACCTTGACACAGGTATACAGAAAAATTATGTGCACATGCAGATATACACTGCATCTCTCCTGGACACTGAAGTACTCATCTGGCACCTCTCAGTTCTCTACTTTGTTCAGCAGACCTTGGCTCTACTCCAACTCAATCCCATGGATTCAGTGACCCCTTTTGGATGGGTACCTCCTTCAATCCTTGCCTCTCACACTTTCATTTCTAATCTATATTTCATGAACATCTACAAATACTTCCCTCAAGGCACATAAATTCTCCCACATTCCATCCTAAACCATGCTTATAAACTTTCTCCCCTGGGAGAGTGTGTGCCTTTCAGATCAAAATAAATCTGGCCTTGAAAATATTCAGGTTAAGGTGTAAACTTGGTTTGCTTTCCTCGAGCTTAAAATGACAATTCAAGATAACCATGGAGCAGGGGAGTCGATCTTGGGTGCTGTTATGGTTGGAGGGGGCAGTAGTACGTTCTGGGGAATACCACAGATCAGAGGGACTCTAGTTGATGATAGCACATTGTATTATTTCAAAAAGCTATAAGAAAGGATTTTGAATGTCTTCACTTTAAAAATAATAGTAAATTTTTCATAGATATGCTGACATTGATTTAAACATTATATACCCTATACATGTATCAAAATATCAAGTAGCAGCCCATAAATATGCACATGTTCATTTATCAATCTAATTTTCAATTTAACCTTTCCACTTTTTACATTAGCATACAGTGCAAGGGGGGTTCACTGTGGCACTTTCATGCACATGTGTCATTATACTTAGCTCTAATTCACCCTAGTTTCATGCACACTCTCTTTTTCTCTCTCTCCCTCTCTCCCCCGTGTGTGTGTGTGTGTGTGTGTGTGTGTGTGTGTGTGTGTGTGTGTGTGTATGAGAGAGAAAATCTAAAAATAAACAAATCTTTGAGAAAATAAAGTAAGCTTGGTCAATGGTCCCAATACTTTGAGCAGAGGCATTCCTACTGACTAAGACCAGAGGCAGGTAAACATCTACGTAGATAAAAATAAGTAGTTTGGACTTCTCTGGATATATAAAGTCTCTGTTGTATTTTCTTCTTTATTTTTGTTTGATTTGTGGCTATTAAAAATGTAGCAATCATTTTTATTTACTGGGGATACATACACTAAAGATTAAGACCAACCTAACCCCTTACAAGCCCTAGGATAGCAACTCTGCAGTGTGAAAAAACAGCCATGGAGCCAGGCTTCCAAGCTTCCCTCTGATCAGCCTTCAGCCATCCAACATGAAACACATTAGTCTCTTAAGGATACAGTTCTTAATTTATCAAGAGCTTTTGCCATGAGCAAGTATTGAATTTTATCAAATACTTGTTGGCATGTATTAAGACAGTCCATATTATCAATAAATTCTATTGAGACAGAGCATGCTAATTGCTTTATATGTTAAACCAAGCTTGAATCCACATCCCTGAGATAAATTCTAGCTGGTCATGATACACAGTCCATCAGGTTTCTGAATTTAGTTTTCCAGTGCATTGATAACTTTTCATCTGTATTCATAAAAACTACTGTTTTGTAGATTCACTGTCCCTTCCTGGTGTGATACCAGTTAATATTGGTCTCACTGAATAACCTGGGAAGTTTGCCCTTCTAGATCTTGGAAGAATTCCAAAGAAATAGTGTCAAATCTTCTTCAGGATTTTTGGAATTCAGCAAGAAAGTCATCTAGACCTAAGCTTTTCTCTGAAAAAAAAATTAATCACCTATTTTGTTTCTTTCCCTATTATAAATCTATTCATTTTTTCATCTCTTTGGATCAGTATTATTGATTTGGATCCCTCAGCATAACTTTCTTCATCAGTTGTTTAATTTGTTACTATGAAATAATCCACAGAATTCAGTCTAGCAAAATGTTATAAATTTGGTAAATATGAGTCAACCCAATTTTAAGATAATATATTCCAAAAACTTCAATGCCTATCTGAAACCATGGATGGTACCAAACCCTAAAAGCATTAAGGGTTTACTAAAAATTTATGTATAAAATATTCTTTAATTTATAAACTGAGCACAGAAATGAAATAAGTAAAAAATAATTATAATAAAACATTAAAATTAATGTTCTATTTTTCTAGGTCCCTCTTTTTCTCTATCAAAATATCATTTTGTATTATATTCATCATTCTATTTCATGTGATGAAATGAGATGATATGAGATGATCACATATAGAAGTGCTTTACAGCTTCTTGTTGGCATATCCATATTGCTGGCATAATTACCCTTATACTCTAGTGTTATTAGTAAGTGAAATAAATATAGTTGAACACAAGTACTGCTAATTTCCTGACAGTCAATCTGATACTGAGATAGCTACTGAATTACAAATGGATTGGCAGCATATACAGTGGGGATACATTGGACAAAGACAAATTTTATATGCTGATATAGAGTGGAACAGGAGGGGGTTCATCATACTAATCAGAACAATGGACAACATAAAACTATTGAATTGTTAATTTCTGGAATTTAGTAGTTTGGAACTATAGTTCACAGTGAGTAACTAAAATGTAGAAAATGAACTGTGGATACAAGAGTTGGTACATTTTCAATATTTTAGTTTAGTTGATTTTATCTATTGTTTTTTCCATTTTCTGTCTCATTGTTTTCCACTCAAATTTTTATTAGTTCCTCCTTTCTTTTGATTAATTTCTTTTGATTAATTTCTCCTCATTTTTCTATGATTTAATATGTGAACTTAGATCACTGGTTTGAGGGTTTTTTTTTCTAACATGGGAATTTGTGCTGATATATTACTTATGATTTATTAAAGCTTGCCTTGAGGATCCAGAAAGCAAAGTCAGCCACAAGCCATAGAAGCCAGGCTACACCTTTAAACACAGTAGCTAGAAGCTAGGAGGCAGTGGTACACACCTTTAATCATAGGACTCAGGATTAAGAGCCAAATAGATCTCTGTGAGTCCAAGGCCACCCAGATCTACACAAGATTGATCCAGTCCTAAAGAGAAACAGCTCACACAAAGATGATCTTGGCACCTGGGATCACACACCTTTTATGCCAGCACTGGGGAGGTATATAAGACAGGAGCAAGACCTCAGTATAAGGCACTTATTCTCTAGCCACATTGAGAATAGGAAGACATTAAAGTGTCAGGATTCTCCAGCCACACTGAGGAGAGGTAACAGTCTGAGGTTTGCTGGGGCCAGGATCATCTTTCAGTCTAAGGAAGAGAGAGAGCTAATGCATGGCTGCTTTGCTTTTCTGATCTTCAGCTTGAGGCTTGAACCCCAATATCAGTCTCTATGTCTTTTACTGTTCATGTTACAGGAATTTAAAGTTACAAATAATCATGGTTACAGAACCAGACATGAGTTCTCTCCTGTGAAGCAGATCTCAAACACAGTAAGAAAGTGGTTGTTTGTACCCATAATAGTAATACCACTCTTGGGCTATAAAGTACTTTGCCTGTCAGGTCATTATTGCAGGATTTACAACTTGGTAAACTGTTAATGTCTCTTCTCCTCTGGTAGCCCATGTTGCATTTCTGACATCATGAAAGCTAGCCAGTAGGGAAGAAGTTTCTAGTTAATGTATTCATGGTCATGATGTGAAATGCCTTCCAAATTTGCACTGTTCCCAAGCTTATCAGAGAAACTTCCAACTGTAGCAATTGGTGGCTGATGAAGAAAACCATCACTCTTCAAGGTGCTGAAACCAAGGGAAAGAGGAGTGCTCAGGCTCTAAGTGAGGCAGCTGTATCACTCCCTTCAAGCCCATACCACCACAGAAAAAAGGATGGAAAGAATATAAGAGCTAAGAGGTGGGGGAGATATTCAGGGAAAGATGTGTTCTGGTCATGAAATAGACTTTGTACTCATTATAGCTATGATTATCTGCTCAATACCTGTGTGAGATCAGACTCATTAGTTTTTCATCAACAGTAGAGGAGTGGCCTATGTGACCCCACCCACTCCCTTGGTGAACTACATATAGGTAGTTATTAATGTTGAGGAAGGAGTACCAATTTTGCGGCAGTAATTAGTCCATTACAATTGCTCCAGGAAATAACTCCCCACTCATAATTGGGCAAAGTCCAACCAAAGTCAGTGGAGTACACACATTACAAGGACATGAAAGTAGGAAAGGACTTTGGGCAAGAAGATTTTGGGGGAATGAGAAGGACAATAACAGGAGAATAAGGCAAAAATAATTAAATTCATAATATAAATGCATGAAACTGTCAAACAATAGAAAAAGAAAAAATGACTCTCTGGATTGATATAACTAAATCCTGTAATTTTGATGTTCAATTTTATTTTCATCAATAAAGAAGTGTTATAATGGTCTTTGTGATTTATTCTGACTTATAGTTTAGAGCTTTATTCCCAAATTTCTTTCAATTTGATATGTATCTTTGGAAAATACAGTGGGTAAAATTTAAATTATGTTCAACATTTTGGAGCCTCATTTGCTCTGGTATCTCCACCCTAGAACTGTGTGTGTTTGAAAAGACTGTGTTCCATTGATGCTTAGGTTGGGAGCCCCATGGACAGGTCATGCTGACTCACAGAACTGTTCAAATCATGATTTATGTTTACTAAGTTTACTAATTTTAAGAAAAGAAATGTTTATCTCTATTGTTAAACAATTTTTATGTGAATGATATTCTTACAAACCTATCAAATATGGAAAACATCATAAGGAAAAAAATATTTAATATTCCCTAGAAAATCTACCATGATTTTTACTGGGCTTTGCTCCAATAGGAATATGTCTTTCCTGGTACAGACTATGTAGTAAATCATAAGTAGAAGTCCTTCTCATTATGTAACTTAGAAACTCTTCAATAGCACTTTTTAAAAGATAAACAGATTTTTTAATGTGGCATGTTCCTTTTCTACCCCTAATCTTTAGATAGATGAGGTTAGAACAGTGGCTCTCAACCTTCCTAATGTTGTAACTATAGTTGTTTTTCTTTCTTCTTTCCTTCCTTCCTTCCTTCCTTCCTTCCTTCCTTTCCTCCTTTCCTCCTTTCTTTCTTTCTTTCTTCCCTTCTTTTTTCTTTTTGTTCTTTGGGGCCCACTACCCAGCTCCCAAAATAAATACATGGAGATTTAGTCTTACTTATGAATGATGGCCTTAGCTTGGCTTATTTCTAGCCAGCTTTTCTTAACTTAAATTATCCCAGCTACCTTTTGCTTCTGGGTTTTACCTTTCTCTATTCTATATACGTTTCCTTACTTCTTACTCTGTGACTAGTTGTGTGGCTGGGTGGTTGGCCTCTGGAGTCCTCCTTTCCTTCTCCTTTTTTTTCTCCTCTTTCCTCTTATTCTTCTATTTATTCTCTCTGTCTGGTAGCCTGGCCTATTTCTTTCTCCTGACTAGTTACTGGCCTTTCAGCTCTTTATTAGATCAATCAGGTGTTTTAGACATGCAAAATAATACAACTTCACAGAGTTAAACAAATGTAATATAAAATAATACAACATATATTTGCACCATTAAACAAATAATCCACAGTATAAACAAATGTAACACATCTTAAAAGAATATCCCACAACATGTGACCCTTTAATACAACTGTAACCATGTTGTGATGAACCCAACCATAAAATTATTTGTGTTGCTACTGCATAAATATAATTATGCTACTGTTGTAAATTGTAATGTAATATTGTAATGTAAGTATTTGTTATTCAGGGTGGTCTTAGTTGACCCTGTAAAAGGATTGTTCAAGAAGAGGAGAACATGTGGGACCATGAAGATTGAGTCAGGGGTGAATAAACAAGAGAGAGAGAGAGAGAGAGAGAGAGAGAGAGAGAGAGAGAGAGAGAGAGAGCCTAGAGGAGGGAGCCATTATAGGTTTGAAGAGAAAACTGACTCTAGAGAAATGTCCAGAGACCTATAAGGATGACCCCAACTGATAATCTGAGCAACAGTGGAGAGGTTACCTCAAATGCCCTTTCCTGATAATGAGATTGATATCTAACTTATATGCCATCCTAGAACCTTCATGTAGTAGCTGTTGGAAACAGAAGCAGACACCCACAGCTAAACACTGAGTCCAATTCCTAGAATCCAGTTGCAGAGAGGGAGGAGTGATAAGAAAAGGGGTCAAGACAAGGCTACAGAAACCCACAGAGACATCTGATCTGAACAAGGGGGAGCTCATGGACCCCCAGACTGATATCTGGGAAACTAGCATTGTACTGACTCAGACCCCCAAACGTGGGTCTCAGTTAGTAGGTCAGGGCAGTCTACCGGCCTTCTGACAGTAGAACTAGGATGTATCCCTGGTGCGCGAAAGGACTTTGGGAGCACATTCCCCATGGAGTGGTACTCCCTTAGCCTAGAGACAGGAGGGAGGGCCTAGACCCTACTCCAAATGACTTGACAGATTTTGATGATCCCTCCTGGAAGGCCTCACCCTCCCTGTGGAACGCATGGGGAATGGGACAGGAGGGGAGTTTGGGAGCATGGGAGAGAGGGAGACACAGAGAGAGACAGAACTTGGATCGATATATAGAATAAGAAAACATAATATACAAAAAAATTAAAAAAGGATTGTTCAACCCCCAAAGGGGTTATGACCCACAGGCTAAGAAATGCTGGGTTTGATGTTCTGTGAAGAATAGGTCCCAATAATTGGGACTAGAAGCCTAACTCTAAATTATGGAGACTATATGCAGCCAGATCATCATACCTTCTCTTAGGTTTTTGGGTTTATAATGACATTAAATAAAAAAGACAGATCTCAGGGCTTCAGGTCTAACATCAAGCATATAGAAAATCCAGGCACTATTAACTATTGGAAAATGATAGGTTACAAAAAAAGGGCAATGCTTTGTCCTTTAACCCAATTTGATGCTTGTCCTAATGGCAATAGCAAGAATTCTAAGACATAGCTAGTTGTTCACAGCAGGCATTTAGGTGGGCTTCTGTGCTGTTTTCTCTGGCTAGATGATGTTTTGTTATCTGACATTTAGAAATAAGTCAAAGTTGTCCTTTGTCACTATGCATAATGGGCCTCAGAGAATAAATGAAAACCCTTTTACTCTAATTCAGAATGCATTTTGCCTTTCTGAAAGCTACAATGGTAAACCTCTTAAAAGCTGAGGCATGGGGACAAATGTAAGAGAAAAATATGACCGAGTCTGTGTCTATGGGAACAGCCAGAGACTGGTCATGTTTCGCATGAAGAAGAGCAAATGGAACCCAATTGGCCTATTACACTAGAAGGACTCCTATCTCTTTAGCTGGATAAATGCTCCCCTCATGCATCAACTAGTCTTTCTATCCCCTGGTAGAAACCACTATTTGTTTGGTAAGAAATTTCTACATAACATAATCTAATCCCAGTCCAAGTCATATGTTTCAAATAAAACCCTTCCCATAGTCTAAGAAAGAGAGAGATGAAAGTGGGGGAAGAGAAAGACAAATAAAGTGCCATTGGGTATTAGTTGTAGTTTCAGAGGCTTGCAGTAGTGGGGCAAACACACACAAAGATACATCAGGACTGTCTTCCTGATGTATCACTAAGACCTGCAGCAAATCCATGCTGGGCATGCATCTCATTGTCCTGCCATGTGGCAGTCACCCAGACTGGGGCTTTCTAGCCTGAAGCTCTCTAAACAGCACAGGAATCAGAATTGTTTTCTGATTGGACAACTGGCCTGGCTCTAAGGTCTTGCTTCACACTGACTTGTGAAGTCTACCACAGCTTTTTGAAGGCTGTGAATCTCTGATGTACTTCTGATGCCAGTACTTCTGGCAAAGGGTTTCATGCTGGAATGTCATCAGTGCCTAGACTCCAAGACTTTATCAGTTGCTCTCCTCATGTTCCAGCCAGCAGTGGCAGCTCCCTAGAAACTGGACCACGCTACAAGAAACAAGAGAAGCCACTGTGTTGCAGGCATAGGTAAGCTCTTGCTCCCTGGAGAATGCCTTTAGAAAAGACTCTGTCCCCTGGAAACAACAGGCCAGGAATCACCATTGCCTTGTGGAAGACAAAACGAGACATGAAAATGCCTTTATAGAATGAGAATTAGAGACATGGTAGAAACTCATCTTCAATGACTTTTGTTCCATTTTAAAACATAACATCATTGGGGCCTGCAACATGGTTTAGTGGATGAAGTTACCTGCGGCCAAGCCTGACAACTTGAGTTCAAGCCCCAGGATTCATATGGTACAAAGAAATAACCCATTCCCATAGGCTGTCATCTGAACTCTACACATTTGATATTCTATGTACACATCCCCTATCCCCACTAAGTAAAAACGTAAATAGTTAAATACATATTTTTTTAATGGAACTGGAGAGATGGTTCAGCAGTTAAAGGTATTTGCTGTTCTTTCAGAAGACCCAAATCCAGTGCCCATCTTTGTTGGACAGCTCATAACCACCTGTAACTCCAGTTACAGAGGGTCCAACAGTCTCTTGGCTTATACAGGAACCTACACATACACGCACACACACACACACACACACACACACACACACACACACACACACCACAAAAACTACACATAAATATAACAACATTGAAGAAAATCTAGAAGAAAAAATGATTTTTTTTATCCCAAAACAACTATATAGGTAGGCACTTATAGTTAGCTCTGTTTCTTAAATCATGCCAAATAACAATCCATGCTGCAACTTGATTAATTATTTGAGTTATCTAGGTGGTTCTTCTGGCTGAGGTTGGTCATGTTTATATGCCTTGGACATAACTGACTGTTGGACAACCTATGCTGACTTTGGCTGGAGTGGTTGGGCCAAATTCCTTCCTCTCTATGTCACTCTTCTTTAGCAAACATGACCCACTGGGTTTTTGTGACCCTAGTAGACACACAAAAGCACAAGCAGGATTCAATCTGCTTGCATCACATATTTTAACACTTTACTGGATGAGCATGCCAGGATCAGAGTGAGACAGAGCTACTGAGGTGCATGCAACTAAAGGGAAGGAAGGGTGATGATGTGAGCACTTACTGTATATAGATCTCAACTTTATAGATTATTAAGGAGGCTCAGAGAGATTAAGCAAACTACCCTAAACCCCAACTCAGGAAACTACAATAATAAAAGACTAATCTAGTTTAATATGACTCCAAAACACTCAAATATTCTATTAAACACAAATATATACATCTGTATAACTATATACATATTATATATGTATACATATATATCTTTGTACAATATATGCTAACTTAATACATACATAGGTATATGTGTGCAAAAGTATATTATATAATATATTCACATGTGTGTAATTTGTGAAGATTAGACATATGCTTTAAGAACACATAAACTACTGTTCAACCTAGTAAAAATTAAAGTCTGTAGAATGAAGCAAGTACAAAGAATGTGCAATAGAAACTCTTATTTGTCTGTCCTGAAAAACCTAAAATACCTAGTTAAACCTATAATATCTAGTTAAACCTATAATATCTAGTTAAACCTATAATACCTATAAACATAAAATAGCTAGTTAAACCTCAAACACCTAGTTAAACCCAAAACATAATTATACCTAAACATCTACTACCTGGTTTTATAAAAAAAAGTCTGCCAGAAAATAAACTCAGTGCTTGACTTTTCAACATAGAAGTTCCACTCAGTATTAATGTTTAAACCTGACAATATATAGGGGCTGTAGAGATGGCTCAGCAATGCAGAGCCATGGCTGCTCTTCCAAGGGGCTCTTGTTTGATTCCCAGCACCCACATGGGGGTTCATTACTGTCTGTAGCTCCAGCTCCACATATCTGACACCATCCTCTGACCCCTAAAGGCGCCACACACACATGTGGTGCACAGACATTCCTTTATGCAAAGCACCCATACACTAAAATAAAATAATAAAAAATTAAAACTTACAATTTCTCCACATGTAAGAATTCTCCACAAACAAAGAGACACCGAGTACTCAGGTACTGTTTGCTGACACCATAGACATTCAACTTAGAGGTATACATCCATGAAACTAACATCTTTCACTCTAAGTGGCGTTCAGTTTGAGAAGCCTTAAGGTCTTTCTAAATCTGCAATCCCATGTACTCATTTATGAAGCTGGGTGAATTCTGGAATATCCAGCCACTCAATGATTTTTTTTTTAAATAACCCATCTAATTGAACTATTTCAGTTGAGAAACAAGCTATCAGGCCATGAATTGTTTGCTTGTTTATTCATTTGTTTGTTTATTTGTTGTTGTTGTTGTTGTTGTTGTTTGTGTATGTTTATGTGTGTGTGGAGAACAGAGGTTAATAACAGGTGTTTCCCACCTTACTTTCTGAGGAAGGATCTCCTATTGAGCCTGGAACTCACAGATTCAATTAGACGAGCTGGCCAGTGAATCCCTGGTTTCCTCCTGTGTGTCCTCCCTGAGGTAGAATTATAAGATGAACTCAGATTTCTTATACTTGATACGAGGGGTCAAATTCAGGTCCTCATGCTTGCATGGCGAGCACTTTAATAGCTGAGCCATCTTATTAATAGCTGAGCCATCTCCCTAGCCTAATCCATAATATTTTAACAGGTGTATAATTATACTTAGTGATACATTTTATAATGATATTTGCATACAAGAACACCATATGGCTTGACCATATTCAACCCTCACACTCTCCCCTTACTACCGCTATTATTCCCATCAAACCCCCAGTCTCATTTCTACGTCCATGTCATATATATACGACAGTACATATCTATGTAAGAGTCTCAGCCCACCACTCAGAGGCTGCTTTATTTTGCTTCATATGATGCTCCCCAGTTACATTGATTTTCTTGCAAATTACATAATTTTGATCTTTATTGTAACTAAATAAAATTCTGTTGTATATTTATACCACATCTGTGAAGAGAGCCCCTAGAGTGACTCTATAACGTGGCTCTTATAGCTAATTCTGTAGTGAACCTTGATGTGAAGTGTGACCGTGGAATGGCAACTTGGTGGTCTTTGGCTACACGCCCTGGAGTGGTAGTAGTGCTGGGTCATATAATCGTTCTATTTTTAGCCTTTCCTAGAATTTACTGATTTCCCTAGTTGTTGAACTAATTTACCTTTCTCTGGCATCTTAATAATCTGGAATGTATGCAATTATATCATTAATGTGTTCAAAATGATAACAGTGCTTCTATATCCCTGCCACTCTCAAAAACTGGGCAAGGGGAGAGGTAGTTAATAGGGTTATGTTTTGTTTTCCACTATAAATCTGTGGCTGATCAAAGCTGAAGTGAGCTAAGCCTTCAGTAAATGGAAGTTTGTGTACCTGAATTTCATGGGTCTTGAATGTTCCACAAGGGAACCAAGCACAGCAAAAGTATTTATACATTAGGACCACTAATCAGGGTTTAATTAGCCTTATAATTAGAAGGGTAAACAGAAGTACAATTCCCAAATTGCTCATTGTTTTTTTTCCTCACATGTCTATGGAGCACTATTTTATTTGCCTTTGTACCCCTAGCAGTTCAGCATAAAATTAATCATTCAATGTGTTAACCATTGCAAGGATTGCTTACTTGCCTCCTTCCACAAAATTCTGCTTTATCATATTTGGATAATGTAGTAGCCTCAGCTCCTTCAGCTCTGTGAATATTGCTCAAAGAGGAAAGTGGAAGTTCTGTGATGAGCCCTCTGCTACAGATTGTCCCAATGCAGAATCATAGGACATACTGCCACCTCAGTTGCTTTTTCATGACGCTACTTTAGGCTATCTTCAGAAAAGTGGGTTTAAACATTTTCTCCCTATTTTACACATGATGACGTGGACATGATGGGAAGCAGCTTGCCCAAAAGTCATGCCTAGGACAGGACAGGCAGGCAACTCTGTGATACCCAGATCATCCCGTGACTGTAACAGCAGAGTCTGTACCAGACATTTCATGTGTGTCACTGGACTTGGGCTTGGTTTTGCCTCTCTCTTTGTCCGTGGCTTTCACATTAGCCATTCTGGTAATACCCAACTCTATGACTTCTGACCATGCCAATATCCTTGCCTTCACCTCTTGCTGAGGTATAAGACATGATAGGATCTATTTCACACCAGGTGTTTACACTCTGGAAATGCAGAGTTGTTCCTTCATAGGATAAGCCTGTAACCCAGGTAGAGGAAAAAATTCGCAGCTAACTCTCCTCCCTCCCACTCTCTACTCCACAGATAGTCTGCTCATCTTGAGATTCTGTGGCTCCATAGGCCACTGGCTAACACCTTGTGAAAAGGTCATTTTCCATAATGTGATGTGATAGCAAGTGCAAGAATAGATCATCTTTGCCCTGCCTCTCCTTCCCTCTCACTCCTTTTGGCCCTTGGCACTTATCTGGAATTTGAGTGTCCAAAACAGTAGTAGATATAAACTATTGCCTGAGGGTCAGTTTTCTGGGACACCAGCCACTTTTACCAAATTAGGCTGTCTGAGAGAGGAGTGGTTTTTATAAGGTCCTAATCACCCTATCATCTGATGGCAAGAGTATCTAGACTGCAACCTAGTACAAGAGACTTTAGTGTTTGCTTCTTACTCACAGGTGTCAGGCAAGAAAAAGAGATGTGCTGTAATGCTGGGTCAAGATGGAGACAGAAACCCAGATGCTACATGAGGGAATGAGAGAATGCTGAATGGTTCCTGACACAAAAAAACACCCACCCCCATGCAGTGAACCATCTCATCTGCCTGTCTGGGCACAGAGACGCTTGCTGGGACTACACAGACATGTGATGTTAGGTAGGTGACACTTCTTAATTTCTTGTTCACAGCTGTCAAGTACACTGGTGTTGGTCACAATTTTTTTATTATTATTATTATTTTCTCTTCCTCTCCCCTCCTCTTCTCCATTTCTTTCCTCCTCTATTATTTTTTTTCCATCTACTTAATCCTAAAGATCCTGGTGACTTATCTGGTGTCTTATTGAGGAAATTACAGGCTAAAAATAAAACAAAATATAGTGCTGTCTACCCCAAAAAATATTCAGGGGCAGAGACTCCCTGGTGCTTGGTTCTAGCTTGATTCACCCTGAGTGTCATATTTTTGAGGGGTTTAAAAAGGACACCACTGACAAACATCTTTGGAAACACTATAAATAGCACATCAGCTAGATCAGGAAACAAAGGAGGAGTACAGGCAGTGTAATTAGCTCCCTGAGCAAGTTCACTGTTCCGGGGCTGAGGACGGCCTTCCAGCTGATGAGCCTGTGTGATGAAAGGGAAAGAAAATCTACTTCCGGCACAGGCTGAGGATGGGTATGGGCATTGGGACCCCCAACCCTAGCCCTACTTGACTTCAGCACCTTCTCCCAGGCTGTCAACATTAGTCCATCAAGGGAATATGTGAGACTGAGGGTGAAATGTTTTAGAAAGAAATCAAAGCCTGAGGCCAGAAAATGAACAGAAATCTGGAGCACATGGAAGACAATGCAAGACTCAGGCCACCGGGAGAAAAGAGACACTGTCCCATCCAGAGAGCCAGAGTTTTCCAAATAGTCATGACCCTGACAGCATTAGCATTTCTTGAGTATTGAGTTTGAAGATGAGCAGATTTGGGCCTTGTAAATCTCCCCAAGATAGGAGCTGTTATGACACCCATTTCACAAAGGCGCAAACTGAGGTTGAGAAAGATTACATACCTTCCTCCAGGTTAGAGTTCTAGGTGTACACTTTTGAAAGCAATGGGATACTTTTCATTTTGTTCACTCAGAACAAATAAAGCAAGATGATGAGGAGAATTCAACAGCGCCGAAAGCTAGCAATCTCAATGGGAAAACTGCTCCCTGGGTGCAAGCAGGAGACTAAAGAGCCACTCTGCCTGAGGCCACCAGGACTACCTAACAGTGAGCCTGGGAATGGGGGCCTTCTAGAACCCAGGCCATATTTCTTGGAGCACTGGACTTCACAGCTGAGGGGATGTCTCACAACAGGTTCATTTCCCTGTACCCACCACCACACTGGAAAGCAGTTCTGTGCATTTGGCAGCTAAGACACTCACTGCCACCGCTGTCTCCTTTGCCTCCTGCCTATACTGTCCATGAGGGCTTTGCAGGCAAAGACCATGTCTCTGTAGCTCCCTGGGTTCCAAGCAGATACTAGCAAGGCAGAAGGACTCAGTAAAGCTTGTCAAGTGAGCGGCTGGTTTGACGGACAAAGGAATGAGTGGATGAACATGTGACTACCTTTCATAGAAACAAACGTTAAGGGCAATAACAAGGAATGTTGAGTCTTATACCATATTTGATTTTTACAACTGAAGGAGCATGTTATTTCCATTTTACAGGTGAAGGCCCTCAGAGAACTAACACACAGCTAGAAGAAGGTGACCGAAGGACTGAGATATTTCTACAAAAGCAAAATAGCCCATACCTGGCTTAATAAAGGTTAGCTCCCATCCTCCACTCTTTTTAAAGTTGAGGAAACAAACTATCTTGTCCTCAACTCTTACTTTGCCTAAGGTAGCATACTCTCCCTCTCTGGGCATGTCCTTCTCCAGATCTACACAATAACAAAGAAGTCAAAACAAGGGCACACAAAAGAAAGTTTCTCATATCTAACCCAACTGATGCTGTCCAACCAGCCAGTGGGAAAATGAACCTTTTTCCTAGCCTTCTTTGGACTACATAATTTCAGCTTTTTGACCAACTCAGCTATCCATCCTGTCACTCCAGCTGTGATCATCCTCCACAAAAGAGGCCTAAGGATCTAATGGGGCTGAAGGCAGTCAGATAATGGTGATCCAAATCTGCACTGGTGATTGTCCAAGTACAGTCAGAACTCTGTTCAATCTGTGATCTGCAGTAGTCCTTAGATTTAGATCCTTTTCTACTCACATAACTAGTCAGATCTTCTATGTTATTATGAACACAATTCTCAGACAAGGAGATGGACAAAAATGCTGCCATTGTTTCTTTGTCTTGTCTATCTTTCAGCTATTGAATACATTAAACATAAGTCATCACAGAGATAGGAAACAGAGGCAGACGGACTCCTGTGAGTTCAAAGCCAGCCTGGTGTACCCAGTGAGTTCTAGGTTAGCCAGGGCTACAAAGTGAGAACCTATCTCATTAAAAAAAAAAAAAAACAAGCAAGCTAGAAAGAAAGAATTAAAGGAAGGAAGGAAGGAAGGAAGGAAGGAAGGAAGGAAGGAAGGAAGGAAAGAAGGAAGGAAGGAAGGAAGGAAAAAGGATATCACAGAGAATACAATTTTGAGCGACAGATCTTGTCCTTAGAAAGCCTTCATTCACATAAGATAGACAGTCAAGGACAATAATGGTTATTATACAGAGAAGAGGGTTACAAGAGGAAAAGCATCAGGTGTAGGGAGATAAAGGCATGCATCTTGATATCTATCATGTATTACAGCCTCAGGTGGCTATTGTATTGGTTTAGCTTATAAAATGCAAACAAGAACAGAGACCTTTGACAGTACAAAAATAATCAAGTTCTGAAAGAAAACTAAATGACCTGGGAATATTCAGTATTTGATATCAAAGGTACATTAATGGGATTCCGAAATGGGCATATTGGTTCAGAGAAAGAAGAGCTTTTTACAAAAATGGTAATTTAACAAGAACAAAGGAGAAGGAGGAGGAAACAGGGATGAATAGGAACTGATCCTGGACAACCAACACTCCTATCATTTCACCAAGACCTCTACAAATATTCTGAATACAAATATCCCATCCCTTAAAAACAGAAGTGAATTTTAGGGAAGATTGGCATAACACATTCATTCATTCATTCATTCATTCAGTATATTTTCTAAGCATATGATTTAAAGCTACATGGCAGTAAAGGTAAGTAGGAGGATATCAGTCCTATGTTTAAATCACCCATTCTATGAAATGTGGTAGACAAAGAACAGCAGCCATGATATTAAGACCTAACATTTATTGAGTGTGTGCTGTGTATTTTGTACTAAGCCATGTTATTTTATTTAAATTTCAGAGTAGTCTATTAGGAACACCCTTGGTATCTCTATCCAACAAAAGCCCACTTAAACTTAGAGATGTCAGTAAATTACCCACCTAGTAAAGTCAAGATTCAAAATCAAATGTGGTAGCTTTCTGTCTTAGTCAGGGTTACTATTGCTGTGGTGGAACACCATTACCAAAAGCATCTTGGGGTGCAAAGAATTTATTTGACTTACACATCACTGTTCATCATAGAAGGAATTCAGGACAGAAACCTGGAGGAGGGAGCTAATACAGAGGCCATGGAGGAGTGCTGCTTACTGGCTTGCTCAGTCTGCGTTCATATAGAATCTAGGACCACCAGCTCAGGGATGACACCATCCACAAGGGGCTGGGCACTCTCCTTTCAATCGCCAATTAAGAAAATGACCTACAGGCCTGTTTAACCTGATCTTATGCATCTTATGTAGGCATTTTTTTTTTAATGAGGCTTCCTCATCTCGGATGACTTTAGCTTGTGTCAAGTTGACATAAAACTAGCCAGCATGGTCTGACTATTCACACTTGAGAATTATGGAAATTTGTTCCTAAACTATGGTAAGCTCTTTGCAAAGGTCTGGAGAAAGGGACAAACAAAGCCACAAACAGTATCAACTGGGGGTAGGGAGCTCTTACAAAAGATTTCTCAGAGGAACTGAGGAAAACCTTGAAAGCTATAGATAGCTATTGAAGAAACAGATGGGACCAGGATGTGGGAGTGTAGCCCAGGCACAGGGAGCAGCCTGCACAAGGGGAGGCAGTAAAGAAATATCTCTGAGTATTCCAGAACCACAGAAATTTGGAGATGTTGAAGCACTGTGTATGAGGAGGGGCTATGGGAGGAAATGACTGGAGACATAGACTTCTACACTCTGCCGTGCTATGTAATTTGGGTTTTCTCTTATAAGCTGTTGCAACTGCTGAAATAGCCAGGGAACAGCAAAATGGCCAATGTATGTTAGCCATCTCTGATGACAATGTGTCCAAACCAGTATAAGAGACAAGTTAACTTGAAGAGTAACACATTTCAGGTGGCAAAGAAATTTCCATTACCTTCTGAAACCATCATTGAACTAATCATTTCCCAAGATTCTTTTAGGCAAGCATAAAAAAGATTTATGTTAATGAAATGAAGGCAGGAATGATGCCTATTACTTCTGGGTCTGGCTCATAGTGTCCCCAGGAATGATTGCCATATCCCTATATTCCAGTCTTATGCAGAGGGATTTGTTTTCTTAATGATATAGTCACACAAACCTCAGTATTTGACTGATTCTGTGGAACTGACCTACCACAATAATGAGAAGTTATCTCTACATGTAAACCCTGATAAAGTCTACTGAAATTGAGAAAAAACAGAAGGTAGATATCACAGGCACACAGAAAATAAAATAGACCAGACCAACCAGGTTCCAGCGTGGATCTGGGAATCCCCTCGGTTTTGCTCTTAGGAGAACATAACAGCCATTTAAGTATCTTTTAAGAAAAAGATATGCACATACAAGAGAAAGCATCATCAAGATTCTAGTAAAACTCAAAACTGCATTTGAATTCTACTTTTTTTCTTAACTTCTACTTAACAGCTTCATAGAGAATAATTGTCTGGCAAAATCTCACTTAGAAATTCAACCCCAGGCATAATGTTAGCTCAACCCCAGTGCATTAATGCAGCTTTGTACTTGAAAGCTGCAAGTGTAAGTCTGATCCAATTGTCACAAGTTTGATTGAGATTCCCAAGTACTGTAGTTCACGCTGCATCATATTTTCAGTTCTGATGCTCCCAGTCATGGAGTGACTGTTCAAAGAAGGATCTGTCAGCTTCATTGCATTGTAGACAGGACTAATCAGCAATGTCAACATGTCACTGATTCCTCTGTTCTTCTTGATAGAGGAAGTGGGGAGAGCCTCCTTATGGAGGTGAGAAAGGCATATGCAAGACAGCTGTCCTAATACTCAAAGAAAGCAGCACTTCCATTGAGGAACTCAAAGCTACTGCTACAGCCAACAGTGGATGTTCATAAATCTTCACACACAATATGAAGGATTCTATAAAGGCTCAGGAGAGACCCAGTTAGAAGAGAACTAAGGTATATAACCAGAAGACACAGGTTCAACTCTTAGTCATTTGATATGTATTCCTGTCTTCATTCATACAGTTCCAGTCACAGTATTGGGTTGATGGGAGATGTTATTCTGTAAATATGTTTCTCATACTGGTTAATTAATAAAGCCTGTGGCCAATAGGAAACAAGATAGGTGGGGCTAGGAGACCAGGAGAAGGAAAGAGGAAGTAGTTGGGAGGAGTCAAGATGTAGACCAGGGAGGAAGGAAGATGCCAGCCGCGGCTCCCCGATAAGATGAGCCACGAGGAAATACTTAGATAAGTAGAAATGGGTTAATCATTAAGACAGAGGTAGCCCATAAACAATAATGGTAACTGGTCAACAGGATTGTATCAAATACAGAGTCTCTGAATGTTATTTGGGGCTGGTGTGGCTGTGGGCCCAGACCAGCGGCAGGCAGGCCGGTGCACTGGCGGGATGGTGGCCGGCAGGAAAAACCTACCTTAACATTGGGTAATGTAGAAGTAATGGTGAGCGAGATTGGTTCATAGAAGCAAGGCTATTTTCACTGTGGCTATGAGTTGTATGACTTTAGATTAATCCTTTAAAGTCTTTGGACATTTGGGTTGCAACAAAGTTCATAATGATGTTTTGAATGACCAATATCTTTTGGGAACGTCAGTATATTCTCCTCTTGTCACCTATTCCTTCTACAGTCTCAGTCATTCACTTCTGGGAAGAACTGACCCAGGAGGGTTGCGTGACTGAACTCATTGGGGTATTTTGGGGGTATTGGCTACTATGAAGACTATCTGCAAGACCAAATCTAGCAAAAGGAAGGACAATAATCTTAGGTATTAGAGGGGAATAAAAAAAAATTCTCCTATTTCTGTAGTTATTTAAACTATATATATATATATATATATATATATATATATATATATATATATATATATATAAAACCATAAATATTTGGAATGCAGTTTGATAGCATGATCATTTAGAAATAAAAATAGGTCCCCCTCACAAGGCTCAAATCTCTCCTGTGGTGAGATTTTCACCCACTTTACTATGCATGAAATAAGCCTCATATCGAATAAGAAATCAGGTGGTCACCCCCATAACCTTTATGTCACTACATACCCCTTGGCCACTTCAATAACTTCTCTGTGTTTTAGCTCTCTTACTACAAAATAATAAGAATTATTCTGAGGAGCAAATGACTAATTTGTTTTAACATTTTCTTTTTGGTGACAGTGTATTCCATTACAAGTACATGAAACATGGTTCTATTTAAGACATTAAGTATTTTATCCAAAAGCCAAGTCCCATTAACATATTTATCCTTACACCCATATCACCAAACAGAAGTCTTAGGAAACTAATAATTAGCCAAATGTAAACAACCAACAAGAAGTTATAGTTTACAAATTTGCTTGTGATATTTATAACCAGCTTTATTTTGCTTTTACCAGATGCATGGGTTGCAGCAAAATCAACCACTGCCTGTGAATGGCATATTCTATTATGTTTTTACACTTTGTTCAGTTATCACTTCTGAAATGTAGACAGCAAAATAGAAATACTCCTCTGAATCTCTGACTGTGTTGATCTTTCTAAATTTTTGTCTGTGCCTTGCTGAGGACCAAAGGTCTATAAACATATGTATAATCCAGCTGCATGCTCAGCACTCCTCACACCATGGGGAGAAGATACTGAGACATCATCAAGGACGCCTATAATTCTGGAGTTGATAAATGTATACTTAAAAGGTAGATGAAGGACCCTAAGTTTTTGGCTTCACAGAGAGGCCTGTTCAGTATTCTGAGCCCACTGTTGGCTTCAGTACCAGGGGAAGCTATTCAAAGAGAGGTGATTTCTTCCCAGAAGCACCATGACCTCCTAGCAGAGTTTTACCTCAGTTTTCATTAGTTACCAATCTCTAGCTTTTTTAGTTTTCTCAAATAAAAAAAAATAAAATCTCCAGATTTCCTTGGGATTTTCAAATATCCTCTGTTTTAAAATCTGGAGTAAGTTGTGATTTAACTACTTAGTGACTTACTTTCCAGGTAAGCTCCCCTATTCGGCAATGACATTCAGGTGACACCCTTTGAAAGAGAGACTGTGACTAGAGCCCACAGTTTCTGGGTTATCATGCTAAGCTCTGCTGGTACCATTCCCTCAAAGCAAGCTCCTCCATACTTTGGTGCCTCAGACTACCCCACTATGGAACAAGGACAGTCCCTCAGCCTCACAGCATGACTGTGAAAGACAGATAAATGCAATAGCCTAAGATAGAGTTTCATACAGATAATGCTTCCTGGAATGTTAATTTTAAGGTAAAACAGAGCTTAGAGCTGAGATCACAGTACTTGATGCAGATCCAAGGCCTTATCAGGTTACCACATATTTACCACCAGTTATGGATCAAATGGCTCCCCCACTGTTCAAAATAATTGCCTTTACCTGAGCACCTCCTTACCCTTTATAATGTAGCTATCACTGGTGTTCTCCAGATGTAGCCACAGCTCCCATCTGTGAAGGACTATGGTCACTGTAGTGAATTCAAGGGGAAGCAACATCT
This sequence comes from Cricetiscus sungorus, assembly GCA_030556225.1. Classification (NCBI taxonomy): domain Eukaryota; kingdom Metazoa; phylum Chordata; class Mammalia; order Rodentia; family Cricetidae; genus Cricetiscus; species Cricetiscus sungorus. Next base: position 103,423,790 of record JANBXA010000734.1, on the reverse strand, counting down.
TTGGCATCCTCCCACCAAGTGGTGCTGTTGAGTCCTGCTCTTATTGATGCTGTGCTGGTCAGTGAATAGTTCAGCTTCCAGAGCCCAGCCCAGAAGATGGATTCTGATGCCCATGAATAAGGATTGTAAGAATATCTGCCAACCCCAAACTTACAAGTTTGTTAGTATTAAATGAGTTAAGAGATGTGGATGTGTTCTCTCAAATAGCACACACTAGAAACATCAGGAATTACTATCATTTACGCATGCTAATTGTGCCATGTATTATTGTGTAACAATAAAAAGCACCTGCTCAATTGGACTTCTTGGTTGATATGTGTAATTTAGACTGTGGGGACCCTCACCAACAATGTGTAGCACCTATATCTCCAAATCACTCTCCATGGGTGGGTCATGTATCTGCGGCAACAATACGTGCTGTGCTTGTTATGCTCAGTTCAACCATTTCCACTTAAAATCACTCAACCAATGGCTCAGTGGCATGAGAGCGAAAAGCAAAGAACTGGGACAAACCCATCAGACAACATTTGTTTCTGGAAAAATCAAACTGAGAGGTAAGTGTGGAGCACTCTGCACAGAGAATTATGTGGAATCTTTGATAGTTACACAGTAAAATGCAAGTCGGGACAGTCCTGCTCTCAAGGGTTTAAAAAGATGATGGAGAAAAAGCTAAGAGAGATGGCCCAGTTTAAAAGACCTCCAGGTGAGGCTTTGATAAGACACAGCCTCTTCTGTCATGTCAAAATTGGTTTCATCAACTTCCATTCTGTGATAATAAATTAGTAATGATTTTCTTTAATCAAGACCTGCTCATTTTGAAAACTCTTTATCCGTTGTGACTTGGCATCAGGAATGTCTGAGGCCTTCATTATTTTAGGTGCTAACACGATAGGTCTGCATCAAGCCAAGCTACAGCCAGTGTTCATACTGTTCTTTTAAGACAATTTTTGACTTAAACTATCCAGGCAAGCTTCCTCGGTTTCTCCTCACATGAATATATTGTTCTCTATATATTCATAACATAACATGTGTACATAACATGGACTCACAAACATAGACTCTTCCCTCCTCTGCCAGAAAAAAAATCTCCTATTCTTTTGTCACAGTGGTTCTGAAATATGAGGGGGCAACAAATCACTGGAGGACTTATTAAAACACAGATTGCCTGCCTGTGTCCTATCAGAGTCTCTGATTCAACAGGAGGCACCTGCAATTCCAAACTTCCAGGCGATTCTACTGTCGATGCTGCTGACCCAAAGGCGACACTTTGACAACCCTGCAGAGATATATCACATTCATCACACTACATGGCACTGATCTCTTTGCATATCTCTTTCAGCCTAAAATGATGGATTAAGTGTCTACCATGTCTCCCAGTAACTGTGTGGGCATCCATCTTCTTCATCTCTGTAAATCTTGACCCGAACCTCAAACACAGTGTGTAGTAGACTTGGGATGCTTATTGAACAAATGATTAAATAGTGCATATGAAGGTCAAAGGGCATGGAAATAATGGGAATCTAAGCACAGCCGTGTGCTTGTTCTACCTAAAGACTGTCGGCTTGGCTGCCACAGTGACTACACTAATTGGACACCAGGAAATGCTAAGTTTATTATTGGTCTCAGGTTTGAACTACTACCAGATGCATGGGGCCTAGGATATAGACTAGAAATAAAACCTGTATCTAAGTTCTGAGAGGAAGATAACAATGCTAACGAGGTGGCTGAGGCAGTAGAGTATGTGCCGCGCAGGTACAAAGACCTGAGTTCAAATTCCCCAGCTCCTTCCTAAACATGAGCTCAGTGCTGCATGTCATTGTCTCAGTGTTGGGAAGACAGGCAGACAGATCCCTGAAACTCACTGGCCAGCTAGCCCAGCTAAACAGGTGAGCTCCAGATTAGATAAGAGAGAAAACCTGGCTCAGAAAATGAAATGGAGTGTGACTGAGAAAGACACCTGATGTCCATCTCTGACCTCCACACAAAGATACACACAAGTCTGCATCTATGTACTCACCAACACCCATATTAACATATACACATGTATGTGCATACACACACGGCTGCATCTATTTACCCACCTACACCCATATTAACATATGCACATGTATGTATACACACACACACACACACACACACACACACACACACTTCTAATACTACCTTCAAAAAGATATTGTTTTGACATGTAGCGGTTGATTTAGGAGGAATGGAGAAGTCCTTTGACACAAAGAACTGGCATAGCTCTAGAACCAATGTATTTGTTGGAAGCTCAGAGGATAGAAAGGCCTCAAATTAAAATTTCCTTTAGTAAACATTTACCTGTGAACTCAATCAAAATTCAGGAATTAATCGGGTCCAGTACCCTATTACCTTATAGCACAAAGCTCCTTATTTTGTTTATTTTGTTTTAACTTTAAGATTTATTTATGATATACAAAACATAAAAATTGGATAATGTGATGTTTGACTAGAAAAGTGGTTCTCAACCTATGGGTCATGATCCCTTAAGGGTCAAATGACTTTCACGGGGGCCACAGGGCCATATCATATATTTACATTACAATTTATAACAGTAGAAAAGTTACAGTTATGAACTAGCAACAGAATAATTTTGTGGTTGGGAGGTCATCACGACACAAGGAACTGTATTAAAGGGTCACAGAACTAGGATGATTGAGAGCCACTGGGGCTGAGGCAATAAGAGTGGCTGAACAGATGGGTTAAAGATTAGCCTGGGCAAGATCAGGAGGTCCTATTTCAAAACACAAACACAGTTACACAGACATATGCACTTACAAAGCATGCCTGTCTTCCCAGACATTAATCATTGGTTTATGGTGAAAACATTTAAGATCATTTCTTCTAGCTTTTTGAAATCTATGGTCATGATTGTAGCACAATCATGGTTGCCTTAGTGTACTACAGCACAGCACAAACCTCTTGTTCTTGGCATAAAGATAAATGTAAATGGTTTGTTTGCATCTATATCTGTGTGTTGCATTATATATCTTAGGAATGGAAAAGTGAGATATAACAGTACAGGAAGACAATCCCAAGTCTGGAAAGCACAGATGGCCTCCATGGATAAGCATGGAACCCCTGGGAAATAACCTAGAATGTGTGTCCATGGTGCAAGAAAGAACCAAACCCTGAAAATTGTTCTCTGACCTCCTCATTGTACTATGGCATATGTGGGCACTCTCTCCAATAAAAATAATAATAATAATAATAATAATAATAATAATAATAATAATAAATTTGCTTCTTACTGGCCCCAATCAGGAAACAAAGAAAGCAGGCTGTTTACTCACCAAATATCTTTTGCAGTTGTCTGTGTTTATAGTACAGCCAGCAGCCTTCAAATTAATGGATATGGGTGAAGCACCAACATTTGCTACACTTATCCCCATGAAGTGCCTCTAGACACAGCAGAGGTGGAGGAAAACCATCTCCTCTGTGATAAAATTCCACCTGAATAATCCTCTAACCAATCCTGCAAGCCATAGAATGCTAAGATCAGCAGGATAAAGTCAATAGCTAGGTGCCATGTAACAGCATTATTCATTTCACTGCAGTCAAAGCAGCTAACATGACTTGCCCATCACACTGGGAGCAACATTACCCAGGAACTTATTTAGCCCCAGTCCCAGGCTCCCAATTTTTCAGTCCATCATCCTCCTGAGTCCATAGCCATGGACAGGGTTCCATCTGGAAATGGTTTTGTTTCCAGTCATCCTCCAGGCAACCATTTCTTCTATTATAGCCCTGGTTCAATAACATGCTGCTGTGTTCTGTGAAGGCTTCTTCTGTTTGATTCATCTATTCCTCCCTAATCGCCACCCTTCAAGACCTTCTCACTCCAGAGCTTATGACATGGCTTATCTCCACATCCCACATGAGACTCCAGTACGCCTCTGCAAGAGTGTGATTTCTAAACATGTTTCTGAAACTGCTACTGTGAGAACCCCACCCATCCATAGCCCCCTGAGGTCTTGAGATCCTATTTGCCTGGCTAAGTACATAAAGTGCCCCTAAAGTAGATTTTAATTAATTCAGCTGTTTAAGTCATTGAAAAAAAAAGATGCCCAAATTAAATGGCTCCACTTTAGCCTACTGTTTTTATTTTTACTTCACCAGTGATTGATATAAGCCATATGATTACCCCATCACCACAAGAATTCTTTAGTTCAATGAAGAATGTGCCAGCAACACCTAATAGACATAGGTTGATGGAAATTGCACATGAACATCAAGATGGCACACAGCCTAAGGAACATCCCTATCCCCCTGCCCAGGAACCCCCTGCCCTGGAACCCTCTCTGATGTCACCTCCTCCTCTAGGGCAGAGCAGACCCAATCTGCCGTATGTGCAGCAGGAAGCTGGTTAGTCAGTGCCAAGTCCACACTCCTTTAGAATGCCGGCTTGTGATGCTTTCAATGACTGGCCACCAGAGAATTTTCTAGCCCTTCAGAGATTTGAAGACGCTTTGAAGATCCCTCATGTGAAGATGTGTCTCCTTGGCAAGCATATGCCACCACTGCATTAAATGTACACTGTAATTTCATGCAAAAATCACTAAGTATAGCTTACCTAGTCCCTTAATGTACAGACACCATCCTTCTTGGGTGTCACTGCTTTGCAAATGATAGAGAATACATTTCCAAGCATAGAACAGGTATGTGGCTTACAGGGCTTACTTGAAATTTGAATGTTTATTGATCTGTGTCAGCCTATAAAAATGTCCTCTGTCTTTCATCCCATCCATATAATTATGGACTTTGTTATGTGATTTTTTTAAAACATTCACAGCAGTACTTTTCTCCTTCAATCTGGATCCGAATTATCCTTTACTGACCAATGGAATGCAATAAAATTATAGTAGATAATTTTCCAGCATAAGCCCATGTGCACAAATGTGCTTGCACAACACTGACAAAATTAATAAAATTAAAGCAAAACATTTTTACATTTAAAAAATGTTCTTAGTAGTAGGCATATAAATAATTGAGGTTCAAGTTCCCACTCTTCAGTTTACTTCTCATCTAATGAGGATGAACAAGGCCACTGATCCTTGTTAGCATTTCAGCAATCCCCTCCATGCTGGGCACCAGCATTTAGGAGAAGAAAATGCCTAAATGCACTGTTTTAGTGACTCTGTATGGTATGGGTAGTTGGAATTACATCAGCTACAGCAGCATCACCAATTCTAAAATGTCCAGCATACACAGAATGATTCTGATAGGTCAAGCCTTAAGTGACAGGCTCAAACAATTTTATTATTGTTGGCATTGTTATTGCTCACATCTGATTAATAAAGGCATATCATTTTATGGAAGGAAGAAATACCTCATCCTAAATCAGTAGTTTGCCCAAGATCACAAAACCAGTAATTACTACTAGAACTCAAATTCTATCCTGAGCTGTCTAACTCTGAAACTACTTTCCTTATTCTCCTCTACATTTACACACATACAAATCAAAGCAAAGGATAGGACTTGAGGAGAAGATAAATAGGGCCCAAAATAGGTTAGACCACACAAAGAAGGCTTGCTGGACCAGGTGTGTAGGGACAGAAGGCTGTTAGGGACCAGTTTATGTTTAGACAACATGGAGCTGATGTGACTATCTGGCAGAAGCCAAGATGGCTAATGTCTAACACCAGATGTCTGGGGAACCCAAAAGTAAACAGTATTGTTATCTGTTATATAACTGTTCCTGGGAAAATGTCACTTTCATGTGAATTTTAATATTTACTATGACTTTTAAGGTCTTTGCTTGTCTTCCTATGTATGTCTGTCTGCAGGCCTGTGTGCTTACCACTGTACAGCCCATGAGCCAGTGGGTGCCTGTGCTTGCCTGTGTGTGGCCCATCTGTGTTGATATGTGCCTGCATGACTGCCAGCATCTGCCTACCTGACAATCTGCATGGCAGCCTGGGTGAATAAGGTATGTCTGTATCTTCCCACAGCTCCCCACAATCTCTTCAGTCTTAGGGCCTATGGTGTTCCTTTGTTGGCATCAAAGCTTCAACCTCACAAATCTACATCTGGAATGCATAAAGAAAGCTAAGTATAATTTTTCAGAAAGTGAGGAGGGACATTCTTGGTGTCCTGAGAAATCCCCTTGAACACCAGGACAGCAGTGTGAGTTGAGGTGGAAAGTCATAGTACCTCGCTTGAGGCAAAGTAGAATGTGAGTTGGATTTGCCTGGAAGTAAGGAGGAACTCTGGTTTAAAGGGCTAGAAGCAACTGCCTAGGAGTGAGATCAGAATCCAATGAGATAAGGGTTTCCTTCCATTTCAAAGCATTTACATAAAGGAAAGCAATTAATTGCCTTTGTTGTAGAACATTACCCATGTGACAATTTGATTTGAGAACTAACGCTACCACACTTGCAAATCTGAAGCAAAAACATTGTTGTCTCACATGCTGAGAACCTGAGGCTAACAAAAAGTTGGGGGAAACACCTAACTTACAAAAAGTCATTGGTAAATGTGCTTAGGAGCTGTTTTCCTATGCAAATACCAAGGGAAGTGAAGTGAAGCTCCCACCATTTAGTCATTGCTTAATGTTCTCTTAAAGACCACAAATGTCAACCTCACGCCGATCTTTTAGTAGAAAGGCTAAATATGTTCCATTAACACATATGCAAGCTGTCAGCAAATTAAGTAGCCAATCAAAAATGCCTACTCTAATTTTCTTTCTTACACTGAATGTATGTTTTACACCTGTTTTAGGATTAATTCATGTTTTCATTCATTGAGAGTCACCTAGCTATTAGTATATCTGGAATTATGTTCAAGGCCAAAAAGAAATTTGAAAACTAATTGAACTATGTCTTTAAGATTACTACAGGAGAAACGGATATGCAGACAATTGGAGAGTGTTGCAAAATATGAAATAAGAAATGAAGACAAGGTACATGAGAAAACTCTCTTTAGCCTATTAAGGAAAACTGAAGAAGGGATCGAGTAACCTTTGACCTGAGCCCTGCTGAGAAGACATCCCTCCCTTTTAATAAGCTCTATGTGTCACTCAAAACAATACTCATTTTCCAATTTAATAGCTACAGTGGTTCGATATGGAGAATGAACATTGTCTCAATAGTTAAATTGTGACAACTGAGCTTCATGGAGCCTAAGATCTAGTAGTTAAGTTACAGAAATAAGATTAGGATCTTCACCAGCTCAACTTCAAGGCTAGAACTCTTGACTTTTCGTAGAACATTTTCTCACCTAAGAAAGGCATCCCTTGTCAGGCGTTGGTAGGGCACACCTTTAATCCCAACACTTGGAAGGCAGAGGCAATCAGATCTCTGTGAGTTTGAGGCCAGCTTGGTCAACAGAGCAAGTTCCAGGACAGGCTCCAAAGCTACAGAGAAACCCTGTCCGGAAAAACCAAAAAAGAAAAAAAAAAAAGAATAAAGAAAAGATAAAAAGTAAAAAGGCATCCCAGTCAGAGAGAGAAGCAGCAGCTGGTAGCTGATCTTTCTGTAACCGGTAGAGCACATGCATTAGCTCTGGGCACATTCACTTGCTAGGAATGTGGGAAATGGATCACTTTGTATGTGCTAAGAAATAGTTTGCACATTCCTTAAAAAAAAAAAAATGGTTCTCAGGAAAAGGTAACTGCTGAGCTTCATTTTAATCATTGTTCTTCTCTCGGCACAGAAATGTCCATTGCAACACAGGACCGAATCCTTCCCACTGCCAGCATGAGACAAGCAACATCAGGCCTCTGTGGTCCAAAGAGCTTTGTGGAATTTGTGTTGTTATGAAATATTCATCTAGTCCCTGGTTAAGAAGTTGTTTTTCTCCCAGTGTTTCCTGGCACCTGTTATGTGTTGGATCTTATACAGGTAGGTTGTGTAGACTTGCTGGCAAGCACAACACACAGAGACTCACTTTGAGAGTTCACAGAAAGTCAAGACAGAGAACAGACAGACACCAAACACAGCATCACACTCTGAGATATGCTGTATGAGGAAAGGTGCAATGAAGGTTAAAGCAACAGGAAGCAGACAACTCGGACATACTCACTGACGAAATATTTGGGGTTAGAGTCAACAGCAAAGGCAATGACCCTGAGGTACTTTTCATAGCAAGATGGAGGAACATGGGTAAAGAGACCGGGAAAGGCTGACAGAAGCCTCACAAGCCACAGTGAGGTGCCTGATATCTGGATCCTTGTGAAAATATCTTAAGAATTATTTCCACACTCAAGATTTGTCCTAAAAAGAAATACTTCTGCTTCCTGGAACATCCAGCCAAGTAACTTACAGAAACTCCCTTTTTGTCCTAGTTGCTTAAAAAAAATCAGAGCTAAAATTATTTCAGACATCCCATTCAAATCAATATGGTGATATGTAGGTCTATTCAGTTCTTCTAGAAATTTCCTCTGGAGTTATATTGATTTCTCACATTCAAAAATACATTCTAATGAAATAACTTACTCTAAGGAGCACATTGCACCTGCTTTTCGCTTTGTGAGATTTGGAATGGATTTTAGCCAAAGTATGAGTATTTGACAATTGCCAGAAGTAACACATCCATCTACATACTCCAAGCAAACGGGTGAAAATTAAAGCCTCTAACTCAGGGAAGACACAATCTTAAGTTGGCACAACCATACCATGTAGCCCCACAGGTTTCTGGCCCCACAGGTCCCACTGCCCTTCATAGCCCCAAAGAAACCCATGGATATTATATTAATTACGAAACTATTGGCCAGTTACTAGCATTTATTGGCCATCATTGTCTTAATATTTAACCAATTTTTATCCATCTATGTATTGCCACGAGACTGTGGCGTACCCAGTTATGTTCAGCATGGTGTTATTCCTCCAGCAGCCTACATGGTGACTGTTTAACATCTCCTCAGAAAAGAGAAGAGAACGATTTCCCGTTTGTCCCTGCTTATATTCTGATTCTGTACAGCTATGACACTTTACTTCTTTGTTGCCTGTCTCTACAGACCTCCAGACCTCTATGTTAGCTAGTGACAATGTCTGCCATGCTACATCACTTCCTGCCTGGCCAATCAGTGTTTTATTCATCAACCAATAAGACAAACATATATACAGAAGAACATTCCCCATCATCTCCTCTTTTATGTCTAAATTATCGGGTTTTAACTTTAACATAGTAAAATTACATATAACAAAACAGTTATTAAGCAAAAACTGTAATAATAAGATTATGCTTTCCATTGCCTGAGAATTCATGGCTTAAAAAGTATCCTCAAAGCACTCTTCCTAGAATCTTGAATTCTGGCCTCACCCAAATCAGGACTTTCCCATTTCTTTGGGAGAGGAGGTGTAGGCATTGAGAAATGAAATAACTTTCTCTGGTGTCACAGCTAATATTGATGGCAATAGGATTCAAAGACAGGTGAAGATGCTGAAGCCCAACACTCTGTCTGCTCTACACCTCACTGCCCACAACAAACACAGAAATCATTTTCAAAGCCTCTGTCCTTGGGGGGAAGAGGTGAGCCGCAGCACAGGCAGATAGCACACCATTCTCACAGCCCTTTACATCTTACAACCTTACAAAATAGCTGTGATCCCCTGCTCCCCAGATCCTCCTCCAAACCCCTTCCCTCCTGCTGGGTTAAGCATCACCTCACTGTGTGGCTCTATAAAAGAAACCCTGGGAAATTAATAGCCTTGTTACCACCATTGGTGCTTAATGACCCTGTAGCTTCCTGTAGAGTGTATTCTCCCTGGGCTGGTTGTTAATGAACCACTGCTTCATTCCTTGGTTCCAGAGGAAGACTCTTACAGCAGCAGTACATTGCAGAACCAGAGAACAGATTGAACACCCACTAGGTACCAAGCCCTGCATTGTGCACTTTGCATGCATTCACTTATTTGTAGCCCAGGGAATCTGTAAATGACCCTGTGGTGTTGGCATGGCTATCCCCATTTCACAGATGAGTTAAGTGAATCTCAGCAAAGTTAGGCTATGTGCCAATGACCACATGGTTGATAGGACAGGCACAATTTGAATCCATGGAGGTGGATTGCAAGGCTCAGGGCCTTAACTCCTACAGTACTGACAAGGGTCTGATAATCAATCTTTGGCAAATTTGTTTCCTTTGGAGAGTGTGCAAACCTTCCTAGTTTGGCACAGCAAGAGTTATAGAAACATTGTCTCTTCTAGACTTAGAGTTCCCTGAAATTAGGATAAATGCATCCAATGAGCAGAAACGTAAGCCTGTAAGCCAATAAGACGTATATTGACTTAATGTAGGGTTCAATTTATTTGTTTATTTCTTTGATTTGCCCCATTCCAAAATTAAAAGGAAAACTTCATCATGAAGATAACACACAGCAATGGAATGGTTTCTAGATTTCTTCATTCCAGCTCATTTGAGTGCTCATCATCGGGCCATTGAAAAGTTTTAGTTAATTAACATCAACAGCTGGTGGGTTTCTAAATTTTCAACTCAATAGTAGGGAAATATTTCTCCCACAATGATGTTGTTTTTGAGTTACAGTTACAGAAAAATATGAAGACTTTACAAGTCATTCTGTGACCGTGTCCTTCAGATCAGAATCTTTATCCAGGTATCAGTATTGTCCTTGGGTTTCTACTGCTGTGAAGAGACACCATGGCCACAGCTCTTATAAAGAAAAAATCATTTAATTGGGGTGGCTTCCATTTTCAAAGGTTTAGTCCATTGCCTTCATGGCGTGACGGTGTGAGCAGGCAGGCATGATGCTGGAGAAGTAGTAGCTGAGAGTCCTACATCTTGACCCACAGGCAATAGGAAGTAGTTTGCACTGGGTGTAGCTTGAACATAAGAGTCTTCAAAGTCCACCCTGATAGTGACACCTCCTCCAAGGCCTATTCTAACAAAGCCACGCCTCCTAATAGTGCCACTCCCTATTAGCTTATGGGGACCAATTACATTCAAACTACCACAGGTCTGACACTGGGAATGAGCCTGCAGTGGTCTGCCTATGTATAGAAGTCAAGTTTGATATAAGAAATGGGGTAAATTACTGTCTGGCTCTGGACAGTTTATTCCATAAAGGGAAGTTGTAAGACTTATAGGTAAAGGTTTGGGGAAAAAATTAACTTGGCTGAGCTTGAGCTGCTGGAGGTGTCTATATTTTGTCTCTAGCACTTTCCATTCTCTAAATCACAGGTTTGACACCTCTTCTACCCATTCAGCAATTCCATTCCTGGTGACTTTGCTTCCCACTTGCTTCTTGTGTCCGTCGACAACCTCATCCACTCCTCTCTGCTCTTCTTGCCATTTCTTTACAGCAAGGCCATCTTAAATCAAAACTCTGCTTGCCCATATGCTGAAGTGTGCTTTGGAAAGTGACTAATGAATTATGCAACATAATAATTGTAGATAACCTTGAGAGATGGCATTTGGCATTTGTTGGGTGATAATAAGTACACAGGTTAATTCCCACTCCATTCTTGATTATGAGTTTTCTGAAGTGATAGGCTTGTAGAACTAATATTGTTGTGACTTTTAAAACTGAGATCATGTTTAATGTTGGAGCAAGGCTAAGCCTTTGACTAACATTACAGACTCAGCAGGCCTGAAATTAGATCCCAGCCCAGTGCTGTTAATTAGACAGACAGGCTGTTATCTTTTTTTCAACCTCATATATATATATTGTTGCATGCAGGTAAGAACACCTAGAGATATTTTGAGAATTTATAGCACATATGTACATGTGTGTGTGTAGACGTGTGTGTGTGTGTGTGTGTGTGTGTGTGTGTGTGTGTGTGTATGCATGTGTATGACAATAATAAAGAAGTTATGAAGCTGAAGGAGTAGTGGGACTTGGAGTTCAGAGAAAGCATGGAGTAAAATGGTGTAAATACAGTACTCATGTGTGAAATTCTCAAAAGAACTAATAAAATAATTATTTTTCCAAAAGATTACCATTTCCTGGTAAACAAATTCAAAATAACTACTTGGGAGACAGGCCCTTGTGTCTATGACATTTTTGCCTGTAGCTGGAGTAAGGAGGGAATCCAGCCACCAGGGCTAAGAAACCAGAGTTGGGGGCTCATCCCAAAGGAGCAGGGCTCAGGGGGAGCCAGTTTGGAATGCCTTTGTCAGGGAAGTCAATGTGATGTAGGCTACTTGGAGAGACACTGTGTCACTCTTCCCAGCACATCTGTAAAATAATGGGCCCACTGGGGTCTTTGGCTAGCTTCTTTGATATTCTCTTTCAAGTCTTATTTCATGCTTCTCTTTACTTTCTTATACTTTACTACATTGTTGACCTTTGCTGTTCCATTTACTAAAAATTCTTCACCAAGACCCTTAAAATACTGGCTTATTCTTGTCATGTCATTCATCTCTCAAAATCAAATATATACCCTTCAAGAAGGTCTTTCATATCTATCATAGCCAATGAGGCTCCCGATCCATCAGCCTCTGGTCTGCTCCTTGATAATATTTTTTTGTAATATTTCCAAAAGAGGCATATGAGTATGTGTTTCAGCATTTGCTGTCTGTTTCCCTTCATGATATCATCCTCCTGTCCAAGAACCCATCAGTTCTCACACTGGCTTATCCTCAACAACTAAAAAGTACCTTGCAACCAATTCTGTACTGTGCTAAGGAAAGTATGTAATTGAGGGTTTGCAAATGGCCATAGATTACTGACTCATAAGCCAAATTCTACCAGATCCATCATTACTACTGTTACTCTTTGTGGCTCTTCTAAAAGCTACCACTATCAATAACATCAATATCATAAAAAGACATTGAAAATGTTCCATATTTCAGTAAGTTCTCAAACTTAGGTAGCATAATAACTAAGGAAGCATGGGTTTTAAATGGAGCTTCCAACCTAATCATGACTAACTGACTACCTCATTCTGTAGAATGCAATGGGATAACACATTCTGAAAGAGATTCTGATACAACCAGAGACCTTTTTAATGGATGTTGTTCTATAATTTAGCCCCTGTATCTCATTCATTCCTTGTGGAACAAACTGGTAACTCGTGCCTGCTCCTGTTTATATAAACTGGAGAATTGAATAGATAGGTGAGGTGAGTAGATAAATGGATGGACAGATAGGTGGATTATAGTGGTTACAAACTAACCAGTCAAAAGACAGACAACAGATAATTATGCACTTTCCAGGTAGACACTGTAAGAGAATCTCAATATCTGATATAGAGAAAAAAAGAGGAACCTTAATGGTAATAAAGACTTACAAATGCTTTGGCTTTTCATTCCTGATGCATGTGGTAAGGTTTACTTCAAATGGGTGCTCCCAGAGCTCCCAGAATTATCTGGCACTTTAAAATTTTATTATTATTATTATTATATTATTATTATTATTATTATTATTATTATTATTTGGTTTTTTGAGACAGGGTTTTTCTGTATTGCTTTGGAGCCTGTCCTGGAACTAGCTCTGAAGAGCAGGCTGGCCTTAAACTCACAGAGATCTGCCTGCCTCTGCCTCCCGAGTGCTGGGATTAAAGGCATGTGCCACCACAGCATGGCTTGGCACTTTTATTTTGAGAAGAGTTTTTCTAAAAGTATGTGTAGCATGTTGTTTCCGCCAGCCCGCCCGCCGCTGGTCTGGCGTCCTGGCCCCCAATAACACGCAGGAGACTCTATATTTGATACAATCCTGTTGGCCAGTTACCATTATTGTTAATGGGCTAGCTCTGTCTTAATCATTAACCCATTTCTACTTATCTAAGTATTTCCACATGGTCGTCTTATCGGGGAGCCACGCGGCAGGCTTCCTGCTTCTTCCCAGGCTACATCTCGACTCCTACTACTACTTCCTCTTCCTCCTCCTAGTCTCCTAGCCCCACCTATCTAGTTTTCTATTGGCCACAGGGCTTTATTAACAGTATGAGAAACATATATACAGAATCACATCTCCCATCATCTCCTCTTTTCTGTCTAAAGTAAAAGAAGGGGTTTAACCTTAACATAGCAAAATATACCATATAACAGTTATCAAATAAGAATCACAGTTAACAATATTTAGTCCATAAACATTTTGTAAGACTTAAAGAAAATATCATCTATTCTATCTTTGTGAGTCTAAAGTCCTATATGTAACTTATCTTTAAACCTAACTAAGGAAAACTATAACCATAACTATCTGTCTTCAACTCCTTCAAAGACCACAGAAGGGTAATATATAAACTCTAGAAATGACAGAGACAATTCATTGCCTGGTCAGTCACCCGAAGTTCTTCTGTAATGTTCCATCTTCAGCCCATAGGCCATAGTGTGTGTCCAGACTCCTCAACAAGGCAGGAAACTTTTCTCTGTGTCCTGTAGACTATCTGGCTGTCTGGCAGCCTCTTCCATGAAACAGGAATCCTGTAGCAATGTCCATCTTACATCAGCAGTTACCTTTTTGTGGGTCTTGCATGTCCAGTTTCTACAACATAAAGTCAAACAGTTCAGAAGAGCAGTACCTTGCCCAAATGGCTTGTCTTGCCATATTAGAAGCAAACTTCATAACGAGTTTCTTCAATGTCCATCTTCCTTTTTGATGCAGGTGGTGTTACCAGGAGCAGTTGTGCCTCACTGTCAAGAAAAACCCTAAACCATTTTAAATGCCATATTCTGTAGGTCTTTAAAAGGTTTGAAGAATGCCTATCCATCTCAAATACATCTCTGCATATCTAGAAATCCAAACTAACTTAACACCAAGTTTTAATTATCAAGGTAACTCTCTATAATCTGTACTAAATTATACATTACATTTTTAAATGAACTATATAAACACAATACCTAAACCAGAGGAGAAATATACATATCATAAAATTGACCTTAAATTGTATCCATAAAAGAAAATCCATTCCAAAAGCAAAGTATTCATATCTATACCATAATTCCCTTTTTACCTTTAAAAAGATTGTTTGTGGTTATAAGCCATTTATAACCAAGTCCATTTAAATGAAAACAAACATTTATAAACAATATTTGGGAATTTGGGCGTTGTTCTTTCCAAACTACTTCCTGCTGGTAGAGGGCGCTGTCATGGGGTTCCAAAGAAGACGCAGAAATCTTGGCAGTAGTCTGCAAGGCTTTGTCTCAACTGCTTTGAATGTTGGATCACCTGGGGAGCTGTTTCAGGGGGTCTGGCTTGATCAAACCATATAAGTCTGGAAAGAATCCATAGCCTTCCATTTTCTGTGGAAAAAAAAATAGAAATCCTTTTCCCCAGTAACTTGTCCTTAGGCTTGAATTTTTGAGTCAAAACATTTTTAAAATATATAAATTGAATTAATCTAGCAGCATTTCTTTTATTAGTAGTTGTTTTCTCAGCAATCAAATAATTTAAAGACAACAGAAGCATGTATAGTATCCAAAATTTCTCTGTGTTTTCCATCTTTACGTGGCTTTTTTATTATTCTATTTCTTCTACTTCTATTTTTACATATTTTGAGACAGGGTTTCTCTGTGTAACTTTTATCTGTCCTGGAATTCACTGCATACCAGGTTTACTTTGAAATCACAGAGATCTGCTTGCCTCTGTCTGCCGAGTGCTGGGATTAATGGCGTGTGCCATTACATCCATCCATTTAATTCCTTTTTTCTTTTTAAACCATTGTATCCCGTTTCTTTTTCTCTCCCAAGCCAGCGTATTTTTTAAAACACAGTGTAAACCTTCATTGCAGCTCTCGTACACACCAATGAATTGTTAGCAGAGCTCTTTAAAAGCAAGGCGGTTTTTGCCGCTTATGCTAATTTTGGAAACCTCTCTTAAAGGAGCCGCGCAAATCTCTGTCTACAACAAAACAAATCCAATGGAGAAAATGCTGCTACTAAGAAGTCTTGCTAGTCTCTGTTCCTTTGTTTCTAAAACATTTCTTAAGCTCTTATTAGTTTTAAGTGAAAGTTCTTATAGCCATGTTGGGCGCCATTTGTATATTTCTCCTCTTGTTTAGGTATTATGTTTATATAGCTCATTGGAAAATGTAATGTATAATTAATACAGATTAGAGAATTACCTATGATAGTCAAAACTTAGAGTTAAGTTAGTTAGGATTTCTAGATATGCAGAGATGTATTTGAGATGGATAGGCATTCTTCAAGCCTTTCAAAGACCTACAGAATATGGCATTTAAAATGATTTAGGGATTTTCTTGACAATGAGGCACAACTGCTCCTGGTAACACCACCTGCATCAAAAAGGAAGATGGACATTGAAGAAACTCGTTATGAAGTTTGCTTCTAATATGGCAAGACTAGCCATTTGAGCAAGGTACTTCTCTTGTCTAGACTGTTTGATTTTATGTTGTAGAAACTGGACATGCAGGACCCACAAAAAGGTGACTGCTGATGCAAGATGAACATTGCTATAGGATTCCTGCTTCATGGAAGAGGCTGCCAGACAGCCAGATAGTCTACAGGACACAGAGAGAAGTTTCTTGCCTTGTCGAGGAGTCTGGACACACACTATGGCCTATGGGCTGAAGATGGAACATTACAGAAGAACTTCGGGTGACTGACCAGGCAGTGAGTTGTCTCTGTCATTTCTAGAGTTTATATATTATCCTTCTGTGGTCTTTGATGGAGTTGAAGACAGGTAGTTATGACTATAGTTTTCCTTAGTTAGGATTAAAAATAAGTTACATATAGGTCTTTAGACTGACAAAGATAGGATAGATGATATTTTCTTTAAGTCTTACAAAATGTTAATGGACTAAATATTGTTAACTGTGATTCTTATTTGATAACTGTTGTATGGTATATTTTGCTATGTTAAGGTTAAACCCCTTCTTTTACTTTAGACAGAAAAGAGGAGATGGTGGGAGATGTGATTCTGTATATATGTTTCTCATACTGTTAACAAAGCCCTGTGGCCAATAGAAAACTAGATAGGTGGGGCTAGGAGACTAGGAGGAGGAAGAGGAAGTAGTAGGTGGAGTCGAGATGTAGCCTGGAAAGAAGCAGGAAGCCTGCCGCGCGGCTCCCCGATAAGACGACCACGTGGAAATACTTAGATAAGTAGAAATGGGTTAATAATTAAGACAGAGCTAGCCCATTAACAGTAATGGTAACTGGCCAACAGGATTGTATAAAATACAGAGTCTCTGAGTGTTATTTGGGGCTGGCGCGGCTGTGGGCCCAGACTGGCGGGCTGGCAGGCTGGCGGAAACTTACACGCTACAAGTATGTAATAGAGAAAGCATCTTATGACATTTAAACACATACTATACACTAATTCTCAAAATAGCCCCCAGGTGTCCTTATCTGCATTTATAAAAAGGAAATATAGAGAAGATAACAGCCTGGCCAATTCGTGGCAGAAGGTTGAGATGTGTTCTCAGGTCCACTTGACTTCAGAGGCTACACTCCTTCCACTCTGTACCTTCTCAGACAAGAGGTAACAAGGGACTGGAGACTTGAAGCATATCATCTTCCAGGGAAGAATGACTGGCATGCCCCAACTTAGGTGGCAAGGCCGGCAGACATGGTAACTTCAGGCAGGAAGATATGCAAGCAGCAATGACATGGTTTGCCCACCAGACTTATTTTTATACCTTCCATCCAACCCCACAGTGGCTTCCCCTTCCTCAACTCATCAAGCAAGTTGGAGGTCATGCTGTGTCCAAGGTGGTGTGGAAGAAACTTGGCTGACCCCAATCCCAATCTCATTAATCTATAGCATCACATGGAGTTTGGAGCCTCATTCTTTTCCATCTAGAGATGAGGAAGTTAAGATGCATACCACCTATAGTACTTGGAGAGATTCCAACTCATTTAACCTACTTATCTTTTTTAAGCATGATTTTTAGTAGGCTTATTATATGGCAGGCAATTTTAAGGACTTTATGTGCACTCCCTACAGTGCTTAACAACAATCCTAGTACAGGCAGATGAATGGAGATAATAAGTTTAAGTTAGCATCAGTAGAATTCTGAGGCCATGTGACTCACCTTTTCAGCCATTCATCATGTAAATATTTCACATGTGTGACCCCTTTCTCTGGCTGGCCAATAGGCATATACTTTACATCTGTAAGATGCATCTAATATTACATAAGTGTACATAGGGCTTATTTTAATATATGATATACTTAATAAATATATAATATATAACCTTGATTATGCAGGGCATTGATAGATGTCAGGGACATAGGGATACAAGACACTGCCCTTGCGTCTAGGCTGGCCTAGAAGAGAGCTGACACAGAGGAGCAGGACTGGGCAGGCTAGGAAGGTGAGTGTAAGTTCTCCAGACAGAAGAGCTAGGACTGCATGCAAATGCAGGAGGGTCCATCTCCTGGAACTAGGGTAAGGGTATCTTAAATACTAACATGTAGATTCCAAAACCCCTATGAACCCAGGCAAAGGCTGAGGCTGAAGATGTTTCATCTTTGAGAAGCCCTAGCATCCCACAGGTCACTACAGCTACAAGGTGAAGGTATCTGCCCTCCACAATGCTGGAGATGGGACCTCAGCCCTGCCGTGTGCTCTTCTTGTTGTCCCAGTTGGGATTTTAATAAATTCCTTGGCTGGAGAAGGTTTTCTGTGAGCAAAGCTGTGCGTGTGTTGTTTATAGGCACTGTGTACTACATAGTGAAGACTCTCACACAACAAGTGCAAGCACACTCTATAAATAGCTCTTGAGTGAAGGCGTGTTTGGGTGGGGGGAGTTGGTGTCTTCATTTATAAACCAAGAAAATGTTTTACTATTACTCTTACAAGTACAAAATGAGACAGTAACATTGCCTGACACATAAGAAGGACTGACTTTTGTTTGTTCCTTGGTCAGACTATTCTAGTCTACTCAGAATATCTCAGAAATGAATCAGCTGCCTCCTGGCCTGTGGCATTCTGTCATCTCCAAGCAGAGAAAGAGTGAGAATTGTGCAGGGGTACTGGAGAAGGACTCAAGACAGTACTTGCCATTTTGGATGTGCAGTGGAATCACCTGAAAGCTGAAAGCCAGGTCCTTAATGACTTATGACCCAGAGAGCCTGATTTCATAGGTATGGTGGAATTCAAGCTGGAGTGTGTTGATTTACAACACACTTGGGGTGATTCTAATAGAAGTCAACATGACTGTGTCCTGATGGTTTAAAGAGGATTATTTTTTAATATTATAATTATATTTCCTTTACTTACTTCCTATATAAGTACACATATGAAGAAATTTGTGCCACTGCACATGTGTGGAGGTCAGAAGACAACATGCAGAAGTCGGTTATCTTCTTTAATCGTATGTGTCTTGGGGTTCAAACTCAGGCTACTAAAGCAAGGTCCCCAATGTAAAATATAATGATGTTTTATAATGACAATAAAGATAATGATAACGATAATTCCCACAGAGAATACAGATATATTTTTTAAAAATAAGATATAAAAAGGGGCCCAGCAAGTGCCAGAACAAGTCCAGTCTTCGTGGTACAGACTTGCTACATGTGAGTGTGTTACCAAGTCAAAGACAAATCTGAGCCCAGGAAGTTTTATTTGGTTTTTCCAAAATGGCCCCCACATTGTTCAAGCATATATTTGTACCCAGTGGGGAAAATTTTCCTGTCTCAGGCCACTCTTGCCTTTTCTCCCAACTAAAACCAAAGGTGTAATCAGATTTCTGATGGAAGAACTCCAACACTGTTCCCCAAATTTACAGCTCCTGGAAGAACCCAGAGCAAGCTAAGCACTGACGGCAACCCCTTCTCCCTCCAGTATACCTATGGAGAATGAGCTCCTAATTATACATTCCCTGAGAAAACTGCTCCTTGGTTTCACAGGGCACATTTTCAAGGCATTGGCCCTGTCTTGGTTTGCTTGTTTATTAGACACGGGAGTTTGGAGGGGAGGGTATTTAAAAGCTTGATTTTCAGACCAATGAATCTGAAAAATTCTCTTTATTGGTCTGCAAGAGGAGGTTGGGGTGGGGAGGCGGCACCAGATCTGATAAAAGAGATTAAATGGCCTCATACACCCAACAGCAAAGAACAGTCCCCATGGGAATCCCAAATCCTGCTGGTGCTAATAAAGACTTCGATATTACCCCGGTAATATAGTGTACAATATAAGGCGTCCAGATGCCGGGCTCAGAGCACGACCTACATCTTCTGCAAACCAATTTGCTGTCGGGTTGGATGTGTAAAAAGAATCCAAATACAGACGTTTTCTCTGAAAGAAGAATTGCTTCTCTGGCCTGTTCTCTTGGCCTGCCTGCCCCTCCCACCCTCTGTGCTCCCAGAGTGAGAAATGTTTCTAATCCACTGCAGGGGAAGCTATGGCTTTGCAGGGTATTAGAGGACAGTTGGAGTTCTTGTTGGGTTTCCAGTGGGGTGTGAGAGACTGAGCCAGGACTCTGCAACCAGACGAGACAAGCCCGTGTCCTCATCTCTCTGGGAATAAAATATGACCTTGAGCGTTTCATTTGGTCATCTGAGGCTGGGCTTCACACCTCCCACACAGAAACGCGTGAGTACTGAAGATAACTCACAGTAAGTGTGCAGCACACAGGCTCACAACACAGGCTGCGCTTAACAAGCAGACACGAGTAAGTGTGGGTGGAGCAGCCTCTGTCCACTGGCCTCATTCAAACAGCAGCACATTGGGGACAAAGATTTCGGGGTGAAAGTAGCCCTAATATGATCATCCTTTATTTAGTTTCTGGTCTGGTCTCCCGTCCATGTGTTCTGGAAGAACCCAATATCTATTGACAGCATTTATTGATTACTACTAAGTACCAGATACAGTCCACCATGCTGGTTGTATGGATTCATTTAATTCTCAGAAGCATCCAATAAGGTACCTACCACTACCCTACCTTACAAACTATTCAGAGACATTGACTGTTTTCCCAATATGGCAGGGCCTGCTTAAGACAGGATCACTTACAAACAAATATCTGGAGGAAAGATTTGTTCCCTTTCAACAATTGCAAAATCTCCAAGGGAAGATCTTGAGTAGACATATGGGAAAGAACAGAGAAGGAAATGGGAGGCAAGAGAGCCAAACAAGCATCTTCAGGGTGCTGAGTGCAGCAGCTGCATGAGATCAGGAGATCAGAAGTTGCAAACACTAGTATTAGTTTCAGAGGCTGGCTGGGGACAGCAAGACTCCAGGTGGCCATTGATGACAAAGGAAATTAAGGTGGACAAGATATTCCAGGGTGGGGACTAGAATGTTTACAATTAAGATGGTGCCAGGAAACAGATTTGGGTAGCAAAGGGACCTATAAAATAGCCTTCAGTTGAGCAAAGCCTACTTACTCAGCTTCAAGCTGTGTGAGGCGCACTCCCAAGCCCAGTACCCATAGCACATTGAGATGATTTTGTTCTGTAGCACATAGCCCACCAGGAAGCCGGAGCTAAGTGAGAGCAGTCAGAGATCTGAGAGAGAAAGAGAGAGGGGATATATAGATAGAGAGAGAAAGGGAGAGCAAATTAAGAAGATACCACCCACCCCTCACCTAGTGCCTTCATTGGGGGTTGGGTGGGTCCATTTTGCCCATAACACACCTGTTCCCAACTCCTTCACTGACCCATCTCTTTCTTTCTTCTCTTCTCTCTATGTTCTGCTTGTGGCAGCAGGCATATGCATGCATGTGGGGTTTAGTAAACCTTCAGTGGTTTCTTTCTGTTGGACAACCTTGCATTCTTTCTCTCCGCTGCTGACAGCTATGTCAACAGCAAGCTCTCTCTAAAAGATCTCTCTATGAGATCACCAACCTAGTGCACACAGCTGTGCTCTAAAATCAGGTTGTGGCCTGCTTGGATGAACCTGATGGAAGGCACTTGTTGCCAAGTCTGGTGGTCTGAGTTCAATCCCTGGATTCCAGATGATGGAGAGAACTGATCTCGACAAATCGTCCTCTGACCTTTGCGTGCATACTATCTTTCTCCGTCTGACTCAGTCTCTCTGTCTCAGTCTCTCTGTCTCTCTCTTATAAATAAATGGATAAGAGAGTAAATATAAATAAATAAATAAATAAATAAATAAATAAATAAATAAATAAATATAAGAAAGTGGCTTCCTCAGAATGACCTGAGGCTGAGGCCTGGAGAGATCAGAGGACTTGGTCCAATAACTACGGTCCAGGATTCCTCAGAGCTCAGTATATGATATTGTGCGAATGTGAACTGTTCTGCACAGGCTTCTTTCTAAACATTGGGTCCCCAGCTATGGGGTTGAGCTGGAGGAGGTGAATTAAAAAGGAGTGAGCCTTGAAGTTCACACTTACTTCTCATTCTAGCTTAGATCTCCTTGAGTCTTGCCCAACATAAGACAACCATATGCCTATCATTCCTGCTAACATGAACTGAAGACATCCCACCATAATGGACTTAAATTCCCTAAATCCATATGCCAAATATGTCTCTCTTCCCATGATTTGCTTCTGCCAAATATGTCCCATCAATGAGAAAAGACACTAAGGTGGCATTTGTACAGGAAAGCCCTGGTGGGTCAGTGTGTAGGGGCAAGCAGCCCCTGGCAGTGCAGAGGAGGATGATCCTGCATTACCTGAGTTGCTTCTAGAAGTTGGATGAGATCCAGCAGCAGCCTTGAACTATTCTCAAGTCTGAATGCTGATGAGCTGCTGGATAGTAGGTACAAGGCGATAAATGTGAGAAATGTTTTGTCAAGTGTGAATTTCTACATGAGCGTAAAGGATTGTAATTATTACTTCTTCTGAAAAGAAGAAAACAGTGTCTTTTATGTCTGTTTTGGAAATTAGGTGCTCATAATAGCAAATAAACTTAGAAGCACAAAATTTCCAAGCTGAGAACAGGCATGTTCAACCCATCCATGAGCATCTAGAGACCATCTGGTAGGCAGGGCTCTGGGACCTTGGTCTTGACAGAAGCTATGCTCAGTGACAAGAGGTACCATTGGGGGTGGTGGGGCTATAGATATTAGGTGTCTCTGTGAGCAGGGGACATCAGGTAAGATGCCTATTCAAAGGGAGATGAATGCTGGATCTCAAAATAGAATACAAAGAGTAAACAAGCAAGGAAGCAGAGACAAATGGGTGCTGAGACAAGGCCTGGCCCCCAAACATTTGTGTGAACCTTAAAGGAACTGGCCAGAGCTACCCAGGCAATAAGTAGTACCATAAGGAATTATGCCAAGGTTTACTTTTGACTACTCTGTTACACTGCCTACCTGCTAAACATGGGATATAAACCCTTCTGAAGGGACAATAGTGCCCGACTACAATGGAGGACCTGAGAAGGGAACACAGACCTCCCTGCTCCCAGATCAGGGTTCACTGATTTCCCCAAGGCTGACTCGCCCACCTACCTACCTCCCTGAGATCAAATTGCACACCAAAGTCCGTTGCTCCTGCATTCTCACCATAGCCCTTTCCCTATAGAGCACAGGCATCAAGACTGATGCCTTTGTTTCTTTTTCATTAAGTTGACAAGAGAAACGAGGTCACCTTCCTGCCCATGGTCTTTCTCGCCCTTAAAAACTAGCCAGGTCAGGAAGTCACCAAAGAGCCTTGCTTCCCAGCTGTCCTGTCAAAGGCCAATAGATCTGGGAATAAAATAACACACTGGGCATTTAATTTTTAAAGAGAGAGCAAACTGGCGAAGAGACTTTAAAAATTGCTCCGAGCTGTATGTGTAATCAACAGCCAGGCTGGGGGTCACCACCAATCCCTACATCTCTTGAGGCTTAGGAGCAGGTGGAGTATTTGTATCTGGAGCCAGAGAAAATTGCAGAGCTGACCCCTGCTTTCCCTCTCCTGAGCTCAGAAAACACCCACCTCTATGATCTATGACAAAGCCCAGATTCTTACTAAAGCACTGGCTTTCTGCTGGCTAGTCCCCTCCAACAGCTTGACCACTAACAAAGAACCCATTCAAAGGATAAGTGGCGCTGTCCCTACAAGGATTCTCTATGAAGGCCGAGAGGATTGCACATGACACTTTAAGTCTGCAGGAAGACAACAGCTCCAGATAAATACCTGGTCATGAGAGTCACTGCTTTATCAGCAGTAGACACATGGCCAAATTCAGCAACCAAGTGAGTGTTTTTTAAGCTGAGGCTGTGCTGAGTTTCTAGGGGTTATACCATAATAATATTAATATTGACTGGATATTTATGACATCCCCCACACTTTATTTGGTCTCTCTAAACTGCACAGCACCTCAGGAATCACAGCATCATGGTTGTGGGTATGATGTGATAAAAAAAAAATTATCAGGCTCAGAGGTCTGATGGACTGAGTTGGGATTCTCTCTGTGTATCTTCTAAACTATGTGACCTTGAAAACCTTGCCTAGCCTCTCTGTGCTCATCTTTCTTTCCCTTGGGTATGAATACCACATTGGATTGTGGTGAACTAATGAATTAATAACTTGCCAGTACTTACAGAGTGCCTAGTGCATGGTAAGAGTCAGTGTTGGTTATCTTTGTTGTATTTCATTTGTATATATAAAGAAACTCAGTCTTGAGCTAGTAAGTGAATTAGCCAAGATCACAAAGGCACTAAAGAGTGACTAGAAATACAACATGGTGTCATGCTTTAAGCTGCAGTCCAATCCCTCCCCAGTTTGGGAATATTCTTTTTAAAAAATTAGCTATTACAGGCAAAGACAGAGGTGGATTCTTTGGAAAGCAATGAGCTTTCAGACCAGTAAGGGGACATAGCTGTGACTTGTGACTGCGATTCTCCATACACAGATGATAGAAAGATATGAAATTAAAGTCTCAAGACACCTTGCTTCAGTCTACATGTGAGGGAGGGCATGGCAGGACCAAACTGGACAAGGTATTAAAGTGCATGAAAAGCCAGGCAACAGGGGCATGAGGCAAGCAGCTAGCTTAGAGTGCAAAACCATGCCTCTGCATGGTCAGGGCTGCTGTAATGATGATTGGTAGTTTTATTACTACAAGGTTTGAAGCAGGACTTTCTCCACACAGCAAAGTGGTGGACTGTTTATTTAAGGGTATCAAGACCACACCCTCCAGGGTCCTGATTTAAAAGTAACCAAGTGGGAATAGGCTGAATGTAGGATCCCAAACCTCAAATTTGAGCATGTACCATTCAGATAGCTTTTTGATCTATCTTTAGGACAGCCATGTGTGTTTGGTCCCATGATTCCATGTCACAGACAAAAAAAAAAAAAACCCTGAGATTAAGGTGAGCAAAAACAGCTAAAAATACCAGCAAGTGGCAGGGTATGAATTCAGACCAAATTTGGCCTGACTCTAAGTACATACTCTTCCCTATAAAGTATTTTGTGTGACTTCATTCTTTCTACCACAAACTAACTGACATTGGTACCTATCACTTTTGTCTTTAGACAAGCTTGTAACTAAAATAATAATAATAATAATTAAAAAATAAAAACTTCAACAATACCAACAACAAAACCCATCATTTTGAGCTGCCCCTCCCAAAAAAAAACCACATCATCTTGAGTTGCTTTCATTTTTTAAAAGAAAATCAAATAAATATGATATGCACCAAGTAGTAGCTTTCCTAATGTCACAGAACTGCTGAAGGCAAAAATGATATCTGAGAAGAGAGTGTGCAAGGGGAATCCTGGCCCTGAACTGGAGTGACATCCCTCATATTTCACCTTCATGGGAAGAGATGTGCTAGTTCTGAAAGTGCAGATCTTGGTGGTGAGTGGCATTGGCTGGAACAAGACCACAGCTCCCTTGTGCTTTCCAAAGTTGGTCATGATGGGATGGCACCTGAATCAATAGCTGCCTAGCTCTTTTTCTCCCTCAATGCACTGTTAAATAACTCACTGGGTGCCCAGCACCATGCCTAACTGATGGAGGATGTCCTTCTGTATATATGTTTCTCTTATTGGTTGATGAATAAAACAGTTTGTCCCATAATCAATAGAGGCATAAAGATAGGCGGGGCCAAGAGATGAGGAGAATGCTGGAGAGTGAGGTAGAGAAGTGCCTTAAGGAGACACCATGTAGCTTCCAAAGGAGTAACAGATCCTGGCATTCTCCTGTAAGCCAAGACCACATGAAAATACATAGATTAATAGTTATGTGTTAATAATTAAGACTGGGCTAGTCACTAAGAAGCCCTCACCACTAGCCAACAGTTTATACTTAATAAAAGTCTCTGTGTGTTTATTTGGGGCTGAAGCAGCTGTGGGACCTTGTGGGACAAAGAAACTCCTAGCCCTGAAGCTCAGTGGAAGAACAGCTTGTGACCCAGGAGAGCTCAGGTCTAAGGGAGAGGATATTGAACATAAAAATACTGAGTGACAGGCAGAGCCAAGCATGAAAGAAAGAATGCCTTTATGGTGGGCAAGAAGTATGTTTTTGAGTTTGTGAGGAAGAGATTTTATGAGCACAATCTTACTGGAGAATGGCAAATAAGAAGCAGGGAACAGCATGGAATGGCAATCATAGGGCCATGGTGAAATATTGCCTCCCTATTAGCCCTCTCTGACCATTTACAGATGGATCAGGATTCTGCCTTTTATCCTGCTTTATTTCTCTTACCATTAACAGCTATTGAAGGCATTATCTCACCTCTTTGTTTATTGCCCATATCTCCCACAGAGATGTAAACCCTATCCAAGCAGATACTGCCCAGTGCTGTGTCCCGTCCCGGAACCTAGAACTCTGTGTCTCCTCAATAAATGAAGTTGTGAGGCAGTGTCATTGAAATTACTATGTCAATATTGATTTGCCCCTTCCTTAATATGGCACAGAGAAGGGAGTGTTTCTTAATCCCCTCTCATTTTCCTAATCGCCTAATGCAAATTAAGCATAATGAAATGTAAGCAAGGCTCTCACCTGCCCCTGGGTTTAATTTCCCCAACAGTGATAGGCAGAGAGCAAGGAAGAGAAGGGAAGAAGAAATAAGAAAAAGAGTAGGAGAAAGAGGGTGAAGAAAGAGAGGAGGAATCAAACACAGAAGACTAAATTTTCAGTTCTTATCATTTCAGTATCTGCAACAACCTGATGACCAGTTGTCTTACTTAGGGTTCCTATTTCTGTGTTAAAACACCGTAGCTAGATTGATGTGAACTTGATATAAGCTAGAGTCATGAGAGGAAGGATCCTCAATTGAGAACATGCCTCCCTAAGATCAGGCTGTAGGCAAATTTGTAGGGCATTTTATTAATAGTGATTGATGTGGGAGGGCCCAGCTCATGTACGTGGTGCCATCCTTGGGCTGGTGGTCCAGGGTTGTATAAGAAAGCAGGCTGAGCAAAGCATGAGAAGCAAGACAGAAGCAGCACTCCTCCATGGACTCTGCATCAGCCCCTGCCTCCAGGTTCCTGGCCTACGTGAGTTCCTGTCCTGACCTCCTTTGATAATGAGCTGTGATGTGGAGTATAAGCCAAATAAACTCTTTCCTCCTCAAGTTGCTTTGATCACCGTGTTTCATCCCAGAAACAGTAGCCATAACTAAGACAATGACCAAAAACAACTTGGGGAGGAAAAGCCTTATTTCACCTTCTGGGTCTAGCTGTCCATTACTGAGGTAAGTCATGGGGCAATGCTCAAGGCAGGAACCTGAAGACAGGAACTAGAACAGAGACCACAAAGGAATGCTATTTACTGGCTTGTTTGCCACGTTTTCTTAAAAGTCCCAGACCTACCTGCCTAGGACCCTTCCATATTAAGCACTAGCCAAGCTGATCTTATGGAGACATTTTCTCAATTGAGGTTCCTTCCTCTCAAATGAAGAGCTAACCAGGTACAGCAAACATATCCCCAGCTGACATGGAAGGAACTCTGGGTGCCTGTAGGTTACTCAATATCTAAGACGGTGAGTGAAGCACCCTGGGCTGGAGTCTTCACCAAGAGTCACGTGTGATGGGAGATGTTATTCTGTAAATATGTTTCTCATACTGGTTAATTAATAAAGCACTGTTGGGCCAATGAGAAAGCAAGATAGGCGGGGCTAGGAGGAGGAGGAAAGAGGAAGTAGTTAGGAGAGTCAAGATGGAGACCTGGGAGGAAGGAAGACACCAGCCGCTGCTCCCAATAAGATGAGCCACGTGGAAATACCTAGATAAGTAGAAATGGGTTAATAATTAAGACAGAGCTAGCCCACAAACAATAATGGTAACTGGCCAACAGGACTGTATCAAATACAGAGTCTCAGAGTGTTATTTGGGGCTCACGTGGCGGTGGGACCATGGCAGCAGGACAGGCGGCAGCCAGCAGGAAAAACCTGCCATAACATACACCCAGGGACCTCAGTAGCCCAACAAATCCTGCCCTGCAGGAGAAGCAGGTGTCCACCATGCCAGGGGGCAGAACTGCAGCCTCCATGGGGCCCACCCTCTCCAGATTCCCATCGTGGTCTCCAACTCAGAGCACTCATGTCCTTTTCTCGAGGTCTACAGAAAGAGGCCAAGACCCTGAGAAAACTTTATGAAGGCCACCCCCAGACAGTTAAGGTTCAAATTCAATGTCCGGAGACTCTCACTCCCCAATCTGGGATCTCCCCCCCCCCATGTTGCACTAAGCGCTGGACCACAGACATTTGAAAATGAAAAAGAACTCTCCATTTTAGCTCTTGGAACACATGACAGCTTCTCACCCCAGATTGTTCTCAGCTCAGTATGAAAACATATAACAGAGGATGAATGCCTGAGTGAAAGAAAGACCTAAACTTAAATTATTCCCGAATGGCAAGCTATTGTCAGTGATTGACAGCCAGCCTCGACACTCACCAGTGACAGCCACACACAAAGTAAGCCTTCAAAGAGAGCTCAGTTTTCTTCAATTAGCAGAGCTGAAATGAAACCATTTAGGAAATTATACTATTGGACGACTGGTAGACCTTAAACATGATGAGAAAAATAAAGGCTGGGCCTGCTGGAAACCAGCAGCAGAGCTGAGATGTGAGAGATGCCTGGCTTGAGAGCAAGTGAGTACTGGAACTCATACCTGCCTGCCTCACTGCCACAGGTCCAGCCGGGACACAGTTATCCCCTCATTCTTTCAAGTCTCATTGATTCTATGCGGCGTACCAAAGTGCAGGCAACAGCGAAAGAGATCTAGCACTTGCTCTCCCACCCCCTGCCCTGCGCTCTCACACAAGTATTCAATATGGGATATCTTCATGACAGGTGGCATAAAGGAGAATGAATTCAGAGTACTGGAGCAGAGCAGAGAAAGACTCACAAAGACAAACTCCATACAGCATGGAAAACTGTCACCTGTGGTACAAATGCCAGCCCAGAGGGAAGCATGCTCAGCCATCAGGAGAAAAACAGGAGTCTGACAAAGGGGAAACCTACATAAGACTGAACTGGACTCCCTTAATATAAGTGACAGTGGTGTGGCTGGGACAATACATGAGGCCACTGGCAGTGGGTCCAAGATCTAACATTAATGCACAAACTGACTTAGTGGAGCCCATTCTATATGGAGAGATACCTTGCTCAGCATAGACACAGGGGTGTGGTGGGTAGAGAGGTGCCTTTCCCAGCCTCAATGAGATGATGGCACAGACTTAGTAGACTTCCTAGGGGAGGCCTCACCCTCTCCGAGGAGCAGATGGGAGGTGGTGGTTTGGGAAGCAGCAAGAGAGGAGGGAGAGGGAACTGGGATTGGAATGTAAACAATGGACTAGAGAGATGTGTCAGAGGTTAAGAGCCCTGGCTGTTCTTCCAGGGGATCTGAGTTCAATTCCCAGCAACCACATGGTGGCTCACAACCACCATGAGATCTGGTGCCCTCTTCTGGTGTGCAAGCATACATGCAGATAACTGTATACATAATAAACAAACAAACAAATAAAATCTTCAAAAACTAAATTAATAATAATAAAAAATAAATGAGTGGCCAGGGCAGGTGGCCATAAAAGGAAAAAAACCGTGTTCTGCTGCAGTACCTGTCCACTTGCTTCTGTGTCTTAGGGTCACAGCTCTGGAAAACTGCAGGGGCTCAAGTCACTCATCAACATTCACTCAGCAAACCCCACCTCCAGTTTCAGCATGGCCAAGGCTAGGCGGGACCAAGAATGAGGCTTGCAGAGGACTGCTAGAAGTTCTCTGGGCCAGATTCCCTGGATCAAGGGAGGACCATGTTACAGGACTGGGCTTCCTCCTTAGGCAAACACTAACGTGATACTAGAATCTGTAACATTCCCTCAGCTCATGCCTCTGGGGTTCCTGGACTCTCTAGGTTCAAGTCCTGGGAAAACAGACAAGGGAAAACAGAGAAAGGCATCTTTTTGATTGAAACAGAAGTATAGACTGGCTTCTCATCTGCATCCCAGCAGAATAGAAAGAAGATGAAGATTTGGTCTCATCCCTTACTCAGTCACCCTTTGGGTGAGTCATTCCCACACCTTGACTCACTGCCTCCACCTGTGCCTGGGTGGAGTTGGGTCCTAATTCAAAATGCTAATTAGAGAATATTTAATGAAGCATTACTCTGAGCCAGTGCTCATTTCACTTAATACCCAACAGCACATGGTGAAGTAGATCCAGTGGTTATCATTCTTACTGTACAGTGCTCGGAGCCAAAAGGGGAAGGTGTGAGATTCTCGGCACTCTGTAAGTGACAGAACTGGTCTTTGAATGTGGAGCTCAAGCCCTCAGCCATGGGGACATCCTAATTCAAGGCCCTTTCAAGTTCATTTCTTCTTGACTACCTGATCTATAAGAGTAAAAAGAGAAGGAAATGAAGTTACCCCAATGCAGGGGCCAGCACACATACTCTTAGTTGGGAAGCCTTAGTCGGGAGTCTGCATATTCAGCCTGGTCCCATCATGGTTCATTTTGTCTTCCTGAAGAGTTTTGTGTGCATGGGAGGGTGTTAGGAGACAAATGGAGGAAGTAGTTGTCTCCCTCCTGCACTTTTGACACTATCCTGTACTGATGGTAAGACCCAGGACTGACAGGAAGTTGTAATGCAGCAGGATCCCCAGTCATCTAACCCCCCTAATCTGCCAGGTACCCCACCACAGTCAGATAGACATTGTGTCCTGGTCTCTCATAAACAGGCCCAAAGAGCCCCTCTGAGAGGGTTCCACTTTGCTGGCCATGGGATAAGGGCAGGCCCAGCAGTCTAAGGAAAGGAACCAGCCACAACTCCAAGGTTAGAGAGGGCCCAGTCACGTGCAGCCAGATGCAGCCAATTAGAGCTAATTGGCCACCTGTAGAGGAGGAGCCCCTCGGGTCAGAGTCCACTGTTGGACTTTGGAGAGGCCTATGCTTGCCCCTCTGCCTGTGACCTGCCCTCCTGTCCTCAGATACCTGCCCTGTTCTGACTAATGAGCTGATACTACACAGGGAGGAGGCTGCAGGGGGAGGGCACAACCTGCCACGAAGCAGTTTCCTCTAATAAACTTTCCAGGGATGCTGTAGAAAGCCATGGTTGGATTCTCCCATGAATGTAGCCCCAGGTGCTGAGGGGCAGAGGCGCATAGCAACAGCTCATTTAGCAGGGGACAAATGGCCTCCTTTCATGCCAGCAAATAAAATATCACACTCAGATAGGGCCCTATGCAAGACAGGCAAGACACAGGGAGAGATGAGGAGTACCCACCAGCTCAAGATAGCCTGCTTCAGGAGGAGAAAGGAAAGGTGGTGTCTCTTTCAACGAAGCCAGAAGGCAAAAGCCAAGTGGGAATAATGTTGCAATCAATATGAACATTAGCAGTCGTAGGGTCTTATGAGTGTGCACACAGCCCCCCTAGTGTATAGCTTAGGTCTCCATCCACCAACTCTTTACAGCAACTTCAAACAGCAGGGGAGAAAACCAGCTTACAGAGAAGTACCTGGTTGCAGGGAGGGGCAGTACTAAGGGTGCTAAAGGAGCTGGAATCTTGAGCACAGCATCAGTCAAGCCTAGCACCAAAGCCATGGTTCAAATCAGATCTCTGCATTCTAAACCAAGGCCTTTTATGTCCCTGCCATGTTTGGTTGGTGGGGGGGGTAGGGTGGGGGTTAGTTTTTTATCACAATGCATTACGACTGGAAAACCGGAGATATTAAACACCACTATTAGCTTGCCTGTTCTCCCCGACCCCACACAATTTCTCCTTCTTCCATTACACTACAATTCAAGTTCTGACAATAAAAACTATGCAAAAAAATAATAAAATATGATATTGTCCCATTAAGACAATAGATGCCAGCCACTCGGGTGCTTTTGGTTATAGTAAGGGGATAAGGGGGAAATGCTGCTGGGGTGAGAAAAACATGCACATGTGTGTTCCCCACACACAGTAGGGGATCAGTAACTGTTGGCTGAGTGGATTGTAGTGAAATAAGCTCAGAGGCATGGGGAGAGGAGAGAGGGCATTCTGTGGGAACACAGCTACTTCATGTAAGACACTCTGCTGGGAATTTGGCGCAAAAAAAAAGACATTTGCCATCTTCCAAGCTGGTTCCTGCCATCAGCTGGAAGCTCCTACTGTCTTAACATCCCACACAGAGAGAACAACAGCAGGATGAGGGCTTCCAAGCAGTTCCTGGGAAATGTCTGACCTTCACTGCAGCCCTGACACTGTCACTTCAGTGTCATACTTTCTTTCTCTCTCTCTCTTTGTTGTTGTTTTTGTGGGTTTTCTTTTAAAACAAGAATAGAAACAATCTTATTTTATATATCAATCCCAGTTCTCTCTCCCTCTCATTCTTCCATGCCCCCCACCAACCCCCATCCCATCCCTCTTCTGCTCTCTAGAAAGGGTGAGTGAGGCCTTATATGGAGGATCATCAAAGTCTGTCACATCATTTGAGGCAGGGCTTAGGTCCTCCCCCATATGTCTAGGCTGAGAGAGAATCCTCTATGGTGACTGGGCTCCCAATGCCCATTCGTACACTAGGTATAAATTGCTTCTTGGACTTTTGGCTAAGATCAAGTGTAGTTCCTTTCTCTTTTTAAAGGGGGGATTTTTAGGGTAGAAATGAGGTCATAAAGAATGCAGAGTTAGTGAAATCCCAGTGGCAGTGCAGTTGCTGAGGCCTGATGCCAGGAGCCCTTCTCCTCCTGCTATTGGGCTCTTCCAGGGCTGATTTTGCCCGATGGTGACTTCTGTTAGTTTGTCACTTTTCAATCCTCAAGGCACTGGTGGCTTCAAAGCACCTTGAAGTATGCTGGAAATATCTCAGGCCACCTCTTCACACCTCCCTCCCCCCAGAAATGCCCAGATGAATGTTACTGGATATTGGAAAACTGAAATAATAAAATGATAATTCCAGAAAGATCAGAACAGCCAACTTTCTTTCCCCTGTATTTCATTGGAGCATCTCACGTGTATCTTTGAAAAATAATCCTGCAATGTCTAACTTGGCAGTGGCTATACAAAGACATATGACAAGGTCATATGGTCACTTTAAAGCCTGTGGCCATCACCAGTACTCTTTTGCTCATTTGCATAACCTCTATATCCTAGGCATTTTGCTAGCTGCTAGGATACAAAGATCAAGACAGTGTAACAGGGAAAGTCTCAATAATTCAGATAGTCAGATAGACCAAAGTTCAAGGCAAGCTAAGAAATGAAGTGACAGCTGAGGGCTTTGGG
Organism: Cricetiscus sungorus; assembly: GCA_030556225.1. Taxonomy (NCBI): domain Eukaryota; kingdom Metazoa; phylum Chordata; class Mammalia; order Rodentia; family Cricetidae; genus Cricetiscus; species Cricetiscus sungorus. The sequence continues at coordinate 103,390,358 of JANBXA010000734.1, read as the reverse complement.
CATGTGAGGAAAGGGGCACAAAAGACTTCTCAGAGGAAATGGTGCCTCAGTCTGGAAGGGGAGGTCAAACTTTGTCAAATGAAGGGCAGAGGAGCATTTCTGCTGTGGTGGGGTGCAGAGGGCAGCAGGCCCAGAGACAAGAAGGATGGAAGTATATGGCCATGGGCAACAGTCTTCCCAGCAGCGCAGAAAAGAGAGAGCCGGGCAGCAAGCTAACACTGAAGAAGACTAAGGAAATGGGGAATGAATAGAGAACATCCCTTTCAGGTCAAGGAGTTTGTAGTTTATCTTGAAGGCTATAGTGGCTTCTTAGATTTTCTGAGCAAGTGTGTTATGTTCTCAGGAAACATTCATTCCACACTTCCATTTTACTTTGTAGAGGTGCATAGCAAGGTCATAGAACTTCAGCCTCTTCCCGCAAAGGAAAGAGGGTGATTTGTTTTTCTAGTAAAACTGGAGACAGGCAGCGAATGTGTAACAATAGCAGTCATGCTCTAGACTCATGCAGCACCATGCCTGCCCTATGGTTGTGCTCTTTTGTACTTGCACTCAAAACACCCATGACCATGGAGTATTCAGGAACATTAGCTGCATGCTTTCACTAGGCTTGAAAGATGGATTCAAAGGGGGTATACATTGGTGCATAGACTAACTCTCACAGCACCTTGGATGAAGAATTTAAAAATGGTATTGTGCTCAACTACAGGGCATGGTGAGTTTCTATCTTCAAGTAGGGCACTCAGGCCTCTCCTAAAATGCAGTAGGTTACCCAGCACTTTAATAACCCTCTTTCCACTTGGGTGATGCCACCTACATCCAAGAACTCAACTGAAATGATAGGAGAGCTCCTCTCCTCCTCGCACTCGGTGTTAGGATCACAGAGGTTTCTTTCTTTCAGTGGCACTTCCTGAAAGACCAACTGTGCATTCCAAGAGGGATGAGATGAACTGTCCCCATCAGCTTAGAATAATTTAGAAAATGCCAGAAGCCTCATATAGCTACACAGCCTAAATTTTCTAATCAGCTTTAAGAGAAATAAGACTCATGATTTTATCTTTGACTAAATCAGGTTCACCTCTTATTTGAGTGTTAAGTTGAAGAGGGAAAGAACCTGTTTATGCATCTTCCCCGAACCCCCGCCCCTCCCCTTTCAAAATGAAAACACATTTCTACTTTGCAAACAGGGAGAGCAGTTGTAATCAGCCACTTGGCTGAAATGAACTCAATTCCAGAGTCAGTCTGGAGTAAGGGGAGGTTTGCTTTCTTACTAATCAGGCATTAGGAGCCTGTGGGGTGAAGAGACTTCAGGCGGAAGATGATGAAATCTGTTGATTACCAGGGGACCCTTCATAAAAGCGGTCAGATTCACAAGCCCTCAAACTCACTGTGTCATTCACTGGGGGCTGATCCACCCTCCCCCCAGACACTTCTTGACTTGTCCCAACACACCTGTTTGCAAGGCATGTGGCATCCACATCTGAACCTCTTAAAGCTGGAAATAGGAGTTAAGTAAGAACTAAGGACAACTAACCTAGAGTAGAATCTTAAAGAATTAGACAGGACATAGGCTAAACTACAGAAAAACCAGTCAGTCCAAAGGTTCCCCAAGCCTTGAATCATTGCTTAGTTCAGATCTGTTCTTTGCATTTTCCATTATCAGAACAAGGAGGGAAAGACTGGAAATCAACTGTTCTTGCTAGAGCTCTTTCTCCCTCCACACAGCAGGGGATGGGTGCAGATGAAGTGGGCGACGTCTGCTTTGCACACAAGGGCTGGCAAACTTACAAGCAAGCTGAGAGGACACCAGAATGACAAGAGTCAGAGGGATTGCTTAGTGTGTCTACCAATACCAGTTCTTCTCATCTTCCAAAAATGGAAGCTCAATTCTGGCACAAATTCACTCAAAATAAAAACAATAATCCTCAGTCTCCCTTCTGTTAAGAATGAGAATGTAAAACTAAATTGGAGGTGCAACTCCCAGTAGTGTCCTTAAAATAAATGAGAGCTCCTCTTCTGTTCTCTTTTCTCCCTTTCTGACATCTGGCCAGACTGAGGACATGGCAATGTCATATCACGGATCATGAAGATAGCACAGCACGATAGGGATGAAGAAGTATCTAGTCAAAGAGCTGGAACCTATATGACCTCCTGGCTCACAAACTCCCTGTGGGCTCAGACATGTACAAAACTGAGAAATGCATTTCTATCATTACAAAGACACTTTTAAAACACTTTGTATGGGGGTCTTGGTTACAAGCAATTGAGCCAATGTGCTAATTAATGAAGATGGCATGTCATGATAGGGAAAAATCTCATTTTAACAGAATATCATTGCAAAGAAAGGCTAACAGTGCAGCGAAAGTTAAGTTTCTACTGGAAAGTGACACTCTTCATAGTGGGGAAGGCACTCATGCCAAACCTGGTGGGCTATGAACTCATCACCTATCAATATTTCAAATGGTTATAACTCCTGGCTATATTAATTCACAGCTATGACAAAGATGAATGGAAATGCAAGATCACCAAACACAAAACTAGACCAGCTGACAATACCAAGACATAAAAGTACAATCTGACAGTAAAGGGGAATATGCAGAAATATAAACCACAGATATGAAAAGAATTGATATGCACATAAAATATGATTTTAAAATCCATGTGGTCAGATATCTGGGTCTACTCTTATTTAGAGGCAAACAATCTTGTGCCTCAAAATAACCTATAGGCATATCAAGTATAAGCTCAGCGTAATAACGGATGTTCACGACGATATTTCTGAATTGTTCTATTTTGGAAACCATGGGAGTAATTCATTTATAAGTATTTTCAGAACATTACTCATCTTGAAATTTGCTTATTTGAAATATCTCAGTTCATGTGACACCATACACATAAATTATTCAACACAGATCATTGTTAAATGAAATATATTTGGGAAGTCCATGCATGGTCAATGTTTAGAGTCATGAGTTTTCTATCTCCACTTTTTCAGGCCTTGCTCAGGGGTAATGACCTAGAGATGAATTACACACCCGGCATGTGGGTCTAGTCATCACTGCTGTCAGGAAATGCCTAGTCTAGTTCAGACACAAACAAAGAGATCATTATAACTTGGGACACACCTCTATGTGAAGAAAGATATATGTGATATAGATAAATGAAAAGAAAAATCGCCATGCACCATATAAAAGGTGCTCTAATGAAATGAGATGCACCACCTAAAGGAACATTGGGCAAAGGATGATGAATGAGTGAATCCAAGTCTCATAATGAATGTGAAAAGATGACCCTGCCTATCAAACACCTAGAAAATACAAAGCAGGGAAGCATCACAATACCACCCCTTACCTGTGATGTTCAAGGAAAAAAAATGATCACACTTGGTGCTGGCAAGAGGGGGAAAGGTTACTTTGTACATGTGAGGGGAAATGGGTGTTAATGCATTCCTTGGAAAGTAGCAGGGTACCATCTATTTCACTTTAAATGAGACCTAGCCTTCCACCCAGCGAGATTACTTTTGGGGATCTACTCATATAAGTTACAGCATCAATAGAAATAGTAAATGTACAAGGGTGACAATTTCAGCATCATTTATAAAAAAAAAATGTGAATAAATTAAATTCCTGTCAGTAGGGAAGTGTTTGAAAAATCTGTGGCATATTCATTCTATTAAAAAAATATATATACTCATTGATACCAGCAGTATATGTATACCAACTGACTTTAAGAAGGCTGCTCTGTGTGTGTGTGTGTGTGTGTGTGTGTGTGTGTGTGTGTGTGTGTTATGTGTGTGTGTTTGAATAAACATATGTATAAATGATAATTGAAGAAAAATTTAGGACATTAAGTTAATTTGTAAATAATCAAAAAGCTATGAGAAAGTAGACATCTGAGATAAAATAATATAAAGTTAAATATACAAGGTGCATGTGCATATATGTGCCTATAAATACAAAAGAATCACAAAACGATAGGTAACACAAAGAGCTGTAATTCAAGTGAATGTTTTCCATCATTCATTTTTACAACTGAATTCTATCATTTATATGGTATAAAATGATAAAGAAACAAAACCACCCACATCAGGGGTATTTCAAGATTTATGTACCTCATTCAGAAGAACTCCTGCAGGCCAAGGTAGCTAACCTCAGATGAAAGTGGTCAGGGCATGTAGAGGAGGTATAAAAAGAGGTGCTGAAGGCAGGAAAAACTGCATAAGTGAAGGCATTTGAGGAGAAAGAAATCAGGGAATGCAGAGGTGTTCCAGCTTAGAGACAGACGGCGAAAAGTTCACAATACTAAAGCAAACAGCTGAAGTTCTGTGTCTGCAACAGGCCCAACAGCTACAGTAGACACGGCCACCACAATGCACTTACAACATGATCTTTACTTAACATTGACAAATGAAAACCGTTTGGCTTTTAGTCAGCTCCACAAATGGACAAATATTTTGAGTGCTTAGGACTCTGTCCATGGTGACACCATGTGTTATACTCAGATAGAAATTACAGTTTGGAAACATTTTCATTTTAAACCCTCCCTCCTGTCAGTTTCCAACTTGCCTGTAAATATTTGCTTGGAGAAAAATGTCACCAAAAGGTCTAAACTCAAGCTGGGGTGGGGGTGGGAAGGTCATTTGGAAACACAAAAGCTGCTGCATTCTGCATGTTAATTAAACAAGAAGTCTCAAGACCTGTAGCTCAGAGCTAATTTCAGGGGGTGGGGAGGAATGCTTTTATTTATTAAAAGCCAATGAATACAAGTGAATTATTTATTTAGTATTCACTCTTGTTTAATTCTGCCCCCTCTGAGATAGGAACCATGTGTGCTTTGTCAGGTGAATTAAAAGGTTATCTAATGTCACCACCAGGTCACCCTGAAATGTGGCTATTTGGGTAATCTCACAGGAACTCTTCTTAATAATGTAGTATTCTTGCACTGTCACCAATAAGAAAAGAGCCCGAGTATCACTACCAATACCACTTCGTTGTGCAAACCAAATGGCAACACACACTAGTCCCCAGTAGCTGATGCCAACCTGAGAAATGTTCTTGTCTCTGACACAAGGTGTCTTTCACTCTCTTACCCAGGCTTCAGAACACAAGGGACCCAGCTTACTTATCCTCATCACTCTATTAGCTCTCATGGCAGGTAAAGCTATTACTATACTTCTAAGGAATTGAAAGAGATAAACAAAACATCACACAGCTTTTCATATAGATGACAGCTCAATAGGAGGAAAAGACAGGAGGATATCTCAGCAAGTAAAATGCAATACTATAACTTTTTAGGCAGCCATTCCACCCAGGTATGGGATGATAAAAAGAAAAGAAAAGAAAGTATTCAGGCTTTCATCTTAGTTGGATATTAAGAGCAGCAACAGGCAGGCAGGCGGTGGTGACACACATATTTAATCCCAGCACTCGGGAGACAGAATCAGGTGAATCTCTGTGAAGCCAATCTGGTCTACAAAGTGAGTTCCAGGATAGCCAGGGGGTACACAAAGAAACCCTGTCTCAAAAAAAAAAAAAAAAAAAAAAAAAGGAGCACAGAAAAAGGAACTAAGAACAGACATTAACACAGACCTACAGAGTCTCAATCCCAGTCCTCTCAGTAGTGAAGAGACTCCCAGCCTTCTAGAACCTCAGAGAGACTCAGTTATCTAATAGGAAAATATGAGATTGTTTTGAATATAATGGAATAGCATGAGAAGTACCCATAAGCAAAAGATAAGCAAAAGATAAAACACACTCAGTATAAATAATGGTTGTGAAACCATCAACGATAACACTTCTAGGTTTGCTGCTGCTGATGATGACAAGGATAATGATGAAGATGATGTAGATGATGATGACAGGGTAGTGGTGGTAGTAATGATGCTGGTGGTGCTAGTAATGATGGTGGTAGTGGTAACTATGATGATGATAATGCTGATGGAGGTAGTTCCAAATGCTAAGATACTGTAGGATCCCACATAGCTCCCAGAATCTTAATATAACTAAGCAGAGAGGACCACAAGCCACTTGTGTTTAAATCCCAGCTCCACCAGTTGGCATCTTATGTTCCTCCTATGCGGAATATGATGATAAACCAAAATAACCCATCTGAGACAGCAGAACCTTGCACATAACTGTCTCTTCCTCTTAAATGGAGAGCTTGGACAGAAGGCTCTATAAGGCTGCACTCCATGTGCCATGTGGTTAGGAGCAGCAATCCAGAAGCAACTCAGAACAGTGGAAAGAGAACATTCTTCTGGGTCATGTTTCCACTTCTTGGCTACTTTTCTGTTTCTTAAAATCTCAGCAAAGCCTTCATCATTGCCAGGTTGGCACCATCTAATTGAGGATAATGTGAAGACCTTAACACTATTTACAGGATTTGTTCAGGGATAGCATGAGAAAATGGATGATGCAAGTACAACCAAGTACAACAAGTCTGTCTTACAGGGAGGTGGCAGTAAGTGGGATTCTAGTGTATTATCCTACTCAGAAGACATATATCAAAGCCAAGCTCTGATAGCCTCCAGCAACTACTGCCTCACTGACAAAGTATCCCAATTCATAGCTTTCAACCATCCTACAGGATCAGAGGTCACATCTACAACCATTCCCCAAAGACTCAAGCCATGTGGGCTCTAATTAAAACAATACCTCAGAATGCAGTTGAGTAGGACTGGAGGATAGAAGGATCACTTAATGAAATTCTCGCAGCAAATGGGCTTCAGTCTCCAGACATGAGTGCCAGTACTATACACCCCTTTCCAGTAGGAATGCCTATGGCCATCCTTTGTGAACACCACTGAGTCATTGCACTTAACTGAAAGTAGAAGGTACCTACTCCTTTCTGGGATCAGCTCTTACATGTAAGGACACACAATGACACATAAGCTCTTCCTCCTGTCTCTAGGGGCTTGACTAATGCACGTTTACATGCCATGCATATATATTTGTGTGTGTGTGTGTGTGTGTGTGTGTGTGTGTGTATGTGTGTGTGTGTGTGTATAAAAAGAAATTGACAACTTTCTAAGTTACTTTTCTAAGGCTGCAAAGAGACACAGGAAACTTATAAAAGAGTTTGTGGGGGATGGTTATAGTTTCAGAGGGCAAGTCCATGACCATCATATGAAGGAGCATGGCAGCAGGCAAACAAGCAGTAGCTGAGAGCTCACATCCTGTTCTCCTAGCATGAGGAAGAGAAAGAGAGCTAGCTGGGTGTGGTATGGGCTTTTGAAACCTCATGACCACCCCCAGTGACACACCTCCTAACCCTTTGCAAACAGTTCCACCAATATGAACATATATGGGTCATTCTCATCCAAACCACCACAGCAACTCACTGGAAAGGCATGGGATACAAGACAATGCAAACTTTCATGCTCTGAGCAGATAAGGGGTGCATGAAACTATAGTGTCTGTGTCTGATGCCCTCAGATCTATAGGGACTAAGATAGAAAGAATGTAATCAACAAAATGAAGATCTGAGTTTCAACTCACACTCTACTGTCCTTTCTCTTTCTGACTTGGCTAATTGATATAACATCTTGAAGCCCAGCATTCTTCTTCTGTAAAAGTAAGGATTGTGATGCCATCCCATAGGGTAATGACACACTTAGAGAGGCTATTGAATGTAATTTTTAAAATAAACTTGATTCATAGCATTGTCTCATTTTTTAAATAGATCCTTGTGGCTTGCAATGCTCTTGTCTCCCACAGTTGCTAGCCATGACCAATCTGTGTATCTTCTGCCTTGAGGAGCATGTGTAAGCCTGCCTGTACTCCATGGTCCCCAGATACAATCTAGTTAGAAAAATATGTCATAAAGTCCAAGAAGCAGCATAAATGCTTAGTAATATGTAGTCAACACAGAGGGTAGGTCATTTAAACAGTCAAGGGAGGGATTGTTACATATATCTTAAATAGTATCATTTGAATTTTTGAAAAGCTATATTACTTTGTAAATAAAAAATCAGAGTAAGAGAAAATAAGAACTGGGTGTCAGGGTTCACACCCATAAACCCAACACTCAGGAGACAAACGTAGGAAGAATGCTGTTAGTTTAAGGCCAGCTTAAGTGATTTATAGTGATATATAGTGATTTCTAAAACAGCAAGAAGGCTACAGCATAATACAGTAATACTCTTTACAGGGAAAGAGGGAGAGGGGGAGGGAGGGAAGGAGGGAAGGAGGGAAAGCAAGAAAATAAGAAACAATGGGATAATGTCAAGGGCACTGACCAACCTTTAGAAGCTCCCAAATAAAGTGGTCATTAAACTGCAATCATGTCTGTGCTAATTGTGGTGTGTCCTGGGATGGAGGAGGAAAATGACTGTCTCTTGCTTTGAAGGAGTATACAGCCTGTGGGACGATGTAGACCCTAGAAATCCCCTCTACCCACTTCAAAAGATGTGTGTGACAAGAACAGAGGGGACAGGAGCTTCACACAAGAAAGAGATCTTTGTGGGATGTTCCTTGTAGAGTGAATCTTGAGAGAAGAGTTCAGCTCACCAGACCAAAGAACAGCACTTTGGTTTCCAATGGGTAAAGCAGCAGAGGTAACAAGTACACACACGTGGAGTGCAAATTAGGTAGGGATGCATATGTATAAGCAGGTGGATACCAGTGTGGCATGCATTAATATGTGAGGAATGCAACACAATTTTGCCCACGCATACCTGAGCTGTAGGCATACAAGTGTGTGTTGGTATGGCTAGAGGGAGCAAATGGGGGTATGGTGCTGTGTACATGTGATTTGATGTATGGGTATAAATAGACTTTGTGTATACATGTGAATGTTTATGATACTGTGCTTTTGTGTGTGCATTGTGTCTGTATTTATAAGCACACATGTACATGTGTGAATAATACACTATATATATTTGTGAGCAAGATTTTATATATATGTATATATATATATTGTTGTATATATTATACATAAAAGAGTGTGTGGTACTGTAAGTGTACCTTGGGTGTGCATATATGGGATGAAATGAAATATGTGCGCATGTGAATACATCCCAACATACATGCAGGGTTACACATGTATTCAAGGATGTGTGCTTATATAAGCCTTACTATATGCATGTATATGTGTGATTGTGTGTGATTGTGTACGCATTGGTATGAGGGTGTGCGGTACTGGGTGCAAGTCATGAGGGTGTATGTATTGAAATGCACGTGTGAAACACTGGGAGGGAGCCGGGGAGAAGGCCATCCAGTGAAAGCCCTTGATGTCTGTGGTCAGGAATTTGAATAATATGCTCTAGGCAGTAGGGTGCCCTTTATGGTTTTGATCTGGAAAGAAATGTGATCAAAGGCACGCTTTAGAAAGATCATATCAGCTATAGATGGGCCTGTTCCAGCGGGCAGAAGACGATCTGGGAAGCCCAAATGATGCCTGCACAGGAATAGGAGGCTGGAAAAGAGAGATGACTGACTCATTTCCTCATTACTTCACTATACTTCACTTTATTTCCTCGAGGTTAAATAAATAATAATACACCTTTAAAAAATGTCCATTCCATGGAAGAAAGATCCCCAGACAAAGGAACACCTCCTCCAAATCATTTGATGCTAAGCCTCACTTGATCCTATCAAAAACACGCTCTCAACTGGGCACAGCAACACTGCCCTGCAAACACGGCAGTCCTGGCTCCCACTGCATCAGTGGGAGACCCCAGGCAAGGATGGGAGGATGAGAGATGGAGCCAGAGGCTTTCTGTGATTCACTTCTTTAGTAACTTACTGTCTGGTCGTATCAAAGGTGTGTTTCGAGGAGCAAGTCTCCCTGGAACAATTCCAGGGCAGCTTCAGGTCTTCTCTTACTTTTATTCTTCCAAGCCAGGTGACCCGACAAGACATGCTTCACAGGAGCACTGTCCTCTCTCTTGGTGCTCCTCTTACTGTTTTCTGTCCCTGTCCCCTGAATCCTCCACATCCCTTATCCCCTCCCCATCTCCCCTTCCTCTTCCTCACTCTCTAGCTGTATCTGAAATCTTGAGCTTTCTCTGTCTCTCCATTTTTCACCACCACCATTCCAGCACCACCCCTTTTCATCTTTCTTTTCCTCTCTCATCATTCTTTGCCCATATCTTTTCCTACTATAAAAGAAAAAAAAAAAAAACAGAGTCTATTTTAGAAAAAGAGCAAGGTCTTGGCTAGCACCAGAATCTACAACAAATATAGTCACTGCAAAGCAATTGGCTGAGCCCAGATTCTACGGAAAAAAAAAAAAAAAACCACTTAGCAACCAGCAAGCACTGAAGGGTAGCCACTCATTTTGAAAAAAAAAAAAAAAACCAAAACAGTAGCCTATGGCCCACAGTTGCCCCTGGACACCAGTATCACTAGGTACTCTTCCAGCTGGGTAATTCCTGTTTGCTAAGTAGCCCCAGCCAGCTCCTACCTTCTGCACTAGAAAGGAACTGGCCCTACTGTCACATTGCACTGCCTACCACTCCCTCCCACCCAGCACAGCAGGGGGAAAAATCCCTAAGATTCAGAACCAGCTCCTGTCAGCACTGCAGGCATTGCAGAGACCACTGGCTCCAACCCTGATCAGATCACGGCTAGAGATGGGTGCCCTGACGATAAAAGCCAAGGAAATCCCATTACTGGAAATCTCAAGCATAGGACCTGTTGCAAAATCTTGTCTGTTGGAGGAAACAGCTCCAGGATTTTGCCTTTGGAATAGGATTCTACTACCTTATATGCAAGTGTCCTAACAGACAGAAGCAGCTTAAGCTCGACACAAAAAGGAGTTAAAAGATACATGGTGCGTTTGGAATCCACTGCATGCACCCTGCAAAGGAGATGTGATCTGGGAAGTGCAGCGGTGGAGGGCTCTTAGCTCTGAAGACCTTTTTAATATGGCTGTATTGTAATACTGCAGTGCCAAACCCCACCAGCGGTTCCAAAAAAGAAAAGGGAGGGGGCTCGCTTTGCAGCAGAACTTCCCAGCCCTGGAAACAGATTGCCTCCCTTTTGCACCCATTTAATAATGGCTTTATTTAGCACAATCGGGGGAGATGTGTGTGTTCTGTTAGGCAGTGTACAGAAAGCTCCGTCTGCAACGACACGATTCTTCCTACATGAAACTAAGATGCAATCCTCTCAACTCAGCCCCCCAAAGCGCAGCAATACCCCTGTGAGGAGCTGTGATTCTCAGAGGGAGCCCCTTGGAGGCTTTTGCGGGGGGAGGGGGGACGCGGAGGGAGGGTCAGGCATGCAAGAGGACACACCTTTCCTCCAAGCGGTTGGATACAGCATGCTGCCTGTGAAGTCCACCCCAGACTGTGCTGTCAAGGGTTAATTTCCTCAGCGAAAACTGAAACACACTCACACCATGACTGTCAACTCCCCACCATCTCGGGCACCATCCACACCGGAATCTTCTTAATCTTAAATTCCAGAATCCCTCCTCCCACCAGTCCTATCTTTCTCAGGAACAGCTCCTGCACCTGGGCTCGATTCCCGCCTCATCACCACTGGAAGCTCAGAGAGCCCTGCATAATTATTTTCCTACAAGGTTGTGCCTAATTGGCCACTAACCTAATTGATTAATCATCTCATTTTTCAAAGCAGCATCCAAGAGTCAGGCTAGCGAGGAGATGAGAAAACGTGTATGCAATGGTCCAAGGGGTTAAAAAAAAAATACAGACCTAAGGAAAGACCCCAGGCCAGCTAAATCGAAGTGGGCAGAAATGAAAAGAGAACGCCACAACACAAGCAAGGAAATGCGCACGACCACAGGAAGACCAAGCCAGGAACCTCTAAGCTGCCAGAGTCCAGCAGGCATGAATGAAGTTGTTTTCCTCCGGGGACCAAAGGGTTAAATGATTGCGAGTCAGCCTTGTCTCCTCTGTGCTGAAGAGGAGCACAATCCACTGATCCACTTCTCAGGCAAATCCCCCCTTGGGGTTCCTGAGGGTCTCCTGGTTTTCTGACCACAACTTGCACCTCTGTGCGCGGCCCTGGTCTGCTCCTTTGCGCGCTACCCAAAACTTTGCGCACACTGCGGCCGCCGCCTGGCCGCTTTGCACCGCGGAACGCGCCACCAAGTCCAAGTGCTGCGGGAAGCCCTACCGCAGCCACAGCCGCTCGGCTTTGGGCATCAGACTTTTCCTCCGCCTCCAGTCCCCACGCAGGGACTCCCTCGTGGCTGCGGGAACGCGCCTCCCGGCCCGCAGTGGGCATCGCGGCCGCGGCGCTGCAGACCACCACCCTGCAGGGTCCCTATGGCGCCCACCCGACGGCTGGACGCCTGTGGCCACCCTTGCCCTGACGCACCCACCCCAGTCTCCCACGCCGCGGCCGCCGGGCGCAACACCTTCTCCTACCTTCCAGCCGCTGAGGACCACACTCTCCGCTCAGCCCTCTCGACTCATCATCCTCTGGCTGCAGAGCAGGGCGGCTGAACTCTGCTTTTGTTCCCTGGGGCTGGGAGGTCCGTGAGGGGACAGGGAGCGGGAGATGCCACAGAGCTGGGTATCTAGGAGAAGAGAGGCTCACTCCCAGCAGCTCTACTGGCAGCAGTAGTGGCGGCGGCGGCGGTGGTTGCGGCGGCGGCGGCGGCAGCGGTGGCAGCAGCAGCAGCAGTAGAGATAGTGCCGGCTCTCTGCAGGCTACATCTTTCATACCTTATACATCACTACCGAATTCCCCCGAATAGGAGAGCCCTTCAGCATTTCGCCACCTAATGCAGGAGCCGGCGCCAGCAACAGTGGTTTGGCTGGAGATGGCCACAGTGTGGACCTGTTATGGGTACAGGACCTCCAGTACCCACTCGCCATTCGTAGACTCCCTCCTCGGCAACAACATACCCTCCTACAGTCATCACTGGTCTTCCCACTCTCTGCTTAGGCAATCTGTGTTTGCTCCCCAGAAAGTCTAGGCTTAAGGACGGACAAGCAACAGTGATTTATAATGGAAACTCATTCCCAACTGCCTATTTGGGTCTTTCCAGAGAGTGTCTTCACACAGGAATTACTGCTGCAGATGCATGCTTTTGATTGCATGCGTTTTTCTGCATGCCCTGGGAGCAAGCTTGTAGGCACTGGGACAGGCAGTCAGCCACAGGATCCACTTGCAGCCGTGAGACCTTAGCAAGTTGCCAAATGATTGAGTTTCTGTTGCTTTATCTATGCATTGGGAATCCGATGAGTTTTCCTGTAAGGTTGTGGTGAGGATAAAATAAGCACAGAATGGGGCTCCCCAAACAAAGCCTTTTCTTCCATCTTGCAATGAAAGCCCACCCTTTCTCCAAAAATTGTCAGCAACAATTCACTCAGTAAATATTTAGCACGAGTTTACCTCTGTTTTATGCCAACTTCTATTTCATAGAGTAGAGCTTACCTTGGATTTCCTCCTGTAGTGAAGACCTAGAAAACGGGCAAATCAGGAAGAAATTGTTGGGTAGTAATATTCACCCAAATTAAAAGAGATGGTGACATGCAATATGAAATGTCCAGTGCTACTTAGTTTTGGCCAACTTGACACAAACTTGAGTCATATTGGAAGAAAGACCCTCAACAGAGGAGATACCTCCATCATACTGGCCTGTGGGCATGTCTTGAATGATAGTTAATTTGGGAGTGCCCAGGCTTCTGTGAGTGGTGCTACTGCTGGGCAGGTAATCTTGGGTTTTATAAGAAGTGAGCTGAGCAAACCACGGAGAGCAAGCCAGTAAGCAGAGTTCCTCTGCTTCCATCCCACCTCCTGATACTGCTGACTCATTGATGAACTGTAACCTGAAAGATGAAATAACACCCGCAGTTGTTTTCTGGTCCATGTTTTATCACAATAACAACCAAAAACTGGAACACTGGGGCAGGGACCTGCTTAGATCATAACTTAACTCAGGTCCTCTGGGATCAGGACATCGTCTCCAGAGGAAACAGCAGATGCAAATACTCTGGTACAGCAGATGCAAATACCCTGGTGCAGGAACCAGTTGACTGCATCTAAGGTGAAGGAGGGAGCATGTGAAGCTAGAAGCAGCCAAAGAAATGACCTAGTGGCATGATATTAAGTGGAAAATTCCACCTGATAGCTGATCTCCACAGAGGTTGATAGGTAGAGTCTACACTGGGATTAAGGGTGTGAGTGTTGCATGGTTCTTATGGGTTTTATATATAAAAAGTTCACTCTGACTGCTATGCAGAGAGTGAACTGAAGGGGGCTTGGGCAGAAGCCATTGGAAAGGAAATCAGTAAGAGGGCTCCAGAGTGCTGGATAAAAGTCCCTCTCTGTCCCTTGGCTTCCATTACCACAGCAACTTTCCTCCATCCAACAAGCGATTGAGAGAAATGCTCGCTGGTGAGAAATTCAGAGAGCCTGAACATGAGTCATCCCAACCCACTCCCTGAATATCTTTTTCCTCAACCAGAAGATGTAATGGTAAAATATTGTCATGAACTTATTGTGATGGTGAAATAAATGATACAAGGAAGGTGCACGCAAGGGACTAATGACTCCTTACTGTGAGTCCCCAGGAGCCTCCTGAGGGCCTCACAGTCCCTTTATCCTCTTTTAGAGACAGCCTCTCCTGGAATTGTCCTGTTCCAAACCAGGAGGAGGGAAAGCCATAGAGTCCAGATGCCTCTCTCAGATGTGTGGGGATGCTTGCATTCATTATGCTGGTCCCTGAACCCATCGGTCATCTTCTCAAGCAGAAAACAAATTTTCATTTTGTTTAGATCCTTTTGATGTTTTCCTGTTTGCTGCACTCATCTAGCTTGAAGCATACAGGTCATCATCATGCAAAGCTCTCGAGCTATAAAAAAAAATAGAGAGGAAACGGGGGGATCCATAAAGCCAGAGATGGCAGAAGAGGAAAACATGTAGGCTGTTCTCTCTTAGCAACGGGAAAGGTTCTCAAACATGACCAGTCCCTTAGGGAAAGTTTCTCTTCAATGAGAAACATGACCAGTCCTTACTCGTGTGACCATAGTAATAGTAGCTTCTAGAAGCCACAGGATACCCTGTGCCATGCCACCAAAGCCCCAGGATGTGAAACACACATAATTAGTAGATACTATGGCCTGTGACAGATTAAGAAGCACAAGCCAGTTAGAAGAAGTAGCAGAGGTGGGACCTGATTCCTTTCCTCTCAGGTCTGCATGCATTAGGTGACCTTGGTCCTACTGGTGTTAACTAACTCCTAGAACCAGTGGAATCTATGCAATCGCAGTGCAGACTTACCATTTCTAAAAACAGCCTAGTCCTTCCCTTGTACCCAGCTTAATGCATGACACTTCTCCTCAACCTCCTCCATGACCCAAACTTGAGCTGTTGAAATTCAAAGAAGATCTTAAAGGCCACCCTGTCTAAGAACCTGACTTACTCTTTACCACTGTGGTGGTGTAAATCAGGAGAGGTGATCCTGCTGGAGCTGTAATCCCAGATACACAAGAAACTTAGGCAAGAGGCTGATAAAGACAAAGACTATCCTGGTACACATGAGACTGATTCTTCTTCCACAGCGAGACCGAAGGATTGGGTAAGAATGTATCTCCCTAATAGAGTGTGTGTGTGTGTGTAGTATGGGGAAGGGCCTAGTTCCCACTTCTAATACCAAAAAAAAAAAAAAAAAAAATGAAACACAGTAAAATACCCTGGTGATAAGGGATGCATGGAAGCATGTTTTGCATTATCAGGGATACTCTATAGGAATAAGGGACATCATATCTCTGCTTGTACACTGACTCTGTGTTCTTGACAAATTAAATCCTCTCTAAGTTCAATAACGCCATCTATAAAATAGCCAGCATCTGCTCTCAGGTCTGGGAACTAGAGAGGATGCTGGGAGACTATCAATATACAGTACATCTTAAACATTGCTAGCCTTTGCTATGTCTTTCCTTCTATCCCCTGCCATCCTGGGTGTGTTGGCTACCAACAATTGACTCTCCAGGGGAAAATCAAATCCCTGACTTATGTAGTTGCCAATTTCTTGGTATCCATGTTTCTGCTGACTTTAAGATCCAGTGTACTGGATATGCCTAGAATAGGTATGCACTGGACATAGCACACTTTTGCCTAAACCTTAACCAAAATCAATTCCAGACTGGAGACATCGTCTAACAACTTAAAGAGTCCATTATTTCCTATCACTACCTAAGCATTCACAAAAATCCTGGAAGGAACATATCTCCAGTACCCCATTTGACAAATTGGGAAATTGAGACGCTGAGTGATAGAAAGGAGACAGACAGAAAGTGAAAGTGAAAGAACTCAACATGAGGCTATTGATCTGCAAAATCAGTGTGCCTCCAATTTTCTATCCCTACCCTGCTACAAGACTATCACTCAGATCCTTCCCAAAGGCCAAGACCCCCCTGAATCTCCATCTTTCCTTATGACCATCCTATCCCTGGTGTGATCTCAGATGCCCTGGGAACCAAGTATGATTGTCCAGATGAAATGAGCCCCAAAACACACTACAGAGGTAAAATTGTGAATGTTATGGCTAGTGGCTAGGGAGAAAACAGGGAGTAATGAGTTCCCTGGGAGGACCCACAGACTACAGAGGAGACAGGACTGCCCTGAAACACACATCCAGCCCCCTTTTAAATGTTTATTAGCAACAAGACAACGGAGATGAGAATCATGGGAAGGCCTCCTTAATCACAGGCATAGACAGCATTCTTGCTCAGAAGCTTTTTTGCTTTCTTCTCCCACTGTCTGTAGAAATGCAGTTGTCTTACTCCAGAGCTGCTTCTACCCTGCCCACCTACTGAAAGAGGTCAGATCTCCAGCTCAAGGCAAAGGAAATTTATGGGCTCCCGTCACTTGGCAGGAGTTCAGGGTGAAGCTATCTTGGATGTCCACCAATTCTGATGATGTCACCCTCTCTCTCTCTTTTTCTGCTTCTTCCTCCCACCTACCCACCCCCACTCTCCCTCTTTTTGTCTCCTCCTCTCCCTTCCTTCCTTTCTTCTTTTCTCTTTCCTCTCATGTCTTTCCCTCTGCCTCCCTTCATCGTCTCTGCTCACTCCTCTGTGCTTAACTGTTTCTAGCCCTCCCTGTATTATCTCCATTGCAGAAAATTGCTTTCCTAGAGAGTATGGGTTATGGTTACAGAAAGATCTAGATTTGCATCCTCTCAAGGAAGAGATAGTATCTATCTTCTCAAGGAGTTTTAAAGTTCTGCTCCTCCTACATTAGGTCACAAGCCTAAATGCCATGGCCCAGGGTAAAGGCCATACAGCAAGCAACAGAAAAGAGGTGGTTCCCTAAAGGCAGGTGACCTTTAGCCAAAGAAAAGAACGAGTATTGAGCCAACCCAATGAACAGGATCCAATTGAGGTCAAAAGCGAAATGCTGGTGTTCCTGACACAGATACTTTGCCCCTTTCTGGATCCCACACTGATTTCCAGCATGAGCACAGCATGAGCATAGCATGATATAGACAGCTGGTATAACCCACATTTGATATGACCAGGTCCAAGGACAATGCCTTATTCCTCAGTACCCAGCATACTTGAGGTGCTTGGTCAATATTTATGGAGTAAATAGCACCCCAGTTGATTGACAGAGGATAGAAGGATTCAGTGTCTCTATCAGAGATCAACAGCAAACAAGGCTGGCATTGCTTACTGATAGAGGCCAAGAGAAGCCTAGAGTATAATGGCTATATTACTCACACTGTTTCAGAACTCTGCCCTGTAGCCAAAGCAAGATAGTCACTTGATTCTACCTTACCCCCCCCATTAACTGTTGTTATGTGTTATTGATCCTCCATCTTCAGAATGCTGCACTTCCTACGAAGCTAGAGAACAGTCTGATTCCACTGCCTTAATGAGGTGGGATTCTGTCACCACCCCTATTGTAGAGTCTGCCATGGGCTGTATATCTCCCCCAACTTATTTCCTCATTGACCAGAGCTGTAGATTCTAGCAGGAAAGTATACCTACCCAGCTCTGTGAGCCCTTCATCTTGAAGGGTATTCATCTGCCAGGGCCCATTCTTGCCGGTCATAGGAGAGACACATACAATGGCTTATGTTACATAAACCTTATGTATGACCTACTACAGTCTGTGCATTAGGTTCAGATGGCTGCCCACAAATGGGCCACACCAGTAGGCTAGTATAAACTAGATGTACTGAAAGTCACAAGCAACAGTGGTTTCTCCTTTGGCTGGCAAGTAAGTTTCTGAATGATCATGAAAACAGTCAGGGCCTCCATTTCTGATAACAGCTAGTCACCAAATACCTACCCCACTTCATGTGGTTCTCACAACATGAATATAAGAGAAATCATGATGTCCACTTTGTAAATAGGAAACAGAGACCTACAGAAATTAAGGTCAAAACAGTCAGCATTTGCTGATTATGTATTTTGGTACCAATGCTTGGGTGCTTTCCTCTGCATCACTGTTGATGCTATGGGTCTATGGCTACAGAGTTCAGCTCTGGGATCTGTGGTATGAAGGTTTCCCTTAACATAGTCCTGCCTTGGTGGAGAGAAAAAACTAGGAGTCAGACGCTACCTCCTCAAAGAGATACGGTTTCACCCTCTTTCACTGACATTCTGGAGCATCCTTCAGTGCCATTGCACTGGTACCTAAGAGTCTATGGGCACATGGCTGACGAGGCAACTAGAATGACTGGGGTTAGCACAGGATCATGGTGAGGCAGCTCCAGGAGTTTGTGAAGATAGTTGGGCCTGTTCTTGCCACTGACACTCTGCTTCCTGGTCTCCTTTGCTACCCACCCACTTACCTACCAGCAGCTGGACAGAGCAGTGCTCCTGAAAGCTGCAGGCAGATTGAAGAAGAAAATAGGAAGCAAGATAGGGGCAGGGGTGATGGAGAGAGGAAAAAAAGGTGAGCATGCTGAAAACTCCTCAATGTTGGACAGGGATGGAGTATTTAAAATGTGTTCCTATGGTGATTTGAAGCTCTGGTTACAATGTTGCAGTCTATGATACACACATTGTTGAGTATTCACCCACTAAGCCCAGTTCCAGGTCCTACTGCACATACCTAAGGGTATATTTATATTGTCTCTTTACCTAACTGCCTTCTCCCACTTGCTCATGAGCTCTCCAATCCCATGGGTCTTGCATTGTTTATCACTACACTGTTAGGGTCTAGCAAGCTATCTGGCACTAATATGGGCTCAGGAAACATTTGATGAATGAATGGATGTGATGGCTAAGTGCATAATCAAGAGTCTGTCTGAGGCTTTCTGACACCAAACCCACAGATTGATCTCTTCCACCTTTCTGAACTCCTATAAAAATCATGGCCTGGCAATTAATTTAACACTCATATATATGGTAGCTTGAACCCTCTCTTGAGTTGTTGTATTGAACTCTGTTTTGATCATTTTATTGTTATTAAACATTTCACTTGGGGATTTATGTCTTGTTTTCACAAGTAGCCTATAAGCTCATCCATTCATGCAAAGAAATGCACTGAATTATGCGGTGGGGCATTATTTCATGAGTAATCCCATTTCCCTGCACGTGTTCAGTCAGAGCCTACTGTGTGCTTCAGGCAGGCACTGTGCTCAGCGTGAGATGTGTTTAATGAGAACTTAAAATTTAGACTAAATCACATAGGCCTATGACTCTGGGGTCATCTACAAAAGCCCCAGGAATGAAGCAGATGACAGCTGAGAGTGTCCATGTGTCTGAACAGAGCTTCTGTGGGTAACCTAGCTGCCTGAGTAACATATAAGGTGACCAGATAAGGCAAAGATGTTCTAAAATCCATTCTGCTCTCTGCCCACCGAACCATAACCCATGCATATCCTGGGCTCTTTATGAAGACAGGTAGGAGCAACCTTTCCTCCCCATCCCTGTAACTGAGGCTTCAAGTTGTCAGTGGGATACTTTCTTTCTGCTTTGGCTAGGATACAACTTGTGGAAAGCAGCAGTGATTATCTATGGTACTCACTGAGAACAGGCAGGGGAAACCTCTCTTGCATACTCTCCTTGCTCCAAAGGCATTACATTTCTGTTGAACTCTGTCTAAAACCCTGCTTCCCAGACAAAAACCCTTCCTAAAACACACTCATCTTAGAACAATCAGTGTCTGACTGATTGTGTAACCAACACTAAAAAGGGACATCAGCCATTGAATTCTCTAGCTGGGACAGCTAACCTCAGAGAGTGGCATCCAGGAGGTTACACTCAGGCAAGGCTCAGAGGGACTTAGTGCACTCTGGGGTCATTGGAACACGGCCTCTAGAAACTATCATGTCTGAGCCCTTGCTTCCACTTGGTCTCAGGCCACTTCCTAGACTCTAAAATTTGAATTCTGTGTTGAGCTGCTGTCACCGGTGTCTAGAGATTTGCTGATTTGGAATTTGAATTTGTACTGTTGTTTCAGGGGAACCTCGCCCCAATACCACCACCCCCATACACAGACAAGGATAACTGAAGGGGGTAACTTCCCAAAGCAGGCACACATTAGCTGTCCTGTCTTCCTGTTGCCAAGGCAGGTCTCTTCACAGACCAGAAGGAGACTGAGAACCCTGTGAAGGAGCAGGCTCAGCTGTGTCTGTCAGCCTCACAGGCAGTGACGGTCGCTGCAGACAACAGACACGCCAGGGGCATGAGGTACCCATTCTGTTTACTTTGCCTCCCCACTGCTCAGTTGTTCAGTCCAATCTGTTTCTGGAGTTCAGAAAGCAAAAAGAGAGAAAAAGAAAATCATTTTAAATCACCTTCTTGAGACATTTTGCAAGTCTCCTTGGAGACTTCTTTGTAAAATGAACAGTGTGCGGTTTTCAATAGAACGTGCTATTTGATGGTTCCAATGTAGGCTCTTCCACTATGACACTGTGTGACCTTAAGCCAGGTATTCACCCTCTCTAGGCTCATGCTCTAAATACCCTAGGCAGCACACCAAGTGGCCTCTAAGATTCCTGGAAACTGTGGGTTATAGAGTAATGGCTGAAAACTGGACAGAAGGAGTGTTACATATTGGAAAGGAACTGACCACTGGTCGGAGAAATTCAGTAACTACATGGAGAGGCCCCACCACACACACACACACACACACACACACACACACACACACACATTCCAGTAAATTCCTTGCTTGATCTCCTCACAGGGCCAAGACCAGCTGCAACTGATACAGGTTGGTGAGTTTGGAGTGGATCTGGCCCTCTACAAGAAGTGTGTGTGTGTGTGTGTGTGTGTGTGTGTGTGTGTGTGTGCGCGTGCGCGCGCATGTATATGCATGTGTACATAAAATGTGTAAATTAAAAGGGCCACAGTACCCTCCTCAGCTAGGTCTTTGATACTCAGTAGATAATGATGACTGGATTAGTGTGCTCATTGAATGTCCTTTGACAGATTGCTCAACTTCCTTGAGCCGTGATCCATTGCTCAATAAGACAACATCACTTGTTGGTACAAACACGTAAGCTATATTAGGTGGGATAAGTCACCTACAGCGTACCTTCCCAAGTGATCACATGTCCCATCTTCCCTTTCCTTAGATACTCTCCAGCTGAACCTGCAAACAGTTTATCAGAGTAATTGGCTCCAGAAACAAGCACTGTGGGCCCAGGTCCACACGTGGTTGAGCAGACTGAAGGGATGAGCAAGGATCTCATGAGAAGTTTCCTACTTCAGTTTCCCTAAAGAGAGCCCAAGCTCTCTCTGCTTCTTGATTCATCAAGATGTGCATAAACCACAAGGCAAGCATGACAGCATCCCAACCACCAGGCTTCTCCACAAATTGTTACAAGAACCTGGGATTAAAAAAGAAACAACAACAATTAAAAACAAAAAAACAAAAAACTTGCTCTGTAGTTCTGTACTTTTCCTGTATCTTAGAAGATATGAGAAACAGAAGTTGATGAAGGTAAATGGATTATATACAGTTTGGCCAAATGGAGGAAAGGGGAGATATCTGACTTCTTCCTACAGTTTCTGCCTATCTGTCTTATAGTTGATGAAAAGTCATTGGTTAAAAGCTGGAACACTCATTGATCTAAACTAAAGTAAGCTAAATTGCCACTTCTTGGGAAGAAGGACACCTGTGTCTCTAACATTGTCTCCAAGTCTGTTCTGGTTTTGTTTTAAATTGTGGGTGAGGAATCTTAAGGAGCTTCCATTTTGAAAGAGAAAAGCAATAGGGTATGCAAGATGAGGGGTTCCTGCCCACCCTGTGCCTAGCAGCTGGACTCTATGCCTTTTCAGATGGAGCAGGGAAGTCTTTCATAGTTTATCTTCCCTGGTTGGCTTTAAGCTCAGACTCCAGTATTCCTTTAAACACACCAACTTTGCACACAATAAAAGGTAATAGTCTGCTAGCCAAAGTGGGAGCACAAAGGTCTCTCTTTGAACACCTACACTCCTGCCAGGACTGAAGCAGAGGGGGGTGGTGACAACAGAGAAAAGAGCAGCTATTACACTGAGCATGCTCAGTCAATGTTTTTAGAGTCAACATTCAGAAAACTGCTTTCATCCCCTGCCCCCACTGGACAGGGGGTAAAAATGACTAGGACCATGTAAAAAAGAATATTCCTTCCATGTAAAAAAAAAAAATAACCAAAAACATAGAGACAGAAAAATGCTTGTCTGACTTTAACAATAATCCAAATGACAAGTTTCAAGTTTGAAGGAAAGATCTATACCTCAGCTTTCCCGGAATACAATTAAAAAATCCATCTATGATTTAATGACTTTCATTAAAATAGAAGGTTTATTTTATCCCCGTAGTACCTCTGAGCAACAATGTCCCAAAGGCAACTGGGTCTGTGTACCCATAATGCATTTGGCCTGGCCTTAAGCTGCCACTGAGATCACCTCTATCCACTAGTAACCATTGCTGAGGGATTGAAGCTGAATTCCAGATTCATCAGAACCAGGGGATTCAAGGCTACTCTGCTCAAGAGCTCTGAACTGGGTTTCTCTGAACCATTTATTCTAAGATAGCTCAAGGTTCAAAGCAGGGACAGAAAAACAATGCTAAGCATACAAAATATTTCTCAGCACTGTCATCAAATATGCTCAGAGAACAGAAGGTCTCGTGGCCAAATATGAGCTGCATGCATAATGCCCTTGAGTTTGGTGAGTTGTTTTGCTGGGCAGGCAGAGGCATTCCTCTGAGGAGAGTGACTAGAGGTCTATAGGAACACAGTTCACACAGCAGGATGGAATAATGTAGGGAAAGCTCATTATATGCAGGCTACATGTTCTTAGCTTGCTGAGATAATGGAAGGGATTCCTCAGATAGAATGGGTGGGTGGAGTAATAACAGAAAGAGTCTTAGTCTTAACAGATGACCGAAAGAGTAGTGGAGAAAGGTAGACACGGAGGGGTGGCCAGGGTTGTAGGAGGAAAGCCATGAGATGTGGCCATGCAGTCAAAGAGAGGGGATGATGATGACAGAGTTCACTCATCAGTGTCCTGTGCTGTTGAAGAATCAAGGTGGGAATAAGATTTTGAGGAGACTTGAATTTGAAGTATGCCATTTACAGACAGACCGTTCAGCAGAGTGATAGGGACAGAATCCAGAACACAGGGATGGTGGTGCAGTGACCAATACTTGAAAATAGTTTGCCAAAAGGTTGATAGTGACATGGGGTGGAGAGCTAATACAGTGGCTTACGTTGCAGAAGAGAATTATTTTGTTCACTTAAAATATGAAAATACTGTTGTGCATCACTCCTGAGAATGAGCTGGTAGAGAAAAGGTGATGGCATTTGTGGAGAGAGGTAGTGCCAGATGGCCTGTGAGGAGATAGAAGGTGTCAGCCAAGGAACAGGTGGAATACTGAGGGGCAAGACTTGCATCTAATAGATGGGCTCCAAGTCTCCTCTCCTGTGCTCTGACTTCCAACACATCACTTTGCCTCTCCTCACAAAGCCCACGTGTGCCTCATTTACAAATGGAATGTAGCAGATTACAGCTTCTCAAGTAGTCATTAGTATTGGTAACAGATATTGATTAGGTCCTTCTTGGGACATGTCAGGATCACATTGCTGCATCCTACTTAAACTCAGGTGAGAACTATGTCTTGCTTTGTCCAAAAAAAATTTTTTTATATATTGTGGGCAGAAGTGACATGTGGCATTCATTCCCAGATAGAAGCTTTGGGGACAGTATGTGTTTCACCATTTTCTCCTTTCCATCTGCAGTGACAGCCTCAATATGCAGAATAGATTCCTTGTCACTCTGAGTCCCAGAATGAGATTCATAACACTAAAGAGGGGCATCAGCAAACCTCTGATGGGTATGCAACATGAGTGAGAAACAATCTTCACTTCCACAACCCACCTAGATTTGAGAGGTATTTGTTGCTAAATAATAGCCTAACTTATCCCTACTGATGTACTACCTTGTAATATTACTACAGAGTTACATGAGAAAATATGCACGATGGCATACAGAGTAAGATGACATGGAAAACAGAAGCCAGTTTATAAATAATGACCCTTCTCATTTATTGGGAACTGTAAACAGTGCTGCTCGGTGGATAAGAAATGCTTGAAGATATTTGTATGATGCATAAATTGTTTTTAATGGTAATTGATGATAGCTGACATTTATTGAACCATTACTATAGATCAGATTCTGGGTATAGAAAAAGCCATTTCTCTAGATGGCTCCTCTCCCTTGTCATTTGTTTGCTCTGTCCCCCAATTACTTCTGACAATCTTTTTCAACCAACTACCATTTTATATTTTGACCCTCATGAAAAGCAAGGGCCCCAAAAATCATCTGGTCCAACATCATCTGCCCAAGGTCAGGGCTTGCAACATGTGGGCATCCTGAATGTGCTGAGTCAGTCTTCCTGATAGCTTGCTTGCTTCATGATGCAGCTGCTGGGCTATAAGTTCTAACATATCAAGGCCCATGTTTCTCTTGTTCACTCTGCAACTGCCTGTGGCCAGTCCAGCACCTAGCATCACAGCAAACAGAGAATGAATGCATATTAAAGGCAGGAGTGACCATATAGATAAACTTTTGGAGAGCTCTAATTTTATCAGCTCTGTCTCCAAAATGGTGATATCTAACCCCTAAAAGCCCCAGTGGAATGACATGTGAATGCGGCTGGTATGGTGTGGAATTTCTATCAGTATAGTTTGAGCTCTCTTCTCACTCTGCATGTTTCTTATGCTTACCAGCAGCCATTAACCTACTTAGCATTACTTCATAGGATTGTCCAACGTCCAAAGGGGACCCCTGGCACAGAGTGCTTAGCATAGGGTCTAGAGCACAGCACATATTCATTAAACACAGGAGATTGGTACTATTACATCAGGACATTAGGAGACCTCAGAGGCCATCTAGTCTAACCCCCAATCAATTCACGGCTGCTAGTAATTGGGTCGTGTTGGTGATGTGTGGCTTCTACCTCGCCTCCATAAATAGATACAACCTGTCCTTTTGAACAAGCACGATAGCTGCAACAACAAAGAAATCTAGTGTGTGTATGGCTCAGATGTGCTACGAATACATTTGCTGTTCATATTTGACATTGGTTTTCATGATTAGTTGGTGGATGGGAACAAGGCTGTGAGTCGGGAGCGTAGTTTACTTCTGTCTCCTGCACACTCTGTGCTAGCACGTTTCCTCATCATTGTGGCAGACTACCTTGTGGAAACAGCTTAATGGAGGAAGGGTTTATTTTGACTCCTGGTTTAATATTGTTTGGTTCACAGTCTCTCTGCTCCTGGTGCTTGGGCAGAAATATGGAGGCAAGAACATGTAGAAGAGACTAATTCTTTACTCCTTAGTGATGAGAAAGCAGAGACATGAGAAATCATAAAGTGGTCAGGGCAAGATAGAAACTCCAGAGACATTCCCTCAGTGACCTACTTCTTCCAACTAGGCTCCTAGTATGGATGACTTCCCAATACTTCCCAGTATTACAAATCTATCAATAATCACTCCATTCACTACACCAGAACCTCCATTATCTGGTTGTGTCTGAAGATGCCTTGATAGACCCAGAGATGTACTTTACTAATTTCCTAGGTGATTCTTAATCAGGTCAAACTGACAGTTAATATCAATCACCACAGTATTCAATTTGTTTACATCTAAATTGGGAAATAGAGAAAGCTTATGTGTTCAATGAAAGTGGCACGCACCCCTTATGTTCATATTTCATTGGTGAGAACTAAGCACTACCTACCTAAACTCAAGGATCCTGAAATATGTAATCTCTGCCTTGCTGGGTAGCTTCTCCCCAGAGGCTATAGTATTTTGAATATATTGAGGAGAAGAAGGAGGAGCAAGGGGGAGAAGGGAAGGAGGAGGAGCAAGAGGAGGAGGAGGAGGAGGAGATGAAGAAGAAGGAGAAGGAGGAGAGGGAGAGGGAGAAGGAGAAGAAGGAGGAGGAGGAGGAAGAGGAGAAGAAGAAGGAGGAGGAGAAGGAGATGAAGAAGAAGGAGAAGGAGGAGAAGGAGAGGGAGAGGGAGAGGGAGAAGGAGAAGGAGAAAGAGAAGAAGGAGAAGGAGGAGAAGGAGAAGGAGGAGGAGGAGAAAAAGGAGAAGAAGAAGGAGGAAAGAAGGGATTCTTTTGCTGAGTTAGCTGAATCTCCTACAACTGATAAGTCTATTGCCATTTATGTTCTCTTTGCTCTGATTTGCCATCTTAGAAGAAAGGTTACATGTTAAACACAGACAGTTCTAAAGTATTACATACCATGTGCAATAATTCATAAAAATTCAGATGAGTTTCATGATGGAGGTGGAAAGTAGAATGTTCTGGGGGTATGAAGAAGAAAATGATGTAGCAAAAGAATTAAATCACTTTACATATAAGATATATAATATTCACATAAGCTGTAAGCCTCATAGGAATGCTTTTGGATGTATTCCCAATTCAGTAAACAAGAAAACAACCCAGAGAAGTAGTATGGCTTGTCCAAGACCACACAGCACAGAGTTGGAGAGTTCAGACTGGTCAACACCAGATTGGTCAACAACAAAACAAAATATCTCTCTCAATCTCCCCACACACTCAGTTTGATACCCCAGCTGTCTCTTCCTTCAACCCCACACTTGCAAGCACTGTACTTTGGTTAAGTTAAACTTTTACCAATTCCCCTTTTCTCTAAAATCTTGACATTACATTTGAACCTACTCCACAGGTAGAGTTATAAACAAGGTTTAATGTTCATCTGCTTCCTTGGTCCATTAGAAAGAAAGAAAAAATAAAACATTGGCAGCATGTCTTCTATTTCCTAAAATTACCTAGCAACAATTCAATACACAATGACTCTAGTTTCTTAACCCAAGGATGTGCTAATTTCCAGAATACCTCATTAACCAATAGGACATTAACACAACTTATTTGTAAAGACATTTTGTGGATATTCAACTTTAGACAGCCCAGCATATTCTACACCCACTGTCAAATCCCACTTCTTGCTGGCAACGTCCCTTCATTTCAAATGAGAAGGAAAAAATATTTAAAAAATGTCAGAGTTGGAATATGAATTTACACATTGAGTCTGGCTTTACCTCTTCAACTCAGCTTGAGATCTTGGCTTTGAGGGATACTAAAAAAATATCGTAGCTTCATTTGCTGTAGGTGACTTTCTCATAAATGATTCATATTTGTCTAGTAACTTGTACCCACTACTCTTATCCAAGAAACACCCATCAGCCACAGTGAGGCATGCACTGAATGTAACAATGATAGATGCTTATTTCTGATTTCTTGGTTCTGTAGGAATCTC
This sequence comes from Cricetiscus sungorus, assembly GCA_030556225.1. NCBI lineage: Eukaryota > Metazoa > Chordata > Mammalia > Rodentia > Cricetidae > Cricetiscus > Cricetiscus sungorus. Next base: position 103,362,699 of record JANBXA010000734.1, on the reverse strand, counting down.
TATCTACACACACACACACACACACACACACACACACACACACACACACCCCAAGGAGAGAAATCGGGTACAATTCACAGGGAACATTAATTAGTGCATATCAAATGTGAACTTGACAGGGCTATGATTTAAGCACAAAGTTGTTCGAAGAATCATGATTCAATATTTAAGATCCATGCTAGTCTGGTGCTATTGTACCCACCTGAACAAATACAAGCTGGCATCTTAGCATCTCTGCAGCTGTTTGGCGCTTTCCCTACAGGGTGGTAGATATTAAAGAGCTCTTCCTCTGGAGAAAGCGAGTGGAAAAGGATTCCACACATGGCTCAGCAATGTGGGAGATGGCTGGAATAAGCAAGAGTGTCTCCTCCCTCCACTTCCAGGAAATATCAGCTCCATGAATTGAACAGGAGTCAGGCAGCCACCCTTACCTTACATGTTAACTGGGGGGCCTAGCCAGTCAGATCATTATCCCTGCTGAGCCTCATTTTCTTCATCCTCAGTAGTTGCTATCCTTCCCAGCACTGTTAAGTATTGTATGGACTTGCATATTTAAGGTAGCCATGGGTAGATGCTGGGCTCTCATCTTCTAGGATTTTATTCTCATTCATTTATCACAAAGCTCCTATGATTCCATGGATGAAGGAGGAAATGAAGGAGCAGAGAACTCAGAGACTTTTCCAGAAGGCTGCCAACTAACAAATGATAGAATGAAAGTTATGGAAAGTTTAGTCTCACCCTTACTGTGCTCCATCTTGTTGCTTCCCTTCTGCTTTGGAATGGAAGCATGTCGATTCAGAACAACCTGCACAGAAAAGGGAGTTGAGGAGCCAAGATAGAGATGGTTCAGTGAAAAATCACCTGGGGCCAGGTGGTGGTGGTGCACTTGGGATATAGAAATAGATGGATCTCTGTGAGATTGAGGCCAGCCTGGTCTACAAGAGCTAGTTCCAGGACAGCTAGGACTACACAGAGGGACCGTCTCAATAACAAAAATATCACTTAGTGCATAAGCATTAGGATCTGAGTTCCAATCTTTCATACATCTAAAATACTTGGTGTAGTTGTATTCACATGCCTATAGTCCCAGAGCTATGAGGGGTGGAGACAGTAGGTCACTGGGACTTGCTAACCACCAGTCTACTTCCAACTTATGTGAAAAACCCTGTGTTGAGAAAATAAAATAAAGAGTGATAAAGCAAGGCACCCAACATCATTCTCTGGCCTCAATGCACAGTCACCTGTACACATACACACAAGTACATACATGTACACAGATAGGCATACAAATATGACATATAAAATAAATATAGGAAATTAATAATTTTTTATAAAAAATTTACTTACTGTCACAGCTAAAGTGTTAAAGCAGAATTTTACATGTGGTCTGGTTGGAGACACAGGTATTCAAGCAATACCACTGGGTATTTTTCTTTGTCTGTTATACTTCTTGCAGATTGATTACCCCCTTTCCTTCTCAGTAGGTCAGCAGAAATATCTACAAATGCATCCAGCTTAGAGTTCACACTACAAAAGAATATTCTTCACAAAATGTATCTTGAGAAAGTCTCCAAAGTGGTCTCTTTTGCCTGCCTTGGGTCTAACTTGTCTTTTGCCATGATCAAGAAATCTGTTTTCATGACCAGGAGGAGAGGAAGGAAGGAAAGGTTATTGTTCACTGAAGCTCTGGCTTCTCCTGAGAAATGGATGCCAGGTAGATATCAGTATAAGCAAATCTCAGAAGGACTACAGAAGCATTCAACAGGAACCCCAGATTTGAGACCTATTTCTTAATTCTGAGATAACAAAATTCCTAGAACCTTCTTTTGGAATCCTTGATTTATATGTTTACACATAATGTATTCAGAGTCTTCCATGTGGAGTTTCATTTATTTCAAGTATGACTTTGTTAGGGTTTCTATTGCTATGAAAACACCATGACCACAGCAACTCTGATAAAGAAAAACATTTAACTGGGGCTGGCTTATAGTTCAGAAGTTTAGTCCATTATCATCATGGTGGGACATGGCAGCATGCAGACAGATGTGGTGCTAGAGAAGCAGCTGAGAATTTTACCTATAGATCTGAAGATAACAAGAAGTAAACTGAGACACTGGTCATGGCTTGAGTATATATGAGATCTCAAAGCCCACCTGCTCAGTGATATACTTCCTCCAACAAGGCCATACCTACTTCAACAAAGTAAGAAGAAAAGTAAGGAAAGGAATTTCATGGCCCACACTTGGCAAGGAACCCTTGACTCTTCCACACAGAACACAGTTGAAAAAACTCAAAAATAGATAATCTCAGGGCCAGAGAGATGACTCCACAGTTAAGAGATTTACTGTTCTATAACACCGGTTCCAGAAGATCTGACACTTTCTTCTGGCCTCTGCAAACATCTCACATATACGTGATATCATACATACACACAGACAAACACTTATCACATAATTTTTATTAAAACAAATGAGCTAAATTGAATGACATCAAAATTGAAACATTTGTGCCTCAATGAACATAATCAACAGAGTAAAAAGTATAGCATTAGGGGAGAAAATCCTTGCCAATTACATATTTCATATGAATTTGCCACCCTCTTATCAGAATATGGTCACAATCTACTCCTATTATGTTGCTGAATGGGCATAGTATTAAAACAAATCTTAGTGGCTTATTGTTATACCCATAGATCAGTGCATCTCTCAGCCCTCATCTGAGAAGCTTCTATTTGCTGTATATAGTGATTAACACAGTGACCCACAACTAGCCAAGGCATAGAGTATAAGGGACTGCAGAATGCTCAGCCCTTAAAGGAACATAAGACTTAAAGATTATTGCAAAAGGAGGGAGCAGAAAGAGCATAAGCATCAATGGTGAACGACTATAATGAAACAATGTCTTCTGGACACCACAGATCCCTGAATGTATGGACACTGAGAGGTTGGGACAGCATGCACAAAACCTGTGTAAGCCCAAGTCATATCAAATCCCAGCATGGAGAGGGGACATAGGTACACAGTCCTATGCCTAGCTGTGGAATTACTGGCAATTGTTAGCTGCTGGAAGAGGGATAAATTTTCTCTAAGAGTGTAGACTCTGGTGAGTCAACAACTGTCCAGTGGAAGACTATACATTTAGGAATATTTGGGCAATACAAAATGGTCTGCAGGAATTATTTTAATCAGATACAATGGTGGGGGTGTAGTGGTTTAAATGAGAATGCCCCTCCACAGGCTCAAATGTTGCAATACTTGGATCCTACTTGGTGGTGCTGTTTGGATACTTTTAGGAGGGCGTATCCTTGTTGGAGGAAGTATGTCACTAGAGGCAGGCTTCAAGGTTTCAAAGCCATGTACCCCTCTCTCCCTCTCTTCACACTCTATCTCCCTCTCTCTCCCCACTCTTGATTTCTCCTTAAGGTTCAAGATGTGAACTTTCAGTTGTTCCTGACACCATGATCTTCTGCCACCAACTCTGCCATCATAGAGTCTAATCTTATGGTGCCATAGGCCCAAACAAATTCCTTCTTCTATAAGGCATTATGATCATGGTGCTTTAACACAGTAGGAAAGTAACACAGATTGGTACAAGAGGGGTGGATATAATAAAAATGTATTGTTTGAAACACTTAACTAATAGAAAATTAATGAAAGATGTACATAAAATCAAGAATTACAACTCAAACAAAATAGAGTACAACTTTAAAATGGCCAAAATGTTTGAAAAAAGTAAAGTGTCTTCTCGAAAAAAAATAATCTAAATAAGCAGTACCATGTGATATAGTACCTTCACTTCTGGGTAAATGGAAGAATGAAAAGCAACATCTTGAGGAGATAAGTGTATACCCTGTAATCACAGTGGCATTATTCACAATAGTCAAAAGGTGTGAGCTATTCAAATGGCCCATCAATAGATGAATACACAAATGTGTTACTTTAGCATAATAAAGTATTATTCAGAGCTGGAGCTCAGTTGCTACCGTGTTGTCTGTACGAGAAAGAAGACCTGTGTTCAACTCCTAATACCTAGAGTTGAATACCTAATAACCAATAAAAGTTAGGTATACCACTGTAGACCTAAGACCCAGTGTTTAGGAGCACAGAAGGGGGGAATCCCTGAGTTTTCTGGCCAGTCAGTCTAGATGAATCAATGAGCTATAGGATTGGTGACATAACTTGTCTCAAGAAACAAGGTGAACAGCTATTGAGGAAGATACCAAAAGCTCACCTCTTACCTACACACACACACACACACACACACACACACATTTTTTTCAATCTTGGAAAGAAATTTTGGTACCTGCTACCATGAAGAAGAAGATGGATGGTTAAGGACATAATACTTTGCAAAATAAACATAAAAATATAAGTAACATATATCTCTACTTTCATTAGCACATAGAATAGTCACACTCATAGCGACAGTAATTACAATGATGGTTGCCATGGACTGTGGGAAACAGGGGATGGAGAGTTGTTTATGAGCACAAAGTTCCAGTTCTATAAAATGAAGAAGTCCTGAAGAGCTGTTTAACTGTGTGAATATTCTTGACATTATCAAACTGTATTATGAAAAGTAAAAGTGATGAAGTATTGTGATATGTGTATTAAAAACAAAGAAACAGGTTCTTCAAAGCACACTTCTTTCTTCTCTGTTCCTAACAGTTGCTTTTCACAAAGGAAGAAAAGGTCAAACCTGTCTGGGAAGTTCTGGAAAGCTTTGCAAAAAGAGACAGCTGCACCACAGAGAGTCAGTAAACCTCTCCAAAGCAGAGAACTCATAGCACATAACACATATGAGGGACCAGTGTGGATGTGAGGACCCAAGAGTGCAGGTGTGTGCTAAGTAGAACAATGGCCACTGAGGCTGCAGAAAGTAAGGGTTTTCCTATGACTTGAGAGCACCCATGTGGTGTGTGAACTGCCTGAGTCTTGTCCCCTTGATTCAGCTCCCATTTCCTCTTCACTGGTCATCAGAATCATAACTGTCATAGTAAAAGGTGACAGACACCATGTAGGTCATGAGATTGGGACTCATGTCTAGGGAGACAGCTTGAGGGGAAAATCACTTGCTGTGCACATGTGAGGACTGGAATTCAGATCCCCAGGACTCTCATAATAACAGATCCCCATAACCCATCATGACTGCCCATAATTCAAGCTCTTAGAAAGTAGAGGTAAAATACTCTGAGAATGCTAGATTGGTTACCCACAGTGGCTAGGTAGATCAGTCAAACTGACAAGCTCTGAGTTCATTTCAGAGAATTTAAATCAGTGAATAAGATAGAAAGCAACACACACACACGCGCGCCACACACACACACACACACACACACACACACACACACACACACACACACACACACACGCCAAACAATGTAAAAGAAAGATTGTACTGGGTGTGAAGGAGGATTGTCTAGCATAAACCCTTGAGAGTGATCATTAGGCCATGGTGACTTTACAGGGACACTTTAGTCTATAGGACACCTTCTCTAATCATGAGCAGAATGAAGGAGACAGTGATTCAGAACATGTTGAATTGTTGCCTAGCATTATGATTTCAATGGGAAAAAGATTACTCCAATAAAATTTCATCAAATGGATTTGGGGATGAAACCAAGCTGCATAGAATCATCCCAATTGTGGCAGAACATTCTCATAATGAGGATACTCCTGTGGTCTCCAAAGCTCAAAAGTCATAAACAGATCTAGCAAGGTCAGCCTCAGACACTCTTGAAGTCAACTCTTCATGCTGCCACCAACACTGTGATGGGAAAGCCTCCACAAATTCTTTCCTCACCCAGAAGCCTTAGTAGGAACCTCTGTTGTGAAGCCATAGGGTATTCTGCACACTAACTTGGCCCCATCAAACCTTGCCCATCTGTGCTGCTATGAAATTGTATTCCCCAGTCTATCTGGTGAATTGCGATCTACTTCTCAATGGAGACCTTCTCACAGCAACCCATGCGTGTCCCTTCTCAGGGTTCATGCATCTGTTTGAAACATTGTTTTTGTTTAAAATATTTTTTTGCAGTCCTTGTCCTTTTCCTGTGAATACCTTTTACCTTTAACAGCTATTCCATGAAGCTTCCATTGATTTTTCTGGAAAATTGCTTTTGGTCCTCTGTGACCACAGTACTCTCTTTCTACTTCTACACTAGCATTCACTGCACTGTTTTGAAATTTATTCATTCACATGTCTTCCTCTCCCACCAGACAGGAATAGAACAGATGCAAATTAGGGTGTGTGCTTGTTAGGATAAAGCTAACTGCTGTAGCAGATACAACCTGGAATCTCAGGGACCCAGCATGAGTAAATTTCAAACTTCTTAGCAGCTGTGCTGGGCTATGATCCATACAGTCATTCAGGATTAATTTGATTGACATCTTGTGATCTTCTAGGCTTCCAAGATCTCCTTGGTATACAAATGAAGCTACAAATGGGTGGAAAAAAATGAGTGAAGCAAATATACTCTTTTCTTGAACATCTTTAGGCTGGGAGGGGCACATGTACCCTTGCCCACATTCAGTTGAGTACACATTCCCTCCTAATGCATTGGAGAAAGTTGGGGGGGGGTAATGAGTTGGGAAGTCTGAGCCTTGCCAAGCATCACATGTTCTATACTGCAGAAGAAGCACTAGGGTTTGTAAGGAATAGCTGGTAACCTCTGCTATAGGTAACAAAGTGGACTCTTTGGATACAAATTCATCCTACCTGAGAGATACCACCACACTTTCCCACCCAGAGCATTTGGAAACATTTAGAATCCAGACACCGAAGGAGAAAATCTGTATGAGAAAAAAAGCCTCCAATTCCTAAAAGGGACTTGGGGGAAAAAAAGCCTATGAACAGTAGGAGACAATAAAAGATAATGCCATTTAATTTGGTCCTGTAATTATAGTTCCTTCTTCCCAAAGAGCCAAGAATAAACACTCTAATTACTCTACAGGTTATATGGAGATTAATAAGCCTGACTTCTTCCAGCCTCTCCCTACATAGCTCATAAACAGAAAAGATCAGGAGGAGACCAGGCCAGTTATTAGGTCCATACCCTTGGGTAAAAAAAAGAATTGTAAGGTGAGGACCTAATTTGCTACTTGAGTTATAATAAACATCCTATATGTCATTTAAACTAATTCTCACAGCAAACCCTTGAGCAGGGTAAGACTGTCTTCATTTGCATACAAGGAAGCCCAGTTTCAGTGAAAGGGAGATGCAGCCCAAAGGGTCACAGCTGGCATGTGAGCCTCCTTTTCACCATATTCACTTTCTCTAGCCCCATCTTCTTGAGAGGGTTACCTCCAAGTCCCACAGGTAAGACCATCAGCTGAGAATGGCACAATTGCAAATGTGCAGTGGATATAGATAGCTGTGCAGTGGATTTAGATAGCTGCCCAAAGGTAAGTGAGATGTGACCACCACAGTAACCCAGCAGCTGCAGGAAGGAGGTTTGCAGGAGGTCTGACCTTCAAACGCCTCCCTCAGCCCATCATTCAGAGCCTTCCCTGTGACTTTGCGGATGGGCTCCGCTGAGCTCTGTAGAAATGAGTGCTTGCAATTGGACTCCGTCATGCATTTATATTGGCCTCATCAACGAGATGACTCCAGGAGATCAGGACCAACCATCTGCACACCACAAGGTGGGGGAGCTGAGAAGGAAAGAATTACCTTGAGCTCAACAACAGGAAGCAGAGGCTGCATGGCACAGGAGAAACACCAGATGGAGGTCAAAGAAATGTCCCCTGTCTACATGAAAGCTTTCTCCCTCTGATACAGAAGCCTGCCCTCTCTGCTAAGGGAACACCACTGAGCCTTCTGCTTTCCAGGGTCTGTTTCTTTTAGTCATATCACATTCACTTTCTCTGAAGATCTTGTGCCTTTTCTTGGGTACTTAACAGAAGGGCTGCAGCTTGGTGTGGAAATAAGATAGGGCAGTACCTTCTGGTAACTAGCAGGGTGGCTTTGGCTTTGGACAAACCTATATTCCAGCCATGGCCCAGCCATCTAGACCTTAAGCAACTTAACTGCCTTCTCTGAGTTTCTTCCTTTGTTAAACTAAAGATGATACCAATGTCCATCTTAGGAGTGTCAAAAGGTGGCTGTGTGAAATACAGAGCTTACTAACTACCATGGAGTACAAGCCTGACTTCTGGCCAATGTTTGGAAACTTACATTTGAAAGATGAGGATTTTGGAATTTCTAAATCTCACGTTCCAGTCATGCCATGTTGAGTGAGCCACTTAGATTATTCTCAGTCTCAGCTTTTCTTTTGTATTAGAGGATGGTGGTCATGATGGTCACCACCATCATGGTGGTGATGGTGATGATGATGGTGATGGTTGTCCTTAGGCAGAACTGATAATGGTTTCAAATGAAGCAATATTCATGAAAGTTTGGGAGCAGAAAGTTGGGGTGCCTGTCGAGGATCTTATTTAGTACAGAAGAAAGTCTTGCAAGGAGATCTGACCATCTTTAAGTCAGTCTTACTGAGAGATACAGAAACTGTAAGACCTAGAGTGATTCAGACAAAAGATGTTCCTGTATTAGGACATACTGTCTTTATGAATAGATGGAGACATGGCAGAAATGCAAGGAGCATCCATCCCAACAATGGTGAGATGGATAAATGTTCTGTAGGCTTGGGAAGAAAGGACACTAAAGCAAGCACATAGGGTGGAATCTCATACTAACTTGTTATTAGGCACAAAGAAGAGAGCAAAGAAGGAGACAGACTTTCATTTATAACTTGATGTAGGTAGAGATAGTTGTCTTTTCCCACCTAGCATGCATTTAGCCCCAACCTTCCTATGAATCCTCCACCCCTCACTCAGCTCTACAGGCAAGAACTGAAGCCTCACAGTCCCCCCAGATGGTGAAGTATGCAACCTAAGATCCCTCCTTTACTGCTTGTATGTAGCTTGTTGTTTTCCGGCCAGCCCGCCTGCCGCTGGTCTGGCGTGCCGGCCCCCAATAACATGCAGGAGACTCTATATTTGATACAATCATGTTGGCCAATTACCATTATTGTTTATAGGCTAGCTCTGTCTTAATTATTAACCCATTTCTACTTATCTAAGTATTTCCACGTGGTCGTCTTATCAGGGAGCTGCGGCAGGCGTCCTGCTTCTTCCCGGGGCTACATCTCGACCCCTCCCTACTACTTCCTCTTTCCTCCTCCTGGTCTCCTAGCCCCGCCTATCTTGTTTCCTATTGGCCACAGGGCTTTATTAACCAGTATGAGAAACATATATACAGAATAACATCTCCCATCACTTGTACCCTTTACATCCATACTCCTTTACTGCTTGTACCCTTCACATCCATACAGCCCTCAAGGTCCTTGGAGTATGCCTTCCAGCACTCTGATCCATTTGTTTCTTTCCTTTCCACTAGCATCCCCAATCCTACCTGTAATTCTCGCCATCCTCTCCTCTCCCTCCAATACACACTCTTGTCTGTAGGGTTCCTTTGCCACTCAGTACTTTCTATGGTTTCTAATTACCCTAACCTTAGACTATTACTGCTTTACTGGGGCAGGATTCAGCTTAGACCACCACCACTTTACTGGAGGCAGGACCCCACTTTTCTTGAATCAACTAGGTTGTTTACACACTTTGTTAAGACCTTAGGATGTCATTGTGTCTCTCTGTTTCTGAGCCGTTTTATTATCAAAATGTATAGACCAATGCAACACACTTTATAAGGTGGCTGTGAGGACTAAATTAATTAACACATCGAAAACACTTTGAACAATGCCCAGGACATTATAGTACTTCAACTGTGACCACTCCCTTCAAGATCCTCCCCATCACAAACACTGACATCAATTTCCCTTCTTATTCTCAACTACAGCTTTTATTGCATTCCCCTAACATACCAACCAATTGTTTTTCCCTCCAGAAATCTTATGTGCTGACCCCTTTCCTAGAAACCAACTGCCAGACCCATGCACCATGACTCTTTGTGGTTCTGTCAAGCCTCTCTCCCTCAAAGGAGCCTTCTCTAACCACTCAAATAGATGTCCCTTGGTGCCTCACACTCTCCATGGTAGTTACTTATGGAGCTTCTCTCTTTCTCACTGAATTACAGCCTCTCTAAGAGCAATGCAGAGCATGTCTCAGCCATCACCACCTACCTTCCCCACTCACCAAGTCCAACCTAAAAGACATGTCATGCTTCACACCACTTCCTACCCTGGCATTCTCTTATTTCCAGAGCAGGAAGCATTCTTCCTGTAGGAAATAAGTCCTTCTTATTTATAGCAGACATTTATTTGAGATTTTTTTTAAAAAAAAAAAAAAACTTAACAATAGTTTGCATTTTAATCCAGCCAGTCAAATCATTAGAGATAGCTTCAGGGGTTGTTTTCAGTCTCTGGTCCAAAAACTAGTAAGGATGGGGGTAGGAGCAGACTACAGGAGCCATGGGTGGATGAGAATCAGCGTGGTGAAGGTTCTGAGGAATCATTAGGAGCTGCCACTGTGCCCTCTGCTAAGATGCTTACCCAATGAAAGATGCACACTTGACTCCTCTTCAAACCATGGATGTTCAGCCCTGTGCCAAACGTGTTTGGAGAAGGGAGAGCTGCAAGAACAGCTCAGCCGCAGCCCTTCCCAAGCTACCATAGCAACAAGTAGAGGCTGAAAAGCCATTCTTCCATATTAGGTGTGAACTGACTCCAGACAAGGAAAATAGCTTGTGGAGAAGAAGCCAACTTGGCTGGGAAGCTGGCCGGGAGTACCTCGCAGGTGAACCATCCCTCCTATTTCAGTACCTGCATTCTCAAGCTACCCTGTCCGTAATGGTACACAGGATTTAAAAACAAAAACAAAACTTTTCATTCATTCTACACCCTGACGTGCAATTTGCTTGGCAAAACTGAACTGGAGTCACCCCTCCACATGTACCCCTAAATCCCAGCACCCTCCTCCCTCATTCTGATTCTCAGCTGCCTCTGTAGCCCATCCATCTGTCAGTGCACATATGCGTACAACAGGCAAGCCAGGAAGCAAAGGAGAAAAGGAATTTGTATTTCGTGAGTTTGTTGTCAGCCATGGACCAGAAAACGATTTCTGCCAAAGCCAAGAGCAGTGCTAGGACGTCTGGGGAGTGTCTTCTCAGCTTGGAATGACCCCTCAAATGAAGATGCCACTCTGCCATTTGGGTACCAGTGGCAGAGTCTGTCTTCTCCCCACAGCTTATGTCATCACTGACCACCTTACTGCAATGTACCCCCCACCCACTGTCACCAAGTAGCAAGACTCCTGTGGCATGCTGGGTGGCATGCTGGGTGCCAGGCCTTGCACATGCTTTTGCCCAGATTCCTCTTCACAGCAATGAATGGGCTCAAACCTCTATTCAGACAGAGCCATTGCAACCTTAAGCAAGTCACTTCAACCTTGAAGAAGGCTCCTTGGCTCTGAAGGGGGCTAGTGGCTGCCAGGCTTGCACGTCAATGGTGAGGGCTAAATGAGATGATGCACATAAATCTCTGAAGTGAACATTGTTGGTCTCACAATAAATCATCAGCAAAAATCAGATATTTTTCTACCACAAACTTTCTTCTAGCTCACTTCAGAGTAGCCCACAATATCTAGTCTTGACAGATCTTTGTCCTCCAAGGCAAAGACCATTTTGTGTTATTCATCTTTGTCACACTGATTTGTCTGTAGAGTCACCTAATATGTAGCATCTGGGTTGATGTAGGTGTCTAATAAATGTTTGTCGTTAAATATGCACCAAGTTGATAGATGGATGCATGGATGGGTAGGTGGGCAGCTGCATGGATGCATGAGTTAATAAAGGGGAAAATCAACCCTTCCCCTTGACACACAATCAGTGACAGCCTGGGTCTCTAGTATGGCATCCAACAGATACAAGCTGTCCAGGTGGGCTCACAGACTTGCCGAGGCTTGAGGACTTTTCTGGCCAAAGGCTGCTATGTGGAGTTGGCTAGATGTTTCCTTCACCATCCATCTGGTAACTTGGGGATTTGGCTAAAGCTCTGGTATTTTGTTTTGTTTCTCTTTCTTGTCTTGACACTGAGGCTCCTTTTCTTTCTCTCCATGAGTGCCAGCACAGATGCCAGCTGGCCCATTGGTTCTGTTAACCCTTTCCAGCCTGCCCCCGGATGGCTCTGCCAGTATTCCATATTGCTTGGATTTGCTATGAACCCACATGGCTCCCTGCCTCATGATGTTTATGCCATTTCCCCTCCTCTCACTCAGCCTGGCTCCTTCCACCACATCAAGATGCATCAGAAGAGTTGGGACTAAGCACAGACTGATGAGGAATGTGATATGGCTGTTGGTATCCCTCTTGTATCTACAGCCCAGCTCTGCCCAGCTTAACATGATAAAAACCAGTGTTTGGTATTAAGCACAAAGACTAGTCACTCGAGATAAATAGGGTGGAGTTCCATGTGTAAGAAAGATGTGTAGATAGCACAGAAATCAGACAAAGGTGTCATCTCTGACTTTTAACAGAGGTGAAGTCCCACTGCTTGGACAGCATGCTGCCAGGATTCCAGGTCTGCCCCTGACCTCAGGGCCTGTGCCTACTCCTCTACTCTAAAAATATCATCCTGGTCTCTCCAGGGAAATGGAGAGCAATAAGCCTGTCATTTCAGTCCTCTGTGTGTAGCTTGTTTTTTCTAGATTCCTTGCCTTCTAACTGTATAGAGGGGTGAACCGAGGTTCATAAATAATAAAACATCCTCCCAACAATGGAGTCTCATCCTTGGAGAGGACACAGAGAGCTCTCCAGATCGTGTGTTCCTGGCCAAACTCACATAATCAGAGTCAGCAGGACCAGGCCTGGAGAGGATACTTTCCTGCTCCTCCAGGACTAGCCTAACTCCACAGTATCATCTGCTTACACTGCTATGGCAAGACTCCAAAGGCTGAAAGCACCTGTTCCTACACCTGCCACTCATTCTCTGACAGGATCTCTTCATGGCCACGTTATGGATTCTGATTGCCGCATCACAATTCCACAAACTCACAGGTGAAAACAGCTTTTTCCATCATCTTGCCACTGAGCTCAGCTGAGCAGTTCTTCCTCCAGGCTGCTCATGTCATCATGGCTAACAACTGGAACAGGGGTCACGTGAAGGCAAGACACCCTTAGGTTGTTGTGCAGGATGGCACCTGAATTGCTTCAGGTGATGCTGGCTGCTGCTCAGAGTCCTGTGAGTGGACCTTCACTTTACTCAGCAAGGCAACCATGTCCCCAGATTTTCCAGAGCTATAATCAGTAGCAGCAAGTCTTATCATGGCCTAGCCTCAAAGTCACATTATGTCCCTTTTCACATTCTATTGGTCTGGGGCCTAAAATCAGTCAAGACACAAAGGAATAGCAAAATAATGGTTGTCATTTTTAATCTACCATTAAACAGAGAACTTCAAATCATCTGTGTGGTCTCAAGACCTCTAGTAGCATCTGGCATACTACAAAATAAATATTGTTGACCAGACTCCAACTGATGAAATGTGTGCATGGGGAAGACTGTGCCTGGCACTGCTTTAATGGTTTCCGTATAATCCCTTGGGATTCTTGATGTCATTTACTCCAGACAACATAAATACATTAGTTTTTTTTTTTCGTCCTGCTCCTCCGAAGTTTCTTTCTGTAATCCTCAGCATAGTGCTAAAGTGAACAAGAAAGGTTTCCAGCCTGTCTGGACAAATGCCTGGGAGGGAGTTCTGGTCCCGCCTCTTGCCCCTGCTGTCCCCAGGTCTCCATAAAAAGCTACAATTTAATAATAATGGCCTGCCTGAAACAAGAAGACTGAGCTCTTAAGATATTTCTGTGGTAATAAAGATGAGCTTTGCAGCCATTCTTGGAGCCATCCACACAGACCTGTATAAAATCAGCATGGAAACAGCAAGCAACCATACTGGAACCATAAATGAGCTCTGGAGCCAGACAACACAAATTTGATCCCTCACAACAACCACTTCAAGCATACATGTTGAGACCGGACTTCTGATGTTTCTATTTCTTCATCTGCATGAGCAGGAACAATACATGTATCAAATGTTGGGGCCATTATGAGAAATTGGTCACATGACACATAAAAATGACCAATAAATACCATTAATCCCTGAGTCTCACCTCTGCTCCATTTTCCCATATATGCCTTTGCCTACCATCTCCAAAACTCAACTTTAATCTCATTTTGGCGAAGCAAATTAACTCAGAAGCTTGAGACAAAATAATCTGAGAGTCTTTCGCTTGGCTCCCTTAGCTTTACAGAGTGGAAGGGGTACTCTGTATTGGACATCTCTCTGCTTCTTCAATGACACACAAGATTGGATTAGTTAAGTCATAAATAAATCTAAGCAAGAACACTCTAGACTGTCTATCAGTCCTGTTCTACCCCATTATCTTATTTTAATCCCCCTATACTCTTTCCCCTAACTGTGCTTTCTGTCTCAGCTGTCCCAGGGCTTTGCTCTTCTTTCCCATGCCTCCATTCAACAAAAATCCCCATAGCTTCTGCCACCCAATTTCCCTTTTTCTATTCCAACTGTCAATGTCTACTTTGCTTATGGTTTTTTTCTGTTATTACAATACTGAAAGTTAAATCACGGACATGTGTATGCCGCCCTCCTTCTGCTTTGTGTTTTCAGACTGTGTCTCACTAATTACCACCCAGGATGACTTTGAATTCACTCTGTATCTCAGGCAACCTCTGAAGTTTCAATCTTCTTGCTTCCACTTCTCTAGAAGTGGGGATTACAGGCCTGTGCTACCAGACTTGATTAGTTTCTGCCTTTTCAGGGCATTACTTGTTATGAAGCCTCTAACTGTATAGTATAGATAGACTTTCTTTGGACCACCAGCTCCTAAATAATTACATGGAGGTTTAATATTAATGATGAAAGTATGGTTTTAGCTTAGGCTTGTTCCCAACTAGCTCTTATAACTTAAATCAACCCATATATATTAATCTATGTTCTGCCATGTGGCTTGTTACCTACCTCTCCTCCATACTGTATGTCTGTGTGTCTGACTTCCTCTTCATTTTGCTGGTGAACCCCCATATCTCAGATTCTTCCCCTGTGTTGCTCTCTCTGCCCAGAAGTCCAGTTCAGTCTATTTTCTCCTGCCTGGTTATTTTCCATTCAGCTCTTTATTAAGCCAATCAGAAGGTTCCTTGGCCAAGTGAGGAAGAATAGACACATCTTCACAGTGTGAGCAAATATCCCACAATTTTATAGTTTTATACCTTTCAAAGTCCATATAAACCACGGTAGGGCATCCTCTTACCATCTTTAATAAATAACAGATGGTTGCAACTACCCCTATTTAAAAGGTGATGAACAGAGGCCAAGAGCCATGATATGCTCCTCAAAGTTATTTCTGTAATAAACCACAAGACAAGGCTTCAAGCACCCTAATAATCTTCCTAATGACCATCCGTGAGGTTACTGAGGACAAAATGACATGATACTTTAATGTCTGATGGATGGAGCTAAAAAGGTGGCTCTGCACTTAAGAACATGTACTGCTCTTTCAGAGAACCCCAGTTTGGTTCCCACCACCTGCACACACAGGATAATACACATGAACACACTTAGCAATTTTTAAGTAAATGAATAATAGATTTAAAGTCTGAGAGAAATCACTGTAGTTTGGCTTTCTTCTGTGTGGTTATAAGTGAATACTTAACCCCACAAAGTGATCAAAATGGATTCAAGCTTCTAGAACAATTTGAAAGACAATTAGTCTTCCTAAACCAAGAGCAGCTGTTCTTGCCAGTGAATATTAAACAAGAGCCTTGTGACGGGTCCAAATTTGCTGAAGATTCTTGCACACCAAATCATCAATAACTTCACAGCTAATTCACTGAGGCAGATGCCTTCTCACCTCTGGGTCCTCCAGTTTGAAGTGTATCTATGCCCAAATGCAAGGACAAACTGTCTTTAATAGGCCAGCACACTCCAAAAGTAACCCAGAAGTCAATGGAGTTACCTGCCGAATACAAAGCCAGAGCAAGTGGTATCTGCCAAAACAAGAGCCTCCTGGTGAGCTAGAAGCAACAGAGACTGGAGAAACAACCTTGTCTTGGAAAAATAAGGCACACGCATTGTTTACATCTCTATAAGGCTCAGTTCAAAACAAAAAGGAAGAGTATGTGGGAGAAAGGGTAGAGAACCTGCTTGGAGCAGAGAACCTGCAGGGCAGAGAACCTGTGAGGGATGGGGGTATTGAGAATCTAAGGGGAAGCAGGGAATCTGCTAGGGGCAGAGAACCTGCAGGGGGCAGAGAACCTGCAGGGGGCAGAGAACCTGCAAGGGCAGAGAACCTGAGGGGAAGCAGGGAACCTGCTAGGGGCAGGTAACCTGCAGGGGGCAGAGAACCTGCAGGGGCAGAGGACCTGTGAGGGGTGGGGGTATTGAGAATCTGAGGGGAAGCAGGGAACCTGCTAGGGGCAGATTCTGTGCTCAAGGTCCATCTTTCCTAGAACTTTTCACTAGTGAGTCAGAAACTGTAGAGTACTCTGCTCATGGTAGCTGTCCTAATAGCGAATGCAGTGAAGCCACATGTCTAAGGTAACATCAAAGCATTAGAAGGGACCCCTAGTCCATGCTGTGGCAGGATTTCTAAAGACTGTCCTAGACAACTGGAACCATGAGAAGTGGTAGTGTTGAAGCAGCCAAATGTGGCTAAAAGAGCAGTACATGCAAAGAGAAAAATGAGAAAATTTGAAATAGGTGTCATAGAGAAAGAGGATTTCCAACTACCCACACAACTCAAGTTGATTGGCAATCACATGACTGAAAGGAACAGTAGAAACCTGCCATGCTGGAGGCACAGACAGTGGTAACAGCCATGAGTCTTGCACTCTACTACAATTCTCACAATCCACTAATCTACACAAAGCCATGGTCATAAAAAAAAAAAGTCAGTCTCTCTCTCTATTTGACATATGAGAAAAGTGAGAGCCATAGAGATGAAAAAAAAAAATTCCATCTTAGAAGCTGCAAAAAAATTAATCTGGAGAGAACTCATTCTCATCTCACAGAGACACACCGCATCCTTAAGGAAAAGGTTACTCATTGTGGGACTCTGGGTCTTCCTAGGGCATAGTGGGATGCTCTCTAAGGTCCCTCTGTGGCCATCTGGATCCTCCTTCCCAGGCAGCAGC
This sequence comes from Cricetiscus sungorus, assembly GCA_030556225.1. Classification (NCBI taxonomy): domain Eukaryota; kingdom Metazoa; phylum Chordata; class Mammalia; order Rodentia; family Cricetidae; genus Cricetiscus; species Cricetiscus sungorus. The sequence continues at coordinate 103,345,541 of JANBXA010000734.1, read as the reverse complement.
CGCTAAGCCTTAAGCATGAGCTCATTTCAGCACCATGGAGAGCAGCTGTGCTCTGGGAAGTAGAGCCCCCAGGTCAGCAACTATGGAGAAAGCCAGAAGATGTACAAATCTTCCTTTAAACAAGACATCAACCAAGACAGCAGGACAAGAAGAAGGAATACCAAGAAAAGGGAAAGGAGAGGAGAGGAGAGGAGAGGAGAGGAGAGGAGAGGAGAGGAGAGGAGAGGAGAGGAGAGGAGAGGAGAGGAGAGGAGAGGAGAGGGAAGCTGTCTATCACCAGGGTTTTCCTGAATTGCAGTTCAGTGATATGCTGAGTGAAACAGAGTGAACTCAATAAAGGGAATACATTGCAGCAGCAATGTGTCCCGAACATCATAATACAGATTCAGTAATCATACAAAGCTAATAGTCTGAGTCACTTTACAGCCATCAAAAAAAAAAAAAAAAAAGATGGCCAAGCTTTGTTGTGGCTGCTCACAAAAGCACAATAAATTAAACTTTCTGACCATGGCCCAGAGACAGGGGGCGACAGGGAAATTATGTAACTACTGGTCCTGAATCACATGGACTTCCCTTTTTATCCTTCAGAATAATTGCTCTATGCCCTTTCATTTCTCCTTACCATTGAAATGAGCCAGCGCCTGATTTATACTATGGTATAAGTGGCTGCTACAACTTAAGACATAAAGAAAAATAAGAAACCAAAGAATTACATCATGAATTTAAGCTCTATGAGACAGGAAGTTTTCTTTGTTGTTCACAGCACATATAGTAGCATCTAATATGAAATATGTGAATGCCCTAGTTTCATTTTTGTTGTTGTGATAAAACACCCTGACAACTTAGGGAAGAAAGGGGCTTATTTTAGTTTTCAATTCCAGATAAGACTCTGTCATTGTAGGAAAGTCAAAAAATTAACTTCAAAATCAGTCACACCATACAAATAAACAAAATCAGAAAAAAACTGGGTGTATACATGCTAATGGTTTTCCTTGTGCTCAATTCAATATCTCCACTCATACACAATTCAGGAACACTCACATAGGAAATGGAGCATCCCCTTGTAGACCTAATCTTCCTATATTACTGGAACACGAGTTGGCTAGATAAAGCATATTGTGCGCTCTCTCTCTCTCTCTCTCTCTCTCTCTCTCTCTCTCTCTCTCTCTCTCTCTCTCTCTCTGTCCCTCCTGTCCCTCTGTCTCTCTGTGTCTGTCTATATTTCTCTGTCTATCTGCCTCTCTCCCCCCCTCTGTGTGTGTGTGTGTGTGTACACCATATTAGCATCCAGTAAAGTAAATTCCTTCCCAATATGTGGTTATCAACCAATCTACTGAGGGTCTGGATTAAACACAAGGCAGAAAAATTAGGAAGTTTGCATCTTAGGTTTTGTACTCATGACTTGGTTAGGAACAACATAGCTCTTCTGTTCCATGTCCATAGACTGAGGGTTATGTCATCTGTTTAGCTGGCCTCCGTACTCAGGCAGAAGCATAATAGCAGTCATAGCTTTTCTGACCCTTCAATTTTCAGCACATGAAACTTCTCAGCCTCCTAAATTATGTGCTTTAAAGAAGCCTGACTGTACAAGATCCACAGAAGATCAAGCCAGCCAAAATTTAAGCATGGATATGGAAGGACTCATGAAGTCCCACCCCTTGTGGAGAAGCTATTGGCAGTTTATGCCTCCTAGGGGAGACAGAGTCAATTCTCTTCAGGGATGCAATTTCTGTGGGACTACCCATGCTCTAGAAGAGGGTCCTATGGCCAAACACATACAGGCAGCACTCAGTGGACTCGATGGGTTAAACAAACAGAAAAGGTAACATAAAGTTGGAAGTGAAATGTGATAGAGAGGGGAAACAGAGGAGGAAATGGATAGAAGGGAATGGGGATAGACTTAAGGAAAACACTTTATATGTATGCATGGCATGCTCTCAATTAGTGAAAAAAACTAACATTTTAATCATCTAATCCACTAACCAGCTAACTACACTGCTAAGAGGGAAGGATGGAGAGATGTCAAAATGAAAGAGAAATTCACATACAAAAGCAAGGAAGACTCACCAGGGCACTAAAACATTGATGCAGAAAGTGTAAATTAAGGACTGAGGAAGCTAAGGCTATCATTCTACCCAGCACAGAGGCACAGCACTGAGCCTTGGAAATGCAGGCATGGTAGGAGCTGAGGTCACTGTGTTCTATGTAGTGAGGGACAAAAGCAAGGAAGAAGACAAGCTTGCCAAGTGGTCTCATGACTGACCAGACCGAAGTGGAATCTCAGGGTAGGTGCTGAGAGCATTTAGGAATATGTCGTGCTTGGGTTAGGGGTTGGAGATGGAATGCTGATGGTGACATGTGCTGTCTGCCTGGATTCTGGGAACCCCACATCGGGTACACACAGTTGAAAAGGTGAAGAATATTGTCAGGTGTCTGCATAAAGGTTAGGAGGTATGGTGACATTTTAGAGATCTGATAATCTTTTCTAACACATGTTCCTTGGTGTGCAGATTCAGTAAGTATTCAGAGACCTAACACGTCTTTGTGCCTGGCTCTAGGGAAGTGAAGTTGAATAAGGAGATACATTTCCTGTTTTTTCTGAAGTCCCATTCCAAAACACTCAAGAATGGTGAGATTGAGAGCCCCAGAGAACAAACCAAGTGAAGCTGCAATACTGTCCTGCTTGGACTTGAGTGGTGAGCGAATGACCATGAAGAAACAAAGTCCATCTCCTGCTCACTGAGGCTTTCAGGAAATACGTGTTGAAAGAAGTGAGTCATAAGCAAAAAAAAAAAAAAAAAAAAAAACCATTGTAAAAATTCCCTGCTTGATGGAGAGAAAGAACCCCTTAGCTAGATAGGTGGAACTGCTTGGCTGGGTCTAGCTAAATGCATAGATACAAGGCATCAGCTGATGGCCAGAACATAGGGACCACTTCAGTCCAAAGCCTTCCAATGGAGCAGCTCTTCTCCTACTCCTGCTCTCTGAACCACCTTTAATCCAATGAATTGGTAATCTTGTTTCTATTTTCTATCAGAGAGTCAAGAAAAATCAAAAATATTACTTACTGAAGCAGCTCCAGGAAGTCTCAGGAGAGATGGCAGCACCATAAGAAGAAAAAATAAGCAAGTGTACTGTAAATGGAGATGCATCAGAGATGCATGGTTTTGTGTGTGTGTGTGTGTGTGTGTGTGTGGTGTGCCCCAGTTTCTCTCTGGCTTACCTACTGGAGGCCACAGAGACTCTGGCACTGACTATGCAACCTTGGGACAATGTGGCTACCAGATACATGAGTCAGCCCTATAATAAGATGGGACACACAAAGCCGGGCCATGATGCCATGAAAGCTGTTGGGGAGCTAAGCTGGGTCTCAGATAAACCACGGTGCTTTTCCTTTTGTTGACTTCTCTTATTTTGCCATATAGTGACCCAGAGTTTGGAAATAAGTTGTCTGAGGAATATTCTGGTATGAAGCAATCCTTAGCTACTTGGATCTGCTCCTAAGGTTTTAGGAGCAGATTTGGATCTCAGAGCTGCTCAAGAAGTAGTTGTGGAACCCCTGGGAGTGACAGCAGAGCTTGCTCTGGGGAGCCTTAGCTCTTGTGTGGGGGGCATGATGCCTTTGTCATTCAGTTCTTCTAAACCTTCTTTCTTACTCATGACAGAGCTCACCAATGGTTTCTGTCTTTCCAGGCACTAGGCACTGGAGCCTGAGCTAGCAGCCTACTGATGGATGTAAGTTCCACCTATAGACAAATAACACCACAATATAGACAGAGTCTGATCCCACAGGACTTGACCACCTTTGATGACTGGAAAGCTTCCCAGCTGCCTAAGGAATTTAAGTTTCTAGGAAAAACAAAAAAAATAAAAAAACAAAGTGTGTGAATCCAGTGCAAAGTGATTTCTTAAGTCACCATGCAGAGTCTCTTGAGTGTCAAATGGTTGAAGGGATATTTTTTTATATTTTTCTAATTAAATTACTCCATGCTTCTGATACACTCAGCTCTTTTCACTCTGAGTTATGAAATATTCAAAGTCAATAAGTAATAAACTAAATGAGGGACTAGGAAGGGTGGCTCAGTGGGTAATACAAGTGTGAAGACCAGGGTTTGAATCTCCAGAACCCATATAAAGCTGGATAGGTGTGACAGCTGTCTACTTCTAGCAATTGAGAGGCAGAGATAGGATCCTTGGGCAAGATACCTGGCTAGCTAGAATTTACAAGATTCACATTCAGAGAGATTCTTAATGCATGTTGAATGAGTAAGAAAATAAACACTATGGGTTGTGAGGGGCAGAGGAGCCGCATACAAGGACATGAACATGCACACTGAAAGCAGGACTGGGAACAAGTCCTTACAGCCATAGCAGGGTAGTAGCAAAGCCTTTCAGACAAAGGAGTGATTTCTCATTTGTTTGGTATGCTGGAGTTTGAACTCAGGATCTTAGGCATTACAGGCAAGTATACTTCCACTGCTGTAAATCCCTAGCCTCCTGGGAGCAATCTCTGATTGTAGTCCTGCCTAAAGGAGTAGCTACAGGGTGCCAGAAGTGAGCACACAAACAAGATGTTACTTGTGTCCTGCAGAGGTAGGTAGCTATGGATGTAGGGTTAGAGAGGGTATTAGAGATAACTGAGGAACAAACTTCGCTCATACAGGCTCCAGGAGGGCCAGGAAGCAAAACATCAAGACAACTCTGAATATTACAGAGACTCAAGCAACTGTTATCTGCAGGGAAACAACCAGAGTGAGGCTCAAATGTGTGTGAACTGACTTCTCCCCCTGAACTCACACTTTTGTGGGTCCCCTCAACATTTGTCTCTTCCTCCAGCTGGCTTGAGGAATACCAACTAAAACCTCAAAGGCTAGGTTATCTTGAGCCACAGAAAACCTTTCCTTCCAATTTGTCTCTATGGCATTATCAGCACATTCTGGTACTTTGTGTATTGAGTGTTGGATTTGAAGGGTTTTCTTTACAACTGTAGAGTGGAACCAAGCTTCCTAGGTTGAGTCCCAATCTACTTAGAGGTGACTGTGTTTAGCTTGCCCAAATTGTTAAACTCACTTGCATCTTTCAGGTGAAAATAATAACTCATACCAACATCATTAGGTTGGCCAGAGAAGGCCATTAGCAATATAAATTATTTAAAATACTCTGGACCATTCCCAACAAAAAGAAAAAATTTAGTAAAAAGCTATATCCAAGAGAGTAGGGGACTATAGTTCCCAAAGACCATGTTTAGTCAAGTGGTCCACTGGGACATTACATGCACAGATTGTCACTCTTCTAATAATGACTTTGGAAAGTAAACATTTAACCAGTGTTTCATTTGAAGAAGTTGAAGCTTACAAAGATGAAGAAAAGTGAAGTTTCATTTATCTGTGAAATAGAGTTAGTGATTCTTAGAGTTGCTGCAAATTCAATGAAAACATGTGATTTAGTAGAGGAAATGGAATAAAGGAAAGCATTTTCAATGATCTATAGATAGATGCCATTTGGATAGCTTGCTTCAAATTCAAATGAACATCAGATTCTATAGGTGTGGTGAGTGGAAACATTAGAGTCTGGTGGGCTCTTAAAATGTCTGGAGAGCAAGGACATGACATGTTGGTCTCAGCACTCTTCCACCCAATAGCTTAGTGCCTGTTTTGGATGGTTCTGGATCCAAGTGGCCTTTGTGCTCCTAGTTACTGGGTTTGAGAGTCATAGGATAAAGAAAGTAGGACATGGGCATCTTATGCCAAACCTCATATCAAATTAGAAATATAAACAGAGTAACATCAAAACTGGGTAAAAAAAAAAAAGAATAAATTGTATTGGTCAGATAAGAAAAGGATTCCTGAGAAAATAAGAACTGAATGAGGCTTGAAGAGAAGTGAATGGCTTCACAAAAAAAACGTGCTCAAGAAGGATGAAACATTAAACAAGGTTTAATCTAAATACTTGCCCCAGTATTTAGAAATGAGTGTGGTTGTGTACGGTGGTTGGAAAGAATGCAGGGTGCATTAGGGATGTTGCTGTAGAGATTAGAATAATGACTTATAGCTCTTGGGTGGGTGCCTCTGTTTCAGGTAGACCAGATGACCTAACAGTGTCTTAATGAAAATACATAGCAACAACGAATATAGAACCTGTGCTTTAAGTATTTATAATGAATTTCAATTAGCATATAGATTTTGAGGTTATCACTTACTCCATCACACACTGGACATGTATCTTTGTGGAAGTTCTAAAAGTAAAGCTATCATGGTCAAATTCATGGCATCTTGTTACAGCCATGTAGAGCCATATGTTAAGTTTCCTGGCAGAGCTCTCACTTATGGTGTACAGGGCCCAGGGATTGATTTCTTGCAACCAGTTAAGGAAAAGAAACAGTTTATTTACTGATTCTGCCCTGGTTTTCATAACATATACATTCAATGAATAAATAAATAGGTGTTTTTGTTGTTGTTGTTCCTGTTGTTCTTTGCTCACTTATTATTTGACTTGTATTATTGGCATCTCTTATTTTCCATTTTTAAATTTAAATTGAAAACAATCTATTTTTATATATCACTTCCAGTTCCTTCTCCCTCCTATTCTCCCATGCCCCCACCAACCCCCATTCCACCCTTCTTCTGATCCATAGAAAGGGTGAGGCCTTCTATGGGGATCATCAAAGTTTGTCACATCATTTGGGGCAGGGTCTAGGCCATCCCCGGTATGTCTAGGATGAGAAAGTATCCCTCTATGGGGTATCTCTTGAAGACATTTCCAATGATAATTTGGAGTGAGGTAGGGTATAAACAAACCACTGAACTCTTTATTGTGGCCTGAGGCTTTCAATACAGCAACAGAGTGCCTAGCCTAGAAGAGCCTGTGCCCTACCACAGCTCAGTCACCAAACTGTCTGCTGTAGCTTGTGGAGAGAACTCTATGGGTCCACATACAGCCTGCCACTAAGCATACACTGAAAATGGTTAGAGAAAAGGAAGAGAACAGGCAGACTTAAAGGACCAGGTAGGAGGCCAATGGATATTTGATAGAATCAGAACTTCCCCTGACTGTGAGACAACCAGAAGGGCTAGAGCAATGGCTGACATAGTTGTCTCTAGGAACTGGCCAGTCTGGAACACATGCCCTCCCTTTGGCCTCTGTCACACCTCTTATTACTAGACATGACACAATTACTACATCTATTGGAAGTCTGATTACCTTTCTCTCTTTGTAGTTAGGAATCACTAAGAAACATGTAAAAGGCAGGCCCCTTACTTCATGTCAGGTCTTTATATTTAGGGGAGAGAACAGGAATCAGCATGTCCAACAATTCAAGTCATCAGATAAAGGTAGAAATTTGAGGAAATGCCCTCTGGAATTGACCAAAGGGACTTATATCTTCATAAGTCGAACATCCTAGCATGGGGCCTGACTCACAGATACTTTTTGCAGATAAGCAAACTAATATGCTAAAGATTAAATTACTTAATCCAATCACTTGGTGACATAGTCGGTGACAAGATTACAACTCAGGTCTGGCTGATTCTTTACCACAGTCATGAGAAGATGATAAGGTCTCCTTCAACAGTGTGCTAGTGCCCAGAGAGTTTCTGGAACTTCTGGGAAAATAGAGAGTGACCAACTGCAATGTGAAGAAATGTATTAGAATCCCCATTCGTATCTGAATTGTTCATCTTTTTCTTTTATTTATTATTCTACACATGCGTGTGATATCTGTGCATGCATATGCACCTATAAATGGGTGTGTATTATGTGTTTTGAATGTGGAGGTCAGAATACAATTTTGTGGAGTCTGTTGTTTCTTTCCTCCTTTATGTGGGCTCTAGAGACCAAACTCAGATTTCCAGGCTTGCCAGCAAGAGATTTTTATCCTTTGTGTCATCTCTCTATCTTTGCTCATATCTATCATAATGTGTGATTTCTTTTATTTTCATTTATTTATGGCAAGCAAGCATAAGAACAGAGAGGCATGCATGCAGTGAAGAAATAAAAGCAGTTGTTCCACAACTTACGTTGAAAACATTCTACTTTGAAAATATATGTAGTACATCTAGCCTGCAAAACATCAGTACTCTGCAGGATATCGGCTACCTACCATTATGATCAAGGGGCTGTAGGAGCTGCCAGTCATTGTCAGTGCCCAAAATTAATGAAGGGGATTGTGCCACACATGACTAGCACTGGAGAGGATCAAAATTCAAATTTATAAGTACAGTTTTCACTGCATCATCAAAAAGTAGAAAACCCCATTGTGCTAGTTTGTTTTTCTATTGCTGTAATAAACACCATGACCAAAAGCAACATGAGGCTTGTTTCAGCCTACAAATCTCAGGTTATGCTCCATCACTGAGAGGAGTCAGAGCAGGAATGAACAGCAGGAACCAGGGAGCAAGAACAGAAGCATAAAACTATGGAAAGATGCTGCTTTCTGACTTGGTTCTCAAGGCTTACAGAGCCTCCTTTATTAATTAACCTGGGACCACCTGCCCAGGGGTAGCACCACCCCACATCAATCATTAATCAAGAAAATGCTCTACAGACTTGCCTTCAGGCAATCTGAAGATATTTTCTCAAGTGAGATTTCTCCTCCCAGATAACTCTAACTTGTGTCAAATTAACAAAATAGCACATTTGCTGAATTGTTTTAAGTAAGAGAACTTCCATATAAGTAATGAATAAATAGACATACATGCATAGAAGCTTTATAAAAACCACTTGTTAATATGGACATATAGTAAAACCCTTGGAGAGCACTAGTTTAGACATCTTTTTCCTGTGGTACTGGAGTAGCACCATAATATCCAATCCCGCATAGCTTAAGGATGTTGCATGTGGCAACTTACATACCTGCTGAGTCTCCTTGTGAACCAGAGAAAAAGATGGATGGGTTTAATTACTGCAGGAGGATTAAACATGTCTGCTTAGAATGTCTAAAGGCTGTGTGTTTGTTTTCTTGCTTATCTAATATAGCCATGCTGTGGACTTTCTAGGACTGTCTTCACCTGCCACAAACCTGGGGCCTGTTTAGCTATCTGAGTCTTAGAAGCAGGTGAGCAGCCCTATGCAGCGAAAATGTGCATGCTCCCCTGGGCTCAAAGATGCAACAAAAGCCTTTCCTTCTCTTCCCTGTATCCCAGATCACTCATGGATCAAACACATGAAGTGGTAGGAAGAAATAGCCTCATTTAGAAGTGAACTGTACTGAGTAGAATGGGTTAGATTTAGGCCCAAAAGTGACTTCCATACTGACTCATAAAAGTGGACAGGTGAGTACTGCTCAAAAGAAAGAAACATTCTGGGGTATGCTTTTCAAGGGTCTGGGCACAGTGTAGAAAACTAGTTGTTGGGAATAAGTATTTGGAATGCATTATCATTACCGGTAGTCAAGTTTAAGGTCCAGTATTCCCAGTTTCTTGACCTCTTATCCAAAGTAGCAAAATTTTAGCACAGATCTGCTAGAGGATCAAGATAACTTTATTCAGAATGACGCAATTAACACAGTGTGAGATTGGCAGTGGGCCACAAGAGTGGGTGTACTGGGGACCCTGATTACTGATTGGAGCTTCTTTTTATGGGGTTCTACTTAAGTACTAGTTTGGCTACTAATGGGGCATAGTGAGGTGTTATGTTATGGTTTATGTTGTTCCTGTGTTCCTGCCTCATCACAGCTTTAAGAGAGCCACGAAGGAGAGAGCAGGGATATCAGCAGTGCCCCCAATGCATGCAGTTCTGCTGAAGAGCAGGAATGGGCAAACACTCAACCCACATGCATCTTGCTTGCCAAGCTGATGTCTTTCTGTAGCCTGGTGTAAGAAAACAACAACAGTTTCCTTATATGTCTTCCCAGAAGGTGGTCTTCTTCCTAACTGGTCCTGAAGATGGAAGTCTTTCTAATGTACACAAAAGGTAAGTACTGGCCACAAGTAGAGGTCTCATTCTCCATACGATGCTACATTGTGCTTCAAAGATGATCATAGAATCTATATAAATGTTCTTCTGGGAGGACAAGATCACATGTGAAAATCAACAAAGTACAATACTTTGAGCTCTGGTACATACATGCTGTTTTCAAGACTTAAAAAAGAGCAGACATTGTGGGTGAGGATTGTGCCTCAGTTGAGAAGTCACAGAGTCCTGGGGAGACACTAAAAATACAGGTTTTAAAACTGTTAGGAATTGGCTGGAGAGGTGGCTCTGAGGTAAAGAAGGCTCTTTCAGAGGACTTGAATTCAGTTTCTAGCACTTATGTCCAGCAGCTCACAACTGCAACTCAAGATTCAGGGGATCTGGCACCTTCTTCTGACCTCCAAGATGCCCACACACATAGCATACATTCATATAGATATATACATATAAATGAAAGTACATCTTTTGTAAAAAAAAATTTACACACACACACACACACACACACACACACACACACACACACACACACGTATGGTAGGTTTACAACAAATTCACTTCTACCAGAGAGAAAGAAAGAAGCCACAAGATTTCTATATTGATGTAGACATATTTGTCTCCCCACTGGATATCACCGAGACCTAAATTGTTCAGTATAGAAAATATCCCACATAGGCAAAGTGATGCCCAGAAGGATGCTGACAATTTTTGGATCTGGACCAGATGCCTTGAGTCCACATTCTGACTCTCACTTATGAGATTTGTAACCTTGACCAAAAAATTATTCCAAATGTGCTTTAGGGCCTCATCTGTACTATAAAGACAGCCAGTATCTACTCAAAAGGATTTGTGGGAAGAAATCAGTGTATAACTGAGCACACAGTAAGCAAGATACACTAGTTGTATTTATTGCTATTTTTTCCTTTTAAATTTCCCCTAGTTCAAGCCATAGAGATGAACAAATAGGAACCTGGCTCCCCATTTCATAATTCTCAACCTTACTAATGCTACAACTTTTTAATACAGTATCTCATGCTATGGTGATCTCCCAACATAAAATTATTTTTGTTGTTAATTCATAACTATAACTTTGCTGCTGTTACAATTATAATATAAATATCTGTGTTTTCTGATGGCCATAGGTAACCCCTGTGAAAGTGTTGCTTGACTCTGAAAGGGATCAGGACCCATGGGTTGAGAACCCCTGCTGTAGATTAAGGATTTAGAGGTAAAAATGGAATTGTAGAATTTGGTTCCCTTGAAAGTAAGGCACACTGTTGAAAGTTGTGGACATTTCAACTTTGATCAGTATGGATGCCACTGAAAATGATACAAAAGTAATTCCTTCTCTTTGTAAACATTTCAGTAAGACCTGGTAATAGCCAGGGATTAATGCATTTTTATTACTATACAAAAGATTGATTTACTAGAGAATATTGGCTATCCTGAGAATGGCTACAAAATATCAATGAGAAACATGAGTGATGACTAGAAGCTGAAATGGGACCAGTCCAGGTCAGAGAAGACCAAGGCATAGAAGAAAGCAAAGGAAGCAAGAGATTTAACTGGGTCTCATCCATGATCACCCACCCCAGCAGGGGACTCCCTACAATGCAAATATAATGTTTTCTGTGTGTCAGGCATTGTACAGATATGCATGCACCTAATCTCACAAGAGTTCTGTGAAAGGGGTTTTTGTTGTTTTGTTTTTTTTCCCCAGGGCAAGAAAATAAACAACCAGAGAAATTTCTAAAAGGTACTAAATAAGGCCTACATATTTAGGTAGCATAGCAAGGTTGATAACAAGGGCTTCTAAGCCCAGCTGCTAATATTTGAATATTGATTCAACTCTTTAATTCCTGTGTTGCCCAGAACAATGATGTAATGTCTCTGTATCTCCCTTTCCTACTTGTAAAGTAAGATGATGATAATAACAAGGGGTTTATCTGGTTGACATGGGTATTAATTACATCCTTCCATGCATTTTTTGCATAAAAAGTGACTCCTGTCCTATTAACAAAAGATACAAATGGCAAATAGTAAGCTACGGACAAGTATTAGTTGCTATTATACTCACTTCTGTCTTGAATTACTGTTTTTATCCTGGCCCCTGAGGTCTTGGGTTAACCCAATTTCCATCTCAACAAAGTCAGTTTCTCAGGTGTCATGTCAAAACCACTGTCTGTTTTAACCCAGATCTGCTCCCTACCTGGCTTCTCTTCTCTTTTCACTGCAACTGAGACCTGCAGATAATATTCCCTGGGGTTTCTTAACATCCCTGACGTTCAGTTCGATTCAGCCAATAAGAAGCTCAGGCTATATACTAGAAGGATGGCTTCATTTCTCCCAAGCTTCAGCTCTCTTTTGAGCCTCTCTCTCCTTATGGCTTTACCTCCCTCCAGGAAGCCTCACCTTTCTGGGTTCCAATTCTACCTGAACAGCCTCTATTCCTGGCCTCTGGAGTCACCCTTCCTCTGACCTTCATCAGCCCATCCTCAGGCACGGTAGCTGCCTCCTGTGGTACCCAATCTCCAGATGCCTCACTTGACTGCTCTGGGCCTTACAATTGCTAGAGCTTCTAGTCAGCAGATCATCACACAGTAAGCCCATTTGCAGATGGCCCAGCTCCAGCCTTGACTGGTACAAAAGTAGTCTGCGGAGAGAAGTTGGAAAGGCCAGAATGAAAGTGGGGCAGATCCAATTCAAGGAAGAAGAACAAAATTGAAAACCCTCCAGAAACAACACCAAAACCCAGTCATTACAAACACAGAAGTTGCCATGATCCCCAGTTATGGAGGGTCAAGGACATCCTGCATCTCTCTCTCCAGGAAGAGAATTCTGTTCCCAGCTCCCCAGGCAGGACTGAGCCACCAGGCCCAGGCCAGTTTTGGTTGCAAAGAAAAGAGGGAACTAGGCAGAGACTGTAGAGTTGGGTGTTAACCACATTTTAGTTAATTTAATTACACTGTAAATGCTGTTGGAGAGCTCACAGTTTAAGGAATCCCAGTAGGGAATCCTTTTGTTCTGCAAATAATGATTCCCCTAATTTAATTGCTTATGTTTGGATTTTCATATATCATACTTGTTTATTTATTTATTTATTTATTTTACCCAAGAATAATAAGGCCCAACTCAGCTGGGGATGAACAGTTGCTTTGAATTAGGCACTGTTTGGAATAAACCACAATCAGTTTAGTAAAAATTTGATTATATTAGCCTTGCAAATAGGCTAGCCCAGAGTGAGCAGAAATGCATTCTGGGTAAGCATGGGAGGCTCATGATTCTAGGATGTATGAGATCTGGAAAGTCCCTGGAGCTGCCAGGGATAATCTAAAATGCCTGATTCTCGGACAGGGTTTAAAGCCACTCTGCCTAGTGTGGACCAAATGCAATTCTGAAAGCTAACATTTGTCTAATGACAATTTCCACTCACTGGTCATGGTCTCACCTGCTGGGACCACAGGAAACAAATTTGCTCCCCTCTATCTATACATCCTATTTTTAGATATCTTTGCTTTTAAGCTCAACACTCCTAATTTCTTCAGCCTTCCTCCTGTGACACTTCTTGAAAGCCAAGGAATAATGAGTTACAGTGTAGATGTCAGGTAGGATAAAACAGAACCACAAACACAGTCTCTATGAAGGCAGAAAGAACCCTTAGTGCTGAAAGACCAGAGCAGAGTATGATACTGGAAGGAGCTCATTTCCACATTGCTGAATCCTTAGATTTTAAAATGCTTTGGCATTTACTAATGGTATGAGTAATTTGGCAACAGCACAAAACATCTATGATTTAGCAAAAGAAAAAAAAAAAAGTATCTCCAAGTCCCCAAGAGGCATTTGCCACACTGAATTAGATCTGAGTTAGAACTGCCAGATGCCTGCCCTCTCTGTGACTTGTTGATTCTCTGAAGGGGAAGTCTGGGAGCCCTTGCCTCTCCTCTGCTCCCCAGAGAGGGTGGTGACATGTAGCCAGGCAGGGAGTCTCTGCCTCTTTATCACAATGACAGTGATGGTTTCTGAGTTCCCTTCTGGATTTTTTTCTCTTGTGTTTGCTCAGTTGCAAAGGCAGCACTTACTCAACTTTTAGACACACATTTTCTGTAACAGTGAAAACTAAGTGTCATGTTAGCCAAAATGAGTGCTTAAATCGGAAAGTTGTGTTAAGTCCAAAGAAGAAGCAAGTCCCCAAGATTCCTACCCTTGAGCAAATCATTTCATAGGCTACTTTCATTTTGCTCATTTTCATTGGGATGATCATGCTGCAGTTTAATATTAAAACCCCCATTTTTATCTGAATATTGTGCCGGTAAAATTGTCCCACCCTATCACATAAGATTTGGTCACTGCCCTCTTTGTTGTTAGTAATCACCCCACTCTCAAGTAATCCTGGGACAAGCGTCTCTGAAAAGCATTCTATATTGGAGTCATCCCTTACAAAACATGCCAAGAAATAAAGTCATTGTCTAACACATACTAATATTAAAGGCTTTCCTTTTTAAAAAGTGGATCAAGGCATCATCAATACCGGGAAGTTCTAGCAAGTAGGTCAGTACATCCTCCAGCCTCGCCATTTCTAGAATATTTAATTGTATACGGACTAAACTAAAATCGGCCCTGATAATGGAAACTGCTCAAGATCAAGATCAAGTGTAAAGAAGCCTGCACGGAGACACACCAAAAGCTCATTATAAGCCGAGTCTGAGATGTCCTGGTGGTGGCGCTGACAGGCCAGAGACACTTCGTAATGAGGGACTCTCCATATTCCCACGCATCTCTGGTGGGTGGGTCTGTGACAAGAGCACCCCCACTGCAGCATGCTCCTTGTGAAGGAGAAAATCAGCTCTTCAATGCATCCACTTCCTGGTCAGGCCCTCCCTGAGTGGGTGACAGGGTGGGAAAGATGGCACTGGCTCTCTGACAGAAAAAAATAAATAATAATAATAATAATAAAAACCATGCTGGAGTGAGCCCTCATTACTGGAGGTCTCCGATGCTCTTGGAGAAATAATGAGCATCAGCCCAGCACCCGTGGGCTCCTCCAGGATGCTTCAGGAACAAAGCAAGCTAGGTTTGATGAAGCTAATTCAACAGCAGTGGTCCACAGTGGGAGGTCAGAGGTTGAAAGACAGGGCTAGATGGGGAGGGAAGTTTCTTTGGGGGAGTGGGCACAGGGCAGGGAAGGCATTGCTAAAAATCTAAGGACATGGTGTACTTCAAATCCCTGCCATCCCATCACATGTTACATTAACAAAACATCTTACTTTCTAAGAAACTAGCTGATGCCATGGGACATTTGGTGGACAGATACACTCCATAGCACTCTCCTCTGCAGCCCACCTGTTGCCTTGCCTTCAGTTTCCAGCAGACTGCTAACATCCATCCATTCCAAGTCTTTGTGTCACACTGTTCCTCTGCTAGGCTGTCTAACAACCCAGTGGTTGGACAGGAAAGCAGTGTTTGCTTGGTTACAGAACTAGGAAAAAGTAAATCCCCCCAGGACTAAACTTCAACCCAGAGGGGATGAGGGCAGCTGTCAAGCTTCTGACTCATCTCTACATACTACACAAGGTCCATCCCTGCAGGGCCCCTCAGATGGGGATCCAGCAGGGTTACAGCCATCTCGTCCACAGAAGCCTGTTATTAAATCGCGTAGCCTTGCCTTGTTTCTTTTCTCTGTCTTGCTCGCCCCATTCCCCTCACTTCCATTTCCCAAGGGCATCTCCCTAATAACCAGGGTAACCAGAGACCGTGCCAAGAGCCTACTTATGAGACGACAAAACAACAGAGACTTTTTAATGCCCATTTGTCAGATTAGAAGACTGAATTTCAAAGAACCACCTCTGACATTCACAAGGCCACCCCTTTCTTACAAGGCCATCTATTTTTGCAAATCAAATAATAACTCATTGGGTCACAGTAGTCAATCTGTAGGTGGTAGAGAGAGTTCCATGTCCAGTGAAAGGGGAAGAGAAAAATCATTCACAATGAGTCAATGTTTGAGTAGCAAACATCAACACCAGCCCCATTGTTTATTATTTTGCATTTATTCAGTACCCACTGCATCCAGGGCCTGTGACCTAAAACAATAAGATAACCTAGTCTGTGTGCCTGAGAAATGTACAATCTAGTGGTAGAATACATGAGATGGAGGAGAATCATGGGCACAGATGCAGACACCTCCCAGTGTACACTGATAGCTAGGGAGCCAGGCAGGGGGTCCTGCAGGAGTGAGAGACTGACACCTTAGTGAGACCAGGGGGTGGTTGTGTGCAACAGTGTTTCCCAGACAAGACTCATTTGTTCCTGCAGGCAAGTAGCATACCTGGGTTTATGCTGCAGTTCAAGTAGTATGCTGGAGCTTGGGTTACACTGGTGAATCAATCACACAGCTGATGTCCTTGCCTAGGGTCAAAGCTGAGTCTTGAGAGGTGCTAGAAAGTTAGCCAGAGAGAGGGGAGCTGAGAAAATCCTTCCAGATGGTGGGAGAAGCATATGCAGAGCCTGGCAAGCATCAAACAACATTTTGGGAGTGAGATGTGTGTTTTTAGGGGTTTGTTTTGTTTTGGTTTGGTTTTTTTGGTTTTTTTTTTTTGTTTGTTTTTTTTTGCGGAAAATTTGTAGGCGCTGAAACAGCACTGATCAATCACAAATACTGAGGGCAGGCTGGGCCATCTAAGAAAGGACATAAGCTAACAGGACATGATGATGAGCTCTGGAGACACAGAAGGGCATAATTCAGAGCTCTATAGAGGCAACAGCATGGGAGCTAGATTAAACAATGAAGAAATCTAGCTCCACATAGAAGGCACAATCTGCAGTGCAGTTGCTGTCCACCAAGCACATGGTTTACCATTCTAATAGTGTTCCTTGAGAGTGAAATTCAGCACAGCTGCCCATGTCTGTATAACACCCAACCCATAGAGCAAAACCTGAGGTTGAAATAAACGCCTGACCTCACAAAGGATTGCACATGCCCCTTCACTCAAGCCTCTAAAAGGTTTTCATTATTTTCGGTGGAGCTAATTGTCTTCAATGAGTCTCAAAAAAGGCAACTTCCAGGGCAGGGGCAGCCGTGATACCTGATGTCACAGCCAGCTGTCAATCAAAGGCTTAGAACCAGTAGACCCAACTTACCTCCCTCTTCTCTTCCCATGCCTGAAGTAATTTGCCCTCATCCATAGGCTTTCATAGTTCAGCTGGGTGTTAAGCAGGAGAGAGGCCAGCAGACACACCAGCAGCTGCTTCCTTGGCAACCACTAAAGAGTCCCTTGCTGATTTGCACCTCTTCAAATTCCCCTTGCAGGGCTCAGCAACCTGGTGATTAGTCTACTTCCAGTGTTGACTGGCAATATGTATAGAAATTTCTAGACTACTTGGTTGTGGGTCTTGAGCCACAGGAGATATCAACTCTTACCAGTTATATAAGACAAATATCTACTCACTATGGGTTTCCAGAAGTTTCCATGGGGTCAGAGTCTGCCAGGAACTGTCTCAAATGTAAGAGACAACATCTAGTTCCTCCTCTGTATTGCAAGCTTTTATGGGCACCTGCCCTGTGACAACCTATATTGATGCCATCAGGAGTCTACAGTTGGTTGAGTAAACAAGTAAGTGTGGTCTGGATGGGAAAGACTAGAACTGAGCTAAAGAAGGAGAAAAATAGATGAGAGGGAAAAAAAAGGATTTGGCTTCAGAGACTCTTTGAATATTTTCTTAGCATTGTTCTGGTGGGGATCATAAAGGTATGACATAATAATGTTATACTAAGCAAGTGCAGTTGTAGATATTCATATGCAATCAATCTTGAGAGTGATGTTCCCAGAAAGGATAATGGTGGATCAGGCGATGGATTGTGGATGCTTCCTTAGTTTTTTGACATATCCCCCACCCAGAACAAGTTTCTTGAGTTCCTTAGTCTTAATTTTTCAGCCATATTCCCCCAATTCTTTGAGTACTCTTATGGTGACTCTCTTAGTTAGGGTCTCTATTGCTATGATAAAACACCATAACCAAAAAGCAACTTGGGGAGGAAAGGGTTTATTACACTTACATTTTCAAAGTACAGTTCATCACTGAAGGAAATCAGGGCAGGAATTAAGGAAGGACCCAGAGCTAAAACAGAAGCCATCGACCAATGCTGCTTACTAGCTTGATCCTTTTGACTTCCTCAACTCATTTTTTTATTGAATCCAAGACCATCTGTCAAGGGGTAACATCACTCACAGTGGGCTAGGCCATCGTACATCAATCCTCAGTCAAGAAAATGCATCACAGCCTGGCCTACAGGTCAATATGGTGGGGGGATTTCCTTAATTGAGATTACTTCTTCCAAAATGACTGTCTTGTATCAAGGTGACATAAAACTAAACAGCACAGTAACTGTGGTAATTTGAATAAATATGACCCTCTTAGACTCAGGGAGTAGCATTATTAGGGGTATGGTCTTGCTGGAGTAGGTGTGCCCTTGTTGAAGGAAGTGCATCACAGGGGGTGGGCTTTGAGGTTTCAGAAGCTCAAGCCATGCCCAGTGGCTCACTCTCTCTTCCTGCTGTCTGCCAATCTGGATGTGGAACTCTCAGGTACCGCTCCAGCACTATGTCTGCTTGCCTGCCACCATGCTTCTCACATGACAATAATGGACTAAAGCCGGTGCAATTAAATGCTTCTTTATAAGAATTGCTGTGGTCATGGTGTCCCTTCACAGCATTAGAAACCCTAACTAAAATACTTACTAAAGGAGTTCACACATACATTGTGCTTAGAACACCACCTGGCTCCCATCAAGACTGGTGCCAAATATTATTTCTTATGTATTGCTCTCTTTTAGTCCTTAATTTCATCCTAGTTAAACCCAAGATCTTAGCATGACTCTCCCAAGTCCTAACTCCAACTTTCTATGCTCTCTTCTGTGGGGTTTTCTAGAATTACCTCTTTAAATTAAGCTGACCCACTGATAGTTATGCAAACAGAATCAAGTAAAACAGAGCTTTGGTGATAAGCCCTGGAGCTACTGTATTGCTCATGGAACCAGAAGAAGACAGATGGCACAGTCAGTTAGGATAGCATGACTATTTACAAAGACTATTTACAAAAAGCTGTATGCAGAGTGCAGGAAAATCATGGAGCAAATGCAGCTCTCTTGTGCTGGGGATAGTGGGTTTCCTGACATCTCTAGGTCCACATGGGCAAAACAGAGTGGTTGCCAGAACACAGAGAACATGAAAGTGTTGGAGAGCTGGATCGAGGAATGCAGACATCTCACTGTGACTTGAAGGGAGGAGTCAAGATGTTCAAGCTTTTAACCTCCCTCTTCTCTCTCTCCAGCCCTACCCAGTTCCTATAATGTGTGAACTCATTCAAAATCCAGAGGATAAAGCATCTGTGTTCTCTCAATATCAACTGCCTCACTAGGCACAGGACAGGATGAACAGTGGTAAAACTCAGCTATCAGAATCCAAGAAGTTATTCTTTGTCTTAGTCCATCAGACTGCTGTAGTGGAATTCAATAGTCAGTGGTACCTACACAGCAAGCCCTCGTCTCACAAGGTAATATTGGAGGGAGAGAGGAGATGTTGGGAGAGGAGAAGGAGAGGATGAATAAGATCCTATGCTCCTCACAAATGCACTAAAACATCATGAGGCCCTCTACCTATAGAGTCAAATTAGTTCCCAAACACTCCATCTTCAAATACCATCCAATTGTAGATGAGAGTTTTATGCAAGTATATGTAGCTCACCCATGTGGACACATGCAAAGGCCAGATGTTGACATCATGATGCATTCCTCAATCACTTCTTCACATCAGTTTTGAGACAGGGTCTCTCCCTGAACTTGTCGTTTTGGCTAGCCTAGCTGATACAAGTGCTCTGGGATCTGCCTATCTCTGCCTCACTAGTGCTGGGTTATATAGAGACCAGTGCTGCTGCTCCAGGGAGTTCCCATGCTTGCACAGAGAGTGATTTTCTCACTGAGCCACCTCCCCAGCATATATTTTTTCCATCCTCTTTTCTGGTTTTTCATGATCCCCAACTCTATGGTTTATCTCTTTTCTAGAATCTTGGTCTGTTGGATTGATTGGAATCAGAGCATTCTATTTGTGATAATGTCATCTTCTGTGGTATTTGCTCTAATCCAACCTTTAAATTCTGCCTTTGTCCCATTGAGCACTCAAAGGAACCCACAAGCCCATTGTCTGGTAACTCTTGTTTGAAGCTGCCTAGCATTTGTCTATCGCCATAGTGTTTCTTTTCCTTCCATTTGATGTGCTCTTCACTTTGTTTAGCTGGCATTAGATACTGACTTCCCACATGGTTCCTGAGATACTAGGATCCTCAGTTTTTATGCTCTCTACTATTTCAGAGGGAAACTCCTCAAAACTTTGATCTTCCCCACATCTGGGACACACGCTATAGCCTCAAGATCTAAAAACACAGTCTTTTGCACATAACCTTCAGTTATATTCACTATCAGAAAGACTTCTCCCTGATCTCACTGGATCTTTAAAGCAATACTTGGAGATGATATTTTTCCTCTGTTCAGTAGAGTGACTCTCTGTAGAGTGAGGTTATTTGCCAAATAACACACAATTGGTAACTGTGGTAACTAGGCATCTGGCTACTTTTTATGTAGATTATCTAACCAAAATTGAAGTTCCATAACAACAGAGAGTTTTGTCTGTTTTGTTCACTATATTTTCTTCATTAAAAAAATAGTATGTGTGATAACTAGATAGAACACCATTAAAGCAAGAGATTTTGAGAAATTGGGGCTGGGGGCACAAAGGGGAAAAGGTCACACATGAACTTAAAGTAGAAAACAGGACATCGGCAGTGGGAGAGCATAAGGGAGGGAAAGAAGGATAAGAAGTGGGAGCCAATCAACAATAGCAACATAAAAAAAGTGTTTGAGAAGCACTATAATGAAATCTAATTCTTTGTAAGATAATAAACATTTTTAAATAAAATAAATTTTAAGGAAAGTATCTGTCACAGCAGAAGCTCAAAGCAAATGTACTGGAGCCACTTCATCCTTACCCCAACCCCATAAAGGAGGCACTGCTTTTGCCCTAATTCCAAAGATGGCAATGCTTAGGAGGTTGAGAAGCAACTAGCCTCCCCTACTCCATGTGCCCTGTTGTGTGAGTCTGAGCTCACCATCTAAAACAACACTGGTCTAGGAGGCCTGAGCTAGATGACACCATACCATTTGTTTAGAAGCTGAGGGGAAATTTCTAGAAATTCTTGCATCAATCTGGCATTAATGAGATTTCCCAGTATGTGACCAGAGGCTTTGGCTTGTTGTACAGGATACAGACTACCTAGGATTTCTGATACTCTGAGAACTGGGTCATTAGGGATGCAAAGTATGTGCTGTCACCAATCTTCAGTTGGTTAGAAAGATGCAAAGAATCCAATCCAAGAGTCACAATAACACCACTCCATCTTTGCAACTCATTAACACTGGGCTCCCTGACAAGAACAGGGAGAGTGTTGGCCTCCATTTTTTTCATTCCTCCTTGCATTTGTGCAAGTCTATAGAACACACTTCCCCATGCTTTGGCAATGGGTGCAGGGTTCAAGATGAATACAGTCAATTCTTGAAAGCATTTATGTATAGTCCATATATCCATGTGCTTACAGAAAGGTCCCATGGATGGAGAGAAAGCTGATGAAGAAACAGAAGCTGTGCCTGCAAAGCTGAAATTCCTTTTGTGTCAGGATAAAACGATGATCCTGAGACGAAGACATGAAAGAGGCAGGACATGAGCTGGTTCACAAAGGGAAACCAGTCTTTGTTAAATCATGGAAACATTATGGCAAACCTGTTATAGCATTTGTATCTGCAATGCAGAGATTTGGGCATTCCCCTGGTGTGTCTAAGACCATGGTTAAGTGGATATAGTCTAGATGGATAATCTTTGGAAAAGAAAGGGAATAATCTGGCCAAAGACAATTGATCAAAGCATTGACCTATTCACAAAGAGTCATAGTTTGGAATCAGCAGAGAATGGTTTCACTCCTAAGTCAGCTGTGGGCTAGTCTTGTGGCCCATTGCAAGAACTTAACTTCTCTAATAGACAGATTCCTTCTCTCTAAAATGAAACAAACTCTCACTGATTAGTGTCTTAATAGAAATTGATGCTACAAATTCAATTAAATAATCTGGATACAGTGTTTAGTAAATCATTGTAGTTGTCTGTTTCCTTTTGTTACTGTTGTTAGAAATATAAGATACAAGACTGGGCAGGAAGGCCTAAAGTTTCATACTTGACCTTGCCAAGTAGGTCAGACTAAGTGTTAATCGTGGCTCTGATGCTCACTGGCATGTAGCAGGTGTTATGCAAATGTTTATTCAAAATTAAATAGTGGGTTTTATCTAAACAAGGAAAGGGAATCTAAGTTCATTTACAAGGATATATTGCTGGGCACTGAAGACATAGTGAATGGGGCCGGGAGAGACTCTGACTTGATCCCTGTGGAGCTATACAGGGATAATGACAGGGATAATGACATAAGGAGACAAAGCTCATGTTCATTAAAAGAAACCCACCTTTCAAAGATCACAGATACCATCAGAGTAGCACTGCATGGCCCCAGCTCTCACTGCATTTATTGGTTGCTTGTCTGTTGTCTATTTGTTGTCTGTTGTTTGTCTGTTGTATATTTGTCCAACTGCAGTGGAACCTCATAAAACTGGAATCATCTGTTTAATCAAATCCTCCACCATTTCCCCATGGCCTCATACTGGCATTTGATTTGTTCTTAATAAATAAATAAATAAATAAATAAATAAATAAATAAATAAATAAATGAGTGAATGAACAGTCTAGATCTCCTCACAAGAGTTTTCCTATCTGGAGTATAATAACATTGGTCAGTACACATTAATCATTTTGATGGTTCTATGCACTGATATCCAAACTTTCAAAATTTGATATTATTTTAATCATTATAATAATATATGAACAATGAACTAATTCATCAAAAAAAAAATGTGTTTGGAAACCAACTGGCCCTAAATAGGTGCTGGGGAGAGAAGGCAATACTGTGTTTGCCTCAGGCCTCCTTCACATGCCTTTTATGACAGTCTCCTCGCTGCTTTCTCTCCTGCCAAGGTTTGATTTATTCTTAAGAAAGTCAGTCAAGCCTCCTCTGCCAAGAAGCCTTCCATGATTCCCCAGAAGCCTGATGTTTGCTTCCTTCCTCTACTTTGGAAGATCTATGTTCATACAGAATAGAGAATTGCCCTCAAGAGCCCACAGCCTAAGCCCTGGATCCTAAGACTATGGTAAGAGCTTATACCCAAGACTGTAAGGTAAAGCACATGAATGAGATTGAGAAAAAATGATCAGAGTGTATTGGGTCAACTCAGATGATCCCTTAAAATCTCCACTCTTGCTGTGTAATCCCAACACTTGGTAGGCTAAGACAGGAGGCTCCAGAGTCAAAGGTCAGCCTGAGCTATATAACAAGACCCCAGCCAAAGAAATTAAATGACTAAAAGGAAAAGTACCAAATCACTGTTCTTTCTCAGGCCAGTGGAAGAATAATACAGAAGAAAGTCAAGGCATAAGAAGAAAGGACTTGGCCCTCTGTGGCCAGCTGTGGCCATGGGGAAAGGTATCAGATGACTAGGGACATCATTTAGCTCCTTACTTGAAACTCAGAACAAAAAAAGGAATGGATGTTGACAATCACCAGAGCAAACTTGCAAGTAAAGTCTTCCCTAAGTCTACAAGGGAGAGCCCAGCCCAATGGATGCTTTGTTTCTGGCCTGATGAGTTCCTGAGAAAAGACCTCACCTAATTGGGAACTGTGGACTTACTGTATACTCATGAGCAAATGTTGTTTGAAGCTGTACATCTGTGATGTTGTGTTGCCCAACATCTTAGTGTTTTCTGTATCCCTCTCCTGGCCACCAGCTCCACAGAGTCAAGTACTGTATCTCTTCATCTGCCCCAGGATGCTGGAAGACAGAAAGTTTTAGGAAATTGCTCTTCAGCCTAAATAAACATAAGCAAAGATATAGAAAATAAGTAGATATACATAGAAAGACCCATTTCAAGCAGCTACCTGACCTATTGCTAGGCTGTGTGGCTTAGGCCAAATATACTCCAGGGAAATGCGTGTGAGATAAAATCTTCCTAAAGCCATTTTCTTATTTGATAGTCAATGGAATACTTCCTCACTTCCATGTTTTGTCCTTCCTAATACTAATGGGGCTGAGTGAAGTGTGTCATCTTGCTCCCTCCCTATAGCTTGAAAATAATAATTGTTTGGTGACCCTAACTAAGGACATGCCCTTTCCAATTCCCCTATTAACGCCTCTGGCCCACATAAACCCACCAGGTTTCCATGGCTCCCAAACCTACTTTACTTGCAGTTGAATTGCCTTACAATGATCTGCTCTTAAGTGATGAGGGAATTGTCCTGCTAGGACCATGCTATTGCCATGGAAAGGTGCCAAGCATCTGTTGGCTGCAGAGAGAATTACAGTCAGCACATCAGAAAGGGACAGAGATTTATAGTGTGTGCTTGGATTAGCTAAAATTTCATTTTCTCTGTCTTTCGGGTCTTAAATTTTGAGATGAGTTAAGATATGGATTCTCTAGCAAGGAATAAAAGCCTGGGACCATGAATCAGGCCAATGCTAGGAGGCAGTGATAGGAATAGAATGGAGATTTGGAAGTCAAAGCCTGGCTACAGGCCTAGCTTACATGTTTTGCACTTTAGGCTACATTTTCTTTGTAAACTTGTCAACCTGTGTACAAGATCTGGTGACTGAGCATGTCATAGAAGTCAGGGACATGGTCTACAGCTGGGTCAAAGTCTTTTGGGATTACTTCACAAGGCTGTCCATGTTCTAGAGCAAGTCAAGAACATCCAGGTTTCTCAGTTATAGGCTGTGCATCTGTGGGTTGCCACTCAAGACACAGCCTCAGCAAAGACACAAGAAGTGATGTCTTGAAGAACCCTCCAAGATGAGGAGGCTTATAAAGTATTGCTGTGAGCCATGATTTGTGAAGTCTGTGAAAAGTAGTGCAGAAAGGACAATCAAACTGGGAATTCAATTACTCCCCTCTCTATTGCTTTCTGTAATACAGTGTGTGTCTTTATCTTCTTTTTATATCAGGAGAAAAGCATGTCTGTTTTTGAATCTTCCATCTTACATTTTCAGTCACTGCATAGGTTTCTATTATAAAATTCGGCATGCCCATAACAGTTTTAGTTCCCACCTGGCAGGCAGGCTAGTACCAAATACATTCAGATGACCCATCCTTTGTGTAACTTTATCCCTTAGGTAATCACACTTCCTCTCTCTATTTTGAACTGATATGGACTGCCTGGTTTTAGTAGCTTCTCAGTCACCTCACTGTCTCCTTTGTTAAAGCCTCTATTACCCATGGAGCAGACTAAATGTTCTCTGGTTTACATTCTGAGAATGTACATAGTTCTAGTTTCTAGTCTAGCTCTACTGATATGCCTTCCTTCCCTGCAGTGGTTTGAATAAGATATTTCCTGTAACCTCTCTATTTGGTCCCCAGTTGATGGTGCCCGTCTGGGGGTCAGAGAATGGAGCTTGCCACAAGCTAACCACAGAGGTCTAGAGGTTTGTACAGACAGACAGGAAGTGATGTAGCTGAGCAGTAACAGGATATACGCAGGGGCAAACAGGAAATCTCTCCTTTCTCTGCAGAGATGCTGAGGAGGTAAGGTGTGCTGAGCTTGCTCCTTCTCTCTGATCTCTCAGCATTTCCTTCTATATCTGACTCCAGCCTTTTATTATCTAGACCAATTAAAAACTCTTTTTACAGTTGTGGTCTTGCTAGAGGAAGTACGTTGCTGGAGGCAGGCTTTGGAGGTTTAAAGACTTGCTCCATTTTGAGTTGGCTCTGTTTCATGCTTGTGGTTCAAGATAAGAGCTCTCAGCCTCCTGCTTTTGACACCATGCCTTTTTTCTAATATCATGGACTCTAACCCTCTGGAGCCACAAGCCCAAATAAATGTTTTTCTTCTACAAGTTGCCTTGATCATTTTCACCACAGCAACAGAACATTAGCTAATAAATTTCACCTCTCAGATTGGCAGTGTATTGATGAGTCATTTTATATTTATCATTGTTTTTGTTCATTGTCACTATTTGATGGCAGATTAAAATTATAATCCTTCCAAAGAGTTTTAGAAGAATTACAACTTTCGATTGCCCAAATATTTGAGCATGCCTCTTTGACTGGTAAACCCAGGTAAATTACCAGGAAGATGTCAGATAAAATTTACCTCTGAGAAATGACCCTGCTCTGTCTCCAGCAGCCACCCTCATGCTGCAAATCCCCACCAACAGTATGTCAATGGCAAGCTGTCTACTGCTCATCAAATTTGTAGCATGAATTCCGCTGGATAACTGTGGTAGCTTCAATGAGAATGGCCCCCATAGGCTCACATATCTGAATACTTGGCTCCCAATTGGTGGAACTGCTTGGGTAGGATTAGAAGATGTGGCCTTCTTAGAGGAGATGTGTCACTGTGGGCGGACTTTGAGGTTTCAAAAGACTCACATCATTCTCAGAATGCCTCTCTGCTTGCTGTCTGTAGATTTTTGAGATGTGAACTCTCAGCTGCTGTTCCAGACAACATGTCTGCTGCTTGCTACTGTGCAACCACATGGTGATAGAGTCTTAACCTTCTGGAGCAGTAATCCCAGTTAAACACTCTATTTTATAAATTGTTTGGGTCACAGTGTTTCATCACAGTAATAGAAACGTAACTAACAGAACCTGAGATCGTAGGATAAGCATGACTCCCTCACGCCTCTCAGGAAGTTGACTGGGGAAATATTATTGGAAATTAGAACCAGTAGAAAGTTTACTTTTCCAAATTGTAAAGATTTCTATTTTGTGTGCCAACATATCACTTACCATGATGCCCTTTTACACTGCCTGCCAAGATGCTCAGAGCTAATCCTCCCAATTATCAATCATAGTAACTATAGCATCCTATGTGGGTAACAGTTTTTTGGTTTGATTGTTTTGCCTCTACCTTCACCCACAGATATTGTTTAATTGTATTTTAACAGCCTTGTTTTACAGGTACTTTTGGTGATGTTTTCATTTGTAGATTGGGTGCTCATTATATACAAAATTCTCCTTGAAGAGGACCCTAGTTTCCAGGTATATGTTAGAAGTCCAGCAAAGAACAGAGTTATTGTCAAAATCAAATGGCAACATAGATCATAATATATAATCTCATACAGTTGCTGATGTCTCCATAACAATTGCTTGTAAAACAACTTTCAGCCTCAGTTCTTTGAGTTTTTTTTTTTTCTCATCAGAATAAAATAAAAGCCTTGTTTCTTGGTCCCACTTAAGGCATCTCGATTGCCTCTCAAGAAGACTAATTGTCTCACTTTGTCCAACAGAGTACTCAGCAATTGGACCCCATGAGGCCAGCCCCAAGAGAGGGAGCATGATTTGAATCACCCTCATCAGTCTCAGGAAAGCATCCACTTTCCTGCCTCTTCATATTCAACCCAGGGAAAAACTCAATTCAAAGGGTTTTGTTTTTCTAACCCAGCTTCTCTGTTCGCTGACACCTGCCTCTTCGTTGATCACTTCTAAATGTGAAAACGAAGCAACTTAGAGTTCTGTAAAGAGAAGGGATATGGTCCACTGCTGGGTGCCATGCCTGTGCATGCTGGGGCCTCTGACAGAATTCAGCTGCTTCAGCCTGAGCATCATTAGAAAAACACTCTTCCACATATTCCCCGCCCAGAGAATGACTGGGGAAACAGCTGGAATAATCAGAGTGACAGGCAGGCTCAGCAGCTGCCACACAGACACCCCCTTGCCACTGTGTTGGGACCACCGCAGATGCAGTGATTAGCCTGGCCTCACCCCTCCTGAGCCCCAACAAAACCTCTGAATCATTCTCCACCTGCAGACCAGGCAGTGGGCTTGGCAAGTGAAAGCTAATGACACATGGTCCTCTCCTTGTACTGAGCTCCCTGACGCCTGAGTAGAAAACCTGGGCCCCAGGGGTCAACTCAGAAAGCAGGGCAGACTGGGAACTCTGCACTTCAACCAGGGCTCCTGCTTATCCAAGGCTGTTTATCCTGTAGGGCCTGAAGACTCTTGGGATGTTAGCACTATAAAAATCAGAGCTAGTGTTTCTTCAGATTTTGTTTCTCTGTCCTCATTTTCTTCCTAGTTATGGAGGACTAAGCTCCTTCATCTTGAAAAACATTCACCTTCCATCTCCTTAAGATGATGAGATTGTCATTTGTGCAAATTAGCACAGTATAGGAATGGGCACCATAATCTAAGGGCCAGAAATACATACATAGAGACTAAGCTATGATCTGCCAATTTCTATTTATGAGACTTGAGAAAATCTCAGAAATTCTTAGGACCTCGGATTTGTCTGATGATGATGATGATGACAACGACGACAATGACGTCATACTGACTTCACAGGAGCATTCTAAAAATTAAACTGATGGTATATGTTAAGGGCTTACCACAGCTGTGTGAAAAGGACTTCATGATTCTAGCTGCTATGATTATTTTGATACCTGGCTTCCAGCAAATGTGTTTCAAATTGTAGTTTCCCTTGGTTCAATTTCTCTTTAATCTCCTCTGTTAATTTACTCTTAGAATTAAAGGGTGAAGTTCTATTGATCTGAAAGGAAGTAATGGGCCTGATATCATAGCAATCACAGCCTCCACCCTCCTACTCCCCCTCCCTCCACCCCCCACCTCCCAAAGGTGCAACACTGTGGCCTCTGCTGTTCCCTCTGAAGGTGACTGGCCTGTGACTAAGGGAATCTGCTCCCTCAGGAGTCTCCAGGAGACAATGTATTCAGCCTCCTAATTACATGCTTCTCCCCAATCACATAGCATTATACACCCTATCACCATGCTGCTGAAAAAAAGCCCCAAATGCTAATTAGTCCTCAAATTATCATTGATTTGATTTGATGTTGAATAAGCTTTGCCATTTATATTTAGGCAAGAGCTTCAGATTGGAGAAGCTCTCTCTGCGATTGGGTTTTAAATAACTCCTTGGGGCCTGTCTTGCTTGTTCAGTGTGTTTATGTCAAGAAATCAGTTCCCGCTGCTCTCCTCTGCTGCAGATGAATGCCAGGCTGATTGAGTGTGAGGGAGGCATTCTCTCCTCAGCCACGGTGCAGAGTGCCAGAGACCCAGAATACAGAGGTCCCTACCTTGTGGGAAACTGGGGAGAAAGAAGATAGACTCGGCTCCTGAGCACTTGAACAGGAATGGAGTTTTCAAGTCATGTTCAGCAGATGTGTAAGTCCTTATTGTTGCAATAGACCTGCTCTCCACTCTCAGTTCTAACAACTGATGGCAGGAACACAGAGCTCTGCCACATGAGACACAGGCAGTGATGGCAGAGCAAGGCAGCCTCTGAGAATATTCAGATCTTCCAGCCCTGAGCCCATGAAGGAATGTTCCACACCTTCTTCCCCATCTCTCACCTCCCTCTCATCCTATCCGTTTCCTACAGCCCACCTTCAAAGTCCCCCATTCCACATCTACTGTCAACTCAAGCAAAAACGGTGCAAAAATCCCACTGTGGCTTTGTTTACAAAGCTGAATTGTTTACATGTTTGAAATTATCCCTGTGGGATTATCCTCAAAGTGATCAATTCACTTAAGAAAAATAGTGTCTCAAAAGTGCATATACTAGGTGACAATCTAAGAACTATTGCTAATCAGGTTAACGTGGATAAACTCCTTTGAAACAACATCCAAAATGTGCAGCAGGCACACTTTCTCTGAAGCCTGAACTTAATTTATTAACCCCTAGACTGAACTTTGCTTGAGAAGTCAATGTGTACTTCATGGAATTTTCATTTCCCTTTCAGGATAACCAATAGTGCATGAAAAAATTAAAGGAAGAGTGGAGAAGAAAGGGGAAGTGAGGAAGGGGACAGAGATGGTAAGAGGACAAGCAGGCTAGAGATGAAGTTAAATGGTTTAGTGTTTATTCAGCATGCATGGGGCCCTGAGTTTAACAGCCGAGAAAGAGAGAGAGAGAGAGAGAGAGAGAGAGAGAGAGAGAGAGAGAGAGAGAGAGAGAAGAGGGGAAGTGATGGGAGATGTTATTCTGTATACATGTTTCTCATACTGGTTAATAAAGCTCTGTGGCCAATGAGATAGCAAGATAGGTGGGGCTAGGAGACAAGGAGGAAAGAGGAAGTAGAGGGGAGGAGTCGAGATGTAGCCCCAGGAGAAAGGAAGACGCCCACCCGCTGAGGCTCCCTGATAAGACGACCACGTGGAAATACTTAGATAAGTAGAAATGGGTTAATAATTAAGGCAGAGATAGCCCATAAACAATAATGGTAACTGGCCAACAGGATTATATCAAATACAGAGTTTCTGAGTATTATTTGGGGCTGGCGCTGCTGTGGGCCCAGACTGGTGGGCTGGCGGAAACATACACACTACAGGGGAAGGAGAGGAGGAAGAGAGAGAGGAAGAGGAGGAGGACAATACTCCAGTTCCAGAATGGCCCAACCTCATCCCTGACTCCAGACCCCGCCCCCACTCTTCCTGGCTCTATCAATGATGGGTGTGTTGGTGTGTGATAAAGTCTAAGGGCACTAGAAGCAAACCTAGGTCTAATTCTGATTCTACTTGTTTGCAATTGAATGGCTTGGGTGTGGGAATGGCAACAGTGCCACTGCCATGGTGGAGTAAAGATGGTGGAGTAAAGCACATTAGGATTTTAGTGGACAACTCATCACTGTCACCTATTGTAGAGCCCACAATGGACTCTCTAGATCAGCTTCAAAGGAATGCTTGTCACCAACCCCAGTTGTCAGTACATTGAGAAATTACCCCCTTCTGAGGACAGCAGGTCACCAGTGGCTCAGTGAGCAGGGAGAATGACTCCACAGACTGAATGGGATATATTTAGGAATATATGTGTATACACATACATATATGCAGGCAAGAACAATTAATAAACAATGAGGGCATGAATTTGAAAGAGGAGACAGTCTGGAAACTAGACATGGCCAAAAAAAAAAAAAAAAAAAAACAGTCAGTGAATTGATTTCTAATGATATTCTGCTATACTGAGAGACTGCTGCTTAGCCCAACTGTATTCAGAGAGGCTTGACCCAGGAACTGGGGTAAACAGATGCGGAAACCCAGAGCCAAACACTAGGCAGAGCTTGGGAAATCCTGCAGAAGAAGGGAAGGGAGGATTGTATGAGCCAGGAAAAC
This sequence comes from Cricetiscus sungorus, assembly GCA_030556225.1. Lineage (NCBI taxonomy): Eukaryota > Metazoa > Chordata > Mammalia > Rodentia > Cricetidae > Cricetiscus > Cricetiscus sungorus. The sequence goes on along the minus strand of JANBXA010000734.1, from coordinate 103,314,378 downwards.
CACGGAATCAGCTAACTTTAGCTCATAGGGTCTCACAGAGACGGAGCCACCCTCCAGGGAGCCTGCCTGGGACTGACCTAGGCATTCCTAACAGTGGGAGCGGGGGCTGTCTCTGACTCTGTTTGCCTGCTGTTGGGTCCCTTTTCTTCTACTGTGTTGCCTGGTCCAGCCTCAGTAGAAGAGGAAGTGCCTATTCCTACACCACCTTGTTATGCCATGGCCAGCTGATATACAAGGGAAGCTTGCCCTTTGCTGAAAACAAAGGGGGAGGAGTGGGTGGAGCAGGGAGAGAAGGCTGCAGGGAGGAACTGGAAGGAGAGGAAGGGGGAAAAGAAAACTGATCGGGCTGGGGAAAATAATAATTAATTAATTAATTAATTAATTAATTAATTAGAAAACTAGAACAGATATAAATAACAAAAAAGAGAGGAAGAAGGAGTATGTGGGAGGGTTTAGAGTAAGGAAAGAAATAGGAGAAATGTGATTATAGTATAATCTCAAAAAAAAAAATACCACTCAGCCATTTGGAGTCAGTCAGTGACATTTAGCACTGCCACTGCCACTTGCTCCAGGGATCTAACCAGGCCTCCCTCACAGGCCTTCCTTGCAGATCTCCCTCACAGTCTGAGGTCTCCCTTTGCTAACTCTGCCTTCACTCCATGATCCTCCATGAGGATGCGCTGACTACAAAGCTAAGCTGTGACAGCTACTCTTCTTATCTTAACAACTGGGTGAAGCCCGGCTCCCCGCCCCATGCCCAGGCCCTAGCTTGGGTCCTCAGCATTTCATGCCTGGACTTCTACCCACACTGACCTGGCTGAGGCTCAGTGCATCCTCTCGGTGCATCTGTGCAGACAGATAAGCACCCACCCAGCTGGAACAGAGGCTCTGGGGACCTTTCCCCAGTAGCCACACTGTTCTGTTCCTGCCCTTCTGCCTGAAAACTATTCAGTATTCCTTTGGTAATTCATACACTTCCCTACTCATGTTCATTTTCTTCCTTCTTTCTAATGTGATCAATTCTTTTAAAATTTTTGTTAATTTATTTTTTACTTTGTGTATGTGTTCGTGCCATGGCATTTATGTGGAGGTCAGAGGACAACTTGACAAAGTCAGATCACATCTTCTATCATTTGGGTCCCAGGAATGAAACTCATCAGTCTTGGAAATAGGCATCTTTACTCACTAAACCATTCTGCTGACCCTAATCAGATCATTTCTGCTCATATTTAAGGGGCTTGCTCAAGTGTTACTTCCTCTGAGAAATGTTAACTCAAGCATCTGGGGCTAAAGGAAGTACAATCTCGCTATAAAAGTAACACCTATTAAGTGCAGAAATTTAGTAAATGCTGACCTACAAATGGATGCAGTGAAAGTCTCTCATATTCTTGACATCAGTATTATACACTGCTTAGGTTGTCTGTGTATCTTTATGGTCTCTTCCTATAAATAACAAACTGGATATGCACAATAAAAAATGGCTTCTATGTACATGCTAGTTTTCAACATTATTGTACAACTTTGATGAACTGCAACAGATTTTATTGTTCATCTAGTCCTCTGTGCTATCATTTGAGGATGCTAGTATTCAATTTTTGTGGTGGTATCATAATTTATTTAATCTTTCTTGTGTTTTATTCATATGTATATTTTACCACCCAACATAGTTCTGAATATAGTGTGTGTTCAGTAAATACTTACTGATCATATTTCTTCCATATTAAGAGAGAGGAGCTCAAATTTTTCACCACCATTCTTTTTTCTTCTAACACTAGCCCTGTTTCTTGTCTTTATTGACAAACATCATTCAGATTCATGGGTTTTCAGAAATACCAATTGCTGCATAACCCATGTTGTCTGGTGTCTGCATCTATACTTTCTGTGCATCCTTAATATTGAGAGTATCAGCAGCCTTCTGGCAGACCCATTCAGTGTGATTTTGGTCCCATCTTGCCTTATTACCTCAACAATGTGCATGTGTGTTGACATCTTCCCTCTTAAAATTCTCCTCTGCACCTGATCCATGACCCCATCTCCACTTCATGTCTCATATGTCTCTTTTTACTATTGAGCCCAGACCCATTCCTCTACCCAATCTTGATGTGTGTGTGTGTGTGTGTGTGTGTTTTCTCAGTGTTCATTCTTTAGAAACTTTTTCTCTATAAACTGTATTTTAAATGTCATTATGCTTTAAAGAATGACTTGTTTGCAAGAAGCAGAAAAACAACCCAAGCAACCTTTGTCCAAAGAGGAAAGAATTAATTATCCACAGGATCCAAGAAAGGGATTTATCAAGTACAGTCAAGGCAGAAATACTGGACATCAAGAGCAACCAGATGTGGGGCTGGCAAAGGACTTATGAGTGACACATGCCATGTCTTAATCTGATTGTTTTGATATGACAATTTGATTGCCTCTCACTCAGGCTTTCTTCATTCTCATCAGAGGAAATACAGACACGAGAGAATGCAGTCCCCCTCCTCTCCTTTCCTTTGTAGAATGGAGAATTGAGATATTTTTCTAGTCTGAATTCTAAAATGGTAAATCCAGAGCTCTTATTTGTTAGGCTTAGATCAAATTTCCACTCATAGGCCAATCAACAAGCATTAGACAAAATCATTCAAAAAGGTAGGGGTTCCTGTATATCGATCATACAGTACAGCCAAGCAAAGGGGAAGCATGGAATTCTAGAAATGGAATATAAGGTCTATGTAGTGGGATACTCACTTTGTTTCTGTGGCACTGACCACGCCCGTTGGGGGTGGAGCCAGGGGCGGATGTGACCCATGGAACTAGGTCTGAGGAGGAACCCTGGGAATGCTCTCTTGCTGGCAAAACGCTGAAGAGGAGAGCATCCGGTGCAACCTGCTGGTGTTCATCTGTCTATGTTGTGAGTTATTTATCCCTGAATAAACATCTATTCAGCCTATTTGTTTATCCTGATCCTTATTAAACCACAATATCTGGTGTCAGAAGCGGGATCAGGATTTTCACAGCACCTGGGTTTCACCCAGGTGGCAGACACCATTTCCTTCCCCCCACCATCCTTGAACAGGCAGTTGCCTTGCCTAGCCAGGCGGACATACCACAGCTTGTGAGACATTTGTGTCTGCCCTACAACTCCTTTTATCTCCATCGTGGTCCAGAGACCACTGCTCACCTTCTGCCCATTCCCTCAGACTGCATTCGCAGAGCCCTGCGGCGCCCGCCCTGCTCTTGTGTTTCTGCGAAAGGCCGGGACTCTGGGCCTGCCCTGTTTGTGTGCTTGTGGCTGTGGCGGTGCCAGTTGCAGGTGGCACCTGTTATTCCTGTGGTCTCAACAATTTGTACAAGGCTTGTTTCACTCCTTCATTTAACAAAATTTTGCTTGCCTTAGTTTGTTAAGAGCTATTCTACAGGAACCAGGATCAGAAGGATCGTCTGCTGCCGGAAGCTATTTGGTGGTGCTGAAACCCAGGACTGGCTGTACCAACGTTGCTGTGAGACCTTGGGTGACTGTCCAGGTAGCTTGCTGTTTCTGTCCTTGCTGCACCTTTTGGAAGTTGCCCATCTGCACTTCCTGTCTACCCTAGTATCGTTATTTTCCTTCTCAGGTCTTGATGAGGTTGTAGATTAAACTCTCACAACTATTATTCTCTCTTCCTGGTTAGATATATTAGGTACTAGACTTAAGTTTTCCAGCTTAGGACAACTCTATTGCAAACTCCGTTATGCCTTCACCCTAGGACTAGGTCGTTTTGTTCTCGATTTTCCTTTTCTTAGAGCACACTTGTTATTCACTATAAACTGTTTTGTATATAGTTTTATATCAAGCCTAAATCTTTTCTTTAGACTAAAAGGGGAACTGTAGTGGGATATTCATTTTGTCTGCTTCTGTGGCACTGGGGGTGGAGCCAGGGGCAGAAGTGACCCATGGAACTAGGTCTGAGGAGGAGCTGGGGAACGCTCTTTTGCTGGCAGGACGCAGAGAGGAGAGCATCCCGTGCAACCTGCTGGTGTTCATCTGTCTATGTTGTGAGTTATTTCTCCGTGAATAAACATCTATTCGGCCTATTTGCTTATCCTGATCCTTATTAAACCACAACAGGTCTAGTTCCAGAAAAATGAGAATGAGGCATTGATAAATAAAATTCTATCCACTAATGTCACTGTAGAAAATATTAACTGAAGAGGAATTTTTCAGAATTCAGAAGAAAAGATAAAAATAACAAATAGCAAAAACCTCGTCAAAACTTGTATGTGCTCTCTCTCTCTCTCTCTCTCTCTCTCTCTCTCTCTCTCTCTCTCTCTTGTGTGTGTGTGTGTGTGTGTGTGTGTGTGCTGCGTGTGTGTGTGTGTGTGTGTGTGTGTGTGTGTGTGTGTGTGTGTTTGGTTCCTTTTATTCCAATGCCTGTTCACCAAACCTAATTCAGCTTCCCAGGATGCAAAACAAAAAGATCTTCCAGACAGTATACCAAATATTTTGACTGCTGAAAAATGTGTAGTTCCAATTTTAAACGAATAATTTAACAGCTGGTTTTCACATCAGTCTTTTGTGAAGTTGACCTAAGTTTCCCTCCCCGGTGTCTCAGAGTCTTCTCTGAATTAATGCATAAAAGAATGCATGAGTGAAGTCTCTCTGGAGCCATCCATTGTTTGTGGAGATAAAATGATCTATCAATATTTTTCCTAATAAAGATGTGCCATGAGGCATGGTGACTCTGCCTATAAAGACAGTGGGACAGTCATTTACATTTCACTCCATAAGCCCCATTGTATGAAATGGGTTCTCCTGTGAGATTCTGAGGATTATTTTTTGGGTTTGTTCTCTATAATTCGATTATATATTCCCACCTATTGTCATGTGGCATGCTTATGCATACTGAGAAAGGAATATGCTTGCCTGCCTTACTGACTTTGAATTTGATCATGTGGTAGGCTCTGGCCTATGAAATATTAGGAATATGTTTGGCCAGGAATTCTGCATGTGCCTACATGGTTTGACCTGATTACTGTCATCACTACCTCCATTTCAAGCTAAGTTGAACCCTGCTAATCCACAGCCCTCATGTAATAGGAGCAAGAAATGAAGATTTCTTGTCATGAGTCTCTGACTCATATGCTATTCAAAATATACTGTGTATGTTGTCATAATTTATACATCCCCTTTTAAACTCTATAAACTCTCATGATTAAATAATAGCTAGCTGGCCACTGGGTAAGATGGGTGATCACTCTTGAGAATGGGAAGCTCCTGGTTGGTGAAACCTGACAAATAATCACTTTTGACAAACCACACCTCTGCAGTTCAGTGTCTTCTTCACCACGAGCCTCTGAGAACTTGGAAAGATGAAGACCACAGCCATATGGGATGACACAAAATAATGTTTGGAGGATGCCTAAATAGAGCAGTTCATTAGGGAGTGAATGCTCAGGGAAGAAATCCATGAACCAATGGTTGAACTTTATAGTCTGTTCATTTGGTGGTAATATTTATTGAGTGCTTCTACATGGTAGTGCATGTAGGGAGTACAGCAATGAATCACACAGATAAAATCTCCTGCCCTTGTGAAGAATAAGTGTTTATGAAAAAGAGACAGAACAGCTAAGGAGACAGGCAAGTAAATAATGTAAGGTAGAATTAGTGTTATGAAGAATAATAAAGTCAGATACATAAGATACCAGCACACTAGCTAAACCATACACATTCAAAAAGTCTGTCTCCAAGAGAGGTGGTTCACCATTTTTGCACAGTGCATAGTTGGCTGAAGAGTCCTCACATTGTGACAACTGGAGTCTAGACCATAAGATATTTATTAACCATCACTCATATTCTACCACAATGTTTGAAGCTTATTTCAAAAGGATATTTTCAATACTGAGTGAGCATTCACCTATAGCACCTCTCTGAGTAACTGTATCTCTTGATACACAAGGTCAGGATTTTGAAATTTATAGTTTATACCTACGGAGTACCCAACATTTTAACAGAATTTTTGATTTCTCCACATGCCACCCATGAGATGAATATTTTGCAATGCACAAGCAAAGTACATCTTAACCACAAGCAACAGACAAGGAGAAGTTGAACTCTGGGATTTTTGCACACATCTCAGTTCCAAGAATTCAGTTCTTCAACAAAACATTGGCTCAGCTGTATGAACTATTCATTTTTTAATATTTTGAGATAATAACAACATCTGCCATTCATTGTTTTCAGTGGCTAATTTTGATACATTACTTCAATTGCTTCTCATTAGGACAGAATGAGGTAGGTCCTATTCTAATCACCATTTTACATATGGGGGCCATTGAAACTCAGAGAGGTTAAATGACTCCTCCAAGGTCACCCAACTAATTTAGAAGCAAATTCAGAATGCAAACCCAGATTTGGTTCCCATACCTTAGCACTTACTGTATGCAATGGCTAAAACATGCATGTTAATGATGTTCAGAACAGTAAATGAAAGTTAAGGAACTATCTTAAATTGATACTTTCTTAAAGAGAAAGACATATCAGATAGTGAATTTCCAAAGATTCTAGAATAATGAGCTTTGTTTTAAAGCATCTTCCTCTTTTCCCAAAAGCCCAGAGGCTGTTCAAACTCACCTGTTCATGTTATCCTAGGTGAGTCAGTGGGAGCATGGTGCAGAGTGGAAGAATTTCTATTTAGAAACTAAATTCTTATCTGTGGTGGTTTTAAAGAAAATGGCCACCAAAGGGAGTGACACTACTAGGAGGTGTGGCCTTATTGAAGGAAGTGTGTCACTGTGGGGGCAGGCTTTGGGGTCTCTTTCCTCAAGCTCTAGTCAGTGTGGCAGTCAGCTTCATGTTGCCTCCAAGATGTAGCACTCTGTTTGAAACCAGTTTGAGCCAGTCAGAACTGGTTTGAACCAGTCTGAACCAGATTTAACTGGTCAGAACTGGATTGAACTGATCAGGAATAGTTTGAATCAGTCAGAACCAGATTGAGCTTGTCAGAACCAGTCAGAACTGGTTTGAACCATCAGAATCGGATTGAGCTGGTCAGAACCAGTCAGAACCAGTTTGATCCAGTTTGAACCAGATTGAACCAGTCAGATCACTTTGAACCAGTCAGAACCATTTTGAACCATTTCCTCAGGAAAATGGGAATCAGTCTACCACAGGACCTGTCAATCCCACTCTTAGTCATTTACCCAAATGGTCCACATCCATGTAACAAAGACATCTGTTCAACTATGTTTGTAGCAGCATTATTTATAATAGCAAGAACCCAGAGCAACCTTGATGTCCCTCAGCTGAAGAATAAATAAAGAAGATGTGGCACCATCTACACAATGGAATACTACTCTGCAGAAAAAACAATGGAATCTTGAAATTTGCAGGTAAGTGGATGGAACTTGAAGAAACCACCCTAAATGAGGTAACCTACTCACAAAAAGGTGAACATGGTATACACTTGCTCATAAATGTATTTTAAACATAGAGCAAAGGATCACCAGCCTATAATTCACATTGCCAGAGAAACTAGGATACAAGGAGGAATCTAAAAGGTTCATACAAAGTCCCTCACAGAAGGGGAAAGGAAGATCTCCTGAACTCCTGAGCGTATTCAGAGTAGGGGGCGGTAGTGAGAGGAAGCTAGGGGAAAGAGAAGGGGAGGAGAGGAAATCATGTGGGACTAGGAAGATTGAGTCAGAGGAGGAATAAATGAGAGAGAGAGAGAGAAGAGAGAGAGAGAGAGAGAGAGAGAGAGAGAGAGAGCATAAAAGAGGGAGCCATTATAGGTTTGAAGAGAAGACTGACTCTAGAGAAATGCCCAGAGACTTACAAGACTGAACCCAACTAACAATTGAAGCAACAGTGGAAAGGCTGCCATAAATGCCCTTCCCTGATAATGAGAATGATGACTAACATATCCACCATCATAGAGCCCTCATCTAGTAGCTGATGGAAACAGAAGCAGACACTCACAGCTAAACACTGAGCTGAACTGGAATCCAGATGCAGAGAGGGAGGACAAGACCAGGCTACAGAAACACATAGAGACAGCTGACCTGAACAAGGAGGAGCATGTCCCCAGACTGATAGATGGGAAACCAGCATTGGATGACTCAAGCCTCCTGAACATAGGTCTCAGTTAGAAGGCCTAGGCAGTCTAAGGGACTCTGAAAGTGGAACCAGGATATATCCCTGATGCAAAAAAGGACTTTGGGAACACATCCCCCCATAGAGGGATACTCCCTTAACCTAGAGGCAAGAGGGAAGGCCTAGTCCCTACTCCAAATGACTTGACAGATTTTGTGGACCTCTCCTGAAAGGTATCACCCTCCCTGTGGACTGGGGGAGGGATGGGATGGGAGGGTGGTCAGTGGCATGGGAGGGAGAAACGAAGGGAGGAAGAGGGAAATGGGATCAATATGTAAAATAGAAAAAAGACATATTTTAGAGATAGTTATCACCTTGAGTGTTAGACTTTGCAGTTACTAATAATTGAAATATTAGGAGGATACTGCTACCCTGCACTTAGTTTCATCACTTTATATCTCAGTTTACTCTCTATAGAAAGTAGAACCAGCAGGTTTTTATATGTTTTCAGCTTAGAGTTCTAATATTAAAAATATTAACAATTCATGGATGTCTTTTAAGTTACAGTTATTTAAATTATCTGGCAATTTTTACATTTTCAATATCACTGTTTGCCTTCAGAATGTTTTAACATTTCACATCCTAACTTATTCATCTTTGAAAGGATAATTTCTACCATAGCCTTTCTCCAAATTTTCCTTTCTGTATTTATGTAGTTATCTTTGTGTGTGTGTGTGTGTGTGTGTGTGTGTGCGTGTGTGCGTGCGTGTGTGTGTGTGTGTGTGTGTGTGTGTGTGTGTGTGTGAGAGAGAGAGAGAGAGAGAGAGAGAGAGAGAGAGAGAGAGAGAGAGGGAGGTGTTTTTGCTTGTCAATACTGTGCCTGGTCCACTAAGCAGGTGATGATGTTCAGAACTTCAGGGCTTTACAGTGCTTTGCATGCAGTCACCCTCTATATACACACGCCACAGACTTTCTCACATGCTGTAGTTTAATGTATCAGATATGTCTCAAACTATTTACCATGGGTACACAACCCTCACAAACCCACACCCAGATTTTGTGATTTTGACAGATGAATTCACTATATCCTGTAGCCATATTTATTATACTGCTTTCTTTTCATTTCAAAAATGGCTGGCGATGGAATCATCCATGAAATTAATGTAACAAATAAATTGAGATAGTAAAGAAAATGTTAAATAACAATGCACCAATTGGGGATCAATATTTTATTTTATAAATTAACTTTAAAAGATTTTATTTTATTTGGGGGGCTAAAAGAGGACATGGGAGGATGGGAGGGAGAAGGGACTAGGATCAATATGTAAAAAAGAAAAAATAATAAAAATAATTAAAATAAAGGAAAAAAAGATGTAGCACTCTCAGATCCAGAACTAAATCTGCCTGCAAACCACCATGTTCCTAGTCATGATGACAATGAACTAGACCTCTGAAACTGTGAGCTACCCTAATTAAATGCTTTCTTTGTACAAGTTGCTGTAGTTGTGGTCTCTTCACAGCAATAAAAACCCTAACTAAGACAACATCTCAGCTCCACTCACTCTCTGTGACCTTGGATAAATCACTGTTCCCTTAACCTTGGTTTCTTCACTTATAAAATGGCAATACAATAGCAATGTGGGACAGGATCAAACAATGAAACAGCACCCTGCAACAAAATACAGAGAAAATCCATTGCAATAGAAAGAACATTATCAAATGCCTATATAAGTTATCATTTGTGTAAAAAATAAATAGATACTTTGGCTGGATTTAAATGGAGAAAGTAATAGAATGCCCAGTGGAAATGATTTTTAGTTGTAGAAGGCATAGAGTAATGTTCAAAATGTCTACCTAAATTCAATGCATAGAGCTTCAGTTATAGAAGACAAGAGAGTTCTACAAGCCTGTTGTGCTGTGTAATCTAATATCAAATCTCTAATAAGTAGCTCTAGATTTATATATTCTGTAATATATTTAAATATTCTGCATATCTGTAATAATATATATATGTATACATATATATACATATATGTGTGTGTGTGTGTAACAAAAAAGCAAATGAGGAACTATTTCTGAGGAATAAGAAGACCAATGGTAGGACAGATAAGAGACAGATGGTGGGGAAATATGAATAAAGTAGAATGGGATATATGTATCTAAGTAGTATAATGAATTATTATTTTGTATGCCAAATAAAAACATTGATAACAGAGAACCAAAACCAGATACAGTGGCTAACATCTCTGATTTAAGTATTCATAGGACTGAGGCAGGAGAATCACCATGAATTTGAGGCCACCCAGGGGTACATAGTGAGTTTCAAGACATCCTGGACTACATTTTGATGTCCCATCTTAATGAACAACAACTAAGGCAGGAGGATATGGCCCAGTCACCAAAATTCCTGCAGCATAAGCAAAAACATCTGAGTTCTGATCTCCCAACTGATGGGAGATGTCATTCTGTAAATATGTTTCTTATATTGGTTAATGAATAAAGCACTGTTGGCCAATAAGAAAGCAATATAGGTGGGACTAGGAGACTAGGAGGAGAAAGGAAGTAGTAGGGAGGAGAGTCAAGATGGTGGACTGAGAGAGAAGAACGCCAGCCCCTCTCTCTGCTAAGATAAGACCACATGGAACTACTTAGATTAATAGAAATGGGTTAATATTTAAGACAGAGCTAGCCAATAAGAAACTAGTAACTGGACAAAAGCATTTTTATCAAATACAGTGTCTCTGTGTGTTATTTGTGGCAGGTGGTGGGACCAAATCAGCCAGGGGAAAAACCTACTTATAACACCCAAGACCTTTATAAAAGTCAGGAATTGTGGCATATCCCGTAACTCTGTATGTGTTACTTTTCTATTGTTATGAAGAAACACTGTGACCAAGGCAACTTATTAGGAGCTTGCTTATAGTTTCAGAGGATTAGAAGGGAGCATGGCAGCAGGCAGACAGGTATGATGCTGGAGCAGTAGCTAGGAACTTATATACAGACCTGTAGGTAGCAGGGAGATGGAGTGGAATCTGGGGTAGGCTTTAAACCTCAGTGCTCATCCTCAATAAGGATGAGCCTTCTTCCAACAAGGCTACACCTTCTAATCCTTCTGAGAAAGTTCACCAACTGAAGAGTAGGCACTAAAATATACACGCCTATGGGGGTCATTCTCATTCACACCACCACAAACCCCAACACTAAGGGTGGAATAGAGACAGGCAAATCTTTAAAAACCATTGTTATATTCAGTGAGAGACCCAATCTCAAAAAAACAAAAAAGATGAAAATGAAATCATGAAATTGGCAAGTAAATAGAACTAGAAATTTGAGTAAGGTAACCAAACCCAGAAAAACAAATGCCACATATTCTTGCTCATCTACTTCCTGGCCCCAAATCTTCAGATGTGAGTATATAACCCAGAGTAACCACACAAAACAACAAAGTAAAACGGATCCACTGTGAGGGTAGGAGCCCTAGAAAAGGAATAGCAGGTTATAAGTGATTTGTCAGTGAAAGTGTTGGGTCTTTAATTAGGGAATGGGAGATAGGTCAATTCAGAAGAAAAGGGAGAGAAGAGGAAAAAATAACACCAAGAATGTCTGGAAATGTCTTAGAAATCATATTATTTATTTACCTACAATTACATATAATAAATATAAGCCTATGTGTACCCATGCACATGAAAAGTTTAAATGAAGTTAACCCATTTGGACTGACATTGCACCCCTGTATGTCACAGGTTAGCTAATAAAAATTTCAAAACCAGTTGTTGGTCAGGGGAGTGCAAGAGGCTCCCAAAGTTGCCCTTGGTTGCCTCCTAGAAGGTGAGGTAAGTCCCTGTTGCTGAAGATACCATACACATTGGACACAGTACCTCCAGATGATCCCAGCTATATATGGCCTGAAAGCCCCTCCCCAAGTCTGGCTTTCATAGTCCCACCCTGCCATAATACCTATGAACCAAAACAGTGACCAGTGTGGCACAATAAACCCAAGGGGGTAATAGCAGTGCTCACTTCTTGGTAGTCACCAATAGCTGTTTAAATGGAGTTAAGGTCTGATCAATAGAAGGGAAGTCATGCCCGGTACTAGAAACCTAGCCAACTGCCAGGAACTAGATTGGCAATGGATCTTAAAAGAGAACGTACTCCTTCAACTTTACTAAACCAGCATAATTTCTAATTATAGTAGGAATAGTTATCCTAAACCCACAGATCTAGGTCTCAGCCCTCTTTAAAGTGACTTCTCTTTGCAACACATAGAGGCCAGTCCAGAAAACTGCAACCAGTCAAAATCCAAAGAACTTGCGGGTTAGTCAACCCCAGTTGATAGATCTACAAGGCTCTGTGAACATTGCTAAATCACTGTATGAGCCAGAGGACCAGGAAAGCTGTGAGATTGTGTCTCCTAGAAAAGTTTTGCTCATGATACAAGAACATGGCTACTCAAACAAGGCCTGAACAAGTACAATTTCAATAAGCATACTAACACAGAAACATAAGAGAGGAAACGCTGAAAAGAAAAGTTAATAGTCTTCCCCAGGGCTGAGAACTCTAATTGGTTTTCCAATACCAAGTGGTCAGTCAACCCTGAAATAATATACATACAAGTATTCCTTGGGTTGTATTATATATTTAGATGTATGCAATGCTGTCTCTCTCTCTTTTTTCTCTCTCTCTCTCTCTCTCTCTCTCTCTCTCTCTCTCTCTCTCTCTCTCTCTCTCGTGTGTGTGTGTGTGTGTGTGTGTGTGTGTGTGTGTGTATGTACTCTCATGAACATATATCAATAACAAGTAAAGAAAAAGAGGCTTTGAATTTAAGGGGAGAAAGACAGTACACGGGAGAGGTTGGAAAGAGCAAAGGGAAGGGGGAAATGATAAAATTATGTTTCAATATTTTTTACTTTATAAGAAATGTTTATTTTTATAAACTCAATTTAAAAAATACTTATTCTTTGTCAGTGCAGGTCCATTATATTAGTACTTCAGAGATAATGAAATATACATAAAAGTATTAGCCATTTAACAATAACATTAAAATTTCTGTATTGTATGAAAGATGGGTATGAACAAGGGATCAAGAACCTGCTTGTAAAACAAAGAAACAGGGACTAGGTACACAGCTTAGTAGTAGAACATTTGTCTACTATGTGCAAGTATTACATGTAGGTTTTTCCCTGCGGACCCAGGCCCACCACCAAGCAAGCCCCAAATAATACACAGAGACACTGTATTTTATATAATGATGTTAGCCTGTTAATAGTTTTTTATCAGCTAGCTCTGTCTTAAATATTAACCCATTTGTATTAATCTAAATATTTTCACGTGGTCCATCTTACCGGAGAGAGGGGCTGGACCTCTGTTCTCTCCAGTCTCTACATGTTGACTCCTCCTTACTACTTCCTCCCTCCTCTTAGTCTCCTAGCCCCACCTATCTTGCTTTCCTATTGGCCAACAGTGCTTTATTCATTAACCAGTATGAGAAACATATATACAGAATAACATCTCCCATCATGCAAGTCCTTGGTTTAATCCTCAGGACTGTGAAAACAAACAAAAGAAGCATTTCCAATGGTGGGTAATTGGAGCCTATGAAATTCTAACAGAGCACACAGTGCAAACTGGTAAAGTGTACAAAAATCCTTATTGTGAGTATGTTCCTTGATGTTTCAAAACCCAGTCTGTGAAAGAAACCCAGAGATGTGGTTATTTCTGTTAGAGAATATATCCTCTGAGAATGGGACAAATAGTACCTAAGTGCCCCATAGCACCTTTCAACCTCTTGCCCACATAATGATGTTCATCAAAGTCCATAAAGACACAGAGAATATCTAGTTTTTTAAGAATAAAAATGGAAAGTAATTGAGGAAAGACAACTGACATCAAGCTCTGGCCCATAAATACACACATACATGCATGTACACATGGACCTGTAATGCACTCATGCACATACCCACACCAATAAGTACACATATGCCATATACGCACACAATAAATAAATGTGAAGATACATTTGTGCTATGTGTATCTTACTACCTTAACAATAAAATATATACAAGTAAAAAATAATGATATCTGAGGACAACTCTATATTTTAGAACTTTATTTTTGAGCATCTGGGGATTACCTTCAGAATTCCACATAAATGCCAAGTTCTCTTTCAGAATTAAACTTTGATATTTTAAGAAAAAGAAAGAAAGCTATTTCCTGGAGGCAGAGAGTGAGTCTCTGGGCTGCTTAAGTGTCTTATGGCAACCCTGTCCTTCATTGGAAGCCTCACTGCTTCCCCATCAGTCTCATGCCCACCTCCCGTCACGCTGGCACCACTGTTGGCTTCCTTGCTCCTTCCCTCCCAGAGTCCTTAACCCCTCTCACCCCCACCCTGCAGCAGCCCTCCTAAGATTCTGCTACTCATTTGCATCTGTGGCAATCATTCCATTTTTACAGCCTCTAGTTCTGTGTTGCTCAAGAACTTTCAATCATTGATTTTAATTAGAATACCAAGAGAATGTTTTGTTTTCAGCTATTCATCAATGTGATCTTCTCCATGCCGTTTGGTAAGGAATATGTCAGTGAACAAGATAAATTCAGTCCTTGCTCACAGGGAGTTCACAGTTCTGTGAGGAGGGCTAGCTGAGAAAAGACGACATAAATGCACACTTGCACAACTGTTCACAACAGATTCTGCTCACAAGAGCCAGCTGGTAGAAACAGCCCAAATATCCAACAGCAGATACGCAAGGGAAACGTGCTGTTTCATGCATTGGAATATCACTAAACCACAGAGAACCTGCAGTCCTTAGTCACACAACAATACCAAGAAACCTTAGAAACATTATCCTAGCCAAAAGAAGCCAGTCACAAAGGACAGTTAGTTACATTACAGAAATTATCCAGAATAAGCAAATCTGTGGATGTAGGCAGCAGGTTAGTGGTTGTCAGGTTCTAGGTTATGGAAGAGAGGGGAATAACTGTTGAATGGCTGCCAGTGTTCCGTGGTATATAAACATGGTATAGAACTAGAAAGGAGCAGTGTTTGCCCATTGTGGTAAGTGAAATAAATGCCATCAAATTGTACACTTTAAAACAGTTGATTTGGGTTGGAGAGACGACTCACTGATTCAAAGTAAAGTGCATTCTGCTCTCGCAGAGAACCAAAGTTCAGTTCCTAGCACCCATGTCAACTCACACTGCCTGTGACTTCAGATCCAGGGGATACTATGCCATCTTCTAAATACAACAGGCACACACACTCATGTGCACATGTATACACATAAGCACGCACATGCACATACATACATACATACATACATACATGCATACATATACACGTGCACACAAATAAAAATGCAACAAATAGTTTTAAAAGTAAAATAAAATAGTTGCTTTATGTTACATGGATTCACATAAAATATTTAAATGTATTGTCTGAAAAGTGCTGTAAAATGGATGACACTCACTTAGCATATGATTCAGAGGAGATGCCCTGTGCAGTCAGATGTTTGTTCATGCAAAAAAAAAAAACATTATCAGGGTTCCTCTGAACATCAGTCTCTCTTTTGAGTGCCAGAGGACAGCAGTGAGCATAGCAGGCATCTCTGTCCTCAGGGAATAAACACAAGAGGAAGGGAGACCAACAGATTACAGCATCCTATAATATATAGAGATATGTGTAATGGAAGGAATATGTAGAATAATGCTTTGGAGTACAGATAAACGTACAAGACAAAAATACAGAGTCATGCTGTGTCACTATACCATATTGAAATGCTCCTACTGACATATGGGTGTTGTGTGATTGTTCCCCATGCTCAGACAACCTATATTTGTTCTTTTATTCCCAGTATCACTAGTACTGCTGTCATACCATACTAAGACTGTGTCCTTATTCTTAGCATACTCTAATCTGTAAGACTTTAAAATAAAGAAATTTTAGATACTTTCCTTGAAGATTTTATTTTAGTAATTCAGTTTATAAATACCCACCTAAAATTACCATTTTAAAATTTAAATACAGGATTTTATAAAGCATCCTGAAATCTAATCTCAGCAATGATCTCATTATATTGTAGGCCAATATTTTTTACACTGAATACCTCTACAATTTTATAATTGGAGTAAAGAGGGAAAAGTGGTATTTGCTTTTAGAAATCCTAATCACAGCCAATCTTTCAAGAATGTCTACTCCATGAAATAAAATAACATTGATTGTTATTAAGTAGAGGCTGTGGAAAATGAGAGATCAATCAAAGAACCACGTTCCTAACCAAATGCAGCCTTATGCATTTGTTAGGCCTTAAAGGAAAGGGTTACCTGACCCCCATCTTTCCCTCTCTGCCCTCCCTCCCAAATCCCAAAGATTCCCTATAGTCCTCTGTTAAAGGCTAGGAGTACTTGCCTCTCTGAGGTACTAAGACAATAACAGGAGAATAGAAATAAACATTAAGCCTGGATTCTTGAAGAAAAAGTCTCTGGTTCAGGAGTCTCTGATTTCTATTCTGCTGGGTACTGCCTTTTCTCTTGCCTGCCCGACTCACACCCTCTCTAGAGGATGCTTACAGCAAGGTCCTTGGAGCAGCCATGCCAAGGGAATCTCAGACTCAAGAGGGATGCAGCTGAGTTAGAATGGAGCCATGGCTTGACTTTGTCTTTTTATTAGTGGAGCTTTATTTGACAGTTTCATACATGGAAACATTGCATTTTGGTTGCTCACCCCACCCCCTCACATCTTACTCCCACACCTATTATCCTCTTTCCCTGTAACCCTTCTCCCCAATTTATATCTTTGTGATTTGCTATGCAACCCACTGAGTTTAACCAGGACCATCTATATAACCACAAGTTTGTAATCAGAGCCTGGTGAGCTTGTTAGTGGGTACACAATTAAAAACAGTGTCTTCCCCTCTCTCAGAATCCACCAGTAAACAACAGTCCAGAGAGGAAATACAGGGCCCCCAAGACCTTCCCAATCCATCAATCCATGCACGGCTATGGATAGGTCACCATGGTCATTGTGAGACCATGATTGTATTGGCTGTGTCACTCTGACAAGGTAACACATCACAGATCTTCCTCTGCTTGCTCTTTCTTTCTGCCCTCTCTTCTGTGAAGTCCCCTCAGCCTTGGGGCACTGTTATAAATGTCCTGTTTGAGGCTCAACTGTCACTCTTGACACCTTGAACAGCCATCAATCTCTGCATTCTCATTCACTGCAGAGATTTCTCGGCTTCAGGCTGTGAGTAGCATCTTTAAAGGGATTTTGGTAATGTCATAAATTTTAATTTTTCATTGACTAATATATTGGCTATAAATTAGTCACCATAGCTGTCCCCTCATCTAGAGCAGACACAACAAAATGAGCTGAAAGGGATGGTGGAAGTTTCCACCCTCCCCAGTCGAAGTCATATGTTAAATGCCTGCTCAGATGTAGTCATGTCTATTCCATCCAGAAACACAGACAGAAAAATTCCCTGAGAACAGAACAAGGTTTTACATTAAAATTTTGAATTGGAGTCCACAGCAGTTTGTATTTCTCAATGTGACCTTGGTCACCTCACATTCTCTCCAGGTACAGGTAAGTAAATGAATTCCCACTTCCCAGACATATCTCCTATGTGTTCTAGAGAATGCTGCACCTCATCAGATGTGTGCTGAAACTTCCCTTTTCCCATTTGCAACCCAAAGGGTTATATGACAGGTACGTTAGTATAGCACATGCATGGTTTCCTATAATTTTTCTTTCAATTTCCATCCAGAGATTCTGTACTTAAACAGACCCAGGCAATTCTATCATATTCCTCATTTACAATTTATTGAATAAAAACAATGTTTGCGATTTGAAGCATAAAAACTAAGGGTTGAGGAGAAGATGGAAAATGTTATGTGATAGTCAAGCTTACTTTTTACAACTTTCTCTTTCTGGTGTCCAAAAGAAGACCTACCTGTCTTTTAGAACAGTATGCTAAAAATGAATCCTAGACATTGTGTGATCAGAACACACCACCAACATTGGTATGTAGGAAAACTGTGGCCCTGAGAGGTCACACGTTTAAAAATGACAGCTACATGGAGGCAAATCTTATACTACAATTCAATTAACCTCATTCCCAGTCACATGCTCTGCAAGTCTACCCCACCACGAGCCTTGCCAGGGAGCAAGTAGAGACTACTTTATAATTTGAACCAGGAAGAACCTTAAAGCTTACCCAAGACTGGATAAAAATAAGAACTGTTTATTTACATATGCATTCTATCAACTACTGGGGTACTCAGATGGTTGAAGTAATTTACCCATAATGGTCAAGGGAACAACTGAAAGTTGAGATTTGAAACACCTAATTCTCAGGCCCTAATTCCTTAACTATAAACATCAGCAGATTTTGTTGTCTGCTGATAAAGAAGGTGTCTTAGTTCTGCAAAAAAGACCATGGAAGCTCTTATAAAGGAAAACATTCTATTGTGGCTGGCTTACAGTTCAGAGATTTAGTTCATTTATCTTTATACTGGAAGCATGGCAGCATGCAGGCACACATGGTGCTGGAGAAGGAGCTGTGAGTTCTACATCTGGATCACCAGGAAGAGCGAGCAATACAAGACAGGACTTGAGCATCCGAAAACTCAAAGCCCACTCCCTTCAACAAAGCCACACCTATTCCACTCCCTATAAGCCTAAAGGAGCCATTGTCATTCAAACCATCACAGAAGACCACATGATATATGGGAAAAGGTTCATAATTAAGGTCAGTCAGATATGATTTTGTGACTTTTATATTACTACATGCTATCTATGCACCAGAATGAAATTCTTTATCTGGGGGGTACCTATTTGTACCTTGGTTACCACTCCTCTAAGATGCATGATATTTTCCTGGTTATTAGTATTTATCTCAGTCTTTGGAGATTACAAAGGATGGAGTAGTCTATAACTTTCATTTTTGCCTATTTCAAACATGGGGTGTTCTGGACAAATAGCACATGCTCAGTAAATAAATGTTTGTGTGAATGGGGACGGGGAGTCTCAGCAAGTTATTCCTTAACCTTGGGCTAACTGTTTCCTTTGATAAAGTAGAAAGTCTGTGGTTGATCCACAAGATCTCATTCTACCCCCAAGATCCTGAGAACACTCTATTCTAGATGTCCAGAGAAATAATGAGAATTCGGCTGTTTTGGATTATAAAATCAGGACTTCTTAAACTTTTCTATTTGTGCTCCCTTGTCACTTCAGAAATTTTTGCATGATTACAGATGTCCAGGCATATAATGTAAGATAGCACATGAGTCAAACATTTACTGATAATACATCACAAAGAATTTATTTTAAAACAAGATTCTTATATACATATAATTTTACCACCCACTGAAGACAAAAGCAGAGTCACAAACTAGAGGAGTGGCCATGCTTGCTTAGTGTCTCACACACACATTAATCTTGGCTGATTATTCAATGCTGCAGGACATAGAGCATCTTCGATGTTTTAAAGTTAATTGACACTTTGATTTTATTGTCATGAATTCTGAGAATGCTACTTTGCATAAATATGCAGTATAAAATGATAGAAGAATGTTTAGGGTCATTTCAGAAATTGTTGGAAATTCTGTCCTAATCAATTCATTTAATGATGTTTTAAATGAAACTTGTCATCAATTCGCACATTATTTTCTATAAATCACTCTTTCCAACACAACGCAATCCAATGAGATACTAATTTAATATTTTCAAACTGAAGAGTGATGGTAAGAAAATATAAAGTCTTTATTTTTCTCTGACTAAACCATTATGTTTCTAATGTTTTAAAGATAACTTTGTAGGCACAGTAAACACGCTAAAAATCCTAGCATACAGCAGTCTAAAATCTTAGCTAAGGCATTTCAGGCATGTTCATTGACACTAAGTGGTATGAGGATAGTATTGCAAGATACACATGTATATTCAAAACCAAGGCTACAATGAAATTTCATGAAGCAACACAGATGAGTGATGCTCAAATACTTTGGATTTATTGTGCTTTTGATTTAAAACTTTTGGCCATTTTATATTCAGAAACCTCTTCCTGTTGCCAAGCTTTTTTACAATCTCCACATTCAATCACAGAGCCCCATATGGGGTTGTAACACAGTTTATAAAGTTCATATCCAGATATATACATCTTTGTAATGGCACTTATACTTGAGTTTCTAGCAAACAAACAAAAGTCATGAAGATAATGTGCCTTTGAACAAGAGAGGCCATGCCTCTGGAGGGAGCTGTTCAAATGGCTCAGTGGTTTGAAAGTACTTGCTGCACAACTATAAGGACCAGAGTCCAAGTCCTGTCATCCATATAACAACCTAAACATTCCACAACTGTCTAAAATTCTAGCTCTGAGGTATCCAAATCCCTCTCTTGGCTTCCATGTGCACACAGAGATGTACACCACATGTATGTACATACACCCTTGCATATACATATTCATATACAAAAAAGTAAAAGGTAAATATTTAAAATAGATGGTAAATTGAAAAAATACGGATGAATATTTGGAGAACTTAGAGACAACTGATCTTGGGAAAGCCTGTAGGATGCATCTTCATGGTCAGCTTGACTTTATGACCTCAGATTACACAGACTTACCATTGAGAAAAAAGCCCATGGGCTCTAGTGATTCACAGAATACTAATGAACATGTGAATGGATCAATAATTAGGACCTGAGCTAGATTAGCAAAATAAAGCAGATATTCTGTGTTCCCTGAATATTGCCCTCTCTTCTGATTGCCAGTCCCATCTTAACTGGACATTTCCACCCACAGGACATTCTGACTGTACAAGCTTGATAGTTTAAAGCTAAACACGACGTCATTAGTCTCTTGGCAGCATTATCCACCCCAGTTTGCACCTTCCTGAATCTTCTCCCATCAAGATACATCGATTCCATCCCCTAATTATCATTTCCTCCCTTCCTTCATTATCCCCACATATCCCCCACTGGGGCCGTTGTATCGGATTGTTTAAACTGTTATGATTTTCTCTTATGTGATCTCTCAGATATTAACAGTAGCTGCTCAAATCCTGTCTGCATAGATCCTCTAAGATTAAAAAGTGGTCATATCATTTCCAGCATGGAACTTGTCCATATTTCCTTCACTGTTTTGCTCAAGCCTACCACTTTTTTTTTAATCTGTAAAATACAATTTTATCCCTTTTTAAAGTGCACAATGAAGTGGCATTAATTGCATTCATAGAGTCTTATTACAATCGACAATGCCTATTTTGTTTTTCAAAAATTAACATTTATTTATATTCTATATAACTATTAGTTTTCTGGCTCAGAAGTTCCCACCGCCTTTCACAGCCCCAAAGAAACACGTGGAAGTTATATTAATTATAAAACTGTTGGCCATTGGCTATGGTTTCTTATTGGCTAGCTCTGACTTTATTATTATTATTATTATTTGATTTTTCGTGACAGGGTTTCTTTGTATTGCTTTGGAACCTGTCCTGGAACTCTCACTCTGTAGACCAAGCCTACCACTTCTAACCCTGCCATTCAGGATTTAGCCCCCATCCAGCTTTCACCACCACCCACCCACAGTGTTCCAGATGCAGCAAATCTCCTAGGGGCCTGGCAGAACCTAATATTGGGGTGGCTGTCCATGGTTCTGATTCATCTAGTTTTAGGTTTCTAGAATTTTTCTCTAACACTCGGCAGCTGACCAGATTTTCCAAAAGAGATTAGAAATCCACACTTTCTTTGTTTCTATTTTCTAGAAAATGTATAGTTACTACACAATAAAGATCATTCCAGCCTCATGTCTGCAAACCTGGAATGCCTTCTATCTTTCTTTTGTATTTTTAATATTCAGATAATAAAGAGAGCATAGGCATTTTGTGCATCTTCATCCAAACGTGCTTTAGTTGATTTCTAAAAACATTTATTGATTATCTGTCAGGGTACTGGCTTCACTGAGCCACACATAGGGCAAAGATGGGAAAAAGAGTTTATTCCCTCTGAGAGCTCTTAGTAAAGAGAAGAATGAACATGTAAATAAGAACTTAGACAGCAGTGTGACTAAGAGATAAAGAAAGTGTGCAGACAGAGTTCACAGAGAATAGAAACCTATTGTCAGGGATGCTTATTAGTATCTAACACTACAGTAACTACTTAACGTTGTCTCATGAAGCCCTTAGAAAACCCTCATAAGATACATGAAATTTTAGCCCTTGTTTAGAAGATTACACGTTGAGGCTTAGATCACCAAAGTGAGCTTGCCAAAGTCACATGACTGCTACATGCTGTAGACAGAATTAAAACCTAGGTTTTAAAATTCTAGACATGTCATTCAACTCCTCATTCTGCCTTACCTTTGCCCCAGAAGCATCCAGCTTGGGTAATGAAAGCTATCACTAAAAAGATGGAGGCTTCTGGTGAGGTCAAGGCTGTTTCAGCCCTTCTGAGGGGAAACCATCATCTAATGGGTGCTTTATTTTAACATTTTTATTTATTAGTATGAAGGTGTTTAGCTCACATGTATGCCTGTGCATCACATGCATTCAGTGTCCACAAAGGCTAGAAGAGAGCATCAGATCCCCTGAGTTACAGATGGTTGTGAGCCATCATGTGGGTGCTGGAATTTAAACCCAGGTCCTCTGGAAGAACAGACATTGTTCTTCAGTACAGACATCTCTCTAGCCACAAGTATTTGGTTTTAGATGTGACCATCAGTGTCTTCTGGTTCCAAAGTCTTCAGATGTGGAGGGATGATACCTAGAGCCTCCGTGAAGAGCTAGATAAATATATTGCTTTCCCAAACACAGAGTTCATGTCTGCTATTAGGTTTCCTGACTCTGGCTCTTATCCATTTTCAATCTCACTGCACTGGAGGCACACCCAAGGATTAATGGAAATAGCTGGACTGGAAATCAAACCAAAACAATGGGTGGGTGTGTGAAATGATACTTTAGTCACCTTAGAATGTTCCACATTGGTCTGGTTCATGCCAATCAATAATATTAAAAACAGATTTTTTAAAACATGCCAGGTGGTGGTGGCACATGCCTTTAATCCTAACACTTGTGAGGCAGGATGATCTCAGTGAATTCAAGATAGTCTACAGAGTAGTTCCAGGACAGCCAAAGCTGTTACACAGAGAAACCCTGTCTCCAAAAACAAAAACAAACAACAAATAAAAAAAAGTTAAGCTAAATCAACCAATCCAACCTGAACTCATGCTTCTATTAAACTTTGAAAGAGAATCTATGTGAAGAAAGTACAACCCCTCCCCCCATTTCTAATGTGTGCTCCCATTAAAACAAAGACTATTCACTGAGTAATTATCAATTGTCAGTCAATACATAAGTGCTTTATACACAAGTAATCACACTTAAATTTCAACTATGTTTAACAATCTTTTGAGTTAAGGAATTAATACCTTGCTCCCATGAAGAAGAAACTAGGAACTAAAAAAATTATGAATCCTTTAGGCAGAGGGTATAGAAGAGAGGTGACTTTTGAAGCCTATTCTGACTAACTACAGAACCCATGATCCCAGGATGATACTCCTCATCAAACTCACTTCACTGGAAGTAAGAGAGCTTGTTTTCTCCATATCCATTCTGGGAAGGAGGACCCACATTGACAAGTATAGCTATGTTGATTTGGAAAACCAGGGAGTAAGAACTGCATGTGGGAGAGATCTGAGTGGACGTTGCTTGAAGAGGGTCCAGTTGGCACTGATCTTTATGTCCATCTTTTTCTTCCAAGGTCTACCTACAAAAGTTCAACTCCCTCCTTATGACCTCAGTGATACCAGAGTAGATGTACTCTACCAGCTGATGTTACCTCTTCACTACATGTATCCTGCCCCTAATCATATCCTTTGCCAAGAAACTCATAATATATGGTAAGAAATAATTCTAGAATCTTATTTTAGCAAGCTAGCTGAGATTCATTTCTTTCTGGACCAAACAGATAAAGGAGAACTTTTGCATTTCCTTATTAAGCTGCAGGCTTTCAGACTGGGGCTTGTAAATCTTGAGGCCACCAGACCCTTGTAAGGTGGATAAGGCCCTTTATCCATCCTTCACCTCCAACCAGGTCTCTTTAGGGAAGGCTGAAGTCTCTTGAACCAGATGATATGGATATGAACCTAGCTTTGCCACTTCCTGGTTATGGAACTTGAACAAGCTACAATGGCCCTTGCCTCCTTTTCCTTAACATTAAAGTAATCATAGCACTCAACCAAGCTCATTACTGAGTTATTGTAAAATTAGAAAAGGTGTTGCATGTAAAGCTGTTAGAAAAAGTGACAAACACATAAAATATAAACTCTGAGTAAATGTTAGCATTATTTCCCATAATGGACTTCTGTGTCACTTCAAAATTCCATAACTACAGAGTGTCTTTGAGATAACCTAATGCTGCATGGGAACGTGAGCTGTGTGAACTCAGAAAAATCCCTGTGGAGTCACTGAGAGTTCAGCCTCCTCTTCTGATAAGCTTTCCTTCAGACCACTCATGCCATCTCTGCTAGCCATTTCAGGTGGATATATGCACATTCAGGTCTTTTGTTACTTTCTATAGAGACTGAACATGCTATTTTGTTTTGTCAACCTCACACAGACTGGGTTCATTTGGGAAAAGGAGACATCAACCAAGTGCATGCATACTCCCACAATATTAGCCTGAAAGCAAACTTATGGGGGCATTTTCCTGATGTGTAAGGGCAATCCCAGTGTGGGTGGTATCATCCTTATACAGGTGGCTCTGGGGTGTATAAGAAAGCAAACTAGGTAATCCTGGAGGAGCAATACAGTGATCAGTATTTCTTCATGACTTCTGTGTCCATTATTTCCCCTCCTCAATTCTTGACTTCCCTCAATGGACTGTAACCTTCAGCATGTAAGCCGAATGAATCCTTTCCTTCCCAATTTACTTCTGGTCATGGTGTTTTGTGACAACAATAGAAACTTAACTAAGACACTAAGTCACCAAAAATCCTTCATTTGTTCCTGTATCAAGAATATCATGGCCAACTGTGGTGACATATACCTTTAATCCTAATACTCAGGGGGCTGAAGTGAGAGGATGACAAGAATGAGACTGCTATAAGCTAGACGGCATCCTTTCTATAAAAGAAATGGAGGGAGGGAAGCAGATAGAGAAGGAGTAAACCAAAAAAGGGAGGAAGAGAGGAAAGGAGAAAGGAAAGAAGGAAGGAAGGAAGGAAGGAAGGAAGGAAGGAAGGAAGGAAGGAAGGGAAGGGAGGAAGGAAGGAAGGAAGGAAGGAAGGAAGGAAGGAAGGAAGGAAGGAAGGAAGGCTTGGAAAAGAACAGGAAATTCAATTTAGTGAGATGCTAGTGTGAAGGACCAGAACACTGTCTACGTGATTCTTAGCCCTTCTACCAAAAAGATTATTTTCCAAAATCTTCAAAGTATGTATTGCAGTTCAGATGTTGCTGAATCCAAAAGGCCTTTTTTGACCACTCAGAATTAAAACAGCATCTATAATCATGGCTTTATTTTATTAATTACTATTACTAAAATTATCTTTAATTTTTCATATATATTCTCTTTCCTCAACTATGTGTGTAAGAAAAAGAAATGTGTATGTTTTGATCTTTGCTATGTTAATATTTTTGATAGTGTCTTATACTTACTGGATTCTCAATATGCAATGGACGATGGATAGATAGGTATATGGAGGGAAGGGGAGGGAGAGAGGGATGGATGGATGGATTGATGGGATGAGATGGGATGGGATGGAAGAAGGATGAGTAAATGGAGAAAAGGAAGGCAAACAATACCTTTATACACAGCAGCGCCTGCTCTAGTTTCTTAGACTTACACTTTGAAATGCAGACTAACTCTAGAAAGATCTATATGAAACCCACTGAATCAAAGGATAAAAGACACAGGAACTTAAAAATCTGAGAAGTATAAACACAGCCCTTGCTCAGAGAAAGAGCTCACCATCAGGAGGCAGCAGCAGAAGACACTGTAGAGATAGTTTCAGCACTGACAAATAGAAGAGTTGAGTGTGGCCATCAGGAATTACACGTTTTCTAGAGATCCTTGGGCACAGGACAATAACAAGTATGAAATGCTTTGTGAACTGTCAAGTGCTGAGTTTACATGGGTCCCAGCTACTACTAGCTACTACTAAACACAGGAGGTAGGAATATAATTGTCTTCATATCCAGCTCAAAGACAACAGAACCCTCACTCACCTACCAAGGAATCCCAGTGCTTATCAGTGTGGCGTGTGTAAAGCAGACACTCAGAAACATCTGGTTAATAGAAATCGATACTCTAAAAGAAGAGGACCTCTTTTCACAAAGGAAATGTGGGAACAGACCAACCTCAGTAATAACAGAGCCACTCTTAGCAAGTTGCTCACCCTTTCTGAGGTCACCATCCTCGACTGTCCAAACAAAAGTGCTGCTCAGTTCACATGGCTGTGGTGAGGACCGAGGTGACTCAGGAGGAAGAAGAGGAGCCTCCGAACACAACGCAGATGACCCACATGACCCCTGTGACAACAAAATGGAAAGTGGCTGATCACTGAGGATTTGTAGTGGCACAGTAGGGGACAATAGGGTGTGATCCCCAACCTTCCTGCCATCTTGAACCACTCTAGAAATGGAGGAGGAACTAGCTTACCTTCAGTATATAAAACATGTCAGCACTGACATATCACAAGAAGAGAAGGACTGGATGGAAAGCTGCACCAAGTGGATAAAAGGAAGAACTTTATTTAATTCACTGGGAGATGAAATTGTACGTTGGCTAAAGTCACACTGAGGGGTTGGCAGGACCTCATCTTTCATCTGGAATAGGTACATCAAAATAACTTTCAGAATTGTTGCAGGGGTTCAGTGAGGTGATGTATGTAAAGTGTTGGACTTTAAATACAAAGACATGACCCACCATATTCCTCTCCTTCTGTGCCTTTTCCCAGTTTGGTTGGGTGTCCTGTCCTCAAAGCCATGGTACTGCTGCAGCATCCCTGCTGAGAGGCTATGGTGCACATTTGTTCATCAATGCAGGCTAGTGGCCCTTTCACAATCCAGTGCTGCCAGGATTGGTCTCCATAGCACAGCTCTGGTCATGTCACTTCCTGTTCAAATGCTTTTCATGACCTTCTATCACCCCCAAACAGCAATGTCTGTAAGCTTTGAGTGAAACCCTCCCAAGTGTCCATCCAGCTCGGAAGTCCCATGGCACCACAACTTGGAACAGCCTATTTCCCAACTGAATAAGGCTAGTCAACAGGCTCCTATGCCTGCCACACCCTACTCAGTCATGTGTAACATACTCTGAAGGAGAATTATGTCTGCTTTGGGATACTAGGAGCCATGCAGGCACGTTTCGTCCAGTATGGCTCCAGTCAGAATCTGTGGGATCATCAGTGGGGATTTTCACCATTGTGTGTGCTTCTCATAAAATCAGAGTTCCCTTGGCAATGCAGTCAGCAGGGCCTTCTCCATTACCAGTCTCAAGGGCTCCCTAACAGAACCCTGCTTAATTTCTTCCATTTCTTCTCCTCTAACAGAACTGTCAGGTGCCTGTCTTCTGGTAGCCTGGCAGAGCGTGCAGAAATCTGACTGGAGCTCTATCTCACTCTTGCCTTTCATTTGAATCAGCAGTGCAATGCCTTCCTCACTCCCTCTTTGACTGAGGGACCTGAGATAGACACATCCAACTCTATCACACTTGAGAGACCCTCCTGCCCCTGTTCTTCTCCTCCACATCCCACTCACCACACAAGGGGGCTTATGCTAACAAATTGCTTTCATCTGCATCCAGCTTCACCTCTGACCTTAGCCTTCCTGGAGTTGGCAATCTTCCCTCAGCCTCCCAAGCCAATGCCATAGATTTTTTTTTCTGCTGCCAAGAGCAGCTTCCAGTGACATAAGAGATTGCCTGTTTGGCTACAATGAAACCATAGATGGTAAATGACTCTTTTTACCAGTGCAGCACAGGAATGAGAAGGCTGACCACCATTGCTTAGGCCCCGTTCACTATCCTGGTACCATGGAAAACATTTTGATTAGGCCAAACTGGATGATAAATCTGGGAGTTCAGCCCATAAAGACACCAAATCCACTTTCTGCAGCAGATGAATGGGCAGGCAGCCATGCAGCCTGATCAACATTTTCCTTGGCTAGAAGTGGAAATGGAGGTCCCTGTGCCACCATTCACTGCATTTGCAAATGCTCATTATCAGTTCACAAGACCACCCAGTCCTCCACAAAGGCCCTTCTGAAGCTTCATCCATGCTCTGTGGTAGTGTTCATTTTAATCTGTTATTCCATGATATTATAGACTCAGAGCTGGAAGGTATTTAGGGTTCAACTTGTTTAGTTTCATAATGTTGGAGCCACTATTACAAATGATATGTATTTTGTGGTCACTCAATGCAGGAGACAGACAGAAATGGGTTCCTCTGGACCTTCTTCAGAAACTTGAGATTTGAGAAGAGCCCTTTAAATGCAATGAGTCATTCCCAACACCACGCATGTGCAAGTCCCAGGTCTATCATGTACAGAGAAGTGATCACAGACTTGATTAGCTCTGTTCATGAGGTCACCAGGTTCACTGACCCAAACCCATTACCAGGGCTTATGTGATAAAGGAAAAGTTATTTAAGCACACTGGACTCAATCTTCCTCACTAGAAATGAGGGAAAATAACACAAACTGCCTATCAGAAGCAAAAGATGGAAGACATGCATGATGTATTTGAACTCAGGAACCCATGGGGACATTAGCTGAGCAGGAATGCCTACAGGTGAAAAACAAATCAAGTTGGAATCAGATTTCAGACTCCCTTTGACTCTGCCATATCTTAGTTGTTTGACCTTGGGTGACTTACCTAGCATTCCCATCCCTGGATTTTAGGATTTACTTTATCCTATAACTCTTTGAATAGTTTTGAGTATTAAGCACATAACCAAGAAGGCATTTTATAAAATTGAGAATGATGGTGATGGTGGTGTATGTACAAGCCTGAGTCAGCCCCAGTCTCCTTGATCTTGGTGGGAGACTGGTAACCAGCCTGTAGATTGGTTACTACAACCAAACCAAAAGCATCCTAAGCCAGCTAGTGAGGGCAATCTTCTAATGTTTACAAACCTAGTAATTATTAGACCTGAGGCGAGAGAAACATCTTTGTATACCATACTAGGAGGTGTTCTCCCCCCTCTCTGTTACACACACACACACACACACACACACACACACACACACACACACACATCCTTGTAGCTTTACATAGAACCTTCAGCAGTGGCTGCATCTGCCTTCAGGCACCAGCTTCTAACAGTCAGCCCCTAAAACCATGATCTGAGATTCTAATAGGTAGCCTCACAAATAAGTACAGGGCCATAGCTAAGTCTCCTGGGATGACATCATCCAAGGTCCCAGTTCCCACTGGGCCCTGAATCAGGGCTCTGTAGTAGTACTACCTCCATTTTGTCCTTCCAGCTCTAGGGCAGACAGTGCCTTCCTATGCCTGCTATTCCTGGGATGCTTTACCTGTATTCATTTCCCTGTTGGTCCTTCTTGCATGTTATGATCAACTCCTTATAGATATTCCAGTTTTTAAAAATCACACAGTATGCATTCTATCTCCAACAAAGCCTTTCAAACACACTTCCTATCAACCCTAGAAAAATGTTGTTTATGTATCTATTCATTGAATTAAATGAGCCTTGGAGAAGCTAAATATATACCCAAGATTGTAAAACTGAGGAGAAAGCTGAGTGTCTGAACTCAACCCAAACACTGACTTCTAGATCAATCTACACTTTTTACACCAAACCATGAGCCCCCCACCCTTAACTAGACAACATGAAGCTACCTGACTCTAGATACCGGAGAAATCCATTGTAGTCATTATTTTAAAAACTGCTGATTTTATTTAACTTCCCTTGGTGTTGATAGCCAGTCATGTATGTTTGAAACTAAAATTTGTTTTTTATAAGCAGGCAGAGATAAAGTTAAAAGAAAATTAAAGATTAAATAGATCGCATGTTAGGCTTGCCTTTGACTTAGCTCTGAGGCCTCAGGGAACACATTCCCCCCCCCTCTCGCTCACCCTCGCTCTCTCTATTTCTTTGTCTTTAAACCAGTGTTTGGGGGTTCAATCCACTATTCTGAGTGCAGTTTTGTAATGATTTTTCTTCCCTCTACACTGACACCTTCCTTATACATACTGAAATATTTTCAGCAACAAAACCTTCAATTAGAGTGAATAAATGAAGTCTTCAGCATACCACTCTTGAAGGGCTTTCAGAGTCTGTATTGGAATAATCAGCGGAAGACTTGGCAAACACAGCAGAAAGGTATGGGACTCTGATTGAGATGGTTCAGGTGCCATTGGGGAGTTTGGAATGCTGGGGGCTGACAGTAGTTGATCTTGGGAGATGACATGGAAAAGGTAATGACAGAAGAGGTGAGGACAGTATCTGGCCACTTGCCTCCACATGCAGTCCCACACTGAAAATATCTTCAGTAGAAATTTGGAAGGCCAACTTGTGACCCTAGGATGCTGGCTGTAGTTGGGCCTTGATCGTAGAATTGGAAGAATGTCTGACTTCTGGGATGCTCCCCACCCAGGGCCTCTGCTTTTCCTTAGTTTGATGAGGTGATCTCCAACTCTTTTCTTTAGTGCCTAAGTCACTGCTCCAGTACCAGCATCCAAATCACATACCCAAACCCCCCTGGACACAGGCCACTGGGTTTGAGCCAGCATCCAGTGAGGCTGTGGCATTGAGTCTTGTCTCGATCACCATCTTCCCTTTGAGAGAACAAATACCCATTTAAAGAAATAGCCTCACACCATAGGCACAAACCCATGCATAACTTTGGCTTCTGCTGTCAGTCAAAAGAAAAAAACAGAAACCTAGCCTTGTGGTCACATCTGTAACCAGAGCAGTTATGATACAGGGCATTGCTTCAAGTTTGAGTTCAGAGAGCAAAAGAAAGAAAGAGAAGAAGCAGCCAAAAAAATCAGAAGTCTTCTCTAGGCTTCCATATCTTTTGGCCTTCTGATGGGAGATGTCTTCTGTATATATATATTTACCTTATTGGTTGATGAATAAAACACTGATTGGCCAATAGCCAGTAGAGGCTGGAAAATAGGTGGGACTAGGAGACAAGTACAGTTCTGGGGAGAAGAGAGACAGAGGCTGTGAAGAGACACTATGTATAGACCAAGAAGATGGGACATGTCAGGCATGCTCTAGTAAGATAAGATCATGTAGAAATACATAGATTAGTAGTTATGAGTTAATTCCGATAGAGCTAGCCAGTAAGAAACTCTAGCCATCGGCCAACAGTTTAATAATTACTATGTCTCTGTATGATTGTTTGTGGCTGAAGGGCAGTGGGACAGAAACTTCTGTATTCACCTTCTGAATCTCATTCATGTGCAGATACCATGGGACAGTATGACCCTAGAATTCAAGACTTTCCCTTTTTATATCCTGATGGTCAGTGCAAGGGAGAAAAGTAGAGAAAGTTAGGGGAGAACGTACTTTAAATACACTGTGTTGTTTGAGCCCTATCTAAGGGATGATTAGAATAAGTCCAACCCTCACAGTCTTAGCTCCCCATGTATAAGCCAAGGCTTATCACACACTCCTTGTAGAGAAATCAGGCAGACACCACCACTCTATAAAACATGACAAATCTTCACCAGAGTGTCAGGACATCGCCAAGAATGTAGCAAATGAGAATGACTTTATCTGCTGGGATTTCTCTAAGAAGGTCACATTTGATCTATGGGTGAGAGAGACAAAATTGAAAGCCAGCTATGAGCAGGATGGCTAGAACTATGCTAGATAAAGCATCCTTTTAGGGAAGAGGCTGACAGTTTCCCAGGGTGGAACATGGTGGGCACACAAGTGAGTGGTAGAATGAAATGATAGAAGTCTCTGGGAAAAGCAGGAGCCCCTTCTCTTCCTCCCCTCAACTTCACTGCTCTAGACTCTCCATCAGCTTGAAGGGAAGCTATATGACTGGCCTGCCTTTGTGTCTCATTTCAGACATGTTTCAATCTGTCCCAACTCAGGTCTGTAACAAACCTTCTGTGGGTGCAAACAAGATGCACTCATTTCCTCTCTACAGATGCCGGGCTTTCTCCTTGTGTTGGAACTGACCCTTTATTCTACAAAGTTCACCTATGCTGTGCACATGATGCAAGGGGCTTGAGGTGCAAGCGCATGTGTCTTTGTCTCCGTCATGGTATTCTACTTGAATTGCATCTACAACTCAGCCTTCCAGTGAGCACAAACAGGCACAATTATTAAACATTGAAAATGCTGATAAAGAAGCGGTATTAGGCAGCTACAAATATGCTTAGACTCTAAGTCAACAGACATCAGGCACTTACCTAAGAAACGGCTGCCACTTAGGGATGTGTAGTTTACAGATTTGATCAAGGGTGACAAGCAATGCATTCTGTGTCTAACTCTCCTATTTTTTTTCTTTCTAAAGTGTGTCTAACCAAGACTAACATACCATCCAGTTCACCATAATTCACACCATAGTTTGTGATGTTTGCTTTCCCAAAGATTCTTACACTGAGATCATAGCTTCACAAATAACAGTATTGGGATAGTGGAGCTGAGGGGAGATTAGGCCGTGGAGTGGAGCCCTCTTAAACGGGATTACTCCCTCGCAGAAGTGCTCTCAGAGAGCTCTTACCCTCTTCTGCCATGTGGTCTGCACAGCAAAACCACAGCCACATACAAACTATAACTCAGGCCCTCACCAGACACTGAATATGCCAGTGCCAGCATCTGCAACCTGGAGAAAGTACGTCTGTTGTTTACCAGCCACACAGTCTCTTTACCAAGCAGACTCAGACATTTATGTAATCACCACTGTCTAGAGTTATACAATGTTGCAAATTAGACATTACACCCAGGAACCCCAATTCCTTTCCCTCCCAGAGCCCTTCTCAATATTTATTTCTATAATAAACTCCATGCTTTGAAATACGCAGATTATCAAATACAATGTATTATTAAGGTGCAACCAAATTATATTCCTATTGTTCTAAAACATTCATCAACATTTTTATCACCAGGAGATAACCAAGGTTACTATTCTCAGCTCACTGCGATCCAGCCACACACACATAGATGTGACATTTGAGTTAGCATGCGAAACCTGAAAACAGGTGTCTCTTTTCCCTTTGGCTTTCTGGCACATTAAAAATAACTAGAGCCCCACTACCGTGACATTAGAGCCGTAATAGACTTCTGCAGTCTGTAAAACAATGCCCAAAGAAACTCAGCTCTCCCCTTACAAAAAGAACAATGCAATACATTTTTTATCGAGTTTTAAAATGGTGAATAGGAAGTAGGGGGAAAAAACAGCAGCCAAAACATTTTTTTAAGCAAACATATTCAAAAAGATTGTCTTCATTTTAATTTGGTTTAACATGAACAGCATGGAATGAAAGAAGGAAATACTAACAACTCTTTGGTGTCCCTACATAATCCAAAATAACCAAGTGGAGGAAATGGAATTATAATGCATTTTATCTTCTGTGTGCCAAGAACTGTAAAAAACGATAATTATCACAAGTATTTCCCAGCTTTAATAGTAATAAGAAACTAAAGTTCATGTCACTAAATAAATTACCACATATTTAGACATTTAGTAAGTAATAAAACCAGGATTTGAATTCAAGATTTCCTGGCATAAAGTCTATGTGTCTTTATTTATTTTTTTCCACAATGTCATTTCCATTTCCTGAGAGAGAAACAATTCAATGAGCAATTTCAAAGCTCTTGTGTCAGAGAGTCATTTTCACTCATTCTGCAAATACCCATTGAGCCCCTTGTACTTCCCAGGCTCTGTGCCTGCCACATAGAGGCCTTGGGCCAATGACAAGGTAGGCATGCTGCTTACACAGCTGCTGAGTGTCCTAAACACAAACCGGTGAAGGGATGTAGAACAGAGGGCTATCTGACTTCTATTTTCACCATGCTCACCATGCATAGCTCAGTGTTCCCAGATCTACAGCAAAACAAGGGCAGGGCATCAGGCACAGTCAAGTTCAGCAGAGGGATGACACTTGAGATGTATCAGCACAGCCAAAGATCCCCCCTGTTTGTAACATATTATAAATCATGGGGCTTGGAGACTTCCCCATCAAGGGAGCTAGTGTAATTGGTGCACCTTCTCTCGTAGCATTTAAGGTGTTATCTCTATAAATACAGTGCATTTTGCTTTAATAAAAGATGAATTTTCCAGAACAGTGACAGTATTGACCTTACATATTATCCAAATAGAAACTGTAATGAAACAAGTCCAACAGTGAGTAGTTATAATAGATATGCAAATATTGGTCTTTTCTTAAAGGTCTTTCGGCCTACTCACACGTGTCTCTTATGTGTCTGAGGGTGAATTCAGCCTGCATTTATAATCTCAGAGGATGTAGGGGAGGAAGAAAGAAGGGGGTTGGGGAAGTGTACATAACAATCCTGGAAGGTAGTGTCCAGGAAGGCTACACCAAGTCTCCAGCTCTGAGAACACATTTGGGGGTAACTGTTATGCATTAACTGTGTTTATAAATGCTTCATTTGATCAACACCAGTATGGACATTGCTATTTTATAGATAAGATGAATGAGGCTCAGATAGGCTGTACATGTTCATAGCCACACAGCTCACAAATAGCACCCTAGTCTCAGCACTCTGATACCTCTACCTGAAGGTGCCTGCTGGTTCAGCTAAAACCAGCTCAGTCAGGGTCTAGCTGTAACAGCTGAACTGAACTTACAAATTAATTTTCTTATAATTCAAGTAATAAGTAGCTATCAGATATCTACTGTTTACTGTTGTTAGTATTATAGGAAGTGGTTTATAATCTAAAGATGTCAAAAATTGAATCAAGATACTATGGGGTATCCAGCCAGCTCCAATCAAAACTTCCACAACACATTCCCTGACCTTAAGGCTCAGTGAACATCTCAAAAAAGGACGTCAAAAGATTGTAAGAGCCAGAAACCAGGGAATCTGCCATGAGATTGTGTCTGTCTTCTATATGTGACAGAAAAGCTATATCCATGAAATATCAATAAGATGTCTGTCCACACAAGGCCTGAATCAATGACAACACCAGTTGGCATGCCATGGATGAGGGAAATTTTACGGATTTTCACCCATAGATGAAAAGTTACAGGCAATTAACATTTCTAAGAGGAGACTTAGTCTTCCCTAGGATGAGCCCCCTAATTGGTTACCCAATACCAAGTAGTCAACCCTAAAGTCGTATCCATATGGGCAATACTAAATGAACTCAGCAGGTTGTATTCATTCGTGTGAGCGTGTGTGTGTGTGTGTGTGTGTGTGTGTGTGTGTGTGTGTGTGTGTGTATGTAAATGATGCCATGAATATAAGAAGCATCAGTGGGTGTGTGGGGAAGTGAGACAGATTAAAGGCAGGAGGAAAATTATGTCAATATAGTTCTCACATTTGAATTTTAATTAATTTTAAGAAGGGTATGGTGGGGAAAGGGACTAGAGCCCCTGAACAAATTGGGGGCATGGGGGAGGGAGGGAGGAGAGAAAGGAGGGAAGAAGAGGAAGGGGAGGAGAACACAAGGGATCAGGAAGATTGAATAGGGAGATAAATAGAGGAGAACAAGAAAAGAGACACATCAATAGAGGGAGCTATTATAGGTTTAGAGAGAAATCTGGCACTACAGAATTGTACAGAGACCGACAAGGATGACCCCAACAGGAATCTAAGCAATAGTGGAGAGGCTACCTTAAATGTTCTTCCCCTATAATGAGAACGATGACTATCTTATATGCCATCCCAGTAGCTGATGGGAGCAGAAGCAGAGATCCACAACTAAGCACTGAGTTAAACTCCTGGAATCCAGTTTCAGTGAGAAAGGAGTGACTAACAAAGGGGTCAAGACCATGCTGGGAAAACCCACAGTAACAGCTGACCTGAGCAAGTGGGAGCTCATAGACCCCAGTTTGACAGCAACAAACATAGGGCCAAATCAGCACCCCCTGAATGTAGGTGTCAGCTAGGAGGCCTGGGCACTCTATGGGGCCACAGGCAGTAGAACCAAGATGTGGTACCTAGTGCACAAACAGACTTCGGGAGCCCATTTCCCATGGAAGGATACTCCCTTAGCCCAGAGACACAGGGGAGGGCCTAGGTGCTACCCCAAATGACTTGACAGATTTTGATGATCCCCCATGGAAGGCCTCACACTCCCTGGAAAGTAGATGGGAGATGAGATAGGGGGATCGGTGGGGGGCAAGGGAGGATGGGAGGGAGAAAAAACTGGAATTGATATATAAAAAAGATTGTTTCTAATTTAAATAAAATGTATTAATTAAAAAAAAAAGAGGTGATGTAGTATAGATCTGAAAGACTTGAAAGGGAGTGGAATAGATGTACAATTCAACTCCCCTTAATACAACTGTAAACAGCCCTTTAGTGAAACCCACCAACAAGTCTGCAACCATAAAATAAAACTATCCCATTGTAGAGTTGCCATCCAATGGCCAGTGTGGATTAGAAAGCTGTATTGTTCAATCCTTGTTTATTTTTGGATAGACTGGACGCTTCACTGCCCATCGGTGGGAAGTGTTGCTAGTTCATTAGCCAGATTGAGCTGTGTGGAGTGTAAACATAGAGGAGGTTGATTCTCTCTCATTTGTCTTCTCCAGCCATCTGATGCATCTCTCCCCCAGGCACAGGCCCTGGAAATAACACAAGTTTCTTTCCATTTTCAGAAATAAAAATCTCCAGCACCAATGATGATTATCAAAACTGCCATCTCGTTCATTGTGTACACACCCCTTTCTCTCACCCCTGCAATGGGCAGCCTGAGTCTGGGTGAGTCAGAGGTGGAGAGAGGGTATGTCTGCTCCCTACATGTCTTCTTCCCTTCTTCTGGGGGGCTAGAACACAAAGGGAGCCCTTCGGAACTAAGCCTTTCTTATCTGTGCTGTTTGTGACTTCCCTGACTTCACACTGCCATTCATAGTGCCAGAGTTTAAGAAACCAATGCAAGCTTCTTTCACAAGCAAATGCAAATCTTTCAGGGCACCAGCTTAGATACAAAGGGGACAGATAAGCCCCTATGTTCATAGACAGCCTGACAGAGAATGGGAGGCCACTCTCTTCTTGAAAGCACTCCACACTTCAACGGGAATTTTCTGGAAAATTCTCTCACTTATCTGGGGGAATACACACATCACAGAAAGAAAAGAAATACTCAGTATTCCTCCTCCCAAGCCAACTTACGATCTGGCCATCCCCTCACACCCTTAGCTATATATATATACCTATATCAGCTTTGAATAAATAATTAGAGGTAGGCATATAGCACATAGCTAAGGCTTCTAGGCTCTTCTTAAGTAATGTCTGTATAATGTTTTTGTTCTTCATTGCCCTTTGCCAGCTGTGAGTTCTAATTGTCATTTGAAAATTTACTGTTCAGCAAGCAATTGGTAAAATGATATCACTAGCCTCTATTATCTGAAGCCAGCAGGAACCTTGCCTGTTTGTGCACTACAATGGCATAAGCATGTGTGGCAAAGTCTATTCACAAAAAGCCTGCATTCCAGGAGTGAGCGGTACAAATCTACTCCATGCACAAACCCCACGGTCAAAAGTATGGACTGTGAAGATTATTTTCCATGGACACATTAAGAAAATTTAAAGTGTGTAATAAGGAAAGGCTAGCTTAAGGAGGTGACATTTGGGCTAGAATTGAAACATAAAAGAAAGAGATATTGTGTTATGCCAAAAGGAACATTCTGGAAAATTAGAATATCTTATACAAAGGCCCTGAGGTAAAGGCCTCAATTGTAAAGAAAACACAAGAGGCAGCTGGAGCCAGAGACATGAGCAGGTGATAGGTTTTATGAGAATTAACCCCTAGAGTAAGGATTAATTCAGATAAAATACAAAGCCAGTGGAAGATTTTAAACAGGGAAATGATGTGCTGCATGTTTGGAAATGATTTTTTTCGTCAGTTTCTCTAACAAATGGATCATGTGAAGCAAGGTAAGAGAATAGTAATGCAAACAAAATATGATGGGTAGCATGGACTTGGAACTTAGCATGGGAAATAGAGAGAATGCATATACTTAGAGGACTAAGAGCTAGAGAGATACCACAGAGGTTAAGAGTGCTTGATATGTGAGCATGAGGACCTAAATTCAAATTCCCATTACCTGCATAAAAACCAGGCATGGCCACGTGTGCTGGCAACCCCAGTGACAGGGAGAGGAGATAAGGGAAATTTGTGGACTCCCTAGCCAGCCAGCCTAACTGAAACAGCAAGGTTGAGGTTCAGTTCGAGGCAGAAAATAAGGTCAGGGGGATAGAACAAGATACTTACATCCTCCTCCAGACTCCACACCCACGCATGCATATATATACTATATATGTACACACACACAATAGAAATAATGACAGAACTAGCTAATAAATTGCATGCTGGAGGGGAAAAATAGAAGTAAAAATATAGAGTATACATTTGAGCTTGAAGAATTTCCTGAGGGATGTCATTTCTTGGAAAGAAAAATATTATAGTTATGCTATTTTTATCCAAGTGAAATTTAAGATGTCTTATTGATTTTTCAGGTGAGGGTAGAGTAGGCAATGGGCATTTATATTTCTGAATCTAAAGCTCCTGCATGGATCATGCTTAAAGAAGCATTTTGGAGACCCCCAGCAATTATTAGAAGGCACTTGAAACATGTTAGAGGGAGTGAGAATTTCTAAAGCAGCATTCAGCTCACATGGGGACCCAATGCAGATTATGATGTGCAGGGTGTGGGTTGATTGGCTGGTAGTGGCATATCTAGAAAGCTCCTAGATGATAAAATAATGCTGTGCTGGAGACATGGCCCTACACAACAGGGGTCAAGAGAAGAGTTTAGGTGGAGAAGCTGGCTGGGGACTGACGCCTCTAATAACCAGAATCTCTAGCAAGCAAGTGAAGTGAGCAATGGTGACATCCATGTTTGTCTCTTGGATCTTTTTCATTCTCCCTCCCTTTCTTCTACCCATAACAATTTCTGAGTCCAATTTGGCATCAAGAGCTATGTTTAACAGTTGCCTATGTTCCTCTACTGACTAAAGTTTGCCAAATCTTAATTCAGTCTTTTATTCTACAGGTAAATGTCTCACTCCCTGCTGATAAGGCCTTCCTTCTGAGTTCAAAGTCTGTTTGCCTGTTTCTGAAAATATCCAGATTAGAAATTTAAGAATGTAAACACCTGTTTGATAGGTTCCTTCGGGGGCCTTAACTACCTCTCTGCAGATGGTGTAAGAGGAGCAGGGAAAAGCAATGATAGGGTGCTTTCCTTGACCTTGGAGACCAAAGCAACGGGAGATTGAGAAGTTTGGCCATTTTCCAAACTGTACCCACATGTGGTGTAGCCTCTTTCTATTTGGGAGACAGAAGAAAAAAAAAAAAAAGATCATGTCTTCCAAAGCTTATGTTTCACCAGAACTCATTCTGATTGCATTGATGAGGAGAAAATGAAGGAAAACAGAGGAATAAGAATCCCCCCACACACACACACACACATATACACAAACACCATCTTCTACTTAAGGGAAACAACCCAGGCTGCGTCTGACTCATCCACAAGCAAACAAGTCAGTTAAACTAATGGTGCCACAAGGCAGTCAGGTCCCTAGTCTAACTAAATTGTATCATGCTTACTCCACAGCTCAAACACAGGGAGGAAAACAGAAGGTGGAGGTGGGGGAGGACTTACCTTCGAAGAAAATCATAGTAATAAGAGATGGGACATTAAAAAGCAGAGTTACCAGCCCTACAACTTACGACTGCTTTGAAAAGCACCAGCCCAGTGAAAGATGCCCACCTACTGGTGAGGTCATAAGAACCCCTTTCACAATGCCACAGTAATGTGGAGTGATGAGGCTTGGCCTTATCCCCTCAGCCTACAATGCACTAAGAATGCTGGGGTTTAGAACAGGTCTAAAGAGTCTAAGTATGGGACCTAGGATTTACCCAAATATTGGAGAGAAGAGGATGGACTATTTTATCAGCTCATACTTCTATCTCCTCACCTAACAACATGAACGCTTTGCCCACATGGAGGGTGTCTTGATGTGAAGAGTAATGCCACACATGTGATCTGAGGCTCTGTAACACTGCGAAGGAAATGCCACCCTTTTTGTTTTCACGTGTGTAGAAGCTAAGGCATGAAGATATCATGGGATTCATCTAAAAGTACTTCCCACGTCAACAGTACTTCAAGGGATCAAGCAGAGGCTGAGGAACTCATGCTCCACATCCACTCTAGAGTGGGATGGACATGTGAAGGGCAGCACCATCATTCTCACCACCTGACAGAGCTGCTCACCCACCCCTCTGAAGTGTGCTCAGTTCTCAGCTAGGGGGCATTCCCTCATTCCAAGACTTTGAAGGCTTCCAAGTCAAGTTTACTGCTCAGAGTATGATTCATGTTGATTGTCAGCTTGGCAGGACCTAGAATCACCTAGAAGTCAAGCCTCTGAGTATACTTGTGAGGAATTACCAAGACTAGGTTAATGGCATGTAGAGACCCAGACTAAACACGGGCAGCATCATCCACATGGGCTCTGATCTTGGACTGAACAAAAAAAAAAAAAAAAAAGCCTCAGCACTATCATTAATCTCTTTCTGCCATGTGAATGTGGGCATCATGACTTCCCTGTAAGGATGGAAAAATTTAGCCTAACTCTCCACTGACCCCAGAAAGCTAGAAGTTTAAATGCTGTCCCCTGGCAGTAAGCAGGCAAAAGGTCACATTCTTTGCTGTTTACAATAGGGTTGTGTATGACAAGACCTGTGAGTAAGTGAACACAGAAAATGAGCTCTGTCATCCCACCCAGGAGTCCCCGTAAATGCAGACCTCCCAGGCTATAGAAAACTGATTGGTCTATAAAGCTCGGGCTCTGGATGCTATGAGATGATTGGTTTAAGATGTGTGGGTTTTGTTGTAACTCTATAAAAGCTGTCTCAATTCTGTACTCAGGGTCCTCAGTCCTGCATGGTGTATGGCTGTGGACCCCAGTGCACTTGAAATATAAAAGAACTCATGCTTTTACATCAAGACCACTTCTAATGAGTGGTTTCGGGTGCCGCCTTCCTGAGTCGGGGCGTGAGGGTTCACGCTCTCCAAGTCTTTCAATGGGCCACATCTTTGAACTGTGAGCCCAAGTAAACATTTCCTTCCTTAGTTGCTTTTCTTGGTTATTTTATTATAACAATAGAAATTATACACTTAGCATTAATGTGTCAAAACTGTGTGATATAACTGGAATTGTTTTAAATCCTAAGATGTTCTAGCACATGTCCCAGCATGGCCAACACATCTTGAGTGAGGAAGGAAGGTTGAGAGAGGAGTTGTGCTAGAAATGTCAAGGGAAAGAGGGCTAATAATGGCAGTGGAGCTTTTATTCATGTATCCAGGGTTTGTACTCCTTAGCCAATGCCAGGAGGTGGTGGTGGTGGTGGTGGTGGTGATGTCTGTCTTCACTGGCCGTGACGGTGTGATGGTTGGTAATTAAGATGATTATAATGGTGGTGGTGGTGGTGCTCTGCTGCTGGGCTGGTGGTAGTGGTGGTGGTTTCTCTGGTCATGATGGTAATGATGGTGCAGGTGACTGCCAATCACAGTGTTGAAAGGGCATAATTTCAGACATGAAACTGACCTAGATATTTAAGTTTTATTGCATACTAGCTGACTCTTCTCCCAAACAGAGGTGATGTTAACTACATTGCTTGGCCTTGAGTCAATTCTTTTCACATCAATGAACAGGAACTCTTCCCCTGAACCTTGATGCTAAATGTCAAGTGCATAGGGATAAATGAAACTCCATCCTTAACCTTGAGAAGGTGATGAGAAAACAGAGCTTTTGTTATAATCTAAAACCTACCATAAACTTCCCGTAAAAATGGAAGGTATATACAACATGTTCCAGAAGCATAGATAAAGGTGTGATTAATTTTATATACATACAGTTCTAAGGAAGGCTTCACCAAGGAGGCACCTAAACCCCCCCCCCAAATCCTTACAGGTAGGGCAGAGAACCATGGATGCAAAAATGTAGGGTCCTGAGTTCCAGTTGCCTATGGAAACAGCAAGCTCTGTGCTATGAAGCTTGTTCTGCATAGCATAAAGCACCATCTCTGCACAATTAAAAACATACTACAGTGACATGGTTCCATGGCCAGCACAAAGCATAAAGGCTAAGTCCTATCCTCAGCCCTTTCAACTTCACATATACTTCTAGCCTGCTCTCTGCTTCAGGGTCAAGATGGCATAGCCTTCCCTCCCATAGCCCCAGGGTTGCACTCACTCAATCAAAGAAGTCAGAGAACATAAAGCATTTGTTAAAAAAAAAAAAAAAATGTAGGGGATCACTCAGAGACAAACTGTGAGGCAAACATGCTACTCATGTGGCCAGCAAGAGTAATCAGGAGCATTTTCATGAAGTCAAACGTTGTACTAATGAGAGGGCTTCAGGCTAATCATATTAGGACCTATTATGACTCATTATCCCACATAAAATAATGCATGGACTGGATAGAATACAGGAAAATAAAGCCAAAATGAAAAGAACACTCACAATCTCACTACTTAGATAAATAACTGGGTTTTTTTTTAATTTTCACTTTCACAAAAATGGAATTAATGTGAAGTAAATTGTTATGCAACTAGTCTTATTTCAAAGGAAAATAGTCTGCAAGTATTTTCTCTGTGTCATGGAATTTTCCACATTTTAATTTTGAAATGTTTTAGCTCTAAAACATGATTTTTAACAACGCACAGCACAAGAAATAAAATACTCGCTCACTGAACCTGAGTGTTGTCTGGTGGCTGGGAATCTGTGAAGTGGTAGACATGGAACCACTTACCCCGTGTCACAGACCAGCTCTCCAGTCCTTGGTCTGGCTTCCTGTTTGCTAGTCGCTCACTGTCAGGAGCCTGCCACACTGGTTAGAGAGCAGCTTATGGATCACCCCAGCAGACTAGATCTACAGCCTACAGTAACAATGTGCTTTCTGTTCTTTGCAGATTGAACCATAATGAGAAGCCCTTGTCATAATGAGAAGCCTTATTCACAGACTCCCATCACAGTGCTCTGCCTCCAAGTGATTGTTTTCTGTTTGTTTGTTTGTTTGTTTGTTTGTTTGTTTGTTTGTTTTTCTCTTTTGTTAATTTTTCTTGTTCATCCCAGGGCTCATCATGGTTCATTCTGAGTGCTTATAAAGAAAGGGTGGCTCAAACATTCAGAGTCTAGGACAGATGAGGGCAGATGTTAAGAATATGAGTTCCAGGGTTAAACTTACTCTCGGGCTACCACATATTTATTACTTAACTCTCTAAGCCTCAGTTACTTCATCAATAAAACAGGGACAAACCCAGTCCTGCTTCCCATCCTCAATCTGGGAGGCTGACAGCCCCTTTATTGTGACCTAGCATTCTACCACCAAGACCCCATTTTTTTATGACAGTGATCTTCCTGAAGGATGTGAACTAGCTGCATACCTATCTCCATGGATACTCAGATTGGTTGTCTGAATTCCCTTGAGCCATGACCTCAGGCAATAATTGGGTTAATGATGCTCTTCTGTTGGATTTTAAAGTTTATTCTCAGTGTCATGGCTTGTCCGTCCTCATAGCAAATGGTAG
The DNA here is from genome assembly GCA_030556225.1 of Cricetiscus sungorus. Classification (NCBI taxonomy): domain Eukaryota; kingdom Metazoa; phylum Chordata; class Mammalia; order Rodentia; family Cricetidae; genus Cricetiscus; species Cricetiscus sungorus. The sequence continues at coordinate 103,270,636 of JANBXA010000734.1, read as the reverse complement.
GGTGGGTGTGGCACTCAAGATGTTTTCATCATGTCTGCTATGGCTTGGAAATGCTTTGAGATTGTCCCCAAGAGTTTATGAGTTAATGTGAAGAGATGGGCATCATCTCACACTCCTCTAAGGAAGAAATGATTATTCTGGAGGGATCTCTCAGGGTTATTTTAAAGGTCAAGTCCCTTTGAATCACTCTCAGGCTCTCAGTTTGATGGTGTGACCCCTGCCTCCCCAACACATTTCTATTACCTCCCCAACATGTTTCTATTACCATAACGTTGCCCATCACAATGTCCTACAGGAGGCAAGCAGAAGTCAGCACCTAGGCTCTAGGGCCCCAGAATTGTGAGCTAACTAAACCTGTTCTTATAAAGATACCCATATTAGGCATTCTATTGTAGTGGTGAAAAACTGATTCCTAAGATTTTCCATCCTGGGCTGAAGTGATGACTCAGACATTAAGAGTGCTTGTTACTCTTGCAGAGGACCCAGGCTTGTTGGGAAACTCACAACATCAGGGGACACAACACCCTATTCTGGCCTCCTCACACTCAAGTGCATAAACCCACACACAGACAAACATGCATACACATAAATAAAAATAAATCTTTTAATTAAAAAGATACCATCAGAAGGGTTAAGACATAGGACTAGAAATGCCTTTAAAGGTGATGTAGTCAAAATTCCTTGTTTGCAGGTAGTGATGAATTAAGGCCCAAGAACACACCAAGATTTTATGAGGCCCATGGTAACTTACTGATTCTGCCTGCTGGATGATTTCTCTGTAGGCTGAAATTGTCTAAGGGGTACAAGAAGTATGTAAAGCTGCATACATGGAAGAGACTACTGGAGTGGCCTTGCCGTAGGTAATAGTAAAGACAATCAGATTTGATCAATTCTATGGTTACAGTTTTCTTACGGGAAGCTGTTCAACTACCCTTTGGTATCTACGGGGGAGCGATTCCCTTCTGAAAAGCACCATTTAGTAACTTACATTCCTACACTTATATTTCTTATATATCTTAAATCACCTTTAGAAGACTTAAAATTCCCCTTCCAAGTTTCTGTATAAACACTTGTCATGATGTACTGTTTGGGGAATAGTGACAAGACAATAGACATCTGTACAGATTGAACAATGCTATTCCCCTAAATTCTTCCAACCCAGAGTTGTTTAACCCCACAGATACAGACCCTGAGGATGAAGAATTCCAACCATATACAGGTTAGAGAACATTGCAAGCTTATCCATCTTTTTCTTTCTACTGTAGCCAACCACCGAGGTGAAATTATTCATACGCTTCACAGCCCTGAGTATTTGGATATGCAAATCAACTGTGTCCATGCATAATTAAGACAGACACTGTGGAAAGTTTCATTTTCCAGGGAAAAGGCATCAGGCGGCTAGAGAAAAGGTCAGAGAGGATGGCCACTTCATAGTCTTGTCTCAGACTGTTGGTTGAAGATAATAGAATCACATTTATCCTGCCCTTTTGTTCCGTTGCCTGCACTTTGGAGCCACTGGGATGTCTTGTCTCCCTTCTAGGCCTGGAGAGACCCTGGGGCTTTCCACAGAACATGCTGGATGGAGTATGTTCTGCCTGAAGTAAGAGCAGAGGCAGGTAGCTATATGCCCAGAGGCGGAAGTTCGCCCTCCTTCTAGAGTAAGCAGGTTCTCTTTATGACCCAGGAGGGATTTATTTCTGAAGGACAAACATTTGAAAATATTTACTGAAGTAGAGTGTGTAACTTACTAAATGCTTTGTGGCTAACCCAAGCACTCCTACAGCATGTGATCCTGGTACCCACAGGTGCACGCCTCTGAGTGGGGGATGCTGTCTTGTTCAGATCTAGTGCCTCTGAAGAGTGTAAAGATGCTGGCTCTGAGATGAGGAAACTGGAAACCAAATCTAACTGCTATTGGAAGCAACTCCTGACTCCAGTATATGACATTACTGTGAGAAAAGTGGATAGAATGTCAGGTGAACTGGGAGCTGGAAGCTCTTCATCTTTGCAGCCTGTGAGACAGTAGGAAGCTTGTTACAGACAGGAAAATGCATTTTTTTTATACGCCTAGCCATTACCTTGCAGAAAACAACAAAGTAATTAGCTGACTCTATAGCCCCACCCATCCCTTTATTTCACATCCGTGCATACCCTTCCTTATATATGCAAACATAACCACCAAAGTTGGTAAGTTATTCCTGAGTATTATGAAGTGCTAGTTTACCTTATGTAAAACAATAAGATGGAAAGAAGAGAGGGAAAGCAAATACTGCATCTATACCCACATTGTGTGTGGATGTATGGATAGCTATTCACAACAAACAAGGAAAGGATTCCCACAGCTTTTCTCATCCTTGGCTCTGTGGCTGATGACAGCATCTTCAATTTCCTTCTAGTATTCCTTATTTCCCTTGTCCCCAGCTATCATCTCTCTGGCTGTCTTCTCCTTGACAATGTGCTATAAAATGTCATTCTTGAGGAATCCAAGTCATTTGACTGGCTTTACATTTATTTGTTTGTTTGTTTGTTTGTTTGTTTGTTTGTTTGTTTGTGGTCACTTCACACCCTCTTCTACTCTTGTGTATGCATTTACCTAAGGGACTGCTCCCTGACTCCAGTCCCTGACCTCATCATCCCCCTACCCTGGATGTGCAGCCATCACCTATTTATCTTTGGAACTTGGATTCTTTGGTGCCGATTACTACATTAACCCCTCCTACTCTTGGTAATCTCAACTTCCACATCAATGATACTGTTTTGCCCCCTGGTAGAAGCTGTTTGCCAGTGGAAACAAGGATGTCCAAATCAACAGAGCTCGAGTTTCCAGGATAAAGAGAAAAGTCCATCAGGGCTGCGATGCCTCCTAAACACCCTTCAGGGAAGGCCAGTATGTGAGGAGTGGAGTCTTCAGGGTCTGCTGGCTACTTTAGCAGTCCCACATTTGCTGCAAAGAACCACTTTACCAAAGTTGCACACTTCATGGCTACAGCTCTCTGACAATGATTGAGGCAAGACTACAAAGACCTGGTCATCTCAGCAAGGACAGCAAAATTCTGATGACTGATACTTGCTTTGGAGTTCCCTGCCTGGTCAGCTAAGGTTTTTCCATGCCTACACTGCAACTCTGCAGCTTGAATTCTGCCTTTTCTCAACCCTGCCCCCCCCTACTTCTTTTTATAGGTGCTGATCTGGTAACCCAAACACCATCTTAGTATTGACTTCCAGAAAACCCAGTGTCAAGGCCCTGAACTAGAATGGGGTGAAAAGAGTGCTACCTAGGTCACCAGTTTTAAGGAAGTGGTCACAATACTTGCAGAAATGACATCAAGTGTTCCTTTAGTCTCATACCCCAGTTCCATCTCCTTCTCTCCCTTGTCCTAATTCTGTAATGTGCAAAGCTGGCATTAGAGTATCTCAGATTATAGGAAACAAGCTGTTTCACATGCCAATCCCAGTGTTCTCTCCCTCCCTCCTCTCTCCCTCCCCAACCCCCATCGTATCCCCTATCTGCTCCCCAGGGAGGATGAGGTCTTCCATGGGGAGTCTTCAAAGTCTGTCATATCATTGGGAGCAGGGCCTAGGCCCTCCCCCATGTCTAGGCTGAGAGAGTATCCCACTACATGGAATGAGCTCCCAAAGTCCATTCGTATACTAGGGATAAATACTGATCCATTACTAGAGGCTCCGTAGACTGCCCAGACCTCCTAACTAACACCCATGTTCAGAGGGTCTGGGTCGACCCCATCCTGATTTCCCAGCTATCAGTCTTGGGTAAACCATGTTTTTCACTGCCTAACTAGTAATGAAGTCCCCATTACAAGGGGTCGGTACAGCACACTGCCCACTGCCAAAGCCAGGAATGACATCCAGCAACAAATGTTCAACCTGCCAGTAATAGAGTACTACTTGGTTCTCAACATAGTACTGTTTCTTATGGAAAACAGCAAGCATCTGATGGTTGACCAGATGCCTACACTGGGCACTTTTCATCCTCAAAGGGATAGACACTTTATTCTGCACTTGAGTGCGATTTCTTACTCTTACATACCATAAACATAACCTACAAAACAGGGACTGACTAGTTGTTTGTCCCACTAGTATGAGGAGGTAGTAGAAACTAGGTTCAATGTTTTAGAGTTTTTTCTAGACCAAAAGACTCACTTTAGAATAGAGGTAAGAGAGAAGGTCCATAAATAAGGAATCCACTGTCCCTATCACATACCAGAATCTTCTAGGATTATAGGATATTATAATGCTACACTAACACTACAATTTAAATACCAGCTCAGAGGCAATATTCTGTGGATATGAAATAGATCATAAAGATTGTATTATTGGCCTCAAAAAGTCTTTTTCTTAAGAGGAAGAATACATACATGGACCCACAAACCCAAGAGTGAAACAAGAATAGCTATTCTTTCCATTATCTCCAGTGTTAGACTCTTAGTTTCCCATGACCTCAGCTCTAGGCTTCAAGGGTTAGGAAATTTGTCTCCCAAAGAGGCAACATTATTTTTAAGGAGATGCAGCAAGCATCTCAAAGTATAGCTATAGCTGCTGCTTGAGAGTTTTTGGGTCCTGCCACCAAAGATAAATAGGCAAGATATGGATTTAAGATATACATTTGAGAGAACAACAGTCCGCATTTTGAAACTTAAAGCAAGCTGGATGGCAGGATTTCCTCCACTGATAAATGTTCCCCATAAAATGGGAGGTGATTCTTACAAAGACGTCAGGCCTGTTACATCACTGAAGAGTCCAGGGGACACAGTTGAATCTCATACAAAACATACATTTGTTCCAATATGGTTTCTAGGAGAATGTTAAACTTAATAGGAATTTCATATTTGCCTATAAAATGTTTTTATCTTGTAAGAAATACTAGCTGAACTACAAAGAATGTTTTGGTGAACCAAGTCACATATAAATAAACAATAAAATATACATGAACAGACCTCAGATATCTACCAGACACCTCATTTCACTAGTGCTGTTATGAATCACACCCACCCATATCTGGCCAATGGCTGTATCTTAGTCCACTTTCTCTTACTATAGCAGAATAACCAAGGCTGGGTCATCTGTAGAGGGGAGTTCATTTCAGCTGTCAGTTCTGCAGGCTGGGAAGTCCAAGGCCAGGAGGCTGTGTCTGGTGAGTTCCTAATGTTGCTTTATGGTCAGGAGGAAAGAGAGGACACACAAGTGTAAAAGGAAAAGGAACCCAACTCAAACACAGTGGTTCTCAACCTATGGGTTGCCACCCATTTGGCAGACCTCTATCTCTGAGAGCATTTACATTACAATTCACAACAATAGCAAAATTACAATTATGAAGCAGCAATTAAAATGATTTTATGGTTGGGGGTCGGCACAATATATGGAACTGTATTAAAGGGCCACAGCATTAGGAAGGTCGAGAACCACTGTTCTAACACATGAAATTTTGAAGGGCATACACAAACTATAGCAAACTTTAATAAATGGGACCTCCTGAAATTGAGAAGCTTCTGTAAGGCAAAGGACACAGTCAACAGGACAAAATGGCAGCCCACAGAATGGGAAAAGATATTCGCCAACCTCACATCTGATAGAGGGCTGATCTCCAAAATATACAAAGAACTCAAGAAGGTAGTTACCAAAACACCAAATAAGTGGGTACAGAACTAAATAGAGAATTCTCAATAGAGGAATCTAAAATGGCTGAAAGACACATAAGAAAGTGCTCAACATCCTTAGCCATCAGAGAAATGCAAATCAAAACAACTCTGAGATACCATCTTAGTCCTGTCAGAATGGCTAAAATCAAAAACACCAAAGACAGTTTATGCTGGAGAGGATGTGGAGAAAGGGGCATGCTCCTCCACTGCTGATGGGAGTGCAAACTGGTATAGCCACTTTGGAAATCAGCATGGCAGTTCCTCAGGAAAATGGGAATGAGTCTACCTCAAGATCCAGTAATTACACTCTTAGGCATATACCCAAAAGGTGCACATTCATACAACAAGGACATCTGTTCAATTATGTTCATAGCAGCATTATTTGTAATAGACAGAACCAGGAAGCAACCTAAATGTCCCACAACTGAAGAATGGATGGAGAAAATGTGGTACATTTACACAATGGAGTACTACTCAATGGAGGGCATGAAATCTTAAAATTCACAGTCAAATAGATGGAAGTAGAAAAGACCATCCTGAGTGAGGTAACCTGAGTCACAAAAAGACAAACAAACTCACTCATATATGGGTTTTAGACATAGAGCAAAGGATTACCAGCCTACAATTCACACCGCCAGAAAAGCTAGGAAACAAGAAGGACCTTATGTCCAATTTCAAATAACTGTACTTCTTCTACCACTTTGTAATTCAGAGGTTGCAACTTTTTAAATTGTGTGTATGTGTGTGTGTGTGTGTGTGTGTATTTGTATGTGTATGCTGCATGTACATGAATGTACACACTTGGAGACCAAAGCATGATATTGGTGTCTTCTATGAGCCTCTGCTTTACTGCCTTGAAATAGAGTCCCTTACTGAACCACAAGTTTTTCATTTTGGCTAGTCTGGCTAGTCATCAAGTTCTCAGGATCACTCACCACAGGCTGCAATTTTGATTCCCACATCAACAATCAATTTTATACCCTTTCCATGGTGACAATTCATATATACTTCAGTAATGTTGTCACCTACGATGGCTATACGAACACCTCTTCCTCTGTTTCATTCATGGTTTTCTAGGAATCTCCCATGACTAATATGGCAAAATTGTTTAAATGCTGGCCTGTTCAATATATGGCCAGCTCCATCTGTTAGTGTAGCTGAAGCATAGTGCTTCTGAATGTAGGTGCCTGTATCAATGTTCACAAAAAAATCTTAACCACTGAAATTACACAAAGAAGTCACTAGGACACAATAGTCAACCCAGAAGGGCAGCTGGCTTTAGTGTTCAGCCAGCCTAGTGCTTCCCCGACAGACTCACAAATCAAATATCTATGTGTAGTTCAGGCCATACCTCCCATAATCTCTACAATAGCATAAGCACCCACTCAGTAGCAATCTATTTTCAGTCCAGGAGGTGGAGGAGATTTGTTCTCATTAGGATCTGGATATATTCTAGATATGTGTTTGCCTTTTTACCCCACAGTATCTAAGTAGCATCACTCTCCAAGGAAGCTGTGGGATCCTTCACAAAATTATATTAAATCCAGGGACTCATTCCATGTCAGTCTAAGTAAAACAGTGACCAGGAGTTTCAGTACAACATGTAACATCCAAAGCTGTTAGCTTGATAAAGAGTCAGAAAGGGAAAGATGGATAATGGACCAGCTTGGGGTGGTAAGTATCTCATGGTTTCAGAGCACTGTCAGCAATAGGTACTTTGAACCATTGACCTGTGTGGTGCCATTTGCCTGTTAGAAAACACAGATTCAAGAATAAGAATACAATGGTTTGTCACCATCACTTCCAATGACACACATGAGGAACACAAAATAAATATTTGTTTCTGATTGTTTTTAACTCCTCCTGACAGATTGTAAAAAGGACTTACTATGCTAGCAGGAGTGATTGGCTAAGACTATCAGAATGTACCACAGTTTCAGCTACACATAAGGGTTACAGGTGAGTATGTCAGAAATTCACACTATTAATGGGGACTTTTCTGAGTACCTTTATGCCAAGTACAAACAAATCAGCAGTGACAGTGGCCCCAGCCTGACCAACTATGGTAACCAAGAATTTTGACAACTTGGGTTTAAGAATCTGGGCAAACCCACTAGGTAAGTTCCCTGATCAGCAGAAGTGCTGGGGCAGGGTAAATTAAATGCAGAATAGTCAACTCACAGAGAGAGTAGAAATCTGGGAAACTGATACAGCAGTTCTCAGGTCAGCCCACAACCAAGATCTAACAGAAGTCAACACATGAATACACTGGCTAGCTCCCTTACACTTTGGGGGTAGAAATGTGAGGCCAGCATTCAAACAGAATTTCTCAGTGGAATTAACGTCTGTTTCCCCACACAAGTAATTTATTTGATAAAGCACCTGTTATTGGCTTTCTTTCCTTCCCTGTTTCACATCCTCTCTCTCCCACCAACATGCTCTATATTGCCTCTCAAATAAAGAATTGGCTCCCAAGTCTGTCTCCGGGTTTACTTGCAATGCATCCAAACAGACAACACTGTGTTTGATTGGTTTAAAGACACAGGTTTTCCAAGTCCCATTTTAACATCTCAGTAATTCTGATCAGCTTTACAATTGATATTTCACAACTCAAAGGGCAGCTGTTTTTTTCCTTCTAGAAGTAACAATAGACAATAGTGGATATTATAACCTGCAACATATTAGAGTAAATGAATTGCACATATTATTGCATGTTCCACAAACTTCCATGATTATTCAGACTCTTGTATGAGGAAAACAAATGTTTATCTGGCCAGCCATATGCCCAGGAAGCCCAGGAGTTTTTGCTAATAGTCTTCAATATGACCTTGCTAGGATATAGATGTTCCCTCCCATTTCATACTAAGAGACTTAGGTGAAATTAATTCAGTTTTTTACATACCCTAAGATATGATGAACTCAGTGTTATTTAACTACTTTTGGCCATTCAGAAAATCAGTTCATGTGGATAGTTTATGACTGGAAAGAAATGGGTTTTCTTTTACCTTGGCTAAAATACTAACAAATTATTGTTAAAGTATGATCAAATATTATAATAAGATGATAAACCAGGTGCTACCACACTGCCAATAAGTAGATTCATTGGCACAGTTCCTTTAGAAAGCACTGGACAGCAGTCAGTAAGCATGTTTTTCAATGTGCATAAGATCCAGTAATGCCACTTTTAAGGGTACGCTCCAGGTAAACAGGGATGTAGGTGCACAATAAGGATGCTTCCTGCACCATTGCCTATAAAGCAAGAGTGTGATAACCTTCAAATGTATGTCAATAGGAACAGATGTCTTAGATGTGTTCCTTTCTTATGAAAGAACAGCATGGTTGGCAAGACAGCTTAGTGGGTAAAGTGTTTGTTACCAAGATAGATAACCCAAGCCCCATCCCTGGAATCCATATGATGGAAAAATCAACTCACACATGTTTTTCTTTTACCTCTCCAGGCACAGTGTGACATGCTTTTGCATATATGCACAAATACACACTCACATACAAAAAAATAAAAAAGAAAAAAAAGGAAGAGGAAATGAAGAGATGGCTCAGTGGTACAGAGCTCTTACTGTTCTTCCAGATGACTCAAATTTAGTTCCCAACAATCACATCAGGCAGCTCATAACTGCCTATAATTCTAGCTTCAGTACATCTGATACTCTAGCCACATGCCCACACACGTGTTACATGTAAACTCAGGCAGGCACACATATACACATAGGTTAAATAACTCTAAAAATAATTTCAAAGAAAAGAACAATGTACCAATTAAAATAGTTAAATCCACACTCATTAGTCTTGATAGAGCCTCAACACACAAATTAGAAAGTTACAGCATGGAAAGGGGAGCCAAGTTGTTCTTAAAGAAAACTTTACAAGATCAAAAAATTCTGCACACTACTTATGAATACATATATCTGTGTAAAGTTGCTTTAGGAAATTGACTGTCAGACTCTAGACAAGTCTCATGACAGTGGATGCCTTGGGAGAGCACGGGAGAAATTGGAGTGAGGAGTAAGTCAAAGGGGCAATTGATGATACATTTTGTACATTTTTTTTTCACTGAGAATCTATGTGAACATCATTTATATAAGCACACATATTCACATGGGGAAAATGCAAAAGCAAACAGAAATAGTATTAATTCTTATTTATTGGTAGATGAGACACAAATATGTGCTGTTTATTTTCACGGTCTGCTCTCCTTCTTCTCTTCCTCTTCTCTTCCCCTCCTCCTTGTCCTCCTTCTTCTTCTTCTTTTTGTGTGGGAGGTAGGCATGTACATGTGAGTGTGGGTGTCTGTGGAGGCCAGAAGAGGGAGTCAGGTTCCATGAAAGTGGAGTTTATGTGGTTGTGAATTTCCCGACATGGAGCTGGGAACCAAACTTAGTCTTCTGCAAGAACAGCATGCACTCTGAGTCACCCAGTCCCTTTGACCTTCTTACTGAGTCTGGTTTCTCCCCATGCTCTCCCAAGACAGCCATTGTCATGAGACTTGTTTAGAGTCTGGCAGTCAATCTCCTAAAGTAACTTTACACAGATATATGTATTCATAAGTAGTGTGCAGAATCTTTTGATCTGGTAAAGTTTTCTTTAAGAACAACTTGGCTCCCTTTACTATGCTGTAACTTCCTTTTTAAATCATGTTTTGAGACTCTATCAAGACTAATGAGTGTAGATTTAACTACTTTAATTGGTACATTGTTCTTTTCCTTGAAAAATATTTTCGGAGTTATTTAAACTCCAGACCCTTCAGTTTCTTAAAATAGAAACTAATAAAGCTAGCTAATGTTTTTCTAACCAAAAGAATCCAACTATTTTTCTTTAAGGTTGTGATATCTTGGAAGTAGCAGTAAGCTTGTATATTATATGTGAAATGTAATGAATATTTGAGTTGTTTACATCAATAATTTTAAAGTATCCAACACGTGTTCCAAAACAGCATGCTACCAAAAGGCTCTGTGAAAAATGAAACACATTTGCTACTAACACTCTGTCAGATAGGTAGGTAGATAGATAGATAGATAGATAGATAGATAGATAGATAGATAGATAGATCCTCTGGCCATGAACTCAATCCACTAAAAATATATTAATACCTGCTGGAGGTGTTCCAATTGGAAGCTTAATTAGGTATCTTTTGTGTCAAGATAACAGGTTGACCTAAAATTCAAAGTTAATACTGCTTCCTATAACTACCCATTAATAGATGGAAATCAGCTCAATCTTTTATTATTCATTCACTTACAAACATAATTTAAACATATTCATGCTACTTCCCTAGGCTTTCTAAATACAATAGTCAAACCACAGTTTTCTTCATTGAGCTAATACTCTTCACAGTAGAAACAATAGGAAATTAACAAAGAAGCAAAAAACAACAACAACAACAACAAATAAGGGCCCAAGCCATGCAAATACTGTGAAATATGAGAAAGATGAAGGAAAAGCTCTCATACTTGCCTGCCAAGCCCCATCTTGCTCATTGCCTTTTTAGTACAAACTTCTGGGCTTAATTAACTAAGCTACCCAGCAAGAGATGATATTCCCCAGCCTCTCTTGCAGCTAAGTGCATATATGTTCAGGTAATAGAGTTTGACAGTGAGTTCCATATCACTTTGCTAGAGACAAAATTATTTGTCTTGAATTTCTCATCCCCATTGAGTTTTTCTTCCTAAGAAGTGGAAACCGTTAGATTGCCCTCAGAAGCTACCTGTGGGGGATGTAAAATGCTCACATGCCCCTAGATTGATACATGAAAAATAAACATATGTTTATTTTTGATTCTCTTTGATACTGTTTAGTCCCTTTACTGAGACAACAAAGGTGAGTCTTTTTACTGAGCCATCAGGGAAGGCACTGCTGAAGGTACTGGAGCAGAGGGTTAATTAATTAATTAATAATTAATAATTAAAATGAAAGAGTCATGAAAAGATGCAGCAGGAAAGCATCTTCTACAGAAGATATAGAAATTCAAGTTTAGAAGGCTGGAATGAGATCAGCCTGTGTAACATTGAAAAGGCCACCATGACTGGTATAGAGTGGGATAAAGCATCAATGGGCTAGAAACTAACAGAGAGTAGGCAAGAGTTCATCATTTGGCTTTTACTATTATGATGAGCATTTACATTTATAATTATGGGAATAGTTTATGAAATATTGGTACAAAGTTTTAAAGAGTCATTTAGCTGTAAGCAAAGTAAATGGCTATAGCAAGAATAGGAGAAGATTAGTTGGGAACTATGGTAAACCATTCAGGGAGAAAACAGTAGTGTCCCAAGCAGAGAGGCAGATACAGAAGTTTCCATGTGCATTGGAAAGACCAAGTCACAGGGTGAGCTTAAGACTTGGGGTCTAATAAACTTGGTGTTTTACTAAGATGGGGAAGAAATAGATCAAGAGGTGAAGTATGGTACTTTTTAGTTCTCATTTGGATGTACTAGGTGTAAGATAACATTGCAATGAAGATATTAATTAGGCAGTCAGATAACACAAGTCTGAACCTCAACAAAAGCCAAGGCTGGGAATGTAAATCCAAGAGTATTAGTATGTGCATGGTGTTTAAGGTGATGGGATTGCTATAAAAGAAAAAGGAGGAGCAGATAATTAGGGATTAATGGGAGAGAGAGACAGCCCAATAACTATTGCATTTGCATTGCTGACTTTGAGTCTCTGGAAAGATTTGCCTCCAAGGTATAGACTGATGGAAAGATCATGTAGCAGAGAAGATGGGGGTGGGGTGCTGCATCTTTCAAGTCTTAGATATAGCCATACTGGTATTGCTCTGGACTTGGGCATTGCTTTAGAATACGATCCTGGTAAGGAAAGAAAATCCCAAAAGTTTCTCTTTCTCATTTTCTTCTATAATTACCATCACTTTTTAGATCAGAGAACCAGAGTAGGCACCCTGCCAGTGCCTGGGTGCATGCATCTGGTTCTATAGCCAGGATCTTGAAAATAACCATGACAAGAGTCACAGCTGGTTCAAACTCTGCCTTCTAGAAGCTCCCACCACGCTAAGGACAAACATCCTAAATTAACCTACTCAAACCCATCTTGAGTGTTCCCAAGAGCTATCACATATGACAGTGTGGTTGTGACCATTGACACAATGCAGGCTGAGGAACAATGGAGACTAAATCCAGCTCCTCCTTCCACCCACTGAGGTATGGCAGCGACTGTGGGACTGCTCATTCCAAAGCTTCTGGAAGACAAAATGGGAATTGGTCAACTAACAACTGAAAATCTTCAGTACTTTTAAAATCCACTATGAACTGCTAGGGACTGAAAGACAATTTTACAGAAGCAGACACATTAGGTTGTCCTTCATTGGGCAGATGAACTATTTGGCAAATTGTCTTCAGGGAAACGACCTTGAGTTGCATAATGTATATTAATCACATTTACCTTTTTAAAAATTGTAGTGGGATACTGGTGTATAGGAATGACACAGATTAGGGCCACACAGACCTCAGTCATAGCCATCTCTGTCTTGAGCTACAGCCACCTGAGTGAACACACCCTTTTCTTAGCATTCAATTCTTCATATACACAATCAGGGTAAGGATATTTGCTACCTGGTTGGTCTTTTGTAAGAATTTTCAATTTTGTATATGGAGAGCTTGCACAGAAAGTATATAATAAAGAAAGCAGAAATGAGCCAAAGTATTTTAACTATATGCAACTTATCAATGGTCCCTGTTTTATTTTTGCATTTAGTCTCACCTTAGTCCTACTCACCCTTCTTGTACAGGTGAAGAAACTGAAAGTGCACGGAGGTTACACTCTTTTAAAAGGACATGCACAGTAAGGACATGGCAGAGTCAAGTTTAAAACACATACCATCTAACTCAAGAAAATGTATGCTCATGAGAGCTAGAACAACCCTGCCAAAGTACATCCTCTCAAATCCTTCTCAAGTCTCACATTGGCCCGACACTAATCATCACATAGAATTCCACCCTCCTCTGTGCTATATGCCGATGATGAAGTTAGCCCTCCTTTTCTAATGTTTATCTAAAAGAAAATGACAATGAAAACAGTGTTTTGCTACACGGCACTACTGTGAGCATTGCCTATGTCGCACATGCTATGTTTAGTACAGTGCCTGAGGCACAATGCCAATGATGCTGTTGTCAACTGCTAACAACAACTACCTGTTAAAGCAACTACTCATATTTAGTCTTGGCTCAGATATTTCTCTTTTCTAAACCTTCCCTGATTTCATACTTATATCTACCTTTGGGTTAAATTTAGCCTTCCCATTGGTTCATCGGTGTTGATTGAGTTGTTTCTATATCTTGGGTGCTGTAAATAATGTTGCTCATGAACATGGAGTATGCTATATCACTGAAATCTTGCTGTCAACTCTTCAATATATATGTGTGGGAGCTAGAGACAAGGCTCGGTGATTAAAGGGCACACATTGCTCTTGCAGAGGACCTGAGTTTGGTTCCCAACATCCACACTGACATATACATACAAAGACACACATATTACACATAATTTTAAAATAAATATTAATATATAGAAAAATATATGCACATGGGATTGCTTATCATAGAGAACTTCTGTTTTCATTTTTTAGGAACCTCCATATTAATTACTGTAGCAGCTGTGCCGTCTCAGATTTCTATCAATTATGTACAAGAGTTTTAACATATTCACAAACCGACACTTGTTGTATTTTTATAGAAGTTACCTTAATAGATATGAGTAACAACTCATTAGTATGATTTGTCTTTCCCTGATGGTTAGCAATATTGAACATAGGTTTGTATACCTGTTGCCTATCTACCTACAATAGATCACTATTCAATCCTTAAAAAGAATGAAATTATATTTTTATAACCACATAGAACAGTTGTTCTCAACCTGTAGGTCATGATCCCTTTGGCAAACTCCAAAATAATTACACTATGATTCAAAATGGTAGCAAAGATTACAATTACGAAGTATCAATAATTTTATGATTGGAGTCATCACTATATAAGGAACTGTTTTAAAGGGTCCCAGCACTAGGAAGGTTGAGACATGGATAAATGTGGACCAGTTGCCAAGTGTTCTCTAGAGAGTACTTTTCTAATTCTCTAGTCAAGGTTCTCTAGAGAGCCAGAACTAATAAAATAATAGATATTATATATACACATATATAAATGGAATTTATTAGAGTAGTACACAGGCTGTGGTCTAGGTATCCCAACAATGCTTGTCTTCTGACAGGAAGTCCAAGAATCCCATAGTTGTTTGGTCTATGGGGCTAGATGTGTCAGGTAGTCTTTGGTTTATACCAGAATACCAAAGAGTAGGGTCTGATACCAGTGAAGGAATAAGCTTGTCAGTAAGAGTGGGGTAAGCAGGCAAAGAGCAGAGATTCCTTCTTCCATGTTCTTTACGTAGGCAGCCACCAGAAGATGCCGCCCAGATTTAAGTTGGGTTTTTCCTCTGATGATGATCTAATCAAGAAGAATCTCTCACAAACCTATGCATACTCTTGAGTTAATTCCAGAGGTAGTCAAGTTAACCATCAAGAATAGACATCAGACTAAGTAAGATAAGTAAGATGCTGGTCATATGCTGGTCACTACATGATCATGGGGTTTTTTTTCTAGTTTCTTTTTTAATTTTTTTATTTTTATTTTACATATCAATCCCAGTTCCCTCTCCCTCCATGTTTCCCTCTCTCCCACCCTCCCATGCCCCCAAATACCTTCCCCTCCCATCCCCCC
This sequence comes from Cricetiscus sungorus, assembly GCA_030556225.1. Classification (NCBI taxonomy): domain Eukaryota; kingdom Metazoa; phylum Chordata; class Mammalia; order Rodentia; family Cricetidae; genus Cricetiscus; species Cricetiscus sungorus. Next base: position 103,255,245 of record JANBXA010000734.1, on the reverse strand, counting down.
ACCCACTCCACAGGTAAGGTGATGCCTTCCAGTAGGGGTCATCTAAATCTGTCAAGTCATTTGGAGTAGGGACTAAGCCTTCTCTCCTGTCTCTAGGTTAAGGAAGTATCCCTCCATAGGGGATGTACCCACAAAGTCCATTTGTGCAACAGGAATACATCCTGGTTCCACTGTCTGAGGTCCCTTAGACTGCTCAGGCCTTCTAGCTGAGACCCATGTTCAGGGGGTCTGAGTCAATCCAATGCTGGATTCCCAGCTATCAATTTGGGGGCCCATTAGCTCCTCCTTATTCAGGTCAGCTGTCTCTATGTGTTTTTGTAGCCTGGTCTTGTCCTCTCTCTCTCTGCATCTGGATTCCAGTTTGGCTCAGTATTTAGCTGTGGGTATTTGCTTCTGTTTCTATTAGCTTCAACCTGAGGGTTCTATGATGGTGGATAAGTTAGTCATCAATCTCATTTTCAGGGAAGGGCATTTATGGTAGCCTTTCTACTGTTGCTCAAATTGTTAGTTGGGGTCAGTCTTGTAGGTCTCTGGACATTTCTATAGATTGTTTTCTCTTCAAACCAATAATGGCTCACTCTTTTATGGTCTCTCTCTCTCTCTCTCTCTCTCTCTCTCTCTCTCTCTCTCTCTCTCTCTATCTCTGCTCTCTCTTCTCTTGTCTATCCCTCCCCTGACTCAATCTTCCAAGTCCCACGTGCTTTCCTCTCCTCCCCCTTTTTTTCTCCTAGTTCCCTCTCCACTCACTGCCTCCCACTCCCAATAATCTCAAGAGATCTTGTTCCTTTCCCCTTCTGTGAGGAACCTTATATGAATCTCTTAGAATCCTCCTTGTATTCTAGTTTCTCTGATGGTGTGAATTATAGGCTGGTGATCCTTTGCTCTATGTCTAAAATCCATATATGAGTGAGTACATACCATTCTCCTCTTTTGTGACTGTATTACCTCATTCAGGATGGTTTCTTCAAGTTCCATCCATTTGCCTGCGAATTTCAAGATTCCAATGTTTTTTTTCCAAAGAGTAATATTCCATTGTGTAAATGTGCCACATCTTCTTTATCCATTCTTTAGTTAAGGGGCATCTAGGTTGCTTCCAGGTTTTTGCTATTACAAATAATGATGCTATGAACACAGTTGAACAGATAGATGTCTTTGCTGCATGGATGTGGATCATTTGGTTATATGCCTAAGAGGGGGATTGTCAGGTCCTGTGGTAGGCTGATTCCCATTTTCCTGAGGAACCACCATACTGATCTCCAAAATGGCTGTACAAGTTTGCACTCCCACCAGCAGTGGAGGAGTGTTCCCCTTTCTCCAGCATAAGTTGTCATTAGTGTTTCTAACTTTAGCCCTTCTGGCAGGAGTAAGATGGTATCTCAAAGTCGTTTTGGTTTGCATTTCCCTGATAGCTAAGAATGTTGAGCACTTTATTAAGTGTCTTTCAGCCTTTTTGATTTCCTTTATTGAGAATTTTCTATTCAGTTCTGTACCCCATTTTTTAAATAGGGTTATTTGGTGTTTTGTTGACTAGTTTCTTGAGTTCTTTGTATATTTTGGAGATCAGCCCTCTGTCAGATGTAGGATTGGTGAAGCTCTTTTCCCAGTCTGTGGGCTGCAATTTGGTCTTGTCAACTGTGCCCTTTGCCTTACAGAAGCTTCTCAGTTTGAGGAGGTCCCATTTATTAATTGTTTATCTCAGTGTCTGTGCTACTGAAGTTATGTTCAGGAAGTGGCCTGTTACTAGCAGGTTTTTCCATGCCAGCCCAGGCCCACCGCCACACAGAGACTCTGTATTTGATACAATCCTGTTGGCCAGTTAATAGTTTCTTACTGGCTAGCTCTGTCTTAATGAACCCATTTCTACTATTCTAAGTAGTTCCACGTGGCTCATCTTACCGGCCAGAGTGGCTGGCGTTCTACCTTTCCGGTCTCTCCATGTTGACTTCTCCTAACTACTTCCTCTTTCCTCCTTCACTCCTAGCCTCACCTATCGTGCTTTCCTATTGGCCAACAGTGCTTTATTTATTAACTAGTATGAGAAACATATTTACAGAATAAAATCTCCCATGTTCCAATTTGTTCAAGGGTACCTCCCACTTTCTCTTCTAAGAGGTTCAGTGTAGCTGGATTTACTTTGAGGTCTTTGATCCATTTGGACTTGAGTTTTGTGCATGGCAATAGACATGGTTCTATCTGCAGTCTTCTACACACCATCCTCCAGTTGTGCCGGCACCATTTGTTGAAGATGCTTTCCTCCTCCCATTGTATTTTTTTAGCTGTTCTGTCGAAAATCAGATGTTCATAGATGTGTGGGTTCGTAAGATTTTTGATTCAATTCCATTAGTATACCTGTTTATTTTTGTGCCAATACGAGACTCTTTTCAGGACTATAGCTCTGTAGTAGAGCTTAAAGTCAGGGATGGTGATGCTTCCTGAAGTTCGTTTATTGTTCGTTCAGTTGTTTTGGCTATCCTGGGTCTTTTGTTTTTCCATATAAAGCTGATTATTATCCTTTCAAGGTCAGTGAAGAATTGTGCGGGGATTTTAATGGTGATTGCATTGAATGTGTAGATTGCTTTTGGCAAGTTTGCCATTTTTTCTATGTTTATCCTACCTATCCAAGAGCATGGGAGATCTTTCCATTTTCTGGTATCTCCTTTATTTCTTTAAAGACACAAAGTTCTTGCTATATAGGTCTTTCACTTGTTTGGTAAGCATTACCCCAAGATACTTTATGTTGTTTGTGGCTATTGTAAAGGGTGATTTTTCTCTGTGTTCTTTCTCAGCCCCTTTATCATCTGTATATAGTAGAGCTATTGATTTTTTTTTTAGTTTATCTTGTATCCTGCTAGTTTGCTGAAGGTGTTTATCAGCTGAAGGAGTTCCCTGGTAGAGTGTTTTGGGTCACTTATGTAAACTATCATATTATCTGCAAATAGTCAAAGTTTGACTTCTTCCTTTCCAATTTGTATCACCTTGATCTCCTTTTGTTGTCTTATTGCTTTAGCTAGAACTTCAAGTACAATATTGAGGAGACATGGAGAGAGAGGGCAGCCTTGTCTTGTTCCTGATTTTAGAGGACTTGCCTTAAGCTTCTCTCCATTCACTTTGATGTTGGCTGTTGGTTTACTGTATATTAATTTTTATTATGTTTAGGTATGCTCCTGTTATCCCTGATCTCTCCAAGACCTTTATCATGAAAGGGTGTTGAATTTTGTTGAAGGCTTTTTCAACATCTAGGGAGATGATCATGTGGTTTTTCTTTTTCAGTTTGTTTATATGGTGGATCACATTGATAGATTTTCATATGTTAAACCATCTCTGCAACCCAAGGATGAAGCCTATTTAGACATGGTGGATGATTTCCCTGATGTGTTCTTGGATTTGGCTTGCCAGTATTTTATTATTTTTGCATCAATGTTCATGAGGGATATTGTTCTGTAGTTCTCTTTCTTAGTTGTGTCTTTGTATGGCTTAGGTACCAAGGTGATTATGGCCTTATAAAAAGAGTTACAAGATATACCAAATAAATGTGCAGAACTAGATAATAGAATGGTGGTTATCAGTGGGTGGGAAGAGGGCAATGGGGTAGTTTTGCTACCCCATGTAGGTAAAGTTATAGCTATAAACATGAGCATATTCCAGAGTTCTGATGCACAATATATTTAGAGCTAACAAAGAAGGTGAATCATGGCCAAGTGGTCTTAACATTAAAAATAAAAAGCCACACATGGGCACACAGAGTCTTGCAGATGTCCTCTGTCTATATGAACTCTTCTATGGTGATGGTAGCATGAATGGACACAACTGTCTAAGTTCACCAAGTCATATGCACTCATCCGAGAGTTTTGCTTACCTATTATACCTCAATAAGCAGGGAGGAATTATAGTTTTCTGCTTTTACTGCAGATGGCTACTAGTTCTGGCTTGTCGCCTTCTCCTTGAGGACTCTTGCATAGGTATACCTCCCAAGAGACACAGCTGACCATGTTCTATCCACCTCTCCAAATTGTTCAACATGGACTAGCCAGTTATTTTTAGATCATATGGTCTTTTGTTTTATCAGTCCTTTACCTTCAACAAATTCACAAGACTCCCTGGGGAGATTGTAGTCTATTAAAGGCCAAGACTATCCCACTTAGCAACAAGCAGATATTACTAAACCCATGACAATATCAGCAACCTCTGATGGAACTTTAAAATGCAAAAGGTTCACTCACCTTCACTATGTACCCTATCATTCATTTTTCAGCCCCCCTCCCCCCAGTCACCTTGTGATAAGGATGTAAAGCAGACAGAAGGTCACTATCCTTGTTACTGAACACTGCTCTGAGATGACAATCAGACCCTTTTATTCCTCAGTTCTTGTCATGGCTTGAAGGTGAAATGTGTCCCTCATGCCCCGGGCTCATGGGATTGGATACTTGCTTCCTACTTGTGATACTCTTTTCAATATCTATAGAACTTTTGAATATGGAGCCTTGCTGGAAGACTTAAGCCACTAGAAGCAGGCCTTTGAAGACGACACTAACTTCTGATCCCAACCCAAACTCTTTCTGCTTCCTGCTCAGTACTGTGTAAGAAGTGGCCATCACAAGCTCTGGCATCACTAATCAATCCCCTCCTCCTACCACTATGTCTTCCCAGCCAGGATGGATGCTACTCTCTAAAGTGTGAGCCTAAACAGACCTCTCTTCCCTTAACCTGCTTCTGTAATCTATCATAGCAATAAGGGTGTCGATGTGGTTGCTTTTCAGATGCTTGCTGACTATTGCTCGAGTTAAATCCAAACACGCAAGGGGTCTAGGGAAAAGCAATCTCTTGTTCATGTTTTACCACTTAGTAGTTCTGTGGCTTTGAGCAATTCACTTAACACTTAGAGCCTCAGTTTCCTCTTTTATGGCATGGGAACTACAATGCCAAACCTGCATGATTCCTAGGTAACACATACCTTGCCTACTTTGGAAGGTTGTCATGGAGATTAAAAGGAATAATGCACATAAAAGTGGTTTTTGAAAAAAATTAAAAGCCTGGATCAATGTGAGCGATTGCTGAGGTCATTACTGCACTGCCCAGTGCAAACTGGTGGCAGTCACAGCCACCTCTTCTCTTTACCTCTTCAGCAGATCACTAACACTCTTGTGGGAGATGGTGTACCTAAAAAACATAGATGCTCCTGTACCTGAGATGGGGCTACATCTTGACAAGCCCATTCATGGTTGGAAATGCATTTAATAATCCTGTCACACACCCAAGCTTAGCAACACAGTGACTGTCGAGTATCAATTTACCCTCGAAGGTAGTGTAGCTGACTGTGAACAGCTTCTCACTGCCACTTCCCAGTTCCACCAGCAAGTTTCATGTCGCACATTGCTAGCCCAGAAAGAGACCAAACTTCAGAATCTGAAGTATGCGTCCTGCTAAATAACTTGTTGTCTTTTCACCATCAGCAAGTCAAAAAAAAAATTTAAGTGGAACCTTGATAAATCAGGGGCATTAAACTTAAGCCCCAGATTCCCTCAAAGCATGTGACTATTTTAGCAAAAGGCTATTGAATAGTGTTTCTAGAAAGCTGCTATTCTCTCTGACAGGAAGAGGGAAGTTACATTATCATGGAGATTTTTATCCTTCTCCCTTCTTTCTACCTCCAGCTCTTATCTGTGGCTTGGGGGTAAGGTGGCCATCTTATAAAGAAAGAGTCCTGTGCTTAGGTTGTCAAAGCAGGAGGCTAAAGCCAAGGTCCTTGGTTTACTTGTTCAAGATCATCCAACTGTGTGTTTCCACTAAAAATAAATAACTACACACACACACACACACACACAAAACACACCTTGACTTCCTTAAGCCACTTTGATCAGATTCTTATCATAATAAGCTAAAGACAATTTTAGTGGACAATTGGTGTTCATCATAGCAACTACAGAAGTAAACTGAAACATTCTCAGGCACTTTGCAACAGCTTTATGCCCTGAGAATCATTCAAACATGCATTATGAGGCTACAGGGATGGTCCAGCAGTTTAAAAAAAAAAAAAAAGTATACTATTCCTTCAGAGGACCCAAGTTCAGGTGCCAGCAACCACATCAGGCAGTTCAAAACTGCCTGTAACTCCAGCTCTTCATATTTTTGACACCCTGGAGGCACATGTGTCCATGTGTCCATGCCCCCCACACACACACCTTTTTAAAGTATGTTAAAGTTTTGCACAGTAGAAAGAAACAGAAACCATGGGATCCATGACAGCCATTCAAGAGCTGTGTTCTTCAACAGATTCTAAAGTGCAAAGTAGCCCCAGAAATAACTTTGGAACAATGAGTTCCAGGTAAAAAGGGCATGGCACATATTAAACACTCAACAAATGTAGATTGTACTTCCATGAGTACAGAGGAGATCCTAAAGCAATACAAGGTTCAGAACTAGGCTGGGAGCTATTGCTCCTTAATGAAGCCATCTGCTTTCTGATGGTTGCAATACAGCACTAAAGGGCAGGAAGGACTGCCTATTCATCCAGCAGGCTGGCACTTAAGCATTCGGATTAGCATCATTAGCCACTGAAGATGGCAAGGTATTGGACTGAGAGATCTGACTTTGGAGACAGACATCACTGGGCTTGTATCCTGCCTGCACCCATCCTGCTTAAACTGCAACACATATCTCGTGGAAGGAGTAGTTACCATACTGCTCTCAAGAGATTTGATTTCCTCTTTGGTACTTACTTCACAGAGGGTGTCATGAGGTTCAAGTGGGATGGCAGATGTGAGCGTGCTCAATATGCACAGCTCCTTATTAATATGATTTGTCTTCTCTGGTCGATCAGGTGGCCAGAGCTGGCAGGGGAGGGAAGAAAGGTCAGAAGAAGGACAGAGTTGGTTATGGTTATAGAATGAATTCCAAAAATATAGAATACTGATATGCGAAGAGCCATGAAAAAGGGTATTCAGGTCAAAGCAAGCCTTGAAGGAGATGTGGACCCTAAACTTGTGAAGTGGCAACTGCCTGCCAGGCTGTAGCTCTTGGGAGAGAAGGGGCAGGGGCCAGAAGAGTCATTCAAAGTCCTACATAGCTCACTAGTTCTTCTGCATAGAAGTCATTTCCCCAGGGGCCCAGCAGGGCCAAAAATATCCTTTGCCTCTAACGCTGTTCAATATATTTTAGGCCGAGGAGGGGCTGGGGGAAAAAGAGCTGAGCTGAGTGCTTCTCTTGGCAATAAAACTTCCAGAATACATAGAGCTTCTCTTCAGGAAGATGTGGAGGAACACAACACACACACTCACACACACACACACACACACACACACACACACACACTCACTCACTCATACACACACACACACACATACACACACTCACACATACACACACTCACACAAACACACACACCCTGCCCCACTCTCACATCCCAGCTAGCAGCTGTCATCCTCTTTGAAACTCCAGCTATCCAGAGAATTGTTACCAGGGCCAAGCCCATCCTGTCTTTGGGCCTTTGTGTGGCTTCACATTGTTCAAAACATAAAAGTTCTGGAAGTAGAGACAGGAGAACAGAGAATGTAAGACCTGTTCAATGCTAGTCCTGCACAACTAATTATGACCCCACTGGCATGAGGGGAGCAGCAGGAGAGGCTCAGGTTGGGATACAGGGGATCAAGTCTCAATTGCTCAGCAACTCTGAGAATAACCAAGTGGTCTAACCTCACTGACTGCTAGAACCCTTGAGCTTTTGTAAAAAAGTTAACAAAGGCACAATAAACAGCAGTTAAACATCATATTGCTTATAACTAACACTGAGTACTGAACATGTGCTATGGTCTGCTTCAATTTGGCACGTGTGTGTGTGTGTGTGTGTGTGTGTGTGTGTGTGTGTGTGTGGCGCGCGCGCGTGGTAGCATGCAGGTGGAGATCAGAGAACAACTTGTAAAAGTCGGTTTTCTCCTTCTACCATGTGGTCCTTGGGGACTAAAGTCAGTTGCTCAATACTAGGGCAGGAATCTTCACCCAACATCTCCCTGGCCCTGGTTCCAAAGCTTTCATGTGTAGTAATTCATTTAATTCATTCAATAACCATATGGAGAGAGAATCCTGTTGACCATGTTTTATAAATGAAGAAACTGATGCATATAGAGGTATACTCAGGGTCACTTAGACAAAAGAAAAATACGAGAAATGATAAGTTCCTGGCTTGCACAGGGGTTGACTCAGGAGTAGTTCTCCAGGGGCTTGCAAGTTCTCAGTGAGTCTGAAAGGGAGACAATATTGACTCTACTGTACAAATAGATATCTCAGTGAGGAAGATGAAAGCCAGCCTAGTCCTTTAGACAGACAGCTTTCAATTCAGGGACATTGTCAGTTACCTGGGTGCTAGAAGACCTGTTATGGAAATTGGGGTAGTAGCAGAATGATATTGCTACCATTTTCAGATCTTCTGACTGAAGTAAGAACCATGGAGGGATCTACCAGCCAACTGGAAGACCAGCCTTGAAAAAGAAGCCATTTATAGCCAGAAGTACAAGAAGGTGGTATAGGACACCAATGGCCAACAACCCAGTTTCCTTCCTCTTCCTTTAAAATCCATTTTTGAGCACCCGGCCATGACCAGGTCTATTTGGAAGCTAGATGAGCTGTGAACTTGGAGGTTGCCATTTCCTTAAATATGGAGTAGAGGAGGGATAATAACAGATAAATTTTGGCCACAGAGAGGAATGTGTGAACTGATTTACGAGCTAACATGCAGAGTCCAAGCTCTCAAAACCACCTCCAACTCCTTGGCTTGCCTAGAACATGTTTCCCTCAGCTCTTTATTCTTCCTATAAGATCACACTTTCTAGAGTTTCTCAAACCTTGGCAAGCCTAGAACTCACCCATGACCTTTATTTCTTCCTGAATTGGATTTTTAGGAGTTAAACTCTCAAGATCATGAGACCTAAATTCCTTTGAGTCTGTTCCTATATTTAGTTTTGATGACTTTTCTATGTCTCCAATCCCATATTAGTCGGGACATAACCAGGAAGCTGAAAACTGTGAGTGTTGTGAATTAAATGATTGGTGCGAAGAATAACATATCTATAGCAGGGTAAAAATCAAAAGCAGTAAAGTAAATAAAGGCCAAAGAATCCGGAATTAGAATACCAAATAAAAGCTAGCAAGCAGCCTTGCTAGAACTCTGGGAGGGGTGAGCAAGGTAGAGCTCAAGCTGGAGTTAGAAAAGACACATGGGTAGCAAGCACAGCCTGCTGCTGGTGTGTTTCTAGAGGAAAGATGAAGGGAAAGTCCTTGGTAGACTATTGCTACTATTTCCTTTTGATCATGGATTGGTGCTAGAATGTGGGGTGCTCAGGCCTGAGGAAAAGTTAAGCACAAAGTTGAGAGCAAAATACAGATAAGCTATTTTTTTCTAGTAGTTCTGCAACTAAGTTTCCCTGCAAAAGACAAGGGAATCTAGATTCTACTTGTCTTTCCACGTGTGTCTTCTTGTACTATATTTAGCCACAATGGCTGAATAATGACTGTTGTGTTCCCTTTGCCATGATAAATCTTATGCATGTTTCTATTTTGGTCCACTCCATCCATTTCTATGAAGTGTGACACCATTCCAGCTCAGCCAATCTATGTAGTATAAAGCCAGGCCACTCTCTAATTCTAGGCAGATCCACTCCTCCACCCTCAGGAGTCTTACCCCTTTCATGCCCTCAAAAGCATCTACTCTACTGATTCTGTCCCATCTGTCCAGGAAGTGCCTCAGTTCCCACCAACCCATACTGTAAAATAAACACATTTCTTCCACATTGCCACTCTCTAAAGAAACTTCCCAAGTCCTCTTCTTTCATTGTTCTACCACGACTCCACAGGGGAAAGAGAACATTTACTGGATACTCTCAAAACCTAACCATGGTCCTCCCTCTTAACCCACTGTCACCGTGCTTCCTCTCTTGTTGCCCTCTTCTCCTAGCTAGTGAACAGGCCCCATCAGGGATCACCTCCTCTAGAGCACTGTCCTGTGCCAGCCAACTTTATTTAAATGATGCAGTACTTGAGATTAAAGAAAAAATTTCACCTTGCACCCTGATTTCTGACTCTTCATTGCTGGTTGACTGCCTCCATTGCTTTGAACCTGTGCTGAGGCAAAGCAGGGTGGTAGGAGTCCATGACAGAGGAAGCTGTTGCTCTCAGTGACAGAAAGTGGAAGACACACAGAGGGACCAGCATCTCAACAGTCCTCCCAGGAGCACATCTCCAAATGACCTATCTGTCTTCTAGTCCCCACCTCCTAAAGGCTCCTTCCCTCCCAAGAGCATCTTGGGACACCAGATGCAAACCCTTAGCACATTGCTAGTGACCACTTTCGCCTTCACTTCGTCCCTTCTTTGGTATCTATGAAGTCATTTATTCCTCAATTCCTTCTTCCTTTTCCATCCTCCTCCATAAGCCTCTCTTCCTTGGCCCAACCCAGAAGGACCTCACTTGTTCAAGGTCCTGCCGTGGCCATCTCATCCCACCTCCCACACTGTATGCCCTGACCCACAGAGTTCATTCAGCTTGGGCCTTCAGATGATAGCTGCATGCTAATTACTCCCACACCCTTAGTTCCAGTCCAGACTGCTTCCCTGAGCAATTGGTTATTTCCAGCTACCAGCTGCAGATAATACAAAGTGGAGCCCAAAGAGGACTATTCTTGAGTGAGCAGAGATGGAATGAATAAAAATCAAACAATAACAATCTGCTGGTGATTTGCAAGGCCTTATTAGGTTTTAGACATTATGCTGAGAGTCCTACATGCACTGCCACTTTAAATCCTCATGAACTCTGAGAGGTAGATATATTTTTGGTACCAGCCTACAAATGAGAAAAATGAGGTCTGGGGGAATTGTAAGCAAAACTCAGTCAGGTCTGGCTGTGATGAGGTAAATGATATGAGACTTGCCTTAAAAAGCCGAGCTATCAACGGCAAGAAAATATATGCAAAAGTGTATTCACAATAAAGCACTTGTATGGAGAATATGAAGAAAAACATGATCTCACTTACATGTAGCATATAAAAAAAGGGTGAACTCACAGAAGGAAAGAACAGAATGGTAATTAGCAGAACCAGGGGAAAAGGCAGATAGGGAAATAGTAATTGTTAACTGTCGGTATGAAGTTTGTGTCAGGCAGCTCTAGGAACCCACTGCACAGTTTGGTGACTAAGGTCATACAGTATTTATGTCAGAATTGCTAAAAGAGCACATTTTAGCTTTTCCGCCACCACACAAGAGCAGATATGTAAGGTGATATATTTATTCATTAGGTTAATTTCAATATTCTAAAATGAAAACACCACAGTGTAGCCCATAAATATATAATTACATTTATCAATTAGAAAGAAAACTATTAAATAAGATATGAAAAGAATCCTTGTAGCTGGGAGTGCAAAGTCATGTCTGCAATTCAGGCAGTAGGGAGGCTGAGGCAAGAAGATTGCCACAAATTCAAGACCAACCTGGGTTCACAGTGAGTTCTGGAACATCCTGGACCACAAAAAATAATAATAATAAAAAGAAAACTCTCAAAAACCTAAGCACAAAACACTTTCAAGTCAATAAGAAGAATATAAATAACCTGAAAAATAAAAGAAGTCAAAAAAATTGAAGAGTTGCTTGACCAAAAAAAAAAAAATATTCAATATCATCAGTCACTGGAGCATGTGAGTTAGAACCATGATGAGACACCATTGTACCTATGACTTCAAATGATGAAAAATGCTAATGATGATAAGAAATAACCCCATCCCCAGGTATCGCCACAGCTAACCCAACATTTGGGAAGCTACTTTTCAGTTTCTTTGAAGTTAAGCATGTATGATGGGATCTAGCAATTCTAGTCATATGTATTTCTTCATGAGAAATGAACTCATATGAAGGTAAGACTGGCACATGAAGGTGAAGAGGGAACTCACCAGTTAAGAGTAGGAATACTTGTTGGTCTTGCAGAGGACAAACAATTCAATTCCCAGAGCCCATGTCAAATAGCTCACGGCTGCCTCTCACTACAGCTCCCAGAGATCCAACACCATATTATGGCCTCTGTGGACAAGTGTGCATGCACACACACACACACACACACACACAGAGAGAGAGAGAGAGAGAGAGAGAGAGAGAGAGAGAGAGAGAGAGAGAGAGAGAAATCATATAGACTGGAATATGGGTGCTACTTACAGCTTTTACTCATAATAGGCAAAAGTGAAGGAAGATCTACACATCTACACATCATCTTCTGCTGAATACTTGAATCTCAGTATGTCTACATAATGGGAAAGAAGTGTTCTCTTAGTAAAGGGTACTAGAACAACCATGGGGCCATTTTAAGGTAACAAAACAGAAGGAACAGCAACTCATGTAAACAAACTGATTGGACTAGTTCTTATCTAGGTGACTGAACACCTGACAAGGAGCGACTTCAGGCAATGGGGGAGGGCTTAGTTTGTAGTTTCAGGGGATATAGTCCATTGTGGCAGAGAAGGCATGCATTGTGGCAAGAGAATGAGACAGTAGGAACATGAGATAGCTCTGGTCACATTATGTCCTTAGTCAACAAACAAACAGAAAGTGGGGCCAGGCTACAAAGCAAGACAAACTCCTGGTGGCCTATTTCCTAGTTTCCAACATCTTCCCAAACAGCATCTCCTGCTGGGGACCAAGTGTAAGGCACCTGAGCCTATGGAGTACACTTCACCTTCAAATTGCCACAGGATGAATCACAAAAATATGCTAAGTGAAAGCAAGTAGATACAAAATGAATCTGATTCTGTCGACATCTAAAAGAGGCCAAACTATAGCAGCTGAATATGGATCAATGGTTGCCTGGGGCTAGTTATGGAGAATTGCTTGCAAAGGATTATGAGGTTACTTTGGGAAAAAATGAATGTGCTCTGTATCTTGACTGGCATGATCTATATGTATTTGTCAAAGTTCATTGAGTTGAATGCAGAAAATTGATGAATTTCATTGCATGTAAATTATATATCATAAAGATAATTTAAAAACAAAAGGAAAAGATATGTACATGACACCGAGGAATCAACAATAGGTACACATTAATCGTAATTGGAGTATTCTAACAGTCTGCATGACTCTTAGGCACAAGCCAGTGAAAAGGCCATTCCCTGCCATTGGTTCTGTTTGCCTCTATTGACTGAGGGATGGGAATAGTTCCCATCCTTCCATTGTAACTTGGAGAATGGGGAAAGTTTAGTGAACAACATCCCTAGGGCTAACATAGAGACAAGCATTCAGTGAGGCTTACAATGGTCAGTACCTAAGGGTGTATAAAAATAAAGACCAAGGCAATAGCAGAGAATTTTGAGAGGTTAAAGAATTCTTTCCCCACTGCCCAGTTCTCTGCCAGAGAATGTCACACATTCTCTGAGTACAGTTTTACCCCCTGAGAAATTGGGGAAGAAAGAGTTGACTTGACAATCTGTCTCTAAGGACTCCTGCTTTCTTAGCTTTTAACATGATATGCATGCCTTTGTGCTATGGCCATCTATGGCAAAATGCCTGAGAACACAGGACTGACGAGACAGCTCAATCAGCAAAGTACTTGCTGTGCAAGCATTAGGACCTGAGTTCAGATCCCGAGATTAAATAGCCAGGTACAGTTAGTGCAACTATAACTCAGCACCAGGAGGCAGAGACAGTTAGATCCTAGAGATCACTGGCTAGCCAGGCCAGCCAACCGGTGAGTTCCAGGTTTACCAAGGGAAGGACACAAAGACTAAGGCAAACAGTGAGCAAGGAAGACACTAGATGTTAGCCTCTGTCTAGCCTTGATTTTCATGTGTACATACATGCAAACCCATACCCAAATAGATACATGTCCACATCCATACATCATACACCATACACATACATAAATAACACACATGAACAAAAAAAAAAAAACTAGCCTGGAAAAACTACATAAGGGAAGAAGATCTCGACTCATTTGCCAAGCTTTAGTTCAGTTCCTTGACTCCATTGCTACAGGGCTCTGATGAGATAGAATGTTGTGGCAGGAGCATGTGGTAAAGAAAACGGTTTACCTTGTTACACATAGGGAGCAGGAAGAAGCAGGAAAAGGCATGGGGCATGATTCCAGAGCACACTCCCCACAGGGACCTCCAACCAAGAGTCATCTCCTAGCTTCCTCATATTAATGAGCTCATGAAAGGGTTAATACACTGATGAATTTAGCACCTGTATACACCTTTTAGGTAGGGTGTCACTTCAAATCCAAGTTTGATGGCCCACTTCTGTCAGCATACCTATATACAGGAGGCAAGAGCTCTGAACTCTTGCATGACTTCTTCCTTCTTTCCACATCTTCAAAACATCCGAGGCCAGGTGCAGGGCATGAGAACTCAAAAAAGACAGGGCTGATCACACACACACAAAAGAACTGGGGTCAAACTTAGAGATCAAGACTTGGAAAGTCAGAGGCAAAATAAAAGGCAGGCCTATGGTACCTACAGGTCTAAAAGCTGACAGATCCATCCATCAAACACTTCCTGAAGCACCTAATTTTACAATACCCCATACAGTGTTTAAGCACCTCCTGTGAGCCTGCAGTTGTAATTTGACAGTGAAACAGACAAGTGGGATCCTGTCTAGGATCTGCATTGGAGATGCCTTGACCAGATTTGCTATTCGAAAAGAAAACAGGCTGCCTTGTCTAGAGTGGGTGACAGGTGTGGCACTCCCAGGTTTACAAGGAAGATATCAGGGCTCAAAATGATTAAGAGTATCAGGCCAGCCAGAGACTTATTTTCTTTTTCTCAGTAACCTAGGTTGGCTACAGTCTATGCCCAGCCCATGGCAGTGTTGTCGTTCCCTGTTCATATCTGTAAAGCAGTACCAAGAGAGAGGAGGGAGGGGGAGTGATGGAAATGAGGTGGCCCCGGGTCATGTGTGCTGGGCTCACACTTCAAGTTCTCCATGCTGTGATGCATGCTGTCTACGCCTGGTTGAGAGGCCAGCTGTTCCCAGGGGCTCCGGTTAGAAGGAGCTGCCTTCGGTGGTGACCCAACAAAGATGTCTCCCTGCATCTTGTTCCTATCGATTACCCACAAAAGTGTCTCTCATCGTTAGGCATTCCCCAGGGCTAAGCGGGAGAGAAGGCCTTTCTCCTTTTGTGCCTTTAATGACATCCAATCCTCCCCGTGATCTCTGCCCTCTTCCTAGAGGCAGGATATGGGGGATGGGGAGGCACACAGACACAAGAGGAAAGAGAGAGACAAAGGGAGAGAGAGTGAGATCTAGAGGGACTGGGCCAGAGAGAACGCCCAGCAAACAGAGAAGATGAGCGGCAGAAACATTCAGAGATGGAAGAGACAGAGAACAGATAGAGACTGAGGGAGGGAAAGAATGGGTGACAGTAGGACAGAGACAGGCAGAAACCAGAAGCAAACAAAGTAGAAAGGAGAGCCTGGAAGAAGCAATTGAGTAAGGAAAGCAAGGAAGGGGAGAGGCAGGTAGTTATCCTTGCGGTCCAGATGTGGGATGCTATGGCTTAGATGGGCTGTTTCTACAGGCTTGTGGGATTAAACACTTGGTTCCCAGCTGGTGGCACTGTTTGGGAAGTTGTGGAACCTCTGAGGCTATGGCCCACCTAGCAAAAGTGCCTCTCTGGGTAGAGCCTTGAAGCTGGTACTGGAGCCTGGGTCTGGTTTTGTCTCTGCTCCATGATCCACCAAGACCTAAGGCTCCTCTGCCACACATCTCAACAGCAAGAGTGTCGTGCCTTTCCCGCCTCCCTGAAAGCATAAGGAAAAGCCAACCCTCCTCCCTCAGGTTGTTTCTACCAGGTCTTCTGTCACAGAGTAGGTAGGCAGAGTCCTTTGCTCTGGAACACACAGCCCAAGTGTAGCATTCCTATCTGCCAGGGTATGGATTAGCTATACTGACTCCAATGCCCTGCAAGAGAAGAGATAGATTGCCAGAGAGGTGTGCCCCCTGCTGGTAGCCAAGTGCCTTCTGCCTTCAGTGAAGACGCTGGAATAAAAACAGAAGAGACCTCAGAGGAGAGGAATGGGCCACAATTCCTGCCATTCCTCAGGTTTCCCTGGGAAGCTCTGCCTCTCCATGGCTTCCTGGATCCAGAGAGAACACTGAAGCATGAACCTCTGAGCCCCACATACTGCTGCTCTTCATCCACAGCTGCCCAGTGACCTCCAGACTCTCACAGCTCCTGGTGTCTTAAACACACACCTACACTCAGCATCTCCCACCCACTCCTTCTCCAGGGTAACTATCATTACAGCCAGGAGCCTGGACTTCTTTCTCTCTCGCCACCACCCCTTTAAATCATTCACTGTGTCCTGTGTTTTAATGTCTTTCATATTTCTTAACTTCTCTGAGCCAAGCCTGTTTCCTACAGGCTTGTTTAATACAGAGTTAGCCCCACTATCCACTGCACTGCTGAGAAAAGTCATGAGTGCACAGCGGCTGGGGCAGTGAGCTCCAGGTGTGTAGACAGGGTGAGCCAGAGCCCTCAGTGAGTATCAGCCAGCGGTGAGAAGTCACAGAAGCCACTCCCTTTTCCCAATTCCACAGCTTTGGCACTCTTCCAACCACTGCTGGGGTCTTACTCAGAATGCCCCTTAACTGAGCCCCTGTGCAGAGCATAGATCCAAATACAGCATATTTTGTGATCCCTTGGTGTAAAAGTGCAGCCAGCCCCTTGGCTGACCCAGGAAATAGAGACTCTCTAGACCTAGTCTCTACCCTCCTCTGCATCACACTTCTCTGCCAATCTGCCCTTCCATGTCCAGTGCACACGGCGAGGAGATGGCCACACCGATGCTCCACAAGTTACAGAAGATGACTCAGGTTAGATGAGATACCCAAGAGGGACTGATGGAATGGAGACACGCCCTTCACCAATGGCAGGAAGGGAGAGCAGTCATCAGAATAAGGGGAGAAGCTCAGGCTATTAAACAGCAAACACTCCTGGATACTGATTCCTGACCCCTACAGAAGCTGGGAGGAAGGCAGAGATACAGAGTCACGACAGGTCCCAGGAAATGTCAGCACAGGGATGAGACTGCTCTGAGGTTAAAAAAAAAAGAAACTACCAACTTTTCCCAGACAACCAAGAGAATCCTAACCATTGCACACAACTTGATTGGAATCTCAGAGACAGTGGAGTTTTAAGTGTGTGTGTATATTAAAAAGCTATAAAGGAAACATCAGAGTCATAATTGTGGGTTATGAAATATATGTGAAAACTATTGAAATTCACAATTGAGGGTCATTATTTAGATGTTTTGGGGATAATTATATGAATAATTCACCATACAATTTGATACATATAATTTAAAACGAGGACATCTGGGGCATGATCTTTCACTATTTAACCATGGCAAAATCAGATGCCAAGTCTGGGGGAGGCAGTGTTGTCTAATGGGCTGAACACTGTCAGCGACATTCTCTGAATCCCTAGGTTAACAGTGACTACTACTGTGATGCACAAGTTATATGTGTTGGGAGCCTGCAGTCTCCTGACTCCACCTCTGACGATGGGTAGGACGCCCATGGCAATGTCATCACTACGTCAGGCTTTACCTGGCTGTGCAGGGGACCCAGTTACACATGCGCAAGCCCCCCTTTTAAAGCAAGCACGCCAAGCGCACCTCTCTCTTGCTCCTGCTCTTTCTCTCTTGCTCTCTTGCTGTATCTCTCTCTGGGGCCCCTTCTGTCTTTCTTTCTCTCTCTCCCCGCTTTCAGTTGGCCACCAGCTACCCCCTTTCTCTCCCCTCTCTCAATAAACTCCGCATGGGCGCTGAGTCTCGTGTTTGTGTTTCTTAGGCAATAGCAGCTGCAAAAGAACAACAATATGTCCTGCCACTCCTAATGCCCAAGGTCAGTAACAGATTTGAGGGCTCTGAGAATCCTGAATAACACAACATATGTGGGTCAAATCATGACACTTCTCTGCTCAAAGCCCCAAACAAAGCCCAAGGTGACCACCCATAATGCCTGCCCAATAACAAGACGTGTTTGAGATCTTCTGCTCCCCCATTTCCACACCTTAGTTCCTTCCAGGTATATGGGCTTTCTTGCTGAGTCCCACATTGTGCCTGATGCTCACTGTTCCCTTGGTCTGGAAGCTCACTGTATGAGTTGGGGGTGTCTAGAGTAACAGAACCAAATGAATAAATATATAGACATATATAGACATAAAATAAGGGAAAATTATATAAACATAAAAGAGTAATGATGACACAACCATACCTGAGAGCTGAGACTCCATCTGGCATTTACTGATCCTTGAGGCTGATGCCTCAGCAGAGTAGTTCCATAATTCTGGCTCTCAATACATACTTGCTTAGTCCACAAGGCTGGGAGCCTCAGCTCTCTCAATCTGACCCCAGAGCTGATGGTCCCTAGTCCATGATGAGAGTTTGGAAATACTGGTTCTAACAGTGAAGAATCAGCAGCATCCACAAGCAAATTAACTTGGTGGCAAGAGGAGAGGCCAAGCAAGCAAAAGATGAGATAGTCTTCCTTCGGTCATGCCCTTCTTATCCTGGATGCTACCAGAAAATGCTGTCCTCACTCTTGTGTTTCTTCCACATGAACCAAGGCAATCAGGATCCTTCTCCAGATGACACTCCCTGCTCAGGTTATCTAGTTGTGGAAGTTGGCATCAAAGCCAACCACAATACTCATTCTCTGTTGAGTTTAGGGCTCATCTCTCCTTACCAAAGTCTTGGCTCAAATGCCTTCATTGGCCATCTCTCTCCCCAATACATTCTTCTCCTCTCCTACCTGCCGTTATTCATGCCATATGAATAAACAAATGCAGAAAAACACGTAGGAGAAAACTCAGAACACAGTAGTTTCCCAGTGTCCCTTCCTTCCACAGCTGAAACAGTTGTTTTTCCTCCAGTCTGACTTGGGTGTGAGCTGCATCCGATGTCTAAACAGTACAGCCTAGCCCATATTTAGCCTGCCCATATGTTGGGGTTTCCTCTCCTCCTCATTTTTACTTTTGCCTTTATACATGTTATATAGACATAGAAGGTGTTCCAGGGGTATTGGCTGAGGTGATACCAAGTCTCAGGAAAACAAACAAAAAAAATGCTCTGGCAATAGGTGCCAACACTTAGGATGACCACTTCTTGATAGACCTTGATTTTACAGAGAAACTATGCACTGAGAAATGGGGGCATGATCCTAACTGAGAAAGCAGGCATAGGCATTCAGGATTCCTAGAATGGCCACCTGCTGTTCTGTCTGTTTCTGTCCTTTACTAGAACTCTTCACTCCTGCCTCATTGTTCTAGAAGAGTAGAGGTTCTTCCATCACATCTGTTGTGGAGACCAGGCCAATATCTCTTTCCTATGGCCCAGTGACTAGTCCTTCTATGTCACACCTCCACCCAAAATGTTCAACTGTCAGGACAAAGTTCTTGCTGCTTTGCAGAGTGAAGATGGATAGATTTATATCATCGACCACAGAGTGATGTCTTTATTGCTGCATGGTCTGCCTGCAGGGGAACAAAAACAAACATAAGGAAAGAAAAGAGATGAAGTAGAGAACTGGAAGGACAATCTGATATGCTCTCCTGATCATTGCAACAGGAGCTGACATAGAGTAGGTGCTCAATAAAGGCCAGTGGGGTGGATTTTTGGAGGGGAGATTTGAGGAGAGAGCTGGAGATTTCATGTGTGTCCTGACACCAGCACAGTTTTTCTATTTTTTAAAAGTTGGTATCACATGCCAGGTACCGTGCCAGGAGCTGATTTCATGAACTCTATTCTGCAGGAATATCCATTCTAGTGAAGAAGGTGAACCTCACAGTGACCGTGACTGGACACAATCCAAACACTCAAAGGATGGCCTCTGAAGGCCAGAGACCTCTTTTGGACTAGCTGACCATTTGTAGGAACTCCTCAGCCCTGGACATGCATCAATTCTCAGGGAATCCAGTAGTGATGTCAGCACATGTGGCTATGAGGGGCTGTCTTGGATCTGGAACTTTTGACCTGAGGGACAGAGGCCAGGGTCCATCACTGTTAAATGGTACTAACATCAGATATTGGAACAAACCTTTAGAATTCCCACTATTGAGGCCCACTGACTGCCTCTGGTCCTTACTCACCCTGGGACTTAGGTGATACAGTGTTTGGACTCCCCAACCTTCTCCAAAACTCAAAATTGTTCTTTTTGCTTAAAACAGCTTAAGCAGTTCTTTGGGGGGAAATGTCCAAACCACTAAACCAAATATATTTCCTCACCTCTGGAGAATAGAGATAAATGGAAAGAAGTATAATTTGTAGAATTCTCGGGGGTTTCTATCAAACTTCCTTCCCAAGCACCAAGTCTTTCTGTATCCAGCATGTTTAAGCTCACAGCCCAGGAGGTTCTCATCCAAAAAGGCCCCACAGCCCCATTGCTTCAGTCTCATTAAGAATCATTAAAAAGATGGCATCCTTGTTCATTCCCATCTGCAGACATCCAAGCTAACCCTCAGCAACGTGTAAATGGAGTTCTTAATTGGTCTAAATAATAAAATCCTGGAGTAAGATAGAGAGGAAAATGTTGATTAGAGAGATGAAGAAGCAGGTCACAGCCATTTTTAACTCATTAGCTTCCCAGCGGAAAAGAGAGCCAGTTCCTGTTTCTTCCCGCTTATATACTCTTTCTCTGCAATCATCTCACTTCCTGTCTCTGCCCAGCCATCTCACTTCCTATCTGTCTGTACAGATCTCCAGACCACTATTGTTAGCAAGTGCCAAGCTCCATTCTCTGATCTTTAGACAAGCGTTATTTATACAAGCAAGATATCACCACAGCAATGTTAGCAGTTATTGTTTTAGAATATTGACATCAGAGAGATTGTTTGAAATTCAGTTACTGAGACAATTGGCTGTGTGACTTGAGTGGGTTGGTTAATTTCTCTGAGCTTTGATTTCTTTAGGTATAATGAGATCGGGGCATTATCTCATGTTTGTAAGATGGCTGGGGAAACCGGATGTTGGACATAAAGGTCTGAGAACCTTCAATCTTACTTTTCCCCAAACTGCTAACAGCTTGTCGGGGAGAGCCAGAGCCTCTCTGGCCAGTAGTAGAAAAGCTTGCAGTTGCCTAGTCTGGAAATGAATATTTTGATAGTTACCTCAGGGAATAGAGATCAGAGTGTCCTTGTGCATTCTTGGGATTTGCTGTTGCTGAAGGAGTGACCCCCAAAATTCATTGATTGAAGGCTTGCTGCTCAGAGTGACACCACTGACAGATGCCGGGACCTCTAGGATGGGGAGTCTGCCAGGAGGTGCTCAGATCACCTGGAACAGGCTCTTAATTGTTGGTGTGAGAAGCTTTTGCAGTTCATTGTAAACTACCCTTTCAGAAAGAAAGACTTTGTGCTGGTGGCATTTGTAAGCTTGACACAAACTACAGCAATCTGCAAAGAGGGGACCCCAGTTGAGGGATTGCCTCCACAGATTGGCCTCTGGGCATTTCTGTATGGCACTTTTATAATTACTAATTGATATGGGAGGGTTCAGCCCACCATGGGTGGTGCAATCCCTAGGCAGGTGAGCCTGGGTTGTATAAGAAAAGTAGTTGAGCATGCCAGAAAGAGCAAGCCAGTGAGCAGTGTTCCTGTGTGCTTTCTGCTTCAAGCTCCCATCCCAGATGAAGGACTAGAGCCTGTACTCCAAGCAAGCCCTCTGGTCCCTAAGCTGCTTTCACTCTGTTTTATCACAGCTACAGAGAAGCAAACTACAACAATCTTCATCTCTCTTCTTCATTGCATCATTCAAGTGGCAGATGAGAGCACTCCAGCTTGATTAATGAAGGGACCTGGGAAGGATCAGCAAACTCCGCCATTCTGTTTTGTGAATAAAGAAGCCAGGGCTCAGAGATTCCTTCCATCTCTCACAGTGCCGGTGTGGCTCTTTTCTCACATTGGCCATGTGGCTGTCACTTCCATCCTAGATTCTGGGGACTGGCCATGTACCAGGGAAATAAGAGGCCCGGGCCCAGGGGAGCCTCTCTGGCCAGCAACCTGGCATCAACAGTAATTGTAAACATTACCAAATAGCAGGCCCTTTGCCGGCTGCTTCACCCTCAATACAAACCTGTGTTTTTCAGAGCAGGAAACTGAGGCACAGAGAATTGGAAGTCCCCACTAAGGGAGGCCATCCTCCCAACCATGCCACCACTCTTGTGCAAATCAGCTACTTTCTCCCCCTGAGCTCCTTTGACCTTCGGGGGGCCACCACTCATCTAAGAGAACAGGACAGCTTGTGAGTCTAACCCAGCTGGAAATCTCAACATCTCTGAGACAAAAGAGAACGGCTTCTTTTAGAGTCACCCACCTGTAATTGGCACAGCCAGGTTTCATCTTCCTTACTTTCTGATAAAGCAGAGAGGCCATTGGAGTCCCTGGAATGCAGTCCTCTTAACAAGGACATCAGACAGCCCTGGGCAGTTCCAGCTGCTTTCAAAGCCACCGCCCAGAGCCAGTTTTAATGATCACGGAGGGACTTCTGAGAAAACCACAAAATAAGGACAGAATAATTGCACTAGAAATACATGCCACCATGACACTAGCCATGGGCCCAGGCACTTTTGGAGGAGCGCCTTCAAGGTCAACTTCTCTGGCACCCTGATTCATCCAACTCTGCTCCAGGATAATTATAAAAGAAGACAGCACTACTGCTGCCCCCACCACCATTGTTCCCAACTCTGCCCCCACCCTAATGAAGCTAACAGCAAAGAATGATTCCCAGCAGCCAAGCATAGTGACATGGCAGCTTTCCTAGTAGGAAGCTGAACCACACTCTTACTGGCTGTGTGATCTTAAATAAGTTACTTAGCCTCTCTGGACCCACTGTTCTTCAGGATAAGAAGTATCAAAGTATCTGAGGGGCATCTAGAATGTCCATTGGCAGTGCCTGACACAGTGTGGCTATGCTCATGTCTCTGTTAATAACAGAGAAATAGAGATGTGACAATTTGCCTTGTTGTGGTAGTGTGTATTTCTGGTCTCTGAATGTCCTTCCCTACTTGAAAGGCAAATGACAAATGTGCAAGAGCTCGTTCTGACTTCCTCTCTCCCCTCTTTCCCTCTTCTTGATGCATAGACTGTCGCTGTACATTCTCCTTCTACTGGCCACACTCTCCCCGTGTGAATCAGACTTTGAAAGTCAGTCATCTGACAAGAGACTCACCCCTACCCCAGGGCCTTTGCACATATTTTTACTATCGTTCTTCACCCAGGTCTTCATGGGACCCAAGTCCCAACTCAATCCAATCGATAGTTCCTCACAAAGAATGACCCCGAACACTCTGTCTATTTGTCTCTTAACACAAGCCAGTGCCACAATGCTCCCTTGAAGGTGTGAATATAAGTAACATAGATGTCTAATAAAGCCTCAAGGAATCATAATGTTATAGTCACTTAAAATTTTACCCATCACAGACAAGTGTATGTGCATACTCACTGTTCTGACACCCCAATTGTGACACTGTCGCTCTTTTCTTTCCCTAGAGCCCAAACACCCCAATATCCTAGTTTGAGTATTTTGCATTCTTTTCCCTTGCTCCTACCCCTGCCTTTTGCACAATGTCAACTGTTGCCTCATTTTTCTGGCTAAGCCAATTTCCTACTTTCTTACCTACTCACTTGATAAATAGTCTGTAAGACTCAGTGGTAAGGAACATAGGCCAGCTTATCCCTGCACTCCAGTAACATCTACATTGCAATAGAGAAAAGATCAACAGATCATGGGAAGCCTGGCCTCTATAGACACATTTATAGCATAGCGCCTGCCTCTACGGCTCAGGGAAGATTGTGCAAGAGGAGAAAGGAAGACTGTAGGAGCCAGAGGACCAGGAAATCTGCTGTGAAACAGTCTCTCCTTGAAATGGCTGCATAAACATGACTGAAACATTGGCAATATCAAAAAATGTGTTAACATGCCAGGGGATATTTTTGAAGGGTCCTACCCCGAGACAAAGTGCTACAAGCAACTAATGACAGCTGGGAGGAGGATAATTAGCCTCTTCCAGAGATGAGTCCCCTTATTGGTTCCTCCACCCAAAGTGGTCAGCCTTCAGACCATATATACACAACACCAACAAAAACGTCTCAGCAGGGTGTGGGGGGGGGAGCACATGCACATGCTCACACATACACGTGCATATATCTATGCATGAAACAATAATAAAGACAATGAGGCTATCAATTTGAGAGTGGGCACAAGGGAAGGTGTCTTGGGGTTTTTATTGCTGTGAAGAGACACTATGACCACAGCAACTCCTATAAAGAAAATATTTAATAAAGAAAATATTTAATTGGAGTAGCTCGCTTACAATTTCAGAGGTCCCGGTCTAGTATCATCATGGAGGTGAGCATGGCAGCATGTGGGCAGACGTGGTGCTGTAGAGGTAGCTGAGAGTGCTACATCTTGCAGGCAACAGAAAGACTGGGGCACTGAGTGAAGCTTAAGCAAAAGACCTCAAAGCCCGCCCCCTCCACAGTGACACACTTCCCCCAACAAGGCCACACCCACTCCAATAAAGCCACACCTCCCATTCATGCCATTTCCTTGAGGTCTAAGGTAGGAGATGAGACATACAGAGAGGGAACCTGTAAAGAGAAACAAAGCACTAAAAAGAAAAACACAGTTTCCAACCATGGGCCACCTCTACAGACAGGATGCATCTCTGTGGTGCTTTATGGACAAGATCTATGACACACACAAGGTCTTAATCTACTGTGATGCTATAACAAAACATTTGAGGCCGTGGGCTTTCTAAAGAAGAGAGACTGGTGAGTCTGGAAGCTGGCAAGGCTAAACAGCTTGGCACTGGCACTTGGTAAGAGCCTCCCAGGTGTGTTTACACCTGAAAGGGGCATGCAAAGAAGCAATAGTGTGTAGAAAGGGACTGAGTCCATGGAGGGCCTTGCTCCAACAAGATATATTCTTTCAAGAGCCAATCCAGTCTCTGAGAACCGGTCCTTCAGAGGGTGGCATGCCACCACCTACTCAGCCGATGCTAGGCCACCCCTCTTAAAACTCTACCACCTCTCAGCTCCATTACAAAGGGCTACACATCCAGAACATGAACCTTTGGATACTCACTCCAAGTCATAATCAGGGCAGCAAGCATCTGCACTCTAAGCTGAAAGTGGGAATAACAGCATCTGTTGAGATTTGGCCCGTTCAAAATTGAATGTTTTCTAAGAATTCTTGTTGCATTCTTACATTCCTGGGTTGCATCGTATCAGAATCCCCTCCCCTCTATGCTGCTGAAAAAGCAAATGAGCCTCAGAGGGGTAAAGACAATCACACAAGGTGACAGAGCACTTGTAACAACAACAACAACAAAAAAGTAAGAATAATTAGAAAAAAAAAAGGTGTGTTACCCTGGTCATTCCACCTATCATCGCTCTCTGTACATTATACAGAGACCAGTTTCCCCTAATGCAGGAAGAGCTTTGCAACCGTGTGAAGCAAAGGGCTTTCTAAAGAGTTCACTGACACTCTGTGGGGATGTGGGCACACAGGGGCATGATAGTTGTGGGAAAATGTCATGTCGTCTGTGGAGAGAGAGATACTAAGCTGATGGCTGCAGGGTTTCCAGGCTTGAGATCCTGGCATTCTCTTCCTGGTTAGCCTTAGGGCCTTCCTCCTTTCCAGGCCTCATTTCACTTCCCAGAGATTGTACGGCCAGCAAGGTCCCTTCCAGCCCTCCCTCCCAAGTGTTCCCAGCTTTAAAGGGTAGACTGAAGACAGTGAGGAACACTAGGCCAGAGTGTGGCAATCCTCAGAGAGGGGCCTCCCAGCCAAAGGACCAGGGAGTTGGAGGACCACTTCCTTCCAGTGATATCTCCAGCTGACAAACAAACCTGCTGCAAACTCCAGGCAGCAAAAGACCTGGCTGGGAAATAGTCTTCAGTGGCTGTTCCGGTAAACACTTGGGCACCTTCCCTAGGCACAGCCTCTATTCACTCCCCAACAAACATAAACATGTGCGCACACATGTAGTACAAAACTTCATTTTATTAGAATTCCAGTCATGCTCCAGTGACTTTGAAATCCCAGAATTCCTTTATCCCAGAGCAAGGGGGGTTTTCTCCTTCACAGCCTTCCCTGCCCCCCTCATCAGCATCCTTCTCAGCCTCCCCTGGCATCCCCCTCATCAGCATCCTTCTCAGCCTCCCCCGGCATCCCCCTCATCAGCATCTTTCTCAGT
Source organism: Cricetiscus sungorus (assembly GCA_030556225.1). NCBI lineage: Eukaryota > Metazoa > Chordata > Mammalia > Rodentia > Cricetidae > Cricetiscus > Cricetiscus sungorus. The sequence goes on along the minus strand of JANBXA010000734.1, from coordinate 103,229,026 downwards.
CCCCCCACATACCCCTCATCAGCATCCTTTTCAGCCCCCCTCCCGCCATCCCCTCATCAGCATGCTGGGTGGTGGGCACTCCTGGCCTGGCAAAAAAGATACACAGCTTTATGAAATCATATATAAACTACTTAAGGGGGCTTTCCACGGTGAGAGAAGTTTTTATGTTTTGATAAATCGCTTCCCATCCTTTTCTAGTCTGTTAAGCTCTGGGGTTAGAATCTGGGGCACTGGGGGTTGTTCCTTTTCCTAATAGTCCTTTCCTTTGCCTCCCCCTTCGTATAGCCCTGTCACAGAGAATTCAGGCAAGGGAGCAGGGGAGGGAGCTGAACCAGAGTCCACTGTCTAACCCAACAGTATGCACACACACACACACACACACACACACACACACGCACACTACACACACAAACACACAGTGTTTGATATCTTCAAAACCCACTAACACTTATCATGCCATCTTATGCTCATAGAGAGGTTAGGTGCACTCTAGAAAGGTATTAGAAGTCCCCTTTGAGAAAATTGAGACTCTTAACAGAGTTAGAGGCAGATGAACCCTCCTGACACCAAGAATGAGGTCCTTTTCCATGCATCTCAGTGCTTGTCTGATTGCTGTGGCCTCCTTGGTAGTCCTTAGATCATAAGTAACCCCAGGTTGGGTGAGACAGTCTCCTCACACTAATGCGCAGTGATTAAATGGTAATTATGACGTTAAGGTGGGGGCCAAAAAAAACTGTCTTCTTCCTGTTCCCAAGGCCACCAGTAGGCTAAGGTGGCAAATCACCTTTTGTGATGTGACACACCCAAAGCTACTTCCCCTAAGCATAACCATGACTAGACCTAAAGTGAGAAGCATCAGTGTTGGTGGGAAACTTAGACCAAGACAGTCAAATTCAATACTCTAAGCTCTGTCCAGCACTGATAGCCACTGGGACTCTACTTGAATAACTCCAGTGGTGGGCGTATCACCAACTTCCTTATTCATCTTCCTTTTACTTCCCTTATCTAACAACAGATGTTTGTGAAATAGACATGATGTCACCTGAGGAAATACTATCCTGAACATCACAAAGTCACACAGTCGTCGTCTATGAGTTCTGAAATCACATTGCCTGGGTCTGAATTCCAGTGTCATCATTTCGGCAAAGACTCACCCCTTCTTTGTCTCGATGTCCTGAAAAACTGGAATAAAATGCTGCAAGCTGTCTCTGATATCTGGGGGCTAGTGACAGAGCTAAGTAAACAGGCACCTTCAGCAGAGAATGCTTCCAGGAACATCTGTCTGTCTGAGGAGCTAGCTGGAGGGCTGGCCAGGGGTAATGACCTCCACGAAGCCTTAAATGCACATGGTATAATTCCAGCATGTGTGTGGTGGGGCGGGGGGGGGGCGATAAAGCTGCAGACACCGTGCCAGGACCGAAAGAAAGCATGGGATGTTCAAAACCTTAAGAGTTTAGTGCACCTGGGTGAGAGAGGGTGAGGGGACCACCTGGCCTTGCCAGACAGGGTAGGGGAGTCCCTGAGCTAGCCACTTCCTTGGCAGAAAGCCAGGTGGTGGGAAAGCCTTTCGGTGTGGAGCTTGTATTGGACAATTTGGCCCTAACTTTCTGCAAATGTACTCCTTGATTCTGTGCCAGTCACTTATCTATCAACAGGAACCACAGCTGTTGGTAACCAGGGTACCTCTCCAAAGCTGATTCTCACAGCCGGTACCAGAGATGCAACGTCCCTAAGACCCATTTGTCCCATCCTTTCAAAACAGACGCTACATTCTTATAGGGCACCCATTTAATATGACCAGGTTAGCTCATGCCAATCCTGGCCATTGCCCCGTACGCCCTTCCTGGCCTCAGAGATGCACACATAACCTAGGGAGTCCTGAAGAGTCCTTTCAGTTTCCAAAGGGCATCACCAGCTGCTTGCTGCTGCTCAGCTGGGAAGAATGAGTTTGGATTGGAGGCCATTTTCCTGTGCCCACAAAGGACCTTTCTGAAATCAAATGCCAAGAAGAGAAAAGCAGAGCCTCGGGATGCAAGAGACAGAAGCAAAACGATGCTGCTGGACCCTTGGACAGACACTACATGGAGTGGCTGCCTCCATAAAGGCCTCAGTCAGGACACCAATCTGTCCCCTTGCTCTTCCTCAGACTGCTTTGAATTGGAATTTTGTCACTTTAGTTGAAAAAAGTTTGTGACATATTCTCACTCTGGCCCTTCGTCTCTGTCAACAGCTACAAACTGTTCTCTGGCCATCTGTATGGCCAGGCGGATTACTTCTTTTCTCACTACTACAACCAAACACCTAACTAAATCAACTTAAGGAAGCATTTCTTTGGGCTCACAGCTTAAGAAAGGCTATAGTCCATCATGGCAATGACGACTTCCATCACAGGAGAAAGAGGCAGCCAGTCACATTGTACCCATCACCAGAAAACAGAGAGGACAGGAAGTAGGACCCTGTTATAAAACCTCAAGGCCTGTCCCCCCAGAGATCCACGTTTTCCAGTGAGTTTCCAATGCTTAGAGATTCCACAAACTGTGAAAATGGCACCACCAACTGGCAAGCTAGTGTTCAGGTGGGTGAATCTGTGGGGGGCTTTCCCTGTCACTCCACACGCCTACTTCCTCCAGGAACAGAGTCGCTACACACTTAGGGGACCACACCACACTCAGGTTTGCAGTAGCCAGGTGGTGGTGATCTGCCTTCCTTGTTGCAGTTTGGTGTGTGATTCTACTTGTCACCTGAGGGGAAACCCCTTACGGGCAGGCAGCCCAGAATCTGTCCCCCATGGTGTGTATGGCAGTATCCACGACAGGGAGATCACTCAATAAATGTCTGTGGAATAAAATAAAAAAGCATGAAAAGAGAGCCAGAGAACGGTGGGCAGCGGTCAGATACCTCATGTCACATTTCTCTGATTGGTGTCCACAGTCTCCCCTAATCACAGCTCTGTCCTTCTTACTCTGTCTGGGCAATGACAACAAGAGTTACTAAAGTCATTCCTGGATGGAATAAAAATATAATGCTAGATTGTCTGTAAAATGGAAACAGATCTCTTTTCACAGGGGACCAGTCCTGGCTTTGGGAGGCCAGGACAACTGAGAGTAACAATCTCCATGGCAGGCTAGTGCTCCTCAGGGAGCCTCAGTTTACTCGTGTATGAGGGTGAGAGCGAGAGCGGGGAGGCAGACAGCTGAGTGTGAGTGTGAGTCTATGCAGCCTAGTACTCGGTGTGTTCCATTTCCCATATCAGTGGAAGCAAGATGTCAACCCAGGATTCTAAAAGGGGTAAAGTCCCCTCTTGTCATCTTTCCCTGACTTTTACTGGTGGCTTAAAATTTGCCTGCTAGGTGAATTGATCTCCTTTTGTCCCTGTGGCAAACTTTCTGCCATAAACATGGAGTAACCACGTATTGCATCTCACGGTTCTAGTTGGTCCTGGGCTCTGTGGGTTCCGGTGATCCAGAACCCACTGCTAGGAAGCATGTGGTAAAGACGGCACACCCTGTCATGCACAGGAGATAGGAAGGGGCTGCGCTGCATCAATATACCAGGTATAACCAGGTACACATCCTCTTCAAAACACACCCTTGTGGCTAAGCTCCTCCAATTAGACCCTGCCTACCACCTCCCAGTAGTCTGCTCACATCTTTAACCCACCAATGGATTAGGTCTTTGGCGAGGTTAGTGTCACTGTGATTAGTCTTTGAGATGTGCTTCCCTCACCTCTTAGGTAATCAAGCTGACAAATCAACTATCACAGATCATCAAGAAGGCTGGGGGAGGGGGAGTAAAGGCACATTACCCCACACCTGACAATCTGAGTTTGACCCCTGGGTCCCACAAATCGTAAAGAACTGACTCCTGCAAGTTGTCCTATGACTCACAAACATGCTCATGAGAGCACATACCTCTCTCTCTCTCTCTCTCTCTCTCTCTCTCTCTCTCTCTCTCTCTCTCTCTCTCTCTCTCTCTCTCTCTCTCTCTCATGCACTTAAGAGAGAGTAAACAAATATAAGAATAACCATTATACTAGCTAATTAGCATATACTGCCCTGTTCTTTAAAATGGCTCCCTGAAGTAGACTCCATAGGCCTCTTCTTAAAACCATAGAATCAGATAGAGACTTTAGGTAACATGACAGAGCTTCCAAGCTACTTAGTGGTGAGGTCTATGATTCAAACCTGATTGCGAGCTTCTTAGCTGTCTTACCACTGTGCTACACTGCTCTGGGTCCCACTATGTCACCTGACAAGGGGGCGAAGAGAGGCTGTATCTGCTCCTGACCACAATAATAGTCCTGGGTGCTGGGAGCCTGAGCTGAGTAGGAATGCCACACTGCTAATGGAAGAAAATGCAATTATGGGGCATAATTACAGTGTGTCGCATTCTGCAATTACACTGATGGTATTTAATATAGAGCATATTCGGATGCTAAATGGAATGGGAACACCCCCAAACAGAACCACCAGGCTGCCGAGAACCTGTTTCCTCCACCCTACAGAGGCACAGGCCCTCTGCTTAATGGGAAATACCTTGTCCCCTCTGAGCTGATGCCTCGATGCTCGGAGCCATGGTCCTGCCCTCAGCCACACCTCCAAAGCTCTCCTCACCCCAGCAGCTCCTCTGCCTCCTTTCTAGTCACCTTCTCCCCTGCACATCACAGCACTTACACGATCCCCGCTGGTCTTTCCACTTCTGAAGATCCCTCTGGGTCACAGTGTGCACTGCAGATCTGAAAACTATTGCGAAAGTCAATTGCCACTCACTTGATGAGTCCCAACACTGCCACTCAGCCCAAGACCCTGGGCTCACCATTCCAGCCATTCAGAATCTCTCACTCCTGCCAGGCTTGTGCGACTTCCTGTATGACAATGCCTTCCTTACCATCTTTGCCTGACTCAAAGTCACTGTGACTCCTCTCACCCCCAGACCATGAAAGGCATTGATTGCTGCAACACATCCTTTTTCTGTACCATTGCTCAGTCTCCTTTGAGATGATAGTCCTGTTTCTACTCAGCTTCTGGGGTGTTGGTTTGTATTGGTTGGGGATTTTGTTTGACTCTTGTCTGCTTGCTTAGGGTGTGTGTTGGGGAGTTTGTGTAGACATCATCTTACTGTATAGTCCAGGCTGTCTTGGAACTCACTAAGTAACACACACTGGTTCCCAAACTCACGGTTATGCTCCTGCCTCAGCCTCTCAACTACAGGCATCCCAGGAGCAGGCCACCACACCCAGCTCCTTTGTTTCCATTTCTGTTTCAAATGCCTATGGTGATGCCTGGCATGGAACGAGTGTGTTGAGGGAATGAAGGGAATATATTCAAATCATATGCAAGCAGTAATATTTTATTTCCGTGACTTCACATAAGAGAAAACAGAAAATGGCAGGCAGTCCAGGCAGAGTCCTTTTAGGCTCTTTTTTTATTTTTATTTTAAAAATGATTTTTGAAAAGAAGATTAGAGACACAAAGAATCTCACCCAAGATCACAAAAGGACGCGGCAAAGAAAAGGGGGAAATGGCCTTTGTGTTTGAGGCTTACTGTTGTCTTCTAAACGATAAACTGCCTGGCTGTTCACATCCAAACAGCTAAGCTAAGGGAAAGAGGCACTTAAAACACTGTGAACACTGGGGCTGGAGAGATGACTCAGTGGTTAAGAGTCTGTTTTGCAGAGGACCTGAGTTTACTCTCACCTCCACATCACCAGGTTCACGACTACCTGTAACTTCAGCTGCAGGAGATCCTGACACCCTCTTCTGGCCTGTGTGGGCATCTGAACTCTAAGTGCACATACCTGCACATAGGTACACACACATACATAGAATTAAATCACTTTTAGATTTTTATTTTATGTGTATGGGTGTTGTGTATACATATGTGCCTATGTACCACAAGCATGCCTGGTACCAGAGGAGGCTAGAAAAAATACTAGATTTCCTGGGACTGGAGTTACAGATGGTTGAACGTAGGCCCTCTACAAGAGGAGCCAGTGCTCTTAATCACTGAGCAATCTCTCTACACCCTTAATCTTTTAAAATTGAAAATGTTAATATAAAATATTCCAATAACTAGCCTGTCGTATGGTAGCTCAGATCTTAGAGCTTGGTGCTAAGGTCAGAGGGTCTGTGCTCTCCCCAAATTTACAGCTCAGAGTTCCAGTTGCCATGTGACAGTGTTAAGAGCATCAGCAGGTAATCAGGGTCAGATGAGAGTGTGGAGTCTACGTTTGTTACATTTGTTTATGTTGTGAAATACCACTTTAACTGTGTAAAGATGTGTTGCTTTTGTTTATGGTGAATTTATTTAAACTATGTAAAGATGTGTTGCTTTTGTTTATGCTGAATTTAACTATGTAAAGGTGTGTTGCATTTGTTTTACCTTGCCTGACTAAGGCACCTGGTTGATCTAATGAAAAGCTGAATGGCCAATACCAGGCAGTAGAGGGATGGGCAGGGCTGGTGGGCAGAGAGAATGAGTAGGAGGAGGAATCTAGTCTTGAAAGAGAATGAAGGAGAAAGAGAGGGAGACTCCAGGGGCCAGCCAGTCAGGGAGTCACCAGCCAGACAAACACAGAAGAAGCAGAGCAATAGGACATACAGAAAGGTAAAAAGCCGTGAGAAAATGTAGGGTAGGTGAAGAGAAATAGGTTTTTAGCTGTAGGAGGTAGTGGGATATGCATAAGGCCAAACATCATAAATAACGATAAGTCCCCTTGTCTTTATTTGGGAGCTGGTTGCCAGCCCAAAGAAAAAAACCAGCTATAGTCTTCATGACAAGATTTGATTCATCCCTCTCTCCCTCTCTCCTTCCTTTTTCCCTTCCTCCCTCCTTTCCTTCTTTCCTTCCTTCCTTCTCTAAACACATACAAAGGAAAGGCCATATAGGTACAGAAGACTGCCCTCTACACATCAAAAACAGCACTTCCCACAACCCAGAGCCCACCAAGCCTCCCTCTGTGCTTTCAACTCAACACTGTGGTATATAAATCCCAGTTTTGAAGCTGCCTTCTGTGTCATTCTGTCAGGCAGCTGAAGCTGGCTGAGACAGCTGGCATCACAGCTCATGACTTCCTCTAGCTAGGGTTGAATAAAAGGAAAATCCATTTTCACTCAGGTGCAAGCTCTACTGGGCTTTTGTAGTCACCGACTGCCCTTGGGGACACATAAGGATGCTAGAGAGGGACAAGACAAACACAGCATGCAGAAGTCGCATCTTCACTTCAGAAATTTATTTATTTAGAATACAAAATACATCCTTGCACCGTGAAACACCCCAGAGGCTAAAAGCTTTGAGAGGTAAACTTACAAAGCACCGGAGTGTCTCTTCCCCATGCCTGATCATTCACTTATTCAGCCAACAGTTTCTGAATATCAACTGCTGTCAGGGTTAGAACCATGGAGCAGTGAACCAGATCCCTGCCCTCATACAGCTTCAACTTCAGGGACTTGGACTAGAAGAGCTGCCTTCATGAGCAGCTCTCTACTCTGTCATTTCTGGATGAGAAGAGCACTACAGCAGGCAGATGCAACCCCACGATCTCATTTCACAGTTGGGCAAATGACTCAGAGAGAACAGTGTTGTGTCCCAGGTCAGACTGAATTTACCTCGCAGCTTCGCTTGTGCTATGACCCAAAGCTCTTTCTGTCTGAGTGCCTCAACAGACCCTGACCTGGCATTGCTAGTTGCATACCTGGGTCCGGCTCTGAACCTACCCCTTTCCTGGTTGTCTCCCTATGAAGAAGTTTGCTTAAGCTCGTCGTCTCCATTTCCCTATCTACAGAATGAGTACTACGTCAGTCCCTTTTCTTGTTGCTGTGATTAAGAACAACTTAAAAGCAGAAAGGTTTATTTTGGGCTTATGATTTAAAGGTGCACCCCATCCTGGCAGGGAGCAAGATGGCAGGAGTTTGAAGCAGCTGCTCACATGGCATCTGCAGTCAGGAAGGAGGAAGCAGACTTCATGCTCAACTAGCCTTTTCCTTTCTAATAGTCCAGGGCCCGACCCCAGGAATGGTACCATCTTCCCTTAGAGTGAGGCTCTCAACTCCAATTAACCTAATCAAAATAATCTTTCCAAGATGTGCCTAGGGGCTAGATTAATCCAAGTAACCCCTTGCGTGTGCCTGGTCTCCTGGGTGAGTTCACGTCCTATCAAGTTGCTGATTGACACTAACCATCACATGCATCGTAATGGTACTGAAGACAATAATTCCAGCATCACAACTCTTCCCTCTTGATCTCACGGGTGTGGAATTTTGGAAATGGGGATGACTGTAAAAGGATAACTGTGGGTGGCAATGAGCACTTGGTTAGTGCAAATGGGGAAAGAATTCAGCTGGAGGCAATTTAGCTAAGTGATATTTATGTTTAAAAATGAACCCTAAGTTGGAAAACTCCCAAATGTTTACAATTTGGGTTTGTGAGTCTACTTTTTTCGCAGCCTGTTTTATAAAACGTCAGTGCAGATAGAGTTTTCCTGATGAGACTATAGTGTCCCACTTGGAATGTAATGGTAAGAAATATATATGAGGTCTTGAGACAGAATAAAAGAGAATGGGAGGAATGTCTTCCACCATTTTCGTATTGGGTCACACGTTAACATTGTCTTTTGGAAATGGTCACTTACAAAGAAATGGTAAAGTGCCTGTCACTTCTGCTTGTACGTTTAACTGTCTGATGACTTGATAATCTACCAGACAACCCCACTTGTAGGACCTGGCTTGCAGGGAGCCCCACCTTCCTCTTCCTGCCCTCTTGCCCTTACTAAGGGAGACATACCCATCTGCTCTAGTTGGGTTCTTTATGGTTCTTTAGTTACAAACAGAAAAGTAAAAGGTCCTTACCATTCTTCTTAGCCAGATGAACATAAGAATCATCATGAACGTCCGGGAAAGCTGTGTGCAAATCTTGGGAAAAGATCTGGTCAAGGTGTGTGGAACTAGTTTCCAAATATGATCCTCCCCTGGATTCACAGTCTCCAAGGAGTTGAAATCTGGTTGCCTAGCTTGGCTCACTAGCTGGCATATGCCTGGAAGGGATTGTAGGGGAGCGGAACATGGCTCCCATATCCATAAAGGAGGCTGATCCCCAGTACACAGATGGCAACTCTCGGGGAAGGACCAACCAGCTTGCACTAGGGGAAAAAGCTTGTATCTTGGGCAAGTCAGCCAATCAGAACAATGGCCTTGGTGCTGTCAGTTCATAGAAATATAAGGAAGAACACAGCAGAGGATAGGCCTGACTCTAAATTTGACTTGGGTCAAATTGTTCTGCCTTCACAGGCTCCAGTTTCTTCAACTAGAAAATGGCAGAGGTGTGTCATTATCAGTCCCCTCCTGCTAGAAAGTGACCCTGGCCTTATTCATGACTGTGCTTGTCATCCTCAGGACTGACTCACTTAGTAATACAAAGTGCTGGCTGGGCTCAATTGCAGCTGCCCTCCTATCTGTCCCCTGCTGCCTGCCTAAGTACTTCACACTTCCCTAGCCCTCCTCCTTGCTCTCCTGTACACTTTAGTAGCTTTGCTGTAAAAATAAAAAATCGAATGCTGGCGTATGCAGAGATCTCCAGAGTCTAATTGATCAGAAATTGCTAATTCAGCAAATCGTATGTGTCAGGAAGGGGACTTAACTTCCTATATGATGGCTCCTGTTAAAAGACAAAGAGAAGATAGCTTTACACACACCTTTCACATCAGCCCCAATTACACTCAATGGTCAACAACATCTTCCTGTGCTTGTAAAAGTATCCTCAATACAGATGTTAGTGGCATAAAGGACCCAGGGGAATTGGCAATGAGTTCAGGTTATGTATACCACAAGGGTACCCAGTCTACTTGAAGATGCTGATGCGTGAGGCTACTGATGAGTGAGGGTACTGATGAGTGAGGGCACTGATGAGTGAGGGTATTGATGAGTGAGGACTCTGGTAAGTGAGTGATAACCCCCCACAACACATCAGAGACCAAAGTAAACTATAGAGGGACTGGGGAATGGAACCATCCACTCCAACTAGGGAAACTTGTTGAAATGTGGATCAAGGTAGAGGAAACAGAAGCCACAGTCACATGGGAGGTAACTTGTTTACAGAGTAGAACTGAGTTCAGCTGACACAGAAGCTGCAATGACCAACACCAACATAAGTGGTTCCATTTTTCTTGAGCTTGCTTCAACATCAGCCAAAGGAGTATGACTGCTCCCTGCCTCTGCATCTGGAGAGGGGTCAGAAGCACAATCTTCAGTGATGGTTCTCGGAGAGTTGTGGGCGGGCCTTGAGGTGAGTTCTTGAGAACTGCATGGTCTCGTGCCCCCTACCACCTGTGGCTGGAGTAAATGAGAGAAGCAAGTCAAGCCAGCCTTATGTGGACTCCCAAAGGGAGAGTGGAACATGTCTTTGTCTTCAACTGCTGATCTGCAGCCCCATGTTTCTGAAGCCATTGGCCCCAGGATCTTAGATTTCTTCTACCTTCCCATAAGTCACTTACATTTGGAGAAGAATCCAGACAGCTACTGGTCCTGGCTCTGCTACTTAATAAGTGCAAAACCCTAAGATTCACTAAACCTCTCTTAGTGTCCATTTCCTCCTCTAACCTATGGGCTCATTTTGCTATTTCACTTAAAAAAGAACGAAAAAAAGAAAGGAAGAAAGAAAGAAAGAAGGAAAGAGAGAAAGAAAGAAAACACAACACTGTAAACTGTAAAACACACACACACACACACAGGGGTGGGGGGGCAGGGAGAGGTAAGCTAAGACCATCTTCCCCACCCTCTATGATTTCTCTGTTTTTTTTTTTTTCCGTAATGAAAATCACTCATAAGGAATTAAAGCTCTCATATAGAGTGAGGCAACTGCATTTGAGGTCATGAACCTCTACTCTATTTCCAGCTCTGCCCTTCAGTTAATTTCCTCTTGTTTGCCCTCTGTTCCTCTCAGAGTCAGGAGCCGTTCCTGAAGCTCCACACCCACTAGTTTCACAGTGGCTGCAGCCATTTATGTATCATAGGAAATAGCTAGGCAAGGCATTTCCTCCTATCTTGATCTACCTCAGATTCCCTACCTAGCAACAGCCATATGTCCACCTCACTGCTACCTCTGATAACCTCCCTCATCCTAAAGAAGCAGCAACTCCAGGATATAACAGTCCCCAGTTTCTCCTTCCCCATTTGGCTTCTTGGTCCTTCAATGTCCCATGTCTTCATTCCCTCTATTAAAAGATGTTCCTAATATGGTTTTAGTTCCTGCACCCTGACCAACATCTTGGGTGAATTCTTCCAACATCAAGGAGGATAGAGGTGGTGAAACCTATTTGAATTTAGGAACTTGTTACTGTTTCTCAGTGGCCCCACCACCTCCCCTTCTAGGCCCCTTCCCTCAGTCATATCCATCTCTCAGCTCCATTCATTCGCTCAAAGCCAAAAATCAAGAACCAACCCCACCACCAATATTAAAAACTAAACTCTCTAATGCTAAGTTGCCCCTAACACAGCTCCATTCATTCTGTGTTCCCTGTTGGCCCATCTGATCTTGTTCTTATCATTTTAGAGACAGATGGTATGAACATCTTGGAGAAGTGTGCTTGTGCAGTCTTCAGATTGCCTGACCCAGAACAATCACAGAAAACTCTCACTGTAAGTTTTACATTCCACAGGTCTGCTTGCCCTCCATTTGTAGAGTGCTGTGCTTTGCACATCTTTATAACATATTGTCAGATAACATGAATCGAATTCTGGCTGTCCTGTTTATGATTAAGTGATCCAGGGAACAATTAGTGAATGTCTTTCCCTGATACCCTGTCTACTCTGCAAATCAGGACACAAATACCTTCCCCAACAGGGTAGTTTTAATGACAGAGGAAGCAGGTTCTCCTTTTGGTCTCCTGTCCTTGGACCCAGACCTCATTGCAAGCTTGTGCCTACCCTTACATCACCCCTCTCCTGTTTCCATGGTGCAAACAGCCTCTCTGTGGTAAAACAATGAACCCCCTATTCAGGTTTACCATGAGGTGCACCAAGATCCAGTGGCCTGTATTTTCACAAATGTGGAGCTAGAAACCTAGCAGAGGAAGACAAAGATGCATTCACCCTCCCAAAGGAAGCCATCCTTGGTACCAACCACTGTTCTCCCCTGACGGTGAAATGAATCACCCTGCACTGGCCACTACCCCATGCCCCATTCCAATTTCTTTCAAGGGCTACAAACTGGGACCACCACCCCCACCGAGGTCCTAATTCTTATGTTCAGATCACCCAATCCTTGCACCATATCTAACATGTCCACAGACATGCCAGTCATACAGATTCCAAAAACACTGACATATTTCTGCACAATTTGCAAGCAAAGCAATAATGCTCTAATTATGTGTCTATTATTGCCATCATCATAATGTACCCACGTAGATGGTGGCAGCTAGGCTGGGTTAATATATTCATTAGGAACAGGCATGAGCAACATGACATTAATACTGCTAATAATACCTAATTGAGCTTAATTACAATGTGATGCCTAATATATTGTGATGAATTTATTCTCAAAGTATTTACATATTTGTAGTTGAGTAATTAGCATTCCTCCCATAAATAACTCCTTAAAAGTCCACTCCAGCTTGGAAGCAGGGGAAGGGTTGTTCACACCCTCCTGCTTAGAAAGCTCTGGTCAAGAAAGAGCTCTTAATTATTGCAAAGATACATGTATCACATCTTCCTTGAAGGCAAAGTGACAGGTCCCACAGGGGAAGGCATTTCTGGTCAAGGTGGCAGAATGAGAGGTTTGTTTCTCTCCCCCCCCCCAGTGAGACGAAGAGATTCCATCCTGCCATTCTGCTGTGCTTGGCAGACACACACAGGTCCAAGGTCTGCCTGTGTGATGGACTGGAAGAGGAACACATAGGCACTGCAGGAGGGTGACCTGGCTAGAAAGATGCTCACAGAGGTGCCCTGAGAGTGATCCGTCAGCGTGCTGAACTGGCAGGGGAGAAAATGCCTGGGGTGGGACTTCTGTCCTCCCTGACTTGATGAACTGTCACAGGACAGTAGGAGCTGACTTCAAAGAAGACAACAGCAAAGATTAGAATCTGGAGTCCAGTCCCAGCTCTGCCATTTGCTACCCTCATGCCCTTAGGCCAAAAACACAGCACATGTGGGTCTCTGCTTTCACTCTACATTATATTTACTAGTTTCCTAATAATAACTACAATAGATGGATATCTGGAATTCTGGATTCCAGCCCAGTAGAATTAGACTGCATTCCAGAGCTCTTCTTGCCATTTAGTCCCAGTGACATCAGGCAAGTTAGTGAACCTTCGGGTCCTCACTCAGAAAATGAGAATTAGTACATCTATCATAGCGTTGTCATAAGAATTAAGTGAAAGAATAATTCATGCAAATTTCCTGGGGCACCTGGCATATAATAGATGTCTAATGTCAGCCAGCATTAGTACTTCTATGACCATCCCTTTTGCGCAAGGTACAGCTGCAGCAGAAAAATCCACTCTAGACAGTTGGAGCAGCAACAGAACTCAGCACACTGCTCAAATGGGCAAGAGGGTTATCAATTGCTAGTGACAAGGTCAAGATTGGATATTCAAGAATTCAAGCATGTCATTCCCATCCCCTCACACCCATCCCCAGCTTCCTGTTTGTGTTTGAAAATGTGGGGTGTCTCCTTCTTGCTCCAGCAGCCTGCTGTGATGCCTCTCCCATCATTATGAACTCTCCCTCTGAAGCCTCCACCCAAAATAGACCCATTCTCCCAAGAGTTGCTTTTGGTCATGGTTTATTAGCACAGCAACCAAAAAAAGTAACTGATGCTTCTCACAGCCAGAGGCCGGGAGCAGCTGTGATTCAGCAACTGCCTCTCTCAGAAGACTGTTTGTGTTACAGCCCACTGCCCACTTTCCAGCTGTATGTGGCCTGGTGTGGTCTGCAGCAGACCATTGCATCTCCACACCCATCAAGCTGGTTCTTGAACAGTCTACTGCAGGCTTCCCTCACAGCCACCTATCACAGGAGCAAATTTGATTGGTCAGCTTCTGGGAAAGGTGGTTCTACCTCCCAAGAGATGCTGCAGGTAGGAGACTACCTAAAGGGGAGCATAGGACAGATGCTGAGTTCCAGTTCCCTTCTTCCTTTTATGATGTAGCATGCCAGCTGGGCCTTAAGCATTCCTCTCTCTCTCTCTCTCTCTCTCTCTCTCTCTCTCTCTCTCTCTCTCTCTCTCTCTCTCTCTCTCTGTCCTCTATGTGTATGTGGGGGTCCCTCTCTCTCCCTGTCCTCAATCTCTGTTTCTCTCTCCTCTCTGTCCCTCTCTCTCTGTTTCCCCCTCTCTCTGTCCCTCCTGTGTGTGTCCTCTCTATCTGTATATATTTGTATCTCCCTCCCTTTCTCCCTCTCCATCTTTCTCTCTCTCCCTTCTTTCCCTCCTTCTCCCCCTCTCTCCCTCTCTTCCTATCCCTTCTCTCTGTATTCATCCATTCAAAGACTGGAAAACTCTTGCTCCTTCAGCTTAAGCAATAGACTGTTCCCGGGCATCCTTTTGACTCTGCTCAAATCTTAGAGCTCTAAATCTCACACCCACCTTTGTAAAATTCAATCCCAGGAGAGACTGTGCTTCTCCACGATCATGGTTTCTTCTCATTCCCACAGCCCTGATCCTGCTCCATACAGTGAAGAGAGACAAGGGATCTGCAGCTGGATGCTAACTCCAGCTGGCTCACAGCCTCACCTCTGTATGGAGTAGTCTGATTCACCAGCTGGACACCCGTACCCACTCTCTACCGTTCTCCACTTAGGTTGACCCCTAAGTAGAACAGCACCAGCTTCCTACTCTTCAGTTTCTCACCGGGTTCAGCTGGTGTCACCAGTAGAAGACCCAAAGGCAAGAGGAGGTGGGAGGGGAGCCTATTCTCGCTTTCTCCAGATCTCACCACTGAAATTCTGGTGTATTTGCATCTCTATGCCACAGCTCCTGTTATGTGGATGTGCTTTTCCCTACACTTATGGAAACACTGGTCTTCTTGTTACCCTTAAGGTCTAGGTAAGCAATGACTTTTCTCTGTGGCTAACCCTGATGGCCTCACCACCACTTTCTGGCTCATTAACTTTGCCCACAGCTCTATTAAGCTCCAATGTTAAAACATTCTCTTTAGTTAAACACTGTTTCTCAAGAGCCCCTTCCTGATCCCAGCCTCAAGAAAAGGCGGTCTATGACAATAATCCGCTTTTCTGGAGGGCTACTCTGGTCACACGCTTTTACTCATCTCACTGAAGTCTCCATTGCTCTGAAAAGGAGCATTGCTGTGCTTCCGGGGCACATCAAAATCACCTCATAGCAGAGCTGAGGTGCAGAAGAGGGGTACCTCCGCTTGCCTGAGAAGTCAGTGTGTGTGGCAACAGGGATTAGGAGAATATTAGGGGGATACAGTGGAAGGACCAGCACCATTCTTGGAGAATGCTTGCATACAGGAAGTGCCTAGCACACTATCCCTCCTTACCTCTTGCTCCTCTTCCACTCCAAACCTGGATATTGAACAATGAGGAGCAGAATGACCCAGCGTGTGATCCAAGGCTAAATCAAATGTCTAGTCTGGAATGTTGGGCAAGTAAGTTAAGCATCCTGTATTTCAGTTTCCTCTCCAAAAACCAATGGTGATAACTGCTAATATCAACCTCACAAGATGGTCTCTGAGGATTACATAAGTAAATATGTTTCAAAGTGTTTCCATCTGTGCCTGGGACAGAGAAAGTGCTCAGGGAGTCAAGGTGGTTTTAATGTGGACACCTTTCACGATGAAACTGGAAAGGATGTTTCACACCCACATCCTCCCTAGCAGTTTTTAGGGGGACCATGCTGTCCAGCACCTGGTTATGGGTCATTCAGTCCAGACCGTCATAGGTTAATAAAACAATAAACTGAGGGAAGAAAAGCACTCTAGAGTGGAAATCATAACCTGTATATTAAAAAAAATATGCTGTGGGTACCAACCTGAGTCTACACAGCAGCCTTTATGAAAAAATGACCAAGAATGACCTGGCTCAAACCTCTGCCCGCTGGTAGCCTCTAACCTTAGACAACCTACATAACTCACTCCCTAGAACCTCAGTTTCTTCATCTTTAAAAGGAGAGAAGTAAGTTCTGAACTGCCTCTGCAGTGACTGATGTACACATCACTGATGTGCACATACCAAGAGCACCACCTAAAAGCACATGAGAGCTGCCCACCTCACTTGCTTCCTTACCCTGCCTGTGGCCAGGACTTTGCTAATGGAGTCCTGACGAGTTAGCCCAAGCTCTTGGAAACTTGGCTGCTGCAAACATGCTGTTCTTGGTCTCTATGAGTCTAGGTCCTGGGTCTTTGTTCCTTCATTAAACTGCATCTCCTTCCTGTCCTAGATGTTGTTAGTTCTAGTGGAACTGGCTTTCATATGTCTCTTTCAAGAGGAAGAGACCATTCTTAGTTGACACTGTGCAGAGGAAGGACCAGAAATCCAGAGCGAACTCTGTACACAGTGTTACTGAACAGGCCCCTGGAGATGTGGATGGACATGGCTGCTTCAGACATAGAAAAAGAAGGCTTAGCATCTGCCTATCAGTCAAACTTCAGACAAACAGAATGAGAGTGTACATGCTGATGGGAGTATAATATAGAGAATTGGGTTACAAGATTATGGAGGCTGACAACTCTTATGAGCTTCGATATGACTAGGTCCTGGGGACCAGGAGAGACAATAGGATAATTACAGTCTCAAGGCAAATAGGTTTTCCATCCAGAAAGCTAATGTTTCAGATCAAGATGTTATTATTTTTAGTTCAATGGCAGGAAAAAGCCAATGGCCAATGTTCAAATGCAGTCACTGTCACAAATACCTGAAATACTGTTCCCTTGCTATAAAAAAAAAATACCTGAAATAAATCAACTTCTTAAGAAGGAGGTTTCTCGACTCTGAGGTACCATCTTATACCTGCCAGAATGGCTAAGATCAAAAATACTGAGGACAGTTTATGTTGAAGAAGTTGTGGAACACTCCTCCACTGCTGGTGGGAGCACAAACTTGTATAGCCACTTTGGAAATCAGTATGGTGGTTTCTAAGAAAATTGGGAATCAATCTACCTCAAGATCCAGTGATACCACTCTTGGGCATATACCCAAAGGACACTCAATCATACCACAAAGATACTTGATCAACAATGTTCATAGCCAGAACCAGGAAACAACTTAAATGCCCTTCAACTAAAGAGTGGATAAGGAAAATGTGGTACATTTACACAATGAAGTATTGATCAGCTGTAAAAAATTATGACCTCATGAAATTTGCAGGCAAATTAATGGAACTAGAAAAAAATCATTCCAAGTGAAGTAACCCACATTCAGAAAGACAAACACAGTATATATTCAGTCAAAAGTAGATATTATATGTAAAGCAAATGATAACTAGACTACCATCCATAGCTCCAGAGAAACTAGCTAGGTAACAAGGAAGATACTAAGAGGAACACATGGATTGACTTGAAAATGGGAAATAAGTGAGGTCTACTGGATAAACTGGGGGCAAGGGAGGGGAATAAAAGGGAGGGGAAGGATGAGAACATGAGGGAAGGGGATGGTTGGGGGATGCAATGGAAGAGCAGAGCAATGAGAGAGATATCTTGATATAGAGAGTCACTACAGGGTTAAGGAGAAACCTGGTGCTAGGATAACTCCCAAGACTCTACAAATATGATCCCAGCTAAGACTCCTAGCACTAGTGGAGAGGATGCCTGAACTGGCCTACCCCTATAATGAGATTGATGAATACCCCAACTATCATCATAGAGCCTTCATCCAGTTATTGGTGGAACCAGACACAGAGATCCACAACCAAGAACAAGGCCTAGCCCAGGAATCCAGCCAAAGAGAGGGAGAAGGGAATATATGAGCAAGGGAGGTCAAGATCATGAACGAGCAATCTACAGAGATAGCTGAACCGAGCTCTTGGGAACTCATGAACACTAGACCTACAACGGTGGAGATTCCAGGGAACCAAACTAGGCCCTCCAAATGTGGGAAACAGTTGTGAATCTTGGACTATCAGAGGAGGACCAGGATACAAGCCTGGAATATGAGGTAGCTTGTTGGAGCCCATTCCCTATGGTGAGATGCCATGTTCAGCCTTAATGCATAGGAGAGGGGCTTTGCCCTGTTCCAACCTATTGTGCCAGACCTTTTTTACTTCTCACAGTAGTTCTTACCTGTGAGGAGGAGTGGACTGGGAGTAGGCTGGGAGAGGGGTCCAGGGGGAGAGGTAGGAGGGAGAACTGTGGTTGGAATGTAAAATAAAATTTATAAGAATAATATATACATACACACATGTGCACATGCACACACACACACACACACACACACACACACACACACACACACACACAAAGGAGGTTTCTTTTGGCTCACAGTTTGAGGCTCTGGTCCATGACCATCTGGCCTTGCCGTATTAGGCTCTATGGTAAACCTGCACAGCAGAGCAAGGAGTGCATGATGAAGCAAGATTTCTTACATCATACAAGGACTGGCCACAGTGACCAGACAAACTCCCACCAGGCTTTGTCTCTGGACATTTCTTCTACCTCCCAATAGCAACACCCTGGACACATGCATCTTTAGGAAACCACTAAGATGCATACTGTGAAATTTAGTGTTTGTTGGGTATTTGCCACTGGGCTTTGTGGGACCTGACTCTTAGAAGACAAACAATACCAAACAATGTCTAGTTTCTTCCCTGCCACAAGCCAGCCTCCAAATAATGACATGAAGATTTCTTATTAATTATGAAAGCTTGGCCTGTAGTTTAGGCTTATTCCTGACTAGCTCTTCAACTTAAATTAAGCCACTTATATTAATCTACATTCTATCGTGTGATGTTAGCTCTGTTCCATCTTGCACCTCCTGTTTCTTCTCCATGTGGCAAGTGACTCTACCCTTCATCTCCCTAGAGTCCTCTCTGTCCTTGGAAGTCCTACCTAATCTTTTTTCTTTAGATTTTTATTATACCAATCACAGCAATACACCTTCACACAAATATCCCACAACAGTCTTGAGTCTTTAGGATAAGGATGCTGCTGAGAACAACTGTATAGGATGAAAAAAAAGAGACAGAATTTAGAGTATTTCTAAGATATCACAAAGAAGCATAAACAACTAGCCATCTCATGGTGGTGTCTGAAATCTTAGCACTTGAGTGTGGATGTGTTCACACAAGCCTGGTATACATGGAAAGACTTTTTCTCAAAAAAATCTAGAAAGAAAAGTGAGTAATTAAAAAATACAGTAAACTTTCAAAGGATTAGCCAACAGTCAAGCATGGTGAGGTGGTGACAAACAGCCTTTCTACTTCATCAGGCTGAGTGACAGGGACAGAAGCCTCAGCCCCATTCCTGGAGATGAATTAGAGGTGGGGAAGAAGAGATAATATTGGAGGGCTTGTATGAGGAGTTAAGAGAGCTGAGGCCCAATGTTTGTCTACATGTAGGTAGAAAGGCCATAGGGTGAGTACATTCAAGAAGCGTTCAAGGAACGTCAACAAACCAAATATACATGGCCATGTAATGAGGCTGAGTGGACAGGGATAGAATGAGGAGAGGTACGGTGGGTATCAAGTGGGTAATGAGGCTGAATGGAAGGGATAGAGTCCCATATTCATGGTGTGTAATGTGTAATGGGGCTAAGTGAACAAAGATGGAATGAGGAGAGGGTACCGTGAACTGGGGTGAGGTAGAATGGGTAACACAGAATGCCATACGATAAAGTAGAGTGAGAAAAGGAAGTTGGAGAAGGGTGGAATGAAGTGGGATGTTGGGAGTGGCTGGCATAGGGCAATGAGGTTGGGATAGGGAGGGAAGTGAAATGATATGGCTTGAAGGATGTGGCATGGAGTTCAGTGTAAGGAGAAGGGGTGTGCTAGGTGGGGTGGATCAGATACAGTGAGGTGAGTATGTGAAGAGCAGAGAATACTGGTTGGGTACTGTAGATGAAGGCAGCAAGGGTGGAGACAGGAAAAACATTGAAGATCTCTAGACACCAGCATATTCCCAGTGACACTGGGATCCCAGAACCATGCATTGTTATAATCTGACTTTGGTTTTCACAACGCCATTGTGGCTGGCACAGGGAGAACAAACCACAGGGAGGAAGGGTAGGGCCAGGTAGAGCAATTAAAAGATTATGGACTGGATTCATGCGAAAGATACAAGGAGTTTGACCACTGTAGTAAAAGTGATTCAATGGTGGGTGTTTTGACCTTGGTTATGGTTAGAGGAGAGTAAGGGACACCCTCAAGATTAGGCCTGAGCAACTAAAATGAAGCAGCTATCACTAAATATGACTGTGAGGTCTGCAAGACCAGGAGTGGTGGGACTTACTCTATGACTTGGGAATGTTATTTATATTTGAGATGTAATATCCCTAAGTACTTAATAAGCAGTTGGTTATGTGACTTCAGGGTTCAGGAAAGAGGCTGAAATAAAGATAAAAAATGTAAGGGTCATCAGTTCAGGCAAAGGAAGAAGTCCCTTCCAGCAAATAAGGGACAATACACCCAACAAGATCAACTGCAGTGGAGTGGCATGCATAGACTGTTTTAAAACCCACATATTCATAATGAAACTGAAAAGAATAGCACTGACCCCTTTGAGGACACTAAAGAACAAATTCATTATTCAAAACTAGCAATAAAAAAACACCACTGGTAAATAAGAGAAAGTCATTAAGTATTTAAATGACGTTTCCCATATAAATTACACTTCTAGGTAATCAATAGTTGGTTACAGAAAGTCTCCCTTACAGAAGCACTCTGAGAAGCTGGGACAATATAATAGGGATACACGATCATATCTGAAGAGCATGGGAACCAGAAGGTGACCATCAGCAGCATCACAAAGCCAGTGTGGGCATGACGTGCCTCCTCATAGTAGCTATGGAGCATCCTTGTCCAAAAATAAACAAACAAGAAACAGAAAGAGACCATCTGTGATCATGATTGAGCCTCTGTATCTACTTACCACTTTCCAGGACATGCCAGGCACAGAGGGACTCATTCAAAGATCAAGATGGATTTGATCAGTCCAGTAGATGAACACTTCATTAAAAAAAACCAAAAAGCAAAAACAAAAAAAAAAAAAAAAAAAAAAACGCAAACAACTTCTTCATCACTGGTGGGGATGGGGGGAGGATAAAAGATAAACCCAAGAACTGTCTGCCAACCTAGTGTTCCGTCTGAAGATGGCTTACAGCCAGAGCCAAATACACAGCTGAGTAAGAATATGGAGGAGCTATTGCCATATTTCATGTGTAATAATACTATGGTACAATCACACTGAAGAAGAAAAAAGATCTTAATCTTTACAAATATATGTCAAAATATTTACATTTCAAACAGCATTATCTCTGAGATTCGCTTTGCAGGTGGGCTTGAGCGATGGAACATAACTACTGATTGTACTTTTCTCAATGCTTTTGCCTCCGTTGGAAATTCAAATTTCTCTAAATTTTAATAAAATGGTTATCAGCATAATAAATGATATTCTTGCAAAGTCATATGATAAACCAGACCCGAACGAGTATGTATAAGGAATTCAAAGACTGGTGAAATCTGCTGAAGGGACTCCCTGTGGAGAGCTGCTATTGACAACTAAGAGGCACAGGGGAACGTTCTGGAGCGATCGGAGCCTTCTGAATCTCAATCTGATATTTCATGCATGTTTGTAATCATATGAGCAGTTAGAAAGCTACATGATTGACATTTCTACTGTATATAAAAGTATGCCTCATTTTCTAAAAAAAAAAAAAGGGGGGGGAAGCTTCTGATGTATAGATGACTTCCAAATGTATAAAACTCAATGAGATGGCCAAAGAGCAAGTAAGGACCAGAAAGAGAACCAAGGACAGTGTTGTGGTATCCTTTAACCTCGAGGAGCATAGAAGATGGGAAGAATCAAGCAAAGATGACAGAAGGCAATTGGTGGGGAGAGAAGTTGAACAGAGAAGTCCACTTGAAGTGATGCTTGCCGTGAGTCAGAGGCTGTGCTTTTGAACATACCCCTCATGGAGCCCCTAGTCCAGAGAAGGAGACAGTCATAGAAAGCTTGGTGCAGACATTATCCAAGGATGCTAAGACCATAGAGAAGAGCAGATAGGGCCTATCTGTGTTGCGTGCTTCAGGCTGGACCTCTCACTTGCAAACCTGTATCCAGGACACAGTGACCCCACTCTTGAGCACTGGTGGTGTGCTAGTTCCTTGGTGTATCACAGAAACTTTTGTCTTTGTGTCTTGGATGGTTGTTGTTGTTTTGTCAACTTGACACAATCTATTTGGGAAGAAAGAATCTCAGTTAAGAAAATGCCCCCACCAGATTGGCCTGTGGGAAACCTTGTGTGGCTAATGATTGATGTGGGAGGACCCAGGCCACTGTGGGTGGTCCTATTCCTTGTCCAGTGGAGGAGAATTGTAGAAGAAAGTAGGCTGAGCAAACCAAGATGAGCAAGCAAATAAGCAGTGTCCCACCGTGGTCTCTGCTTCAGCTCCTGCCTTGAGTTCCTGCCCTGACTTCCCTCAGTGAAGGAGTGTAAGCTGAAAGCTCTATGCTGAAACAAACCCTTTCCTTCCCAAGTTGCTTTTGGTCATGGTGTTTTATCACAGCAACAGAAACCTAACTAAGACAGTCTGTTTGGGTCACTATAACTGTATAGGCTAAATAGTTTGTAATCCATGGAAATTCATTCTGTACAGTACAGAGGCTTGGAAGTCTGAGACAAAGGTTCCAGCAGATTGGTATCTACTGATGACTAGTTTTCCATTAAACAGCATAAAAGACACCTAGGCCTTTCCAATATTTTTTCATAAGGCTGCGGAGTGCAGGTCCTTCTGTGACCTCATATGAGAGCACTAATGCCACTCATAGGGGGTTCTGTCCTCATGCCTTACTCAACCCCAAAGGTCCCACTCCTAGGATGACCTTCCTCAAGGTTAGAATTCAACATGGGACTGTGGGGAACACAAAGCTGGTATGAACTCAGGCCACCTTGTGATGATTATGAGGAAAAAACACTTAGGTGACACATGAAAAGTCCAATGGAGTGTGTGGCACCTAACAGTGGTTCCATCACAACCTTGCCTGGAATTTAGGGTGGGCATTGAACCATGCCTTTAAAAGGCAAGAAGGAAGGAGCAGATACTCTCAAGAGAAGAAGGGTGTGTGGTGGGCTTCAGATGTGTTACATTTGGAAGCCTAAAAGGAGGATCGTAAAGGCAGGAGAGTATCTCAGGGTAAGGACAGTAATGAAGAGTGAAAAGGCTGGTTTGCAGGAACTCTGGCCCCAGAAGAGCCTGGAGGCAGTCTGGAGTCCAGTATGACCTAAGAGTCAGTCTTATATGCTTTCCATGAAGTCTCATCTGCAGGGCAGGAGCTTGGACCAGGCTGCCTTATGACACTGGGGCTGCAACTGTGACCTTGCTGGGCCCTGCAAGTGACAATAATGGAGCCCATAATTATTAACCTTGCCACTTGTTTCTGTAGTTTATTGTGACAAGACAATGCAATAAGGTGGGAGGTGATCAAAAAGCAATTCTGTAGCAGTGAGCTTAAAGTGACAAACCTTGCTTTTCCTAAATAAATCACCAGTATTCCCATATGGCTCAGGACTGACAACTTGGGTTTCCTTAGAAACAGGGTACTTAGCCAAACTTGTGACCCAGTGTGAATGAGAGTGAGTGGCATCTGAAATGAGGACTAGAATCTCATTGCCAAATCCTTCCCAGAGGTTCATGCACCTTACAGGTGAGGGTAGGAGCCATTAGTATTCACAGGAATCCCTAGGGACCCCTGAGGTCTGTGACATGTAGTAATTTGTCATTTTGCAGCATCATTAATTTGGTTTTGAAGAGCCATTTGCTTTGCTGGTGAGCATATTTGAGAACTCCAGCATTCATTTCTCAGCATGGCCTTCAAAGTGTACAAGGTAACTCTCTCAAAAGCTGATGAGGGAAAAGCCAAAGCCTGGTTCCCTGTGGACAAAGGAAGACAAGAACAAGGTAGACAAAGGGGGGACAGAGACTAGAAAGCAGTGATTTGAGAAAAGTTCTATGTATGACAAGTTGCCAAGATGACTCAGCAAGTGAGCGTGCTTGCTGCCAAGCCTGATGAATTGACTTAAACCCCCAAAACCAATATGGTAAGAGAGAAATGACCCCCAGAAATTGTTCTCTGACCTCGATGTTTGTACAAGCCTGACACAAAAGGAAAGAAAGGAAGGAGGAAGGGAGGTAGGGAGGGAAGGAGGAAGGAAGGGAGGGAAGGCAGGAAGGAAGGGAGGGAGGGAGGGAGGAAGGAAGGAAGGAAGGAAGGAAGGAAGGAAGGAAGGAAGGAAGGAAGGAAGGAAGGAAGGGAAATTTTCTATGACAAAAATAACAGATTCTACAGACATAGTTACAAGAACATGAGTCTTCAAGGGTTCTGAATACATACTTCACTAATGCTAGCTACATCTAGTGTTAAATGCTGGGTTTTTTGTTTGTTTGTTTTAATCATTTCTCCCCTCCTCATTCCCCTCCATCTTTCTCTCTCCCTACTTTGGACACATTCATGGTGCACCTGCCCTGTTGAAGGCACAGCACTATTGACACAAAGGCTCATGGCCTGGCCAAGTTAACAATCCATGCAGGGAATTCAGAGGCCAGTGTAGCTGTCGGTTGTGCAGCTTTAGGGAAGGCCTGTGAGGGGAATGATGTTTGAGGAAGGTTCACTGAGGGAACAGTGTTGAAGCAAGGCTTATTGAGGAGGGCATCTGCAGGAAGTAGGGGTTAACAGGCAGAACCTCCGGCCAAGGACCTGAAGAGTACTGTGGGCTTTAGCAGGACTAATGTCCAGGTTTCTCAGACCAGCTACAGTATAAAGAACACATGAAAGCCCCCAGGCCACACTGTACCAAGCAGCCTCCATAGTCCTCCACTGTTCTCTGACCTTAGGGTCTCTGCCTAGGACACATGCCTACTCCATTGCCTCCCGTCTTGCTCCTCCCCTCGGGAACTAAAGTAAGCCTCCCACAAACATCCAAAAGACCCTACTGTTTTTCTTCATAGCTTCAAACAATAACAAAAATTAATTTGTTTTACATTTGCTTGTTCTTTCTTGTTTCCTTGTTAGAACTCTCTTGGCTTCTAGATTCTAAGTTCTTTCGACTCAAAGAAAACATGTTTTTCGCCCCTAGACCCTTTCTGCGCATGCCTGGTCTTCCACAAATATCTACTGACTGAATGAAAGTCTGGATATAAAAAAGAAGAGCAGGCATGAGCCAGGAGTTCTTCCCACTTGGCCTTCCCTCCAGTCCGGAGGGCACCTTGCTCACAACTCTTAATAGAACAATATGGAAACCCTTCATTTACCTGCCCGCATTCATCTGCCTCCCCTGTTGCGGATATTTGATCACACTGTAAAGATACGTCTGTCCTTCCTCACCTGCCTAAGGCACCTTCTGATTGGTTTAATAAAGAGCTGAATGGACAATAGCTAAGCAGGAAAGGATAGGTGGGACTTCCAGGAAGAGAGAGGAAACAGGGAAAGAATCTGAGAGGGAGTGGGATTCACCAGCCAGACTCAGAGGAAATCTGTACTGTACTACTGTACTGAGGTAATGAGCCCCATGGCAGACATAGATTAATATAAACAGGCTCATTTAAGTTTTTAAGAACTAGTTTGGAACAAGCCTAAGCTATGGCCAAGTTTCCATTTAATTATTTGGGAGTTGGCAGTCCATAGAAAGAGCCATTATACTCCCCAACTGAGCATCTTGGGAAGATTGTGATGACCTCAGTCCATCACAACACCCAGGGGTTATTTGTTAAACTGACACTTGACCCCTCTGTTAGAGGAGGAGCACACTGGCATGCCTGTGCTTCCCAACAGCAGGAGAGCCTGGGTGAACGGGATTTCCCTGGGGGGCCCTCCCCCCACTCGGTCTGTTGGTGGCATCCAGGAGACGAGGAGTCTTCCTATCTGCATTTCAGAGATCTTCTCCACAAGCTGACTAGCCCAGGGTGAAGGCCTGTGCTTCTGTATAGGGAATGGAGTAGCAGGCTGTGCAAGCCCCAGAGCATGAGCTCACCTCTCTCACGAGCCCCTCGTGATCCATGTACCTGGCAGAGCTGGCCCGTTCTCTGGAAGGTAGCAGGATTATAATGAGTCTTTCTCTATCCTGCCAGCCACCTCCCAAATAATGACATGAAAACATATTAATTATGAAAGCTCAGCCAATCGCTTAGGCTTTTTCCTAATTAGCTCCTACAACTTAAATTATTTGTATTAATCTGCATTCTATCACATGGTATTAACTCTTCTATCTTGCACCTCCTGTTCCCTCTCCATGCCTCCTGGCATCTGCTGTGCATCTAGATTCCTCCTTCTCTTCCTTTCTCTCCCCAGAGATCCCACGTATACCTCCTGCCTAGCTATTGGCACTTCAGCCTTTTTATTACACCAATCACAACAAATTCCTCAAAGTGTACAAATATCCCACAGCACAGGATTGTGAATTTGATAGGCACCTCACATACAGGTGGTCTCATGGCCTGGGAACATGAGAAGAACAGGATTTGGGTGAGTCAAACGTGTGCAGACTAGAAAAGGTGGTCAGGGCAAGCTTGGCTAAGAAGTGACAACAGAAAGATCCCAAGGGTTTCAGTACCTGCTGGCCTGCTGGGAGAACATCCCAGGCAGAAGGGAGGGCAGATGTAGGAGTGCCCAATGGAGATGTCAGGACATCTTCAGGCCCTAAATGTGGTACTGACAGGAGGAAAACAGGAGGAAACTCCCTCCTACCTAGTCCCCTCCTCATCTACTTTCCTCCTAGCCTATAAGAGGAAAGTGGTCCCTTTCTGTCTTTCTTCCTGTTTGTTCTGCCTCCAGCCTTGTGTCCTGTCACTCAAAGAGAATTATGCTGCAGACCCAACTCAGTATATCTGTGGCATGTTTATAAGATAGCTAGCCTTAGTCTGCCTGAGATGTTGAATGAATGTAAGAGAGAGGGAGCTTGGATTTTAGTCACTGATGAGTCTGTGGCATGGGAAGGGTAGGATTGGACTCTTTCTTCCACACTAGCCGTGGGCCTCCTTCTCAGGAAAAGAAGCTGTTCCTAACTTGCACTTGAAGTCCTGGCAACCTTAAGGACCTTATCTGCCAATGGTAAAACTCATAAAACTGCAGAACCCAATTGGTCACAAGTTGATTGACACCAGATCTTTATCTCTGCTGTGTGATCTCAGGTGAGTTGCATCACTTCTCTAGGCACATAAGATCTAAGCACATAATACAAGCCCAGTGGTCTTTGTGGTGAAAATGCGTGGATTAGATGATGGGTTCCAGGAATTTTACAAACATAGCATATAATTCTTGTATTCATCTATTGGGTGGTTGTGTTTAAGACACAAGTGGGGCACTGGAGTTTGGGGATAGAGTGAAGGGATATAAGGACCTATTAACCCATATTGATAGAATTATACACAAGTGTAAGGGGATGGGAACCACCCCAAAAGCAGGCAGCTTCATTCAAGAGCCACAGTCAGAAAGCCTGAACCATATTCTCTTTTTTTAAATAATATTTCTTTAATTTAAATTTGAAACAAGTTTGTTTTACATGTCAATCCCAGTTCCCACATCCTCCTGTCCTCCCCTGTTCCCCCCACCAACCTCCATCCCATCCCTACTCTGCTCCCCAGAGAGGGTGAGGCCTTCCATGGGGAATCTTCAAAGTCTTCATATCATTTGGAGCAGAGCCTAGGACCTTCCACATATGTCTAGGCTGAGAGAGTATCCTTCTATGTGGAATGGGCTCCCAAGGTCCATTCATATACTAGGGATAAATAATGATCCACTACTAGAGGCCCCGTAGACAGCCTAGTCCTCCTAATTAACATCCATGTTTAGGGAGTCTGGATCAGTCCCATGCTGGTTTCCCAGCTATCAGACTGAGGTCCATGAGCATCCCTTGTCCAAGTCAGCTGATTCTGTGGGTTTCTCCAGCCTGGTCTTGACCCTTTTGCTCATCACTTCTCCCTCTCTACAACTGGAATCCAGGAGTTCAGCTCAGTGTTTAGTTGTGGGTGTCTGCTACTAGATGAAGGCTCTAGGATGGCATATAAAGTAGTCATCAGTCTCATTATAGGGGAAGGGCATATAAGGTAACCTCTCCAGTATTGGTTAGATTTTTAGTTGGGGTCATCCTTGTAGATCTCAGGACATTTCCCTAGTGCAAGATTTCTCTTAAAACCTATAATGGCTCCCTCTATTATGGTATCTCTTTTCTTGATCTCCTCTATTCTTTCCCTGACTCAATCTTCCTGCTCCCTCATGCCCACCTCTCCCTTTCTCTCCCTCCTAACTCCCTCTCCCTTCCCCTCATGCTCCCAATTTGCTTGGGAGAACTTGCCCCTTTTCCCTTCTCCAGGGGACCATGTATGTCTCTCTTAAGGTCCTCCTTACTTCCTAGCTTTTCTGAACTGCACCATATTCCTAAACCTTGAACTATCTTGAACACTTTATATTTTTCTTTTGATGTGATAAAACAACATGACCAAGCTACTTATAGAAGAGTTAATTTGGGCTTATGGATCCATAGATATGAGTCCATAATGACAGGGAAACATAGCAATAAGAAGTAGGGATAGTGGTTGTAGCAGGCAACTGAGAGCTCACATCCTCAACAGCAAGCAGGAAGCAGAAAGGACAAACTGGAAGTGACAGGACTTTAGTTCTGGAAGCCTACCTCTAGTGATGTGCTTCTTCCAGCAAGACCACATCTCCTAACCTCCCCAAAAAGCACCACCAAACGGGGACCACAAGTTCAAATGTGGGAGACCCTCCACTATTAGTCACATCTCTAACTCTATGCCACACAGAAGACATTAGCTCCTTCTTTCCTCTCCCTGGAAAGCGAACCACACAGAGACAGAAGTTGGGAAACAAGTGTCTGATACTAACCCCTTTGAGGTGAAGATCCAGAAGAAGAGGCCCCAGGAAGAGGAGATATGAAAGAAAACAAGAAAGGATAGTTGTGGTCACCTATGGCATGTAATCCAATGGCAGCGGTGTAACGTGTGACTCTAAAATCACTGCTTGGTGTGGAATATATAAAAAATACCAGACAGTGATGCCTCCCTCCCACTCCATGAGAGTGAATGGAGTCACTGAAGACACCAAAGGCAGAGAGAGCGTGGGGAGCTCTTGTATGGTCCCTGCCTTCACTCTCTGCCGGCTGGTCACCGTTTTCTTCTGACACATCCTGGCCACTGCCTCCAACTCCACCACCTAAGGCTACAGCCTCACTTGCTTTCTGGACTCCAGTTTTCTTCAGCATGGCTTTCAGGGCTATCTGCCTGCCTGAAGCATGACTGAGATTGCCTTCTTCGTCAGGTAGGGCTACCGTCTCTGCACCTGTGCACCTGAGTATGCAATAGTCCACAGACAGCTTGGGATGATACAGATTCACCAATCTTGCTCTAGAGCAGTGGTTCTCACTCTTCCTAACACTGGAGCCCTTTAGTACAATCCCTCATGCTATGACCCTAACCATAAAATTATTTCATTTTTACTTTCTACTATAATTTTGCTACCATTATGCATCATAATGCAAATATATGATATGCAGGATATCTGCTATGTGATGCTTCTGAATCTGTGAGGCTTGGGAGAGGCATGGGTACTTGCATTTTTAACAGATACCTGTAGGCCCACACTAAGCATTCTCATACAGCCTGAGCCTTGTACTCAACTATGAAGTAAGCAGGGAGGAAAGGAAGAGCGGTCAGAACAGGCTTAAAGACTCAGTTAAATTCCTTCAGAGTGGCATGAGATACCTGACCCCTTGAAACCTGTCTAACTATCCCACAAAATGTTGACTCTGACCCCTATCAATAGTGACCCCCCATTATTTATGCACTATGTCCTGCTTGGATTCTTTTCTAGAGCACACATGACCCCCAACACAATCTGACTCTCTTCATCTTCCCACAGCAGAGCTCCCAAATAAGCAAACACCAAATTGTGTTCACATGATATGTGTTGTTGCCTAGACCAATGAACATTATTCACAAGTATTAATGCCATGAAGGGGCATAGCACTGAGGATCCAGTAAGCAAGCCTAGGCCAGGCTTGATGACCAGGCTGCTTCTCTGAGGAAGTGGTATGGGGTGATGATCTATGTGATGAGAGTCTCTCATGAAGAAAGGAGTGATTCAGTGGGCATGGAAGGTCTCTTGTAGAGATGGAGTGATCTAATGTAAGCAAGATATTATAGGACATTACCCGCCCCTCTTTTTCTCCTACACACACACACACAAAGATACAATCACACACACACACACACACACACACACACACACACACACACACACACACACACGCACACACACACACTGGGGGTTCTGGTGTAAGTCACTGCTTGAGTTACACTTGTGGCTCCAGTGACTTGCCCTGAGACTAGGAAATCCATCAACTGCAGGGACAGCTGCAGCATCTGGGGGCATTATATCCTCTTCAGGTGTCCAGGACCTGTAACTGACTGGTGTGAAATAATAAAGGACAAACATCAAGCCTCACTCACTTAATACCTGCCCCTCCCCTCGTCCCCTCTCCCTGAGTTGGCCTTCTCCAAGGGCAAGCCGGGAGGAAGCCAGCTCCACCTGGTGCCTGCCTGGAATGTAGTCAGAGCAGAGTGGGCTGTCAAGGGTTGCAGCAGGAGAAACAAGAGGGTAGGGGCTGGGGCATGTGTTACGGCAATTTCCCACAAGCCTGGTCCCACAGCCACATCAGCCCCAAATAACATGCAGAGCCACTGTATTAACTATGAAATGTTGGCTTGTTACTAACATTTCTTATTGGCTAGCTCTGTTTTAAATATTAACTCATTTCTATCAATATAAGTGTTTCCATGTGGTCTTATCTTACTGGAGAGAGGGTCTGGACCTCTTCTCTGTCATCCTACATCTTGACTCCTGTCTACTACATCTCCCAGAATCCTCCTTGTCTCATAGTCCCACCTGCCTTGCCTTTCTATTTGCCAACAGTGCTTTATTCGTTAACCAATAAGAGAAACGTATTTGCAGAATGGCATCTCCCATCAGGCATGGGATACAATGGACTGTGTGTGGGATTCCAGCCTCTAGCTTGCAAGCAATGAGGAAATTGCTGTGGGGTTTTAAGCACTACAGCCCATGTTACCCACTCACCAGCTCAATGTCATAACCCACTGCATTTTTCAGATCTGCTTGAAGTCCCCTGGGTATGTCTGGGCCAGGAACACCCTCTCCTACATTCTCTACTCAGTTATCTTTGAGGCCTCCCATGAGATTCTCATCAGCCCTGTCTCCTCTGGGACACCTCTTCAGGTCATCACTTGCTCCCAACATGCCAAGAAAAAGCTGCTTTGGTCCTCCACCTCCCTTCAGAAAAACCACCACTTCCTGAGAGAATGTGCCCAAACTTCTTGTGATAGATGAAGTAAGCAACCAAAAGAGTTTAATGACTCCAGTCACAGATTCTGGATACCTTAAGAGCAAAATCTCTCTGCCCACTGTTTATCCCTTTCAGTAGTACTCAGCACTTATCAAAACACATGCAACTCCCAACTCGCTTGCTACGTGGTAGACCACTGGCCCAAGCACTAAAACTCATGCTTTCTATAATCTTGGGAAGAGGTAAGTAGTGCAAATCATAATTTTTAAAGTGTAGGAAAAGAAGAAAGCTGGTGAGGCTAGAAATAGAGAGCACATGACAGAGATAACCCATCATCTCATCAACTAGCCTCAGAACTTTGTCCAAGATTCCAGGTTCTGGGAAAAGGAAGGAGAAACAAGGGAAAGGAGTAAAGGAAGGACAGAAGGAAGGAGAAGAAAGAAGGAGGGAAAGAGAAAGAGGAGGGGGAAACAGGAAAGGGAGAAGAGAGGATGAGGGGAGGAGGGTAAGGAGAGAAGGGGAGCACTAGGAGTGGAAGAGGAAGGGAAGACGGTGATGCGGCAGAGCAGATGGAGGGGGAGGGAGGAAAAGGAAAGGGAAGGAGGGGGGGCAAGATGGGAGAAGAGGGAAGAACAAAAACAACTACCACCCAGGCAGCACTAATTCAGAATCTAATACTTTTTATTTCATTACAATGCCTTTTATTTATTCATTGCAGAACCTATAATCTTAAAAAGCATTCTGTGCCCAGCCTGTAGTGTAGGCATTCCATCGATGTGGGTACATTACTGGTCTAGTCAGTATTACTATTGCTATGATAAAACACCATGATCTAAAGAAAGTTGGGGAAAAAAGGATTTCCTTAACTTACACTTCCACATCATAGCCCATCACTGAAAAAACTCAGGGTAGGAACTCAAATACGGCAGGAACCTGGAAGTAGGAGCTGATACAGAGGCCATGGAGGAATGCTGCTTACTGGCTTGCTCATCATAGCTCATTCATGCTTTTTTACAAAACCCAGAACCACCTACCCAGGAGTGGCCCTACCCACAATGAGCTGGACCCTCTCCCATCAGTCACCAATTAATAAAAACCCTACAGGCTTGCCTATGGCCCAGTCTTAGAGGCATTTTCTCAACTGAGATTCCCATCTCTCAAATGACTCTAGCTTGTGTCAAGTTGACATTAAACTAGTTATCACAATTGCAATGGCTCCTCTCTTGAGATCTGCATCTCTAGTCTTGCAGCCTTCATTCTGTCTTTGACCATCTTTTCCATCCTCTGTCAGGCTGGGAAAGCTCCCTCTGTCACCACAACATGCATGCCCTTACAATGGAGCAACAGCTGCAACTCCTTTACCTGTGTGGTAAACTAGGAGATCTTTGTCTTCCTCTTTTCAAGATTTGTTTTTATTTATGTCTGTACATGCATGTCTATGTGAATATATGTTACATGCACACAAACCCATGAAGGTCAGAAGAAGGTATTGGATCTCCTGGAGCTGGAGTTATGGGCAGATGTGAGCTGTCCAACATGGGTGCTTAGAAGTAAACTCTGTCCTCTGGAGGAGCAGCAAGTGCTTTTCTCCCTGAGCCATCCCTTTGGCTTCCCAGATCTCATCCTTCTGATATGACTTGAGAAGCAGATTAGCTACATCTATGAATTATCTTTGCAGCAGGATGCAAAGAGAGAATTATATCCCAGGGAGGTTTCCAAGGTGTTCCCTGCTGCCTGAGTTTGTTCTCATTTATCTATGGGCTATGTTCCCAGATCCACAGTAGATGCCTGGAAATGTAAAGTAGTAGGGAAGCTTATATACCATGCATGCACTAAAACTTTTCCTATGTGCCCTGCAATGTCCATGGTGGCAGAGTTAACTTGTCCTTCTGTAGTTTATGCTCTTTTGCCCCCTTAGTATCACTATCCTTGCACTGGGGATCTGGTGCAAGAAATATTAAGATATAGTCTTGAATGCAGAAATATAAGATGCAGTTTACTTCATAAGCAAGATAGTTACTAAGATGACTGATGGGTAGATACCACATACAATGTGGACACACTAGGTAAAGGGACAAGTCACATTCCAAGTGGGAAGGAGGGGAATGGCAAGAGACTCTATTTTACAGCTAGGATTAATGGGCATTAAACCTATAATCCGTTCATTTCTAGAATTTCAATAGACTCTTTTGGGATATCTGTTGACCTTTGATAATTAAAAATGAAGAAAGTAGTGTTGGAATAAAGGAAGACTACAGCATTCACTACTCCCCAGAAGCCTGGGCATTAAGCTATGAGCTGGTCTTAATGATGCTCAAGGCAAAATCACAGGTTTCAGAGTGTATGGCCTTGGGAGAAAAGACAAGAAATAAGGCAATTTCAATACTGGACTGGATCTATGATGACAGTTGTGGCAGGACAGGGAAACCCTTAATCCACATTGGAAGTGTAGAGAAAACCTTCTGGCAGGAGCAAAATCAGAAAGGGGAAAAAAAAACTTCAAAGATGGATTTGCATTTTCATTCTTATTAAGCTGCACGACTTTGAGGAAATTAACTTCTCCTAGCTTGTATTATGATATTTATACAATGAGTGTAATAGTGTATACAGAATGAGCTTAGCGAGATAAGGACTTATCAGAAACATGGTGAACATTTGCTGAATTCTCGCGAAATTGATGGTAATGTGTGTGTGCGCATGTTCGTGAAAATATACACACACATGCATTTGCATGTGTGTGTGAAGGCAAGAGATCAACATGGATTTCTATGGTCTGAATGTGGATTGTCTCCCATAGGTGCATGTGTTTAACACCTGGTCCCCAGCTGGTAAAGCTCTTTGGGAAGGTTATGGAACTTTTAGGATGGAGCTTGCTGGAAGAAATATGTCACTCAAGTGGTCTCTGAGGTTTCATAGCCTGGCCCCACCACCAGTTTTTTTTTCTGAAGTGCATTGTGACAAGGTGGCCACATGTGCTTGTTGGGATGCCCACCACACCAGGAGGGACCATATCATCTAGGGAATAATAAGTTTCATAAATCCTTTCTCCCTTAAGTTGCTTTTGTCTTGGGGTACTTTATCAAAGAAGTAGAAAAGAAACCAGAGCATCAGGCAACTCCTTCATTTATTCTTTGTGGTGTTGACTCTGTCAGTTTGTCACAACCTAGAATCACCTGAGGGTCTCAATGAGGGGTTGTCTACATTGAGTTGGCCTGTGGGTATATCTGCAGGGAGCTGTCTTAATCAAGTTAATTGATGTATGAAAAGCCAGCCCACTGTAGATGGCACCTTTCTCTAGGCAGGGACTCTTAGCTACATGAGAGTGGATAAATCTAGCTGAATACCAGCAAGCAAGCAAGCATGCTTGAATTCATTTCTTTGCCCTTGACTGTGGATATTCTGTGACTACATTCTTATTTATTTGAAGTTCCTGCCCTCACTTGCCCACAATGACAGTGTATAGCCTGGATTTGTAGCTGAAATAAACACCCTTCTCCCTTAACTTGTCTTTGGTTGTGTATTTTATCACACAGACATAAATGAAAGTCGGACTTTCTTGTCCTCTTTTTTGAGACACTATCTCCCACTGAACCTGGATCTTGCCAATTCTGCTAGGCTAGCTGATCAGCAAACTTTATAGACCCACCTATCACTGCTTCCCCCATGCTGAGATCATGAGCATGCGCCACTATGTCCAGTTCTATAGGAGCACTGAGGATGGGACTCGAGTCTTCATGCTTGTGTGCTAGGCAATTTACCACACCAGTATCATGCCAGCCCTTGATCAGCCATTCTTTGCATCTGTACCCTAACAACCATCGCCATTCTGTAGAACAACTGAGAAACTGCCTTGGGTGGGAAGAACTGAGTAGAGGCAGGTCTCAAAGCACTCAAGTGCATACAGTGTCTGGAGAACGCTAGGAGAAGGAAGGCAGTCAAGAAACACATTGTGAAACCAGCTAGTGTGGGTGACTGTGCCTAAGCTTGTAGAGGAAAAGTACACCATACACAAGACTTGGGACTATCTCAGCCTACGGTTAATAAGGGATCTAGGGCACTGATAATTCTTTATGTCTGCCTTTAGTTGACAACTGTCCCCCAGGAAACTCTGGGCCTACAACGCACACTGATAAAGTAGGTTCTGGAGTCCCAAGGGCAGGCCCCCTAAAGCTAAAGCTGGCCATAGAATGATGGTCAGGACTAGATGCAAACCATAAGATCCTACAAAGGTAGGTCTCAAAACCTCCATGTCTCCTATAGACTCCGAGGGTCGGAAAACTTGCCCAAGATCACAGAGCCATGAAGTGGAGAAGCCAGGATTTGAAGTGGCAGCATGATTCCAGAGCCTTCTCTACACTCTGCCACAGGGCTGGTCCTACCAAGCACAGCTCTTGCTGTGGTTGCCACTGTCAGGATGGCTACTGTCTTGTGGCCCCCCTCTAAAGACTGGACCCAAGTGATCAAGTGGTTATTATACACATGTTGTGTTGGAAAGAGGCAGTCTAGGAATCAGGGCTGCTTTGTTCAGTCCTGCGGCCCTGGGTCACCATGCAGACCATGGCCCTCCTCTAGCATCAAGATCCTTGTTTTGAAATGGATAATCTCATCAGGTGGCTGCTCGGGAAGCTCCTTAGTGATCTTTGTTTCTTTCACCATATTGTGGTGCCCTCTTGGTGGCCCAGCCAATGGGCGTCTCTCCTGTCAGGGTCTCCAACTCGTGGAGAATAGGCTCCTGATTAACCAGGACTGACGGGAATTTATGTTCTCACAAAAATCCTCCTCTTTGGGAACAAGAGGAGATTAAATTGCTCACAGGAGTCGGTAACAGATGGTTGGCTCTGTATCCTTTCAGACTGGGACCCCCCCCCCCAGAGAGAGTAATTGAGGGCATCCTGTCACATGAAGGGGACTCAGGGGCCAGGGAGGCTGAAGGATGGCCTGGAGTCCTCTCTTTGGCATGTAAGTCACTCTGCTGTCTCCCCACTTCTCAGTGAAGTAGAAAATCAAATAACACCCAGAAGGAACTGGCAGTTTGTAAATAGGGCACGCCAGGGTGCCTCCTGTCTTTGTATCTCACTTTGTTTTGGTGTGTATGAGTACTCTCCAACACCAGCTTGGAGAATTCCCAAGCATCTGGCCTAGGAAACTAAATTTGGCCAATTTCTAGGGACCGGTGGACAGGTCTGGAGGCTGATGGAACCAGCTCGTCTATGCGAATGTGCCCCCGCCAAAAGGCCCACACAGGCTCCTATTGATGCTCTGTAGAGGAGCGAGCAAGATGGCTGAAACCTCTGCTTCAGACTCCACCATGTACTCCAAACAATCATGTTGCCAGCACACACACAACATCCCACTGTGCCTCCCAAACCTCCCTGTCCCTTTCCAAGGGGTCCCTCTGACCCCAAATTTCAAAAAGGTCTTGTTGTTGTTGGAGGGGTATAACTTAGGATATAAAAACAAACAAACAAACAAAACCAAGACAGGAAAACTTGGATTTTTAATCTCTGTTCTATACTGAAAAGCAGTGTGTTCATGAGCAAATCACTTAACTTCGCTGATCTCTCTTTTGAGCATTAAAATGTGAATAGAGATCGTTACCATGGCACTCTTATTTTATGGAATACAAGCTCTAACATTTCCTCACATCTGTCGCAGTGGCTCACACTTGGACAAAATGATTTAAACACCCTTTAGGATAGAAAACCCACTGGAGATGGACTCACAAGGTACAATTTAAAAGCATCCAGCTGCTATCTGTCCCCAGTCCCCTCCACTGAGACGGTGGGGACTCTGCTTCCCCTTGGCTTCCCCTCACACTGGGTGCTTGGAGAATGTGACAGAGCCTAGTTTGGTTCCGATGATGCCAGCCTCCCACATCACAGGGGCCTTCCTCCTGTGACATTTCTGTCAGCATAGCAAGAAGGCTAGAATTCTGAACGTGCAAACATGCCACCCATATTTAAGCTCTCTTCAGTCCTCACGTTAGCATGCATGCTTCCTCAGCAACTCCAGCTCTGCATTTCACTTCAAATTCAGTGATACCCAGGTGGACCCTAAGCAAGGACAGGGACACTAGGAGGCAGTTAAAGACAAGTGGTGGTAGCAAGGGGTACAATCCTCATCTTTCGGTTTTGACAGACAGATGTATCAAGGTAAAGAACAGCACGACTTCAGGAACTACCTGTAACATCTCTGCAATTAGTCATTCTAAAACAAAAGTTCATTTTGTTAAAATAAAACAAAGTGTAAAATGGCATGCATTATGTATAACACTTCAGCGAATAAATAATCATGTCTATGCTTTAAAGAGAAATAACCAGACTTTTGTTGCTTACATGTAGTAACCATGGTTACCATTCTGCTAAATAATTGTTTATCTTAGATATCTCACCTTATTTATTTATTTATTTATTTATTTATTTATTTATTTATTTATTTTGGCCGAGGGCCTCAGCATACAAGTCACATAAAGTGTGACATAGGAATTGTACCTTTTAGAGCTAAGGAAACTAAAACCTAGAGAAGTTAATCTCCTCATCCAAGAGTACACAGGCCTTGATGTGAGAGCCGGACATAAACCAGATGCTCCAGGCCCTGAACTTTGTACTGTTAGCCCTCCTGAGCAGGGGTAGCTCGAAACCTGTCTCTCTCCTAGTCACACTTCATTGCTCAAAACAAGTCACCTGCTCCCATAAAGGAAAAGGATGTGACACCAAAGGTTCTGCACTGAGGATGAAGAAAACCACAAACACCTGTAAGCAGTAAGAATAGCAGGTGAACATTGTAAGCAAGAAGAGGTTTTCTTAGACGGTCAGAAGCACTTTGCTCCCATTAAAATGGAGGCTGATGTGAGCTCTGTTGCATTAGATGCAAAACATGACGTATCATATCACATATATACATATATATGATACACACACACACACACATATATATATATATATGGACATGATATGCAACTGCTCTGGTTTGC
The DNA here is from genome assembly GCA_030556225.1 of Cricetiscus sungorus. Lineage (NCBI taxonomy): Eukaryota > Metazoa > Chordata > Mammalia > Rodentia > Cricetidae > Cricetiscus > Cricetiscus sungorus. Next base: position 103,190,584 of record JANBXA010000734.1, on the reverse strand, counting down.
TTTCTTTTGCTGTGATAAAACACTGAACAAAACCAACTAAGGAAGGGGAAAGGGTCATTTGGCTCACCGTTTACAGTCCTTCATCAAGGGAAGCCAAGGCAGGAAATTGGAGGAATGGATCAAAGCAGAAGCCATAGAGGAACACAGGTTATTGGCTTGCTATCCATGGCTTGCTCAGTGACCTTTCTCTTACAACCCAGAAACACCTGCCCAGGGTGGCCCCGCCCATACTGGGCTGTTTCCTCATCAATTAACAATTACAAAAGTGCTCCAAAAGCCAGTCTGATGAAGGCAATTCCTCAACTGAAGTTCCCCCTTCCCAGGTATGTCAATTTAACTGAATCTGTCACGATCCCAATAATATAATATGGCAATATCCATTGTTGTTGGTTATGTTCTTATTAAAAAATAATCTGCTTTAATATATCTTAGCTCTACCACTTAATTGTGTGACATTCTAGCTTAACCAGGCACCCCAGGGAATACCCAGGCTGTGGGGCGTTCAATTCTGACAGACCAGAAGAGTGCTTTACCCTACCCTGGCAAGCCTCTTGGCCCTGTTTCTTTGTAACATGGAAGATAAATAATGTGGCCTGTTGTGAGGCTTAAATACACATTATTATAAGTGCACAGTGGATCCACTAAAATCTAGACATATCAATAATATTGGAGCCCAGGAATTGGATAGAACAAATATCAATATTCCTCCATTCCAGATGAAGCCCCTGAAGTCCCCCCCATTCACCTGGCAGAGCCAGCTCTTTAGAGCTACAAAAGGCCAGGTAGAGCCTGTTCACTATACTATAAGCTTCAGGCAGGCATCAATCAAATCTATATCCAAGGCTGCCAGCCCATACAAAGTAGCCTTTCAACAGAACTTTCATGAATGAACAAATTGTTCAGTAAATGTGATATGCTTAAGAATACACCATAATCGCCTTTGTTTGATCAGCATTTCCCAGACACACAAAACAAACAAGGGTTTCCTCTGAAAAATGAGCAAGCACCAGAACACTAAGTTAAGCAGTGGCAATCAGTGTCTGGTTTTTGTTGTTGTTTTGTTTTGTTTCTGGGGGGGGGAGTTAGTTGTTGTTTGTTTTTTGTTTTGTTTTGTTGTTTGTTTGTTTGTCTTATCTTGTGATTTCACTGAGCACAGGACCATCACAAGGTTGGGGATCAAATGATGAAGGAATGACAGCCAGTACTGTGTTATACACTTAGCAATGGGTATTTAGTGGAATTTGCCTCTGTGCACTGTTGTCTGAGGAGGCTGGACTAGATCCTGGGCATGGGTCCTTATTGCCTAGTCCATTGCCCCTCTCCTCCGAGCCCACAGCATTTTCTATGGTTGTGGATGCTGCCCTTGTTCACTGGCTGAGGAGAAGATCAGCTTCTCACTGCAGCTTGACTCTCTGAGCTCCCAGGCTTTAACACTCCATGCTAACAGACACGTCACAAAAATGAATCACCACTGTACTCTGGCTTGCTTCCAAAATGCTTGAGGCATCACAAGCAGTTTGAACTTCTTCCCAAGTCCCAGTACCACCCTCTGCTCATGAACACCATGATTCCTACTGAAGAGTGGAAGACAAATATGGACATCCCAAGAGGATGTTGATGAGGGCAACTCTGCTCTCGGTTCATTGGCCAAAAGCAAACACTCAATGGTGAGGGGCTCAGACTCCTACCAGCTTCGGCAGCCTCCTTGGTCATTTATCACAAGTAATGACTGATCAGTCACCTGGCATCTACAGAGGAAGAAAAATCAAAGAAGGGGCTTGCTTAGCTGTCACAAATGCTAAAGAATAGCACCAAGGGGTAGGGTGTTGGAATAGCAGCTGTTCCACTGGGGAAGACATAATGGCACCTTCCAAAGGAAGTTCAAAATTGTTTTGAAATACATCAGCCAGTGATTGGGTACACAGTCATTTATCAAAGTGAGAAACAGAAGAGTTTATTGACTCTTCAATCTTAGAAAGGACAGAAAGGTAAACTTTCCTGCAATGTGCCATTTTCCTCCTTACCCAGTCATGTGATGCCCAATGACTTTCAGTGCATGACAGGCCACATGTCCCCTGATGAAGCCCATAATTCACACAGCGTAGGTATGCAGTTGGCTGTATGTGTCATACAGTTTGTGTGACAACTCTGAGTGATGTTTGAATCCCTGACTCAGAAACTGTCCCCATGATTAAATGACCCATCATTTTATAGGCACATATTAGTCCATTTACTCTGTCAATAGATCTTTATTGGGGGCTGATTACATGCTAGATATCCTGCTAGCCACAAAAGACCCAAGGGTCAGCAACGAAACATGGTGTGCCTTCAAAGGGCTTGTAGGTCACTTGAGAGTGTGAATAATTAAGTAAACTGGCAAGTCCCGTGAGAGAAATGAAGGGAGGGCATATGTGCTAGTGGCAAATGTACACAGGACAATAGGAACAAAGGCAGTCGGGCCACACTTCTGTTTGGATTGAGAATTGCAGATGAACAGAAAGCCTCCCATTTGAACACTGTGAGACCCATTAGAACACACTACATATGGGTGCTTTGCCTTTCTATAGCAGCAATCTTAACCAAAGCAAATCATGCAAAAAGACAATCTTGTGAAATGAGAAGGCAGGGGAGGCAGTTTTAAGGTGAGTGAAGTAGCTTAACAATGACATCCAGAACCAGGTTTCCCAGCTTGCTGCCTCACTATCACTCAGGGTGGCCTTTTCCTTTTGGTGCAGTAAGTAGATGGCCACTTCAGCTCCGGGCTCCAAGAAGAGTCAATATTTGGAGGTTAAAAAAAAAATGCTTCTCCCCCAACCCCTTTACCATTGATGAAATCCTCTCCTAATGCCTCCCATTAGACATCCCCCTCTCATCTTATTGGCTTCAATCATATCACGTGACTACTCCTAACCAATCATCAACAAGATTAAAGGAACTACCACAATCATCTTGACTATGATTAACCCACTGGTGACTTCAACCCTCCTCCCCAGAAATTTGTGGTTGCTAATATCTGAACTAAGATGGGATTTTACAATTTAAAAAAAAAAAAAACCTGAAGTTAAGGAGGTATGTAACTTGTCTCATGAAGTTTCAGCAGTGTGGATCACAGGTGATCTGACCCCAAAGTCATACTCTTTCTCTGTCTGGAGTATGGAGTGAGAACTGTACCAAACCAGTGCAGGGTTGGTGTTCTTCTGCCCCAAGATGTCAGGCTGGCCCTTGTGCTGAGCTTGCTTACAAAGAAGCCCAATTGTGGGAGGAGAAAAGAAGCTGGGGACAGGAGGGTCCACATGCATTTTCAAGGGGAAATCTTTGACCAGGAAACATGAAATGACTGTGACTCGGTAGCCTATTGGGATCTCAGAAATGAGGCAAAACAGTCAGCCACTATAATTGATCCACCAGCACCCAGAAAAGGGATTGGGTGAAATCATCTGCATTTCTCAGATAGCCAGTAGACTGCAGGCAAGAGGAGGTGGGGACAGGGTGGACCAAGAGGTGAACCATTTATATTGACAGAATAGAGAAGAAAGAGGGAAGACCAAAAGAAACAGGAAGGAGCAGTCAGGGGTAGAGGAATGACAAAGGATTTCCAATGAATAGTGACCCCTGAGTCTGGCAGAGAATCATGTGGGATGCACCCATGTGTCAATCTAAAAGTAAACTGTCAGAGAGTGTGTCTCTAAAGAATTAAGGTAATTCTTTGGGAGAACCAGCACAGTGCAAAAGGAAGAGGCAAAACTCTGCAGTGGGAGCTGTGTGCTGTAATAAACTATAGGTGTATCAAAGAGCCTGAGGCAAGAGAAGATTTAAAGGTGAAACTGAGGAGGGCTGCATCCGGTATTCTGAAACAAACATCCTGGGCCACAGTGATTAACTAGTTTGTCATTAGTGCACAATTATCAGTTGCTGGGAAGATGTCTTTGAAGAAATGTTTTTATATAAGGTTACAGTGGCCTCTGTGTATGTGTGTGCAGAGTTCTGACTCTTGCAGTCTTTCGTGGTGCTTGCCACCAGGCAGTCGTGCAGAAGAGCCCTACCTTTATAATTTCTTGGGTATTGTCACTTTCATTGGCAGCACTGGGATTAACACTGAGACTACATTGTGTGTGGGGGGGGGATGAAAATGTCCACATGTCTTTCACATGCATGAATGAACAAATGAATAGGGAATGAATGAATAGGGAATGAAGGGAAAGTCCATATAAAATGACTAACAGTTGGGATCCAGGGGAAATGAGTCAGATAAAAATTTCTTATGGGTAAGCTGTAGATCTCATGCCCCAATTCCTCATGATTCTGAGCTCCACCCATTTCCAGATGTATCTACGAAAGCAGCCCCTGACACTTTTCTGCCTTCTGTAAATGAGGTGTGAGACCCTTGACCAGAATCCTTGGAGCAATGCTTACTTTCTTTCTTCCTTCCTTCCTTCCTTCCTTCCTCCCTTCCTTCCTTCCTTCATTTATTTATTTATTTATTTGTGTGTTTATGTTTTTATTTATGTATCGAGGTCAGAGGACAATTTGTGGGAGTGGTTTTCTCCTTCTACCACATGGATCCACAGGGACCAAGCTGTTATGTGACACTATTCCTGGAGAGACACAAGCAAATGCCTTCTCACCTCAGATAGAGAACTGATGACAGAACAAAGTATGGACACCACCAAAGTCCAACGTGGTGAACTGGTGGGTTCTATTCGTGTTACCCACAGGTATACAGGTGAGGCGTTACTTAGAGCAGAGAATAAGGTAGACAGCCACATCACCCAAAGCCCACCACCGTGTGTGGAAACAAATAAGAGCTGGAGCCCTGGAGCTCGAGCTTTAGACAGTGCTACAGGTTGGAGAACCTCCTTTTTTGGTAGCTCAGTTGGTCTGAGCCACTTCTAGGCAACTAGGCTGGCTACTTGTAGGTTGCTTGGCTCATCTCTGTCTCCTCTAGGCTGTTCAGTCTCAGCCTCCTACAAGAATCTCAGCTGGTGTGAGCATCTTCTTCACAGTTTGCTTGTGGGGCAGGAACTCCTAGTGGTCCTCATTGCTCATATACTCCTTGGGGGAAGAAGGGCCTAATGACTCTGATCAGTTTCAGGGACTTTCTGAGGCTTATTGAGTTGTTCTTAAGGAGCATCCCTGCAGAATGGAATGTTTCGTCATCCCTAAAATATCCTGTTTTTTCATCTCCCTTTTTACATATCACATTTTAATGATAGTGACTATCAAAAGAGGAGAGAATGGATAAGAAATATGTGGCATATATGCTCATGGAAATTTTTAGTCATAGAGAAGAATGGAGTTGTGCTGCTTATAGGAAAATGGAAGCAACTAGTAGCTCTCATATTGAGTTGAGCAAATCTTAGAAAGGTAAATATTGTGTTTTCTTTTGTTTATGGGTATTAGACTTTATATAGATACATATAAGTATTTATATGACATGAAAGTAGAAGCCAAACTACCTAGAGGGACAAAGGGAAATAACAGTAGGAAGGGGGACAAGAAAAGGGGATAGAGGGTAGGAGGTAATATGTTCAACATGCAATATTTACTTGAACAAAAGCTTTAAAAAAATAAAATTTTAGGTGTCACATTTTCTCTCATATGCAGTGGGAATGAAGAAAAATAAAGTCTAAAAATCTCATAAAGAAAGCCATTTTAGATGATGATGTTTATAATGATAATGATGATGATGATGATAAAAGTCATGTTCCAAACACCACCCACAGATGCCTAGAGGAGGGGCTGACCCAGACTCAAAGATCACCTTGAATAAGAGGAGGGGCAACTGCACAGAACAGCTTTGGGAACAGATGAAGGGGCTGGCTGAAGATGATGAAGTGGATCCTGGAAAGGCACTCAAGGACAGCAGAGAGGAGGTTGGCCTCTAGGCCACGGCTTCACAGTTTGCAGGTGCCTCATTTTTACCAGGTCCTGGCTGAAAGCCCTGTCTCAGGCTGCTCCTAGATCCTTCCATTCTGAATCCTCAGGATAAACAATTCCTCTTATGCAGTTGGTGTAGTCAAGGGCTTTCCTCCCTTCTGAGGACCAGACGTGTGTTGTCACACAAATGAAGCCTGTGGGATGCTTCTGCCAGGGGCTGCGGCAAAAGCAACCTCTTCTTTCTGACCATAAAACTCAAGGTCCTCCCACTCCCACACTGAAAACAGAGCCTGCAGCCTCCCCTATGCTCCCCCCAGCCACACTTCAGCAATGACCTGACCCACAGTCCTGAACCACACTTGGAGACACCCTTTTGTCACCCCTTCACTAAGTCGGTTTCCTTGGAGACATACTCTTCTTCCCTCCCATTTCCTCACCGCCTAGTGCCATTCCAAGAAGTATGTGTTCTGGATTCCTCCAGAAGCTGCTCTTAAAAATCAAGCATTTCAAAGAGAAAAGAAACTAAGAAAGCATGCAGAAAAGCAAAAGTGGTTTTGGGCAATGGAATGTCATACTACCATGGGTTCCAGAAATAAGAAATACCTGCTACTATCCCCACCAGAGGTTGGTGAGCTGCTAGTTGAAGTAAATTTTGGTATAGGGCTTAGTTCCCCAAGTCTACTACACTATCTTAGTTCCCCTAGGAGAACAGACCCACCCCAGACAGGCAAAGGGGGTTATCACAGTAAGAGAAACTCATTAGAAATGGCATGCAACATTATCTGATAGACTTGGCACGTGTCAGGATGAGGAGAGGAATGGTATGAGGGATCAGAGCTGAGCAAACTTCTATGAATTCTGCTCAACTCACTCAGAGATTTTCAGTAATCGCCTACTCATATCTGTAAGTGATATATAAGAAGATATATAAAAATGCTATGTACTGAATTCTTTCTAAGTTTTCTGGGTTTCTTGGGCTGGTTGCTTAAATGCCTTTTCCTAAATAACAAAAAGCCAAAACTATATATCCCTTAATTTGATATCTGCTACCCACTGGGAAACTGGTTCTAACGCTGTGGTTGAATAATTAGGATATCTCTTTCTCCTTTTTTTTCTCCTTCAAGCTAACCAACACTCTTCACACAGCTGTGAGGTCAGAGCAGAAGGGTATCACTGTTATAGCTAATAGTGTCAACTTGACAGGCTCTGGAATCACCTGTATACAAACCTCTGGGTGTGACTTTGAGGGTGTTTCTAGATGGGGTTTACTGAGGTGGGAAGGCACCTTAAATATAGGTAGCACCATTCTATGGGCTTGAGTCATAGACTAAATAAAAAGAATTTCAGAATTCATTGCCCTCTTCTTGAACACAACATGATCACTGTCTCATGTTTCTATCACCATGTTTTTCTTACCACAATGGACAGTACTTTCAAACTGGGAGTTGAAATAAGCCTGTCTTTATTTCAGTCACGTTTGTGAGGTATTTCTGTCACAGCAATGAGAAAAGCACTTAAGGTGAAAATTTGGGACCAAGGAGTAGGACTGTTGTTGTAATCAATATGACCACGTGGTTCATGAGATGTGGAAGACTTTGGAACTTTGGGCTAGAAGCACCCCTGAATGCCGTAAGTAGTGCTTAATGGACCATTCTGGCAGGAGTCTGGAAGGTCAGAATACTTAGAGAAACAGAGACACCAGGGACCCATTTGTTGAGGTTTCAGAGAAGAAGGACTCTGTTGGGAAATGGGCCAACAGAGTTATACACCAGCACAGAACCTGGCTGTATTCTGCCAATATCCTAAGAACTGGAATGAGGCTAGGTTTTAAAGTGATGGACTGACTTTATTGACAGAGGAAATCTCAAGACAAGCTAAGCCTTAGACGCCTTACTATCATTGAGAGAACAGCAAACAGCAAGAGGATACTTAAAATGTCATTTGCCTGCAACAGAGGGCATTCTAAACTTGCAAAGTGAGTGCTAAAGCAGGTATAATTATTAAAGAGATCAACACTGTTAAAGATAAACCTGTACTCCATGTTATAATGTGTTATGAAAGTAAGAACCCCACCCTCAGGAGCCCTAGAGAACTAAGAGATGGCCATGAACCTATAGGGTGGAATGTTATGACTTAAAAGTGGTATATTTGGGTGTATTGTTGACAAGATGTGAGCTTGTGATAGTTAATACTGACCATCAATTTGATAGCCTCTAGGATCACCTAGGAGATAATAATCCCCTGACATGCCCATGAGAAAATTTCTAGATAGTGTTAATGAAGGTGGGAAAATCTACCCTAAATATGGGTGGTGCCATGCCAGGAGCTTGTGAACTGAACAAAAAGGAGAAAATAATCTGAGCATCAGCATTCATCTTTCTGCTTTCTGACTGTAGGAGCAATATGACCATTAGCTGCCTCATGCTCCGGGTCATAGACACCAAAGAGTAGAAAGTAGAGGCCAGGGAGAGAAGCAGAGGATGAAAACAGTTAATGATCCCAAAGTGCAGTTAGACAGGAAACTAACTTTGCTGTTTGGTTGCACTGTAGGAAAACTGTGGTTACAGCAACCATGATGTAATTGTAACTTCCAACTGTGAGTCAAAATAAACCCTTCCTGGACTAGGGAGATGACTTGGTGTGCAGAGTGCTAGCCATGGGTCTTAGTTAAGGCTTCTATTGCTGTTAAGAGAGACCATGGCCACAGCAATGCTTATAAAGGAAAGACATTTCAGTGCAGTGTCTCACAGTTCAGTGGTTCAGTCCATTATCATTATAGTGGAACATGGTGGTATGCAGACAGACATGGCGCTAGAGTGCTAGCTGAGAGTTCTACATCTTGCAGGCAACAAGAAATTAACTGTCTCACTGGGAGTGGCTTGACTGTATATGAGACTTCAAAGGCTGCCTGTACAACGACACATTTCCTCCAACATGACCACACCTACTCCAACAAGGGGCCATTTTCTTTCAAACCATCACACCATGCAAACATGAAGACCTGAATCTAAATCTGCAGAGCCCACATAAAGCTAGGTACAGCATTCCTACTGCAAGATGGGAGGTAAAAAGAGAAGAATCCCCAAAAAGTACCCTCCCTAGTCAGACAGGCTGGCATAGACAGCAGTAAACAACAAAAAGACCCTGTGTCCAACAAGGAGGAAGGTAAGGATCAACACCTGAGGTCCTCTGACCTCCACATGTGCACTCACGCATGCGCACGCGCACACACACACACACACACACACACACACACACACACACACACACACACACATATACACCAGGCTTTAACACGATGCAGAAGCCAAAGAGAAGCTCAGATCTCAGATGCCACTGCAGACAAAAGTCAGTGCTTCTAGGGGTTACATGTGAGAGCTGGGATTTTTTTTTTTTAAAGAAACTGAAATTCATTATCTCATGTCCTCACAGCACCCATTGGGAATATATTACTGTTGTCTCAGAAAGGCTAAATGACAGCTCAGAGGTAGCAGAGCCATAGGCCAGGGAGAGGGCTCAGGAGACTTGCCACCAAACCTGACACCAGAGTTCATCCCCAGAACTCACATGGTAAAAGGAGAGAACCAACTCCTGCATGTTGTTCTGTGAATTCTGTCTACAAACTTGTGCATATGTAAGCATACACACACACACACACACACACACACACACACACACACACACACACACCGTGCTATATAAGTAAATGTGTTTTTTTTTAAGGAAGGAGTAGAACCATGGCTACAACTTAAGTGACTGTGAAATTCACTCTAGGGTACCAGGCAATCATAGAGCTTAAAGTAAGGCTGGAGGGGGGGGTCTTAAAGATTATTGTCCAGTCCTCTTTCCTTTCACAGAAAAGAAGATAGAGGTCCTGTGGCAGGAAAGGAATTGGAAGGACAAACACTGGCAGTGTTGGAGTGCAGACTTAGTCAGAATTCACTGCTCACAGCCAGGTTGCATTTTGTTGCAGACTGGAATTTTGATCCAGAGACGTGGAGAAGCAAACCATGCTCCCTCTCCCACCCAGACAAGGAAGACAGATGCCATGTTAGGAGAAGTAGTGCAGAGAGGAGCTCTAGCAGGCCACCCCCACCCACCACCTCGTCGTGCCTGCACAATCACTCGTGCTCAGTGACAGCCAAACCCCTTATTAAGCCTCCTGTGCTATCGCTCCTCCTGCCCTCGCTGAACTTACACAGCTCATGTTGTAGGGATTAGGGGGAAAAGTCCCTCCACCCTGAGGCATAACAATAACAACATGGAAGCCAGGGGGAAGGCAGTCATCCTGCTGGCTTGAAAAATAACGAAGGTGACATTTAAGAAGCTTCTCTGGCCTCCCTGTCACTGAGCCTCATCATTAATTTAACTGTCTCTGTTACTAACTTTCTAGTTAGTCTTGGAAGATGGAGGGTGCATCTTGTCTTCCGTGGCCCATTAAAGAGTAGGGGGATTCTTTGTGTCCATCTCTCAGTCCCCTGAAATCTAGTCTCTGTCCAATTCCTGGGGCTTGGATGACATTTCTACACGGGAGTATAATTGGATGCTGTTGGAGGGAGTTGGAGAGGTAGGAGAGAGGCAGGAAGGGTCCACTCCATTCAACACACTTTCTAGTGGACAGAAGCTGTGTACTTGGTGCCCAACATGGATCACTTTGCTTTTTTGTATGCCCCCCTCAACAATTCATTGCAGGTGCCCCTCTGTGCCAGGCACTGTGCTAAGTGCCATCTGTGCTCTGCTACAACAAGCAGATAAGGTTCCTGCCTCCCTAGAGATTACGGTCTGCAGCTGACCTCTCTCCAATATGACAGCACTAAATAACTTCATGTGGCTTCTTAAATTTAAACTTAAGTGGAATACAATAAAACTTAAGGCATTCATTTGTCCTGGACACACTTCAAACACTCAAGTCACACACACACATGTGAGTAGCAGCTTCCATACTGGGTAGATAGGACTGGTCTAATCAGACAGGCATACTTTCTATATGTGATTGCCTCTGTTTCTCATAGAGACTTTGGGGTGCATTTCCCCCATTTAGAGAACACAGTGGTCAGCCGGTCAGTGTGGAGACAGGATTTGAAGGTGTGTTTGTCCCATTCCCAGACCTGTCAATGAAAGACCCCCAAATCAAAAGCATGGTTATAAGCAGTATGACACATCCAAGTTGAAACACAAATGCAGAGCCAGTTGTCAACCTCTCCGAGACTCTTTTCCTCATTCTATGAGAAAACATAGTCATCTCATGTTCTTCTGGGTAAGTGATAACACCTGAACATATCACGCCTGGAACGGAGCAGAAATCCAGTGCCAGGTGATAGTTTCGATAAGGACGCTGAGCTCAAAATAAAAAACGAACAGCAGCATGCTGGGACCAGGCACAGAAGGTGAATCTGGGAGTCATTTGCTTGGAAAACTCAGCCAGGTAGCAGTGTCAAACACCTTTAATCCCAGTACTCTGGCGGCAGAGGCAGGCAGATCCCTGAGTTTGACACCAGCCTTGTTGGTCTATAGAGCAAGTTCCATGACAGCCAGGGCTATGCAGAAAAACCCTGTCTCAATCAATCAATCAATCAATCAATCAATCAATCAATCAACCAATCAATGAAAACTCAAGAAAACAAAATGTAAACTCAGTGGTACAGATGAAGAGTGGGTTTGGGATTTAGAACACTATTGTTGCTTAATGAAATTATAAAAGAAAAGTATTATCCCAGTTTCCAAGGGTGAGACATTGAGGAACCATTTATCTGTGTGGCTCTGGTAAGGGTCCCTTACCTGGTCAGGGCCAAGCCCTTCTCTACAGCTGCATTATCTGTGGGCATGTCCCCATCAAGTCAGGGGTTGGTGACAAGAAAATAGTGATGAGACTCCTGGCAGGAGGTTGAGTTTCTCACAAGGCTCCTTGAGACTTCCTAAGACATGGCATCAACTTTCTCTGGGAAGAAAAAGGGGGCTAGAGGTGGAAGGAGAGAATTACTTCATCTTTTTATATTCTAACCACACAAAAAATATTCTATCACTTCTGTTATCACTAGAATAGCATTCATTCATTCATTCATTCAATTCACTGCCATTCATTCTACTCACTAATAGAAATTCACTAATCTTTGTGCCCTGCCTTATACAGAATTAAAAATTCATGGAGGCAGGGGATTCTAGAGAGATAGCTCGGTGATAGAGTATTTCCTGATTTTGCAGAGGACCACAGCCCAGCTTCCAGCGCTCATGATGGGCAACTAGCTCTCACAAGTGCCTGTAATTCTAGCCCCAAGGGAACTGATGCAATTTTCTGGCCTCATACCTGAACATACACAACACACACACACAGAGAGAGGGAGAGAGAGAGAGAGAGAGAGAGAGAGAGAGAGAGAGAGAGAGAGAGAGAGAGAGAGAGAGAGAGAGTAAAAATAAAAGCATAATCACTACAAAAATGGCAACAGATCTATGTGAAGTTAATAATATATATATTTAGCTTCATCTAGCCATTCCTCATATGTATGTGATTCGCAACATCATGTGATGCTTGTAAGTCGTTGTTTAGCAATAAAAAATAAGACATAAAATCTAAAAGAGACGAAACTAGCTTAAACTCAATGGAGAGAAGAGCTAAGCCCAGCACCTTGAGAAAGGAAAATCATTGCAGAATTTGTGAACATGTGTTAAAACTACAACATGAATGGGTGGAGTACCCAAAGCTCCCCTGAACTTTGATCTGTCTATCTATGGCACAAAGTCCAAACATACAAATGCCAATTCACCACCCAGGAGCTTTGGGTCATATGAGGATGTTATGAGCAGGTTTTCCACCGGTCTGGTTCCACGGCCATGCCAGCCCCAAATAACACACAGAGATGCTGTATTAGATATAATGCTGTTGGGCTGTTACTAACATTTCTTATTGAATAGCACTGTCTTAAATATTAACTCATTTCTACTAATCTAAATTTCCATGTGGTCTCGTCTTACTGGAGAGAGGGGCTGGCATTCTGCTCTCTCCGTCCTCCATCTTGAATCTTCTCCCTACTACTTCCTCTCTCCTCCTTCTCTCCCAGTCCCACCTATCTTGCTTTCCTATTAGCCAACAGTGCTTTATTCATTAACCAAGAAAAGGAACATATTTACAGAATGACATCTCCCATCACGAGGAGGACAGCAAGCAGTCTGTTCCTGTATGGAAATGTGGCACCATTACAGTATATCAGCAGTGTCGTGGGCAGCAGGAGAGAAGATATGGGTCTGTGTATACACATCCTTTCTCCAAACTAGGATGTTACCTTTGGAGAGAGAGGAACCAGAAACACTTCTATTTAGCAACATTTCCAAGTTTATATATATATATATATATATATATATATATATATATATATATTGTGTTTTTATTCAGAACATCTGCTGCAAATTCCTGTCTCCTTCACTTGACACCAGGTTGAACACAAGGAAACAGGATGGAGGGAGATAGGAAAAAGGAGGAGAAAAGGATGGAGGGTGGAGAGGAATGGGGAGAGAACAGGAGGGAGAAAAGGAGGAAGGAAGGGAGGGGGAGAAGGAGGGAAGAATGGAGGGAGGGAGGGATCCTTACTGAGCACTTTCCAGGCCATTTAAATCACTCCCAGTAACTCTCTATCAGAGATCAAATCACATTATTGGAAGTAGGGAAATCTCCACATACCTATGTAGCTGTCTGTGGTCCTGAAGAATCCAACTGATCCAAAATGAGGTTGACTTACTCAAACAATATGTGTAATGATTCGCGTGAGTTCCAGTGCTGGCCTTCCTATGTATATATTAAAATAAAAGAATATTTAAAATCTTAATATGGAGATACATGCCTGTAATCCCAACACTCAGAAGGCAGAGGCTGGAGTGAGTATGTCTATAAGTTCAAGGCCAGTATGATCTTCATAAGAAGTTCCATTTGAGCCAGGGATAACTAGCAAGACCCTGTATCAGACAAGCAAACAAACGAATATTAATGTGTACTGAGACACAACATGCATGGTCACTGCTTACCCTGCCCAGTACTTGTCACCTACCCTCTGTGAGAAAAGTGCAGGAGCCCACAATGCATAAGGGTTATTCTTGGAGTCTCGCTAAACTTTTGGCTTTCAACACTTCCTGGCAATGTTTGGCAAGCACCGTGTGCGCAGGAAGGTATGGTCACAGGTGCATCATCTGAACACTAGTGTCGAGAAACTCTGATGAAAATCTTCTGTAAGCACACGGAGTTTCATTCGGCTGGGTGTTTAAAGGGGTCATCTGAACGAAAAATGAGATAGGTAGGTTTTGCTTAAAAAAATGGCTCACAGCTTTCTGTGGTGATGAAGCTATCCATGAACCTTTAGAGATGAGAAAATACTTAAATTCAAATTTTACTATAAGCTGAATTTTGGATTCGATCTTTGAATAACTATGTCAGAAAGAAAAATTGAGGTTTTCAATGGTGTTTTAGTGTGAACAAGCATTTGTCTCATTAATAAATTAATTTAAAATTTTATTTCTATCTCTGAACATTATTAAGATCTCCATTTGTGTGTGTTTTATACGTGAAATGTTGATGTAAAAAATAACGGTGCAATTTGTTTTCATAGAAACATGTATACACTGGCACTAGAATCTGAAAATGTCCATCCATTGTACAGGCATACGAGCAAAGACCAGTGCTGGGAGCTGCATTGCTGCTATCAGGCTTCAGTCGTGTGTGCTCATTCTCCTAGAGCAATTAAACATAAGGAAAGGCAGAGATGACGGAAGGACAAGAGAGACGATGGAGGCACTCTACACATGGGAGCTCTTGAGAATCACAGCTATGGCTACTCAGAGAATGTCCCCAGGAGAGAGCCGGAGAGCCATCTGTGATAGCACCTTCATGTAATCACAGTGTCCGAGTTAAAACCGAAGCCATCCCCAGTCAAACTACAAACAGCTGAAAACCAGAAAGCTGTGTTTCCAAAATGCACAGCGAGCATCCACGTGAGCAGTGGTAAATGGGAGTTCTAGAGAAAACCAACAAAGGCATTGGCGTCTCCGTGCCTGAGTTATTCCAAACAGCTCCTGGTTTTTCCTGTTTTTATTTTCTGTCTTGATGAGAAATGTGCTGATGTTCACCCTGTCTCAAGGCAAATAGAACACTGACATATAGTTCACAGTTCATGTAACTGGTTTCGTATTCTTCCGCCGGCTCTGTCGCGCTCTGATCTATCGCTCCTCATTCAGAGGAGCCGTGGAGCATCTCCGGTTTTGCTGCTATGCACTCAGTCAGGCTCTTTTCATCTTTCACTGCAAGACAGCAAATTAAGGAGGGGGGAGGGCTATGACTTAGCCCAGGGATTAATGACAGAGCCAGGATTTGGACGCAGATCTGTCTGGAAGATCACTTCTATATTCCAAGAATCTCCAGCCTGGATCCCCAGTTCATCGGCGTCTCGGTCCCTGGAGTGTTTTGGAGACTGCCACAAGCATTCTCGAAACTTTAAACAGTCTAATTCAAATGGCGCCATACATGTGATTTCTTCACAAAGTCAGGGTTTGCACTGGATAAAATCCTTCGAGAGTTGATTGTAGATGGAAATCAGAGAGAGAGAGAGAGAGAGAGAGAGAGAGAGAGAGAGAGAGAGAGAGAGAGAGAGAGAGAGAGAGAGAGAGAGAGAGAGAGAGAGAACACTGATGATTGGAATATAGGGAGCCAAAAGGAAAGCTTGGGAGCCCTTCAGACCTGAGCTAATAGAGCTGGAGCTTCTATCCTCAACTCCTGACTTGCAGTTAGATGTGTCCATATGCCTGAGTTGTAAGAGACGGAGCATGGGTCGAAATGATACTCTTCTATGGTAGTTCTGATTCATGACACCCCCCACCTGAAACCCCCAGGCTCTCTTTCCCTCCGTGACTAGACCTGACTGGGCACAACAGCCTTGGCATTTGTGTGTGATGAGAGGAATCTCAAAGACAGTTGCCAGTCTCTGAGGAATGCTTATTTAAGACATTACATAGCAAGCTGGTGAGATGGCTCAGTGGGTAAAGTACCGGCTGAGCAAGCATGAGGACCAGAGTTTGGATCCCAGCCCCTACAAAAAACAGCTGCACATGGCAACAAGTCCTGTTAAGCCCTCGTTGACAGGCAGAGACTGGAGGCTTTGGGCCCTTAAATGGCCAGCCAACCTAGCCAAATTGAAGAGCTCTGGTTTAGTGAGAGATCCTATTTCAAAAGAGAGGAGCATGACGTCTGCACATGTACATCCGCAGTCATACATGTACACACACATATATGCTACATACAAAAAAAGTCAGGAAAATGGAGTTTGCACCTCAAGAGAAACTTCTACTGTTTGAAAAATAACATGGGAGATCTTGTCTTAGATTTTTACTCGGAGGATAAATATCTTCTTCTATGGCCTTTAGTTTCATAGAACATCAAACACCCACAGAGCTTACTTAGTACAAAGCTGCAGCCTGTAAACTTGGCCTGTTGTTCTACAGACCCCTCTTCTGTAAAACAGAGGGAAACACAGCTACCTCTTTGTGTCATTGTAAGAATGAAAGTACTGAAGCTCACAAATCATTGTGGGCAGAGCCTATAGGAAACTGACAGCTCCTTCTGTCTAACGGGGCCAGTCCACATATTGCCCATCCCATGGGCTGTTTGTGAGATGCCAATGAAATGGTGTGAAAGGTTTTGTAAGTTACGCCATGCTCTGAGGATGGGAACACACACTGTTAATTTTCAGTCTTCCTGACTCACATATGAAACACGTCTAAGAACAGTGTATTCCAGCTGAGAAATTAAAAGCTTTGTTCCTTCAGAGTCAGACCATGTCCCTACACAGATCAATGCTGCTGAAGTGGGGAGAGAGAGATTTAATTACCTTGAGCCTTAGTGCCTTCCCTGCTGAGGGCTGAGAGCTCCTGAGAAGAGGAGGGGCGGAGTGTGGAGGTGACAGCATGAGCCCCCACACACACACACACACACTGTCCATAGGTGGGCACCTAGGGAAGCCTAAACCACAGGATCTGGTGCCTTTAGAAGGCCAGACAACTTGACAAAGAAAGAGCTGGCCTCAAAGAGGAAGTGTGATCCTGTGTCTCTAAAAGGGCAAAATTCTATTTGTGTGTGACACCCTGTTAGAAAAAGGGTAACATCATCCTGGCTTGAATGACCATGAGTCTCACATGACACACATTGCTATGTTGTATACACAGGTATGTAAACTCCATGGGATACGTGTCCATGAGCTTAGTTTCACACACATAGGTCAATACTTAACAGTTGTGTGTGCATGTCTTCATGGGTCTGAACACATGCTGCATGCAAAATGCAAATGGGTTGTATATAAATGCTGTGTCTGCCAACCTGGATAGCATAGCCCTACAAGTGGAATGGGGGTGGGGCGATGGGAAGGGAGGGTGGCCAGGGTGCATGTCACAGGGGAAAGATGGTAAGAGGGAGGGAGGGAGAGGAAACTGGGATCCACATATAAAATTTTTAAATTATATTATTAATAAAAAAAAGAAAAAATAAATGCTGTGTCTGTTTAAATAGACCAAATTGCATGTTTAGATGTGGTCCCTTGCACATGGATCTGTGAACGGCTATGTGGTCCCAATAGGGAAAATCCATGGCTTTACAGATCCATGAGGGTCTGTACACATAATTGTTATATGTGTCAATATTGATCAGAAACCCGAGACTGGAAAGGCAGGGGGGACTGCCAGCTAGAACTATCTGTGGACAGAGTCTCAGAGATCAAAGGTGAATAGACAAGAGCTAGGAAAACATGAAAAAGCGATGGTCCCTGCACTAAGAGACAAAGAGAGAGAGAGAGAGAGAGAGAGAGAGAGAGAGAGAGAGAGAGAGAGAGAGAGGTCAAGGGTCACATACTGAAGATAGGAGATGCCCGGCGTGAGCTTGGGGAGGGGAATTGGAGGCCAGGAAGGAACACAGTGCACAAATGAGAAAGCAGAGCTTTCTGGCCAACAAATCTCCAGCTGCCCAGGAATCCCAGACAGTAAGCTCACCCCCAACCCCAGATGTCTTCTTGAAGCTGCCCACAAAGCTATGTCATAGTGTGCATAGGAGATGATGACAATGTGTGTGCCACCACACAAACACAACAGTCCGTGTTTACACAGGCCTTTCCCAGAGTTGGATTGTGAAGTGGCTGAATCTCAAGGATGTAGCTTTTACTTGGAGTTTAGACAGCACTTAAAATATGTATAAGGTATTTGGGAAAGGCGTTACTAGGGTTACTACTGTGATGGGAGATGTTATTCTGAATATATGTTTCTCATACTAATTAATAAAGCCCTGTTGGCCAATAGAAAACTAGATAGGCGGGGCTAGGAGACTAGGAGGAGGAAAGAGGAAGTAGGAGGAGTCAAGATGTAGACCCGAGAGGAAGGAAGATGCTGGCTGCGGCTCCCGATAAGATGAGCCACGTGGAAATACGTAGATAAGTAGAAATGGGTTAATAATTAAGACAGAGCTAGCCCATAAACAACAATGGTAACTGGCCAACAGGATTGTATCAAATACAGAGTCTCTGAATGTTATTTATGGCTGGTGCTGCTGTGGGCCCAGACTGGCAGCAGGCGGGCTGGAGGGCATGGCGGGCCAGCGGGAAAAACCTATGTGTAACATGACTGGCGGGCTGGCGGGCTGGCGGAAACATACATGCTACACTACTGCTGTGATGAAACACCATGACCAAAAGGACTTAAGAAAAGGAAGGGTTTACCTGGATTACATATCTGTAGTCACAGTCTGCTGAGGGGAGCCAAGGCATGAAATCAGACTGTATGGGAACCTGGAGGCAGGATCTAATGCAGAGGCCATGGGGGGGGGGGTTGATATTGCTTACTTGCTTGCTCAGCTGTCCTTCTATACAACCCAAGACCAACAGCCCAGGGATGGCACCACCCACAATAGGCTGGGCCCTCCCCTATCAATCACTAAGAAAATGACCTACAGGCTTCCCTATAGACCCATATTATGGAAGCATTTTCTCAATTAAGGTTCTTTCCTCTCAAACAATACTAGCCTATGTCAAGTTGACATAAAAGCAAGCCAGCACAAACTGGAATGAAGTAGAATCCTACTACCCTCTTTCCTTGAAATCCCATGTGGAGACAAAGATAGGGAAAAAAGCAATGCAGGAGAAAATTATATATAATGAAGGGGGCATAAGAATTCAATTGTCTAGATTTCTGCTCAAGCCTTAACACTCTCTTTTGTAAGCTGGGTGCTCTTAGCAAGTTCCCTCTGTGGGTTCTCTTCCTCTCAGCTCTGAGGCACTGGGCTGTTGCAGAAATTTAAGGGGAACTATATAAGAAGTCATCTAATAAGCTATCAATTTCAAAGCAAGATGTGAGCATGTTAGGCAGGCTCCATGAGGAGGTGGATACCTAATTCACATGACAGCAAGGAGAGCATGTGGTGGTCCTGAGCTGTATGAGGAAGTCATTTTCATGCATGCAGCAGTGTCTGAACACCCAGCTCCTTTGCATCTCTGAATATGGGGACAGAAGGGACCTTAGAGAAATAGAAATCCAAGCTCTAGCTTCACTGAGCCAGAAACAATCTCTGTAAGGCACACCCGTAGCCCTTGCCAAAACTTGTGAAAGGAGTGGCAAAAAGTGTGAAGTCAACCATTTATGTGGAACCCAAGCAGAGTTAATTGACAGAGCCGCTGTTGGCCAGCCAAGAACCTGTGTCAGATACAAAAGGAACCCTCTTCTGAGTAGGTACAGCCCATTGCTGCCCACTGTGGTGGGCTGTTGGAAACACTGTATGAATTCAAATTAGTCCACTTCCTCCTGTGTGCAAGCCTGGTTCCGAGCATGCAGCTCAGCCTGCAGCCCCCCCCCTCACGTGGCTACCTTGCATAACTACAGAGCGGCCCTTCCCAGTGCAAGGGCCAGCCCTCAGGCCAGGTACTGTAAAGGCAATAGTCAATAGGACTTTGTGCCCACTGTTACAGGAACTCTGTCTTTTGGAAACAATGATAACCACTGCAAAGAAAAGTCATGCAACAAACAAATCATTATAAAACATTCTGTAGGGAACAGAGAACTCTAAACCAAGTCTCACAGTCAGAACTGGTGCAAAAGCATTGGTGAAGAATCAAGGATGTGTCTTAAGCATGTGTGGCAAACAGCAAGAGTAGGGATAAAGATTGTCTTACTTGGGTTTTCTATTGCTGTGATGAACATTATGACCAAAAGCAACTCGGGGAGGAAGGGGCTTATTTCATTGTGTAAGTCTATCATCCCGGAAAGACAGTGCAGAAACTCAAGACAGGAACTGAAGCAAAAGCCATAGAGGAAAGCTGCTCATTGGCTTGCTCCCTATGGTTTACACATAGTGCTTTCTTATAGCACCCTGGACCACCAACTCATAGTGACCCAGGACCCCTCACACCAATCACCAACCAAGAAAATGATCCAGACTATGGTGGCACATGCCTTTAATCCCAGCACTCAGGAGGCAGAGGCAGGTTATCTCTGTGAGTTCGAGACCAGCCTGGTCTACAAAGCTACACAGAGAGGCCCTGTCTCGTAAAAAGGAAAAAAAAGAGAGAGAGAGAGAGAGAGAGAGAGAGAGAGAGATGGTAGAGGCATTTTCTCAGTTGAAGTTCCTTCTTCCAAAGGACTCTAGCTTGTGTCAAGTGAACATTAAACTAGCAAGCACAAAGTTGTGAGGTTTTTAATTTATTTAATTTGATGCATGTCGAGGTCAATTATCTGATTGGCAAAGTCCTTCTGTGTCTATGTTTCTATTATTGGTTGATGAATAAAACGTTGTTGGCCAATAAGGCAGGAAGATAGGTGGGACTAGGAGACAAAAAGAATTCTGGGAGAAGTAGGTAGAGGGAGCCCACCATAACAGTTGCCATGTAGGCCGCCAAAGGAGTAACCGGTCCGGACCCTTCTCCGGTAAGATAAGATCATGTGGAAATACTTAGATTAATAGAAATGGTTTAATAATTAAGACAGAGCTAGCCAATAAGAAGCCCAAGCCACCGGCCAACAGTTTTATAACTAATATAGAGTCTGTGTGTTCCTTTGGGGCTGAAGGGCGGTGGGATCAGCTGGAACAAAAAAACCTCTGGTTACATATATCAAAATGACCCCTGAGTCAAATTGGCTCCACTAAAATAATAGTAGATATAATTACACTTAGATACTAACTACATTATATTATTTAATTCATCTAATCGTTCATAAATGTGTGTAATAGGAAACATGATCACCCTCGCTTCCATGTAATAGGAAACCTCGCTTCCATATGAGGAAACGTAGCCCAAATACCAGGTGATAAGCAGCTAAGCAGAGAACTGTAGGGCACATGAGCCAGGAAAATATGGCACTAAGGGAAAGTCAAAAGGGTTTGGTTGCCTATATGGTACCAGATGAGCTCATTGCATGAACAGCTGGTGTTCACTACGTAAAGCATAAGGGTGCCTAGGTGTGTGGTAGACTGACCCTTAAAACCTTAAAACCTGGCCATTTTCCCACTCTGTGGCTTTTTCCTTTAAAAGATGGCTGCTATGGGACAATAAATGAGTTCCCGCTTTACTAGACTCCCTGCTGCATCTGATTGTCTCCAGGTTTCATGGAGGCTGGGGAACAGGAGGGCAGTGCACTTCCCTTTCCTCAGACCCAGCTCAGCTTTCCATGGCTGGGCCAATACCCCCACAGGAACTACATACAGCTTCACTCCTAACCACTGGCCTGCACACCCTCTGGCCAGGTATGTTTCTCTAGTCAGGAGGCAGAAATAGGAGCCAGAGCAGGAGCCTGAACTTTAGGGATGAACAGCTGAGTGTGGTAAACATGCCTCTAAGATATCTAATTTCAGGGAACAAAATTGACCATCTTAAAAACTGTTCTGCCAAGACCAGAACCAGCACTGTGCTGGCCTCTGACCACTGTCAGCCAGTGGAGGAGACAGAGGGATCCTCTCGGGTGCATTATTGGCTAAAAGACGTCTAGATAGTCTTGCCCTAGTTTCCTTCAATTGGTAAACTCTCTCTCTTCCCTAGTTCCTTCAGGGGTGGGTCAGGGTGGACTCTCTGGGCTTCCTCTCATCTTTCTCATAGGCTGGTCTCAGATTCCACTTCCTCAGAGCAAACGGATGAGTACAGGTGGGGCACACTGGTCCATGTGCAAGCACACTCAGGGTGTGTATCAGAAGCCCCTGATTCTGATTCTGGAAAGGAAAAAGTGACATCCATAGTGGCTCTCACCTGAAGCCCTCTCTTTGCTCTCATCTTTAGGCCATAGAGAGACTGTCCTGCCTTGATGGGACAATCTCTCTCTCTCTCTCTCTCTCTCTCTCTCTCTCTCTCTCTCTCTCTCTCTCTCTCTCTCTCTCTCTCTCACACACACACACACACACACACACACACCTGTAGCCCCTTCCCTCCCATTGCTCCTTCTTGTGTCTCAAGAGCAAATAATTTTCTTCCAGAGATCCAGGCACCACACATGGGGAGAGGCTCTACTTGTTTGTGCCCCTAACCTTCACCTACTTTTCTTATTACTATGACAACACCTGATTAAAAAAACAACAACAACAACAACAACAACAACAATTTATAGGAATGATTTAGCTCATAGTAAGAAGGGATATAGTTCACTGTGGCAGGAGTGGTATGACTACCTGGATGTATTGGCTAACACTGAGTGTCATTTGATAGGATGTAGACTAACCCAGAGGCAGGCTCTAGGTATGCCTGTAAGGGATTATCTAGATCAGAAAAGCCTCTAGGCATATCTGTGAGGATTATCTAAATTACATTAATGACAGGGGACCATTCACCCTAAAAGTGAATACTATAATTTTATGGGTCAGGGTCCAGGACTGAAGGGAGGTTGCTGGGCAGCTCTGTTTATCTCTTTACTTCCCGTGGATACACTGTCACCAGCTGCCTCACGCTCCATCCCATGCCTTCCCTGTCATGATGGACAGTAACTTCCTTCCCTGAATTGCTCATATCTATTTTTATTATAACAATGAGATGAGTTCATAAGAGTGGTACTAAGAAGTGGGGCTCCTACCTCGGTAGGAACTGTCTATAGGAGGAGTGTGTGCCTATATAAGCAGAGCTTAGTGGGCCATCCTAGGGGGAGTCTGGAAGAATAGAAGGCCAGAAGAGTGTGGAAGCAGAGGCTCACATCATGGGGTTTCAGAAGGAAAAAGGCCTCTACCAGCAGCTGGGCTAGAGGTCACACTCAGGTTCTATTGAGGCAAATAATCTGACTGTATTCTGCTCCTGTCCTGAGAACTGAGTGCAGCTGGGTTTTTTTAACTTTCTTTTTCTTTTTGTTTCTTTGTGTCTTTCACATTATGCATCTTGATGTCATTCCTTTAACATCACTTTACATTCGTCCTCTGCCCTTGCAACCTCCCTGTGGTGATGTATTATTTACGGCTTATTGAAACTTGCCGAGGGATTGCTGTCCACATGTAGAGTGGGTCTTCACACATCAGTTAATCTGATGTAGAAAAGTTACAGGTTTACCCTGAGGCTTGCCTCCTAGAATATTCTAGATCCTGTCATTATGACAGTCGTTAGTCATACCTGTCAACTTGATACCCAAATACCCTTTAAAGCCACAACCCTGCAGTGGTAAAATTGTTCATTTTCTTTTCCTCACCAAACTGTACTTAAAAATATATAACTTTGTCCCGTTTGCTTCTGTCCCTCACTTAGACCTTGATAAGAGCAAGGAGCAATAGCCATGACCTGGCCTGAGTGCTATCTTGTCTTGAAAGTCCCTCTGAAAAATATATTTGTCCGTTCCTTTCTTTAAAACTAATGTGCACTCAGGCCCAGCACAGATAAAGAGACCCACATGTGGGTCCAGGGCAGAGTCCCATTAACTGGTAGGTTGGTAGGGAAAGGAGGATGACTGTGAACAGTTGAGTAGCCTTGGGCATCAAGAAAGAACTTCCTGTGAACCTGGTTCGGTCCTCAGTGGTTCAGTGGCTCTGGCTGCTCACAGATTTACTTAGCATCAATTTAAATAAATGTAAAACAGAGGGACCATGCCCAAGTCTTAAGTTACTTGGCAGATTTTTTAAAATAAAATAAAAAAAAACTTATGTAACATGTTTTAAAGTAACCAACACAGAAACCTGAATTCAAAGAAGTCAGTCATTCTAGCCTGGCCTCGGCCACACATGGCGGACCAATCACTCAAATGTGTAGCACTCCTTTCTGGCTCTTCTGAGATAATAGCTACTTATGCTCTACCTTCCATCTTCCTTCCCAGTCCATTTTCTCATCCATCAACAATTAAAGGCACAATAGGCACACATTGCTCTATTGTTCTGTTGCCCCCATAGCCACCAAGGATTCGGGAATGAAGAAGATAGCCTTCTTCTCCTCCTCCTCCTCCTCCTCCTCCTCCTCCTCCTCCTCCTCTTCCTCCTCCTCCTCCTCCTCCTCCTTCTCCTTCTCCTCCTTCTCCTTTTTTATTTTATTTCTTTACATGGAAGATACTTTTTTATCCTAGAGAAATGAAAAAACAAAGTTCCTGCCACATTTCACAGTCAGGAAGAAAACAATAACACAAAGAGACATAGCCATGAGAATATTTATTTAATTGGCAAACATCAATCTTTAATGAGCTCCTATGATTCCCCCCGTAAAAGGTTAGCTTTTAAACCCATATCTTCAAGTCTGTAGCCCATATTTCTTTTCTAACTGTAACCACAGTGGGCTGGAAGCACAGCTCAAAGGAAAAGGTCTAGTTGTAATGAGCTAGGTCCTGAGCTCAGCTCCGAAACACCTACATCAGAAATGGGCCTGACTCTTGCAGAGTTCACAACCAGCTGTCATATCCTGAAGGCCATGCCAAGATACAGAGTGTAGTCCCTGTGCAACAGCCCAAAGCAGGCCCATGTTTGTCACTCTTTAGGTGAGCAAATGGATGCTTTGAGGTCTAAATACTCTGAACCTATGGGGGTTGAGGGTACATTTACAAGGCTGCAAAACCATTGTCAAAGGAATTCAGACTCCCTAAAATATTTGATCAATTGAGGAAGCCTATCAGACTATAGTTTTTTGGTTTTTGGGTTTTTTTTATTTTATATGTTTTCTTATTTTACATACCTATCCCAGTTCCCTCTCCCTCCCTCCCACCCTCTCATGCTGCCCCAACCACCCTCCCCATCCCACCCACCCCCACTCCACAGGGAGGGTGATGCCTTCCAGGAAGGATCAACAAAATCTGTCGAGTCATTTGGAGTAAATTCTAGGCCCTCCCTCCCGCCTCTAGGTTAAGGGAGTATCCCTCCATGGGGAATGTGCTCCCATATTCCTTTTGTGCACCAGGAAAACATCCTGGTTCCACTGTCAGAGGTCCCTTAGACTGCCCAGGCCTTCTAACTGAGACCCATGTTCAGGGGGTCTGAGTTGGTTCAATGCTGGTTTTCCAGCTATCGGTCTGGGGGTCCATTAGCTCCCCTTTGTTCCGGTCATCTGTCTCTGTGTGTTTCTGTAGCCTGGTCTGGTCTGCATCTTCTTATCACTCCTCCCTCTCTGCATCTGGATTTCAGTTCGGCTCAGTGTTTAGCTGTGGGTGTCTGCTTACGTTTCCATCAGCTAGTAGATGAGGGCTCTATAATGGTGGATAAGTTAGTCATCAATCTCATTATTTATCATTGAAGGACATTTAATGTAGCCTCTCCACTGTTGCTCAGATTGTTAGTTGGGGTCATCCTTGTAGGTCTCTGAACATTTCTCTAGAGTCAGTTTTCTCTTCAAACCTATAATGGCTCCCTCCTTTATGCTCTCTCTCTCTCTCTCTCTCTCTCTCTCTCTCTCTCTCTCTCTCTCTCTCTCTCTCTCTCTCTCTCTCTCTCTCTCTCTCTTGTCTATCCCTCCCCTGATGCAATCTTCCTAGTCCCACATGCTTTCCTCTCCTCCCCTTCTCTTTCTCCTAACTCCCTCTCCAATCACTGTCCCTCTACTCCCAAAATGCTCAGGATATCTTGTTTCTTGTTCCTTTCCCCTTCTGTGAAGGGCTTGTATGAATCTCTTAGATTTCTCCTTGTATCCTAGTTTCTCTGGCGGTGTGAATTATAGGCTGGTGATCCTTTGCTCTATGTCTAAAATCCATATATGAGTGAGTACATACCATGTTCCTCTTTTTGTGACTGCATTACCTCATTTAGGATGGTTTCTTCAAGTTCCATCCATTTGCCTGCGAATTTCAAGATTCCATTGTTTTGTTTTGTTTTGTTTTTTCCGCTGAGTAGTAGTATTCCATTGTGTAAATGTGCCACATCTTCTTTATCCATTTTTCAGTTGAGGGGCATCTAGTTTGTTTCCAGGTTCTTGCTATTACAAATAATACTGCTATGAACATAAATAAACAGATGTCTTTGTTGCATGGATGTGGATCATTTGGGTATATGCCTAAGAGTGGAATTGCCAGGTCCTGTGGTAGACTGATTCCCATTTTCCAGAGGAACCACCATACTGAACTCCAAAATGGCTGTTCAAGTTTGCACTCCCACCAGCAGTGGAGGAGTGTTCCCCTTTCTCCACATCCTCTCCAGCATAAGTCGTCATTGGTGTTTCTAATTTTGGCCATTCTGGCAGGAATAAGATGGTGTCTCAGAGTTGTTTTGATTTTCATTTCCCTGATAACTTAGGATGTTGAGCACTTTATTAAGTGTCTTTCAGCCTTTTTGATTTCCTCTGTTCAGTTCTGTACCCCATTTTTTTTAAATAGGGTTATTTGGTGTTTTGGTGACTAGTTTCTTGAGTTGTTTGTATATTTTGGAGATCAGCCCTCTGTCAGATGTAGGGTTGGTGAAGATCTTTTCCCAGTCTGTGGGCTGCTTGTCTTGTCAACTGTGTCATTTGCCTTACAGAAGCTTCTAAGTTTGAGGAGGTCCCATTTACTAATTGTCTATCTCAGTGTCTGTGCTATTGGAGTTACGTTCAGGAAATGGTTTCCTGTACCAATTTGTTCAAGGGTACCTCCCACTTTCTCTTCTAAGAGGTTCAGTGTGGCTGGATTTATGTTGAGGTCTTTCTTTGACCCATTTTCACTTGAGTTTTGTGCATGGTGATAGACATGGGTCTATCTGCAGTCTTCTACACACCATCATCCAGTTGTGCCAGCACCATTTGTTGAAGATGCTTTCCTCTTACCATTGTATACTTTTAGCTGTTTTGTAAAAAATCAGGTGTTCGTAGGTATATGGGTTAGTGTCAGGATTTTCAATTAGATTCCATTGTTCTATCTGTCTATTTTTGTGCCAATACCAAGCTGTTTTCAGGACTATAGCTCTATAGTAGAACTTGAAGTCCAGGATGGTGATGCCTCCTAAGTTCCTTTATTGTACAGGGTTGTTTTGGCTATCCTGGTTCTTTTGCTTCTTTTGTAGAGCTCATGCTCCAGTTGAGGGTCAGAGAATGGGAACAGAAAACAGAAAAAAGTAGAAAAGTGGTTGCTACTCAGTGCAATAAAGCCCACAGCAGACAAAGACTCAAGGGCTGGCGTGTGACAACAGAGATTCAAAATGTTCTAAAACATATCTACTTAGAATCATTTCATCTTTCTCATCAGAAGTAATTCATTGTATATGACTTATTTTTTTTAATTCTGAAAAAGTTTAGGCACATTGAAAAGCAGAGGTACAATGAGCAATTATGTAGCAATCATATAACTTTAAGGACCAAACTTCTTACCTTTTTTTTTTTTCTACTCGTTGGGAACCTCTCTACTGAATGTGGTGTTTGTCTTCCCTAGTGTGTTTCTGTATTTTTATTATACATGTATCTGTTTACAGCTTATACATTTCATTAACATGGTTAGAACTTCATATAAGTATGACATACTGCACCTTGGTTATTGCTCAACACTTTTTCCTAGAGATATATTTGCATTAATCTCTAGTTTATTCATTTTCTCAGCTATATCTTTACTTAGTAGCATCACAGCATAATGAAGAGGAGGGGTGAGCTTCAGATCAAGTTGTGGGATTGACATGTATGGTAGGAGAGTTGGAAGGAAGGAGAACAGACTAGAATGAGTTTTGGCTACTATAGCTCTACAAGAGTCTCAGCCAAGGTGACAGGTAATGCACAAATAAACAACTTTTCATTACAGTAGATTGCTCAAAACACCACCCCCCTACCTCTGGCTGGAAACCACCCAGGTAAAGCACCATAGAGTGTCAAAAGTGTGGCTAATGGAGCATTCACCAATCACGGGCCTGCAGGGGACCTCCTGAAGAGTGACCTTATCATGTTTCTTCATGGCTGCCATACTGTATGTGAATAGAGAAGATACAGAAACTTACTCTTCATTCATTCATTCGTTCATTCATTGTTAAGATGACTTATGTATTTTTTAAGATGACAAGTTGGAGGAAATTTGAGTCATAATAAAATATGTGAATTTCAGTCTAGGACTAACACCGTGACAAGCCACTTCCACTCATTTCTTGATATCTATGTTGAGCTCTTCTGCCAAGGACATAGATCAATTCTAGAGACTCTACAGTAAAGCAGTAAAGTCAATAGATCTCCATTTCATTGTATTGGCAACTACACAGCCCTGTGAAAAGTCATTTCACTGTTGTGCCCTCACTTTTCTCATATGCAAGGCAAATATAATCAAATGCTCCTCATAGAAATATTCTGGGAATTACAAGAGCACATAGTAGGTACTCTAAAAAACATCAGTTGCTTCCCATGACATTAAGCCATTGTTAAGGATAAAGGAGTCTATTCTTGGAAGCAATATTTTTTCTCAAGCTGAGAAGTTTAGTTTTCTCAAGCTCAAAAGTTAAAGCTTTGGTTCTGTAAACTCTGGCTATCGCAATGGGCGAATCACCAAACCTTCTCATTCACACCCATCACTCCTGCTAAAGTAGCATTTGTGATTAATCTCACTCCGGGACTAAATCGGTCCCAAGTGCTTCCAAGGCACTTGATAAAGAAGCTCTCTGATTTATTGCAAACACCATTATTGAGCAGTGGCAGAGAGGGGCCATTGGGGGATTTGTCTTGCTGGAAAGTCTGTCCATTGGAGCCATTTCTTCTACTTTCCTAGATAAGAGTTCAATTTATTTCAAAACAGATAAATGGAGTCCTGTGTTTGTTTGGTTGGTTTTTTTTTTTTTTCCTTTTTCCTTGGTCCCTTACTGGGGTAGAAGGAGAGAGGACTTGAAAATCTTTTAAACAAAGACTACATAGTATTTTTAACTTAAGGAGTATTCTCCAGCTCACACAATGTGAGCACAAAGCTAAGGTATATAGTAGATCATCAACGCATACCTTTGGAAGTATGCTACCATCCTATTTACTCTACACAGCAGACCTGGGAGGTAAATGAAGGCCATCTTGCCATTTGATGAAGTGATAAGCCAAGGTTTATAGCAAAGAAGTAGCTATCTGACACTTTAATATCTATCCAGTTCTGAGGCTTACATTCCTGATGCCAATGCCCTCTTTGGTGCAGGGGTAAAGACATCAGACCTATCTCCTCGAACAAACTACTGAAACACTGTGTCATCGCACTGAAATTCTGGATTGCCAAGTCTGTGGTCTTTTCAATAGAAAGCTCAAATAGTTAAACGTTTGGTTTCTAGCTAGTAGATTATTTGAAAGGCTTAGGAGATATGGCCTTAGTGGAGAAGGTGTGTCCCTGGGGATGGACTTTAAAAGTTCAAAATCCCATGCCAGGCTCAGGACTCTCTCTCTCTCTCTCTCTCTCTCTCTCTCTCTCTCTCTCTCTCTCTCTCTCTCTCTGTCTGTCTCTCTCTGTCTCTCTCTGTCTCTCTCTCCTCTATCTGCTGCCTGTGGCTAAGATTTATGCTCTCATCTACTGCTGCCATGATGGTCATAGACTCACCCCCTGAAACTATAAGCAAGGCTCCAATTGTATGCTTTCTTTTTATAAGTTTCCATGGTCATGGTATCTCTTCAGAGCAATTGAATAGTAACTAAGACAGCAGCTTCCTTTTCTTCTCTTCTTTGAGCTCATTTGGCTCCATTCCAGCACACATTTATGGAGTGTTTGCCTCTCAGTCATGGGCTATCTTTATTTCCATGCCTTTAGAGCCTGTGTCTCTTCTCCAGCAACCCCAACAGATGGTTGTCTTGTCTTAACTCAGACAGATCCAATAACTGAGAACTCCCCCACTCAATCAAGCTGCCTAGTGTTGAGATTTTTTATTTGCTTGGCCAACACAGTGTTCCCCATATATAGTTCCTGGACCTTGAACTGCCTCTAGCAGAACAGTGGCAGGAAAACCGGAGCGCAAACAGACCTGCTTTGAAGCCTTCCCATCTAACAGTGTATGATGAATGTCAACTGATTAACTTGTCTTAAGCCCTGGCTTTCTCATTTGTGTAATGAAACTGTGTTACCATTAGCTCATCTGTACAAATACTCCTTGGTGCAAGGGAGAGAATAATCAAATAACAGCAGCATAAATAATGGAAATATTAAACATCTCATTCCATGAGATATTTACAGGGAACAAATACCAGTGCCAGCTCAGCCACTCAGTGATGTCGGGACAGCATCTCATAGAACATGTAGATAAAAATGAGATCTTCAGGCTTAGACTCCTAGGGAAGATACCCTCGTCCATAGCTTCTCTTAAGAGGAGAGAAGAAAACACTTCTGCAGGCAACAGGAAGTGAATTATCTCCCACACTAGGTACAGCTTGAGCATATAAGACCTCTAAGCTTGTCCCCACAGTGACACACTTCCTCCAACAAGGCCACACCTACTCTAACAAGACCACATCTCTTAATAGTGCTGCTCCCTATGGGTCAGTCATTCAAATATGAATTTGTGTGAGACATACCTGTAACGAATATGTTTTCCCCACCGGCTGCCTGGCCCCACCACCGCGCCAGCCCCAAGTAACACGCTGAGACTCTGTATTTGATATAATGCTGTTGGCCAGTTACTAGTTTCTTATCAGCTAGCTCTGTCTTAATGATTAACCCATTTCTATTACTCTAAGTATTCTAAGTATTTCCACGTGGTCATCTTACCGGAGAGTGGGCCTGGATGGACCTCTGTTCTCTCCAGGCTCTACATGCTGACTCCTCCTTCCTACTTCCTCTTTCCTCCTAATCTCCTAGCCCCACCTATCTTACTTTCCTATTGGCCAACAGTGCTTTATTCATTAACCAGTATGAAAAACATATTTACAGAATAACATCTCCCATCACATACCTATTCCTACCACCACAGTGATGAGGTTGTCTTGATCGATATCTCCATAGGGTATTATTCATATCACAGCCTGGATGAATGATACCCTACGGAGGTTCACAGTGCAGAATTTGTATGGCACTCTCCTCTCTGGAGAGGAGAGAGTCAGTTCTTTGATGTCATCTGTATTCACATCATCTTCTCTAAATGATCACCTCTAAATAATCAGTGGCCTAATGTTATTTTATTTATGTATGTATTTATTTATTTTCTTATTTGCCACCAACATGTTTCAGACATTGCACATGGTCAATCCTGATTGTCATCCTAATGGGATATGAAAACACTATTGGAACACACAAATAGATGTGTCTGAGGGAGTTTCCATAGAAAGGGATGGAAGACTCACCTTTGTTGTGGAGCAGAACTCCATGGTTTGAGGTCCCAGACTGATTACAAAGGGGGAAAATGAGTCATATTCCAGCCTTCATCTCTCTCTGCTTCCTGGCTATAGATGCATGTGTCCAGCTGCCTCACACTCCTGCCTCCATGACTTCCCCACTATGACAGATTATAACCTCAAATCATGTTAGTGAGTCAAACTAAATCCATCTTTCCTTAAGTTCCCTTTAGCAAGGAGAAAAGCAAATAATATGCATAAAGTCAGCAACCCTGGGGTTAACAAGAGGACTTGAACTTGGTCATGAGAACTCTACTTGTCTTTCTGATATCACTGAGGTTGGGCTCAGGTGGGATCTCCAACTCTGCTGGATTACTGGAAACAGTTCAGAGCATCCACTACTGACTAGGCTACATCACGTCTTTCTCTTGAAGACAGTTTCTCTCTTAAATGCGTGTCTGGCAAGCAGCTATCTCCTAGGCTTCGACCCAAACTTTTTTTGTAAATCACCTTTGGACATAAGTAGAGCATAAGCCATAGGTGAGAAGGAAAGGGAACAATGAAGAATGGTTGTGAGCTCTGTGCCAGGCACTTGCCTGCATAAAGGCCTGAATCCCTGCATGCTCCAGGAGACTGGTGTCATGGAATGCTTAGTAAAACAGAATAATCCCAGGTAAAAGAAATCATAGTCTAAGGTCCATATGATTCCAAACATGCTTTTCTACACCACACTGATGACCAACAAAGACCAATCTATCAGTAACACCTGGGTATCAGAAAGTCAAGGAAGTCTTGACAAGGAGCCCACGTCCGTTAGGCTCTCTGGGTTCCAGGTTTCTTGTTCATGAAGTGAGATAATCACAATCACCTGGGAGAACTGTGGCAGGTATAGAGTCAGTTTCTGCATGCCAAGTGCTCTCCAGACTTGCTCAGAAAGGAATCAGTGATGGCTGGTGACCATTATTCCCTTTTCATGGTTGCTCATATTGTTAGTAACTTTATCCTTCTGTGCCCAACTGACCCAATTTCCAAGACCATCTAACCCCAAGGCCCTCAGCAAAGTGTTTGAGAGCTACTGAGAAGGCTTCCTAGAGACAGGTGTCCCCTATCCTATACTCCTTCACATTTCAAACCCCAACAGACTCCTGTGTTTGGACAAGGCCGGACCACAGAGTGTTATCTGCAACCCATTATGGCTGTTAGGTTAATTGCTCTCAGACAAACTGTCCTGAGCATAGGAACTTCACCTGATGTATGCATGAACTATGATTTCTAAATCAAAATTCATACTTACAGCCTTTCCAGTGGCTGCCAGGGTCACACTGAATAACAGATGCAAACATGCTGCTCTTGATGCTATGTGTAGAGTAGTTAGTATCCTTGATCATACTGGTGGCCACCCTGGACATCATAGAGGATCGTCCTGTGTCTTATTAGAAGTGGCACTGGCTACAAATACATCAGTGTGGAGATCCCCATGCCTGCACACTATGAAGAGGCAAAACAATGTGTGTACAATGCAAAACAAAAGTCATGTTTCTGTTGAGGAACTGACTTGTTACCTTTTCAAAACAACTCCAAGAGTTGAAGATGCTTGGAGATCCTTGCTGTGCAACCACGAGCCACTTACTCCACTCCTGAATTTTAACTTCTTCCAGATAAGTCTATTTGTTGCACATATTTAATAACATTTGGTAGTTAACTTCATAATTTGGGTTCCTAGAAGCTTGCCCTTAAGACAAACATGAGCATGAAGGTGAAACAGATGGACTCTGGGTAATTCAGTTGAACCCAGGAGGCACTTAGGAGGGGAGGGCAGAGTGAGACAGGGAAAAGAGAACAACCCACAATGGATATATGGGGCTCAGCCCTGTGTGGGATAATCTGGTGACTCACAGGAATATACCTAAGAATCATTCCAAAGAGATGGGCATAGGGCACTGAGGTCCTGTTCACTGATTCCAACCCTGCTAGCTTGGGATGAATTTACAGAGTGAGATTCTATGTCAAATAGTAAAACAAAGCAAAAGAAAAACAAAAGAATCACCACATACCAGTACAGACTTCTGCAAGCTGTATGAAGCAAAGGGCTGTTATTTCATTTAAAAGTCACAAGAGCCCTGGGAACTGGGCAGGGCAAATGTTAATGGCCCCTCTCTCCAAAAGGAAAATGAAACCAGTGACTTTGTACTTGATTCTCTACAGTAACATCAAAAGGAACTCATTGTGGAAAAAAATTAAGTTCAATTTGCTTCTGTGCAAAAGCAAATTACTTTAGAAAATATATCCTTAAAAATTGGAACAACAGAATCATTGAATAGATAGCCCAACATTTGTACCCTACAAAAACAGTTATACTTTTGATCTACTGGTTAAAATTAGTCAATGCTAATTGTGTTGTGTTTTATATGGGTTCTGGAGGTGGGGGAAGCAGACTGAGTTTTAAACTAGTGCAGCCTGAATGAAGATAGCGGCAGAACTACGCCAGCAAGGCTCAGCATTTCCTTCCAAGTCTACCTAAACGGTTTACATTTTCTCTCACATGAGTAGGCTGCCCACATAAATTAAAGTCACAAATATCTGTTCTTCTGGCTAGAATTTTGGTGACAAGATTGGTCTTGTAGAAGATAAGTATGTCTGTGGTGTATCCATGTGTGTATATATAATGATGTGCATGCATGCCTATGAATATGCCTGTGGTGTATCCATGTGTGTGTATATAATACACATGCATAGTCATGCATGTGCACGTGGAGGCCAGAGGTCACTGTGTTGTAGCATCCTCTCCACCCCAATTCTTCTCAGACAGTATCTTTCACTTTCTGGCAATACTGGCTACCCACTGAACAACAAGGACCCATGTATCTCTGCACCCAGAGCTGGGGTTACAGACACAGGTCCATGTGTCCACCATTTTATGTGGGTGTAGAAACCTGAACTCAGGTTCTCATGCCTGTTCAGCAGCACTTTATCCACTATCTTTCCAGCACCCCAACTGGTGCTGATATCATACAGGTACACAAGCTGGAAACTGTACCACACTGGATGTCCCTCACTGGTCTCCATTCCTAAACAGCCAGGCTGCTGAGAGACCCTGGTTATGCATCAAGATGCCCCAGAAACTGTGGCATGTGGAACAAGGTGTCAACAGATAGAATACTAGGGATTTCTGCCCAGAAATGACAGATGTTTCTCACCACTGCTAAAGAACTCTCTAGGCTCCAATAAACACATGTTAGAAGATGAGTAACAAGGATTTCACTCTTCACAAGTACCAACAAGCATAGGAGAGCCTTTTCTCCCCCACCCTTCACAGACTAGTAAAATAAATGCTTCTAAATAAGGGAGAAGTGCTGGCCCTGCCATCCAAAAGTGAGGGTGAATAGAAACACACCTCCCAGCTTCTCTGGATTTATGAGATTCACCAAGAGAAGTGTCGGTACATAGATGAGAAGCTTACGATGGAGTCAGAAAATGAGGGTTGCACTCACAGCTATGCCATCAACAAACGAGCAGTGCTGAACACATACTGCTTAATGTCTTCCAGTCTGGGCTTCTAGATAAAAAAAAAAAAAAAAAAAAAAAAGCTGGAGGCAACGCCTGCTCCTCACAAAATGCAGGTTTGCAGAAAGAAGGCTGGCTTACAAATCAGCAGCCCTTTAGCTCCAGCCCCAGCTCAGCTAGAAGACCACACTGTCTACTAGAAGACCACACTGAGACAACTTACCCACTTACTCCAAGCTTCTTTTTCTTTCCTGGGAGTGAAAACCATTTATCCTTCATGCTGGTTTTGAAGGCATGGTTCAAATTAAAACAAACCTAGTGCAGTTAAGCAAGCATACAAATGCAAACTTACTATCACAGCAATGTGAAACTTCATCTACACTGTATTTGCTCAGATTAAGAATTCCAGGCCAACTGTTTAAAGAATTAAGCCTGTTTCTTTGTCTGCTGAAGGAGACCAAACACAGCAGAGTTCAATTCTAGGCTTGCTACTCACTGACCAATCTAGATGCACTGTGCCTGCATTACTCCAACCCTCTGATGTGATTCCGTTTGGGTGCTGGAAACTGCACCCATTCTCAGTCACAATGATGGATGCTATGCATGAGGTCCAAGGCAATCCGGATAATCCCAGCTGCTACCATGGTAACTGCTTCAGGAAGCAGTTAGTGTTGAAAGTGTGTATGGACAGTCACTTGGATGAATGAGGCATGCCGCCCTGGGAGTTACTGGCAGACATTTATACATCAAAGCAGAGTGAAGCCAGAGCCAGGAAAATGGAAGAAAATGAGCCACTTCTTTGATGACATCATGATGCTTTGTATTCAACTGTATCCCAAACTAGTATCTCCTGTTTAGTTTTATTAGGTGAGGCAACACATTTTCTTGATAAGGTTTGAGCCTCTCTGTTCTTACTAGACAAATTTGTTCCTTATCTTGTACCAGATTACTCCAAACAAGTTTTCATTATCCCTCTGAACTTTGGTTTCTTGCTCTACAATGGAAATGGGGGTAATATTCATCTATCATATATGAGGTTGCTGTGAAGTCCAATAGTGCTTTTAGTGAGCATCATAAAAGTGCTGTGAATTTTCTCATGCTCAGTGCTTGGGACTATGCTGAATGCCTTATGTGCATCTCTTACTGAATAACTGCATCAGAGTGTGAGGGTTTGTTGTGCTCATTTTAAAATTAAGAAATGAGGGCACAAAAATTTATTGGGACCCACAGGTACTTAATGGGTATAAGATAAATTTTTCACAAAGTAGAGTTCCTTTTTCTTTAAAAATAATCTTTGAACAAATGATTTATATTGACTATATAATAAAAATAAAATATTAACTGAATGCCTATAATGTGCCAAGCACTACTAGGTTTAAGCATATAGTGGCAAATACATACATTTGAATTATAGAAGAACTTAGATTAAGTTTGTACCTTGGATCTATTGTTGTCATTATCCTAACAACTGAGCTAACTGCCTGTCATCTGCATGCTATAGTCACAGCAAAACACGGGCAGTAACAGGAAAAGTCATACAATAGGAAGCGTGTAACACTAAAGAATGTGAATGTATCTTACCATCAACCCCAAAGAGAATCCAGAACATCCTGAGGTGAAATCAAATGTTTCTAAATTCAATTCCTGTAGTGATTTACTAAAGTTTGCCTGAAGATTCAGAAAAGCAAAGGCAGCCTCAAGCTATAGAGATCAGACAGTGGTGACACTCCTTTAATCCCAGCAGTCAGAAGCTAAGATGTGGTGGTATGTATCTTTAATCCTAGGACTCAGGATTAAGAGTCCAAGGCCACCCAGATCTACACAAGAATGAAAGTCTATAAGAGAATTATAGCTCACACCTGTAATCCCAACATTAGGGAAGTATATAAGGCAAAGGCAAGGTCTCAGAGAGGCATTTCTGTCCTCCAGCCACACTGAGGAGACGCAGCAGTTTGAGACTCATGCATGGATGAGTCCTTTCAGTCTGAGCTAGAGGTGAGAACTAGTGGCCAGAGTCTTTGTTTTTCTGATATTCAGCTTGAGGCTTAAACCCCAATATCAGTCTCTGGGTAATTTATTTATTCATGTTAGAGATTCCATCGTTAAAAAGTTCCATATCTACTAAAAGATGTCTTTAATGTATCCATGCTCTTTCTGACAGTGTCAACTGGTATACAGTTTCTAAGAAGGCTGAACAATACAATTAGCTTTGCCAGAGAGACAGAAGAAAAAAGAAGACCAGAGGCAGCAGTACACTATTTTCTTAGGAACTCTCCAGGGAAGTCAAATGGTATGTTTCACTGTTTACCTGTGGGTGACATTCTCCAAATGTCTTTACATATGGAGTGCCTCTTACAAAACTCCAGTCACCAGTAGCATAAAGAATGGTAACATGGATAATAACTACTGAGAAATTCTCCTTACAACTGCTGTTTTGTGTGCAGATCAAGAAATACTTTATAAACAAGACATAACAAGACCAGAAAAACATAAATAGGTTGAAATTTGTCTTTCTGACGACTAGACATTTTGTCTAAGCATCAGGATACATCCCAAGTGAGATTTCATAAGCTTTGGGGATGAGGGAACCTGTTCTCCCACTCTCCCTTAAAGTCTGTCGTGAAGATTGACAAAAGGACCTAAGAAGATTTAGAAAACCATCCTGTAGATGAAGCAATGGTTTTATGCTTGTATACCTCTCTGATGTCATACTTGTATGATGCGCCTACATTGAAGCGAATAGATGATGGAGAATGCAATTTGTTCCTTGTCTTTTTATAGCTTTGTCTTTGGATTGTGAGAGTTGTGCACATGAAAACACTAGTAACCAGAGATATAATTTTGTTCTTTCTAGGTAGGAAACATTGGGCACATTATTAAGCCTATCCAAGGCCATTTATAAACATAAAATGAAAATAAAACTTACCCCATATGATTGTGTAATAACTGAAATAAAAAGGGCTCTTCTCTGGGGCTAGAGAGATGTCTCCATAGTTAAGACCACTTCCTGCTCCTTCAGAGGACCCAGGTTTAGTTCTCAGAACCTGCCAGGTGCTCATCCCGACCTATAACCCCAGCTCTAGGATCTGACACCCTTTCTGGCCTCCTTGGGCATCAGAGGCATTTGCATATACTCCCAATTCATATGCTTAAGTAAATATAAAACAAATCTTTTGTTTTTTGTTTGTTTTGGTTTGGTTTTTTGAGACAGGGTTTCCCTGTAATGCTTTGGAACTTGTCCTGGAACTAGCTCTGTAAATCAGGCTGGCCTCAAACTCACAGAGAAATAGTCTGAGTGTCACACTGAGCGAAGCTTGAGCAAAAGAGACCTCAAAGCCTGCCCCCACAGTGACACACTTCCTCCAATAAGGCCACACCTCTTAATAGTTCCACTCCCTTTGAGAGCCATTTTCTTTC
The DNA here is from genome assembly GCA_030556225.1 of Cricetiscus sungorus. Lineage (NCBI taxonomy): Eukaryota > Metazoa > Chordata > Mammalia > Rodentia > Cricetidae > Cricetiscus > Cricetiscus sungorus. The sequence goes on along the minus strand of JANBXA010000734.1, from coordinate 103,152,188 downwards.
AAACCACCATATAAAATAGGTAGTTTGCTGGAGAATTAAAAGTGAAAGAAAATACTTTTTATGAGTAACTGATATCTAGGAGCTGAGCCCTTAAAAAGATTTGCTTTATTTCTGAGGCTTTGATGGTATACACCTTTAATCCCAGCACTCAGAAGGCAAAGGCAGGTGGAGCTCTGTGAGTTTGAGGATAGCCTGGTCTACAGAGAGAGTTCCAGGACAGCCATGACTGTTTCACAGAAAAACCTGTCTCAAAAAAAAAAAAAAAGAAAAAAGAAAAGAAAAGAAAAAGTAAAAAAGAGTTTGCCATGGTCGTGGCTTATCTTCACAGCAGTAGAAACTCTGAGACAATGTGTTTCCAAGAAAATCATCCCTTTCTAAAGGATAAAACCTAAGGCTTGACCAATTTGAGAGCCTAAATAAAACTGTCTAGCAAGCTCATGTTTTAAAATTTACTTTCATCCTTCACAGTACCGTCATCGACTTCTGACATCACTGGGGATGTTCCTGGAGCACCTTCCCCCATGTCCTTCTACAGCACCTGGCCATCAGCCAGCAATAAGAATGAGGGCTCCACTCACTCCTGTCTCTCCTGGGTACTTCCCTCAGAGAGAACACAGGGGCATCCTCTGGGATCCTTCAAATCCCCATAGCATCACAGCATGAAGACCAGCCTCCCTGTACTGTACTGCTTACTCTGTCACCTGAACCTCAAGCAGCACTTCCTGTGTCTCTGAATAGGAATGGCTTCTAATATCCATTTGAGGGCATTTCCCTTGAGGGTTCTTCCTTTTTCCACTCACTTCCATACTCCATTGCAGACCATCACCTCCAGACTGTCAGTTAACCATTTCATAACCACCCAGACTCCTAACCCACTTTAGGCTGAGCGGGAAGTTCTTTATAATAATCACAACACTCAGGCTATGCATCCATGAAGGGCCTGACTTCTAAATTTAAAGCAAGTATGGATGACAGTGAGATGTACAATATAAATTTATTCTATGACATTTTCTTCATTGTATTTTAAAATAGATTAAAATGCATCAATAGTTCATGAAAGATACGAATCTAGAAAAATTCGGACACCTGTAATATACATGACTTGACCTTGAGTATCCCTTTTTGTTCATTTAAAACACTATGTTTAGGAGTCGCATAATAACGATGAAGATGACTGTATTCTTCATAGTCCAAGTCTCACACGTTTCAGTTCAATTTGTAGTTCCCTTCTCAACTATGTACGTCAGTGGTATCTGTTCCTGCTTCTGAATGGGGAGAGCTTCCGTCTTCTGTTTCCTAACGGTGATGTTTGGGTCCTCTTTCTCTGAGTCCTCAAGAAAATGCTTCACGGTAAGCTTGAACAGCAGCCGTGGGTCTGGTCCTGACAGCGGTGGGCAATTACAGACCTCCCGAAGTTTGAGAGCCTACAAAGAAGAACACAATGCAGTTCCTCACGCTGTCTGCACAGGACAACCAACAGTCAGAGAAAGTGTCTGCGTGCTTACACAAAAGTTAACTCAAGTACAACACACAAAGAAGCACTGACCAGGACCTGATCCAGCAACTATCATTTTTAAGTATGTATGACAATAGTCTCATGGTGAATAAACAAGTATCCGAGAGAGGAAACCATGTCATCACCCTTAGCAGATCCTGAGGACAAAGTCAGATTAACCAGGCTCTGAAGATTCAATAAGAGATTCCCCCCCCCCCCCCGCCCACAAACACAGGAAAACTAATAGAATGTCCATGGCTGAACTCAAAGAAAAACAACATAAGAGTTGCTCGCAGCTGTGACCTTCCAGGGTGGAACGGATACTAATGACAGAGAAGGAGCAGAAAATCAAAATCACGACAATTTTTAACTCTAGAGAGAATAAAGTGTTGTGGGGAAAGGGAGAGTAATTATAACGCACTGTATAACTCAGTTGTAACTGATATTTATGGTTTAAAATATCAAATCTTGAATCAACCCAAATCGCAATTTAATCATTTGGGGAAGAAGAGAACAGCGTGCGTATGCTTGTGCTGTGTGACAGTGGAGAAAAGAAAGCTTGATCGGGTTCTCTGCCGTGGAAAATAAATAGAAGGCTTAAAACTGGAACACTGGGAAATGGCAACATAAGCATGTAATTTACATATGCTGGGAAAGCCCAAAACAGCATGTAACAGCATAGAGAGAGTCACTGACGACACAGAGGGCAGCCTCAGTGGCTGCAGCACATAACCAGCCCCAAGCCACCTAACCCTGATCCAAACCTACAGACCGTATAGAACCCTGAATAAACCAGGTGTGGAAGTAAATGCCTATATATTCATCGCTTAGGAGGTAGACTCAGAAAGATCAGAGTTCCGGGGCTATCCTCGGCTACAGAATAAGTTTGAGGCCAGCCTCGGCTACATGAGACCCTGTCTCAAATACAATTCTTCTATATAAATAATATTTCCCCCAAAATAAGTAAAGTTGGCTTGGAAGAAATTTAATGCCAATGAATTTGTATCACATGCCCCTTTGAATGGTCTTTCTACTGAGAACATACACTTTGGAAATGTTTGATCTGCTTTTTAAATTGCCAGGAAAACTATATTCATCATGAAGATGTCTGATTATTGTTTTCTTGGGTGTGGACTGTTGCATTCCACTTGCTCTTAAGAAAAATTATATTATATATCATACATACATAGGCAAAATCTTTTGAATAGTAACATTTACTTAATATGTTAGTAAAATATTTTCTAGATTTTTTTGGCTTTCTTTCTATGTTTTATTACATTCCAGTGTGCTAACATATTTTCCCTTTTATAAATTCAAATCTATCATATTAAATCAATCTTCAAAATTTCTTCAAAAGTGAGAATTTTCCCCATGAGTACCTAGAATATACTTCACACTACCCTTATGACCTGTCTGACTCTATGCATTGTGTATAAGAGGCATTTCATAAATGCAGGCTGGATTTTAAACAATGAATAATCATTTTAATAAATGTAAAAATATCATGGAGAGTCTACAGTGTATGAGAAAATAGAAAGATAATCCAATAACAAGAATATATATTTCCAAGAATCCTGAGGAAGACTTAAGGGAAGCATGAAATAGATCTGCCTTAAAGATTCCAAATTATCTTGAGATCAACGGGCATCCACTATTCACTCTGTGCCTTGCTCTGCATCTGTAATTTACAAACATTACCTAAGCTCCTGTTATAACACAAACCACTTTTTATTAGCAAAGTGTCAAGAGGTGAGGAGAGGAAAGGATGGCAAGGCCTTACCCACACAGACACACAGGTTCATAAAGCAGAACTCTGAAGAGTCTAATAACCTAACAATGTATGGGGAAAAGCAAGGTTAGACTTTTTCAAAGTAAGGGCAGAATTACATCCAAGACTCCAAAGGGCAATGTTATTTCTACATTGCCAGTTCTTGTGGGCATCTTTTTCTCATTACTGAGCATAATTTCCTACAGCTAATATCATCTAAGCACTGCAGGCACTATTCATTTCTACTGCAGAATATCCTATTTTTAGCTATTTTACTTAAGACACACACACACACACTCACACACACACTCACACACACACACACACACACACACACTCCTAGGGTCACTTAAACACTCACTAGGTATTTCAGAAGCTGTGGGAGCCACCAGGGAGACCACGGAGAACTGGGACCCCATATTTCACAATAGAAGACAACCAATCAACAGTAAACAAGGTCATTCTAGTTCAAAGAGGGGGAATGACTGCATAGGAGACAGGCTATTTGACACTGAGGAACCAGAAAAAGCCTCTTTGGGGAGGTGATGTCTGGAACAGACGAATCCACCACTAGGGGTCTATAAGGAGGAAGTAGGCCTGGCATGAAATGAGTAGAACCAAGGAAAACCTTGGAGCAAGAACAGGTGTAAAGCTAGGGAGCAAGACAGATAGTGGCCAACTCACAGTGAACTGAGACCAGTCCCCTAAATAAAACCACCACCACCCCAAACTGCTTTTAGTCGATGTTTCATCATAGCGACAGAAAGTAACTAGAAACAGGGTAATCCTTATTCTAAATCACATGAGAAAACACTGAAGGTTTGAGGCAAAAATAAATAAATAAATAAATAACATTTAAAAGGTCATTCCCGTTACACGTTGCAAATAGGCCATTAATGGAAATAATGGAGCAGGGAGCCTGAAATTGAAGAGCAGTACAGGAGCTAGGAGAGACAGCGGTGACTTGTTCCAGGTAGTGGCAGTGGTGGGGGACCACAGAGATTCCTAACGCAAACTGGAGGAAGCACAGAGGCTGTCATGGACAGGATGCAGAAGAGTAAGAAAGACAGGAATCAATGATCAGAACTGCATTTCCACTTTTCTGTGCCTTCAAGTTGCCACCCATGAATGTGAGAACAACTTAGTTGCTTGTAGTAAATAATAATTGTGATATAGCACAGACTTGTTGGCTAATTAATGACCCCAGCTCATAAATTTTAAGAGACATTTTAATCAAATCGCTGAAACAAAATCATTTGTGCTCATAAAATGAATCAGACAGTTGATGCCCCTTTTTATATTTTGATGCTAGAATTAATTAGTCACTGAGTAATTGTTCTTTGCACTTGTGGACAAAGTCTCCAAAGCAAAGCCCCATTATGGCTTAGAGCCCTTTTCTTAGTTAATTTGCTGGGCCTCTACAGGGTTCTAAAATAAATTTTTATTTGACTTGCTGATACTTTACCTCTTTCCAATGTTAGCCTAAGGAGGTTCATTCTAGCTTACTGCCATTCTTATACTTAGCTGCACCTAGTGTGACAGTCCATACATAAACATGTACATACACACAACATCACACGTTTTTTGAAACCAGGCTTCATGTCTATATATATACATTTTAATTACTTCTGGTTTTAACCTGGGCTACTAACAGCATTTGAATTAAAATATTTGCCCTATTTCTGTTATTTCAAAAATTAATAATAATGAAAATTATATTTATCTATGGAAATGGAAGCTAACTATATGCCTGGTGAGAAGCAACTGCGTATTGCCCTATGAGTGGCTCTGTTTCATAGCTAGTTATGCTTCTTATTGAGTATGTACTTATTTATAAGCATCAAATGGCTGCAGAATGGCTAAAGAGCATTAGGGAGAGAAAGGGAAGGAAAAGGGAAGGGAGAGACAAAGGATGATGGATCCTTTCCTGAGGCTTAGAGGTCTACTGACAGAAGGGGGATCACCACAGGCATCATGTCGGAAACTGAGCCTGCCAGAATAATGATATTCTGAAACCTAACCACACCATGCAAAGTTTAAAAAATGCTGAGATAATAAGCCTTTTCTTTTGACCTGCACAGTCCAATGGGCTCCCAGAATTTATGACCACCCTATTTGGTGTCCGTTCCCAATTCATGGATTTGATCAAACTCAGGCTCAGTTTCCTTCAGTAGAACACTCCAGTTGGGTTAGCAGAGCCTGTGTTCCCCATCTGCAAGACTACACAACTGTCTTTGGATTTATCATACCTGTATTTCATATAGGATTTCTTATATTATGGTTGCCAAATTCTCCTTTACACTAGTTGCAACATCTTACCATTTTCCTCACTAATTAAAGAGTTAACTAAAGATCTAAGGTATGTTTATTAAGTATTTCTACAATCTGGATTACATTTCTCAAAATATTTATGTTTGAAATCATTTTATTTCTTTTCACAAACTACAATGGAAATTTAAATCTGCCTTGTTTTTGAAAAGGTCAAAAGTTAGGAAGTACAAGTAACTGAGGATTTTCAGCAAATCAACATAAACTTTAAAAGGCTGGTTTGACAAAGGTAACTTGCTCTCAGGAATGATTGGGAAGGGTTCTGAACAAAGCTTTTTAGTCAACCGCTTCTACCAGAATGATGAAATCCTAGCCAGGCAATGTAGCACAGGCCTAGAACCCCAGCACTCAGAATGGAGACCTAAGAAAACTGCCTCAAGTTCAAGGTCAGGCCCGTCTACAGAGCAAAGTTCCAAAGCAAACACGGAAGAGGAAGTCTTGACATCTGTCTCAAGACAGGTGAATCTGAAGGGAACAGTGTAACCTCGTGTGGGAACCTAAGGAGGTGGCTCATAGATGCCGAGGGCATGGTGACCTCCAGGGTAGGGAAGACATGGGGAGATGCTAGATGAGAGGAGGAAGTTCTGAGAGCCACGGTACAGCAGGTGACACAACCGGTAACTACACGCCTGAGACTGCCCTTAGCGTGGACATGCGTGGACGTGAGCTGCTCCCTCCAAAGCTATGAGGTGATGGAGCTGCTTGTTAGCTTGACCTGACCACTCCACAGAGTGTACAAACATCATGCATCGTGTTGCAGCCCATAAAAAAAAGAAAATATTTCAAAAGGTTAAAATAGAGTGAGCAATGAGCACACATGTATTTTGCTTTTTTTTAAAGGTACTGGCTACATTTATTTCCAGTAACATTCTAAAGTATGAACCAACTGCTGGCATACACTGGGATTTTTCTACATGCTACACATCAAGTAAACAGAAATTATTTATCTGCAACATATTAATGATAACCAAGTGAAAGGAGGGAAGGGGGGAAATGCCAGGGGGGCTTTGTGAATAGGTTAAAAGCATCCATTGAAAACAAAAAGCAAGGTATTTCAGAGGGAGGGGTCACCTCCATTTTAAACATACATCATTGCTCTTTCTAGCCTTATCCCTCAAAGCAGTTTTTCTAACAGTCCATTCGCTTCAGCCGTAATGTTGTTTTTCCAGGTTTTACACAATGTTAGTGCCAGGCTTTCTGGCTTCTTAGGATTTGGAGGCCGATTCAATTATAGTAGCTGCTGTTTCCTTCCTCAACACTCTCCATGTCAGACAAAATGAGATTCAGGAAGGTGAACGGTGTACATTTTTACACATGGCCAAGAATGACATTTCATGGTAATTCCAAACACTTGCATTCTCTGCTCATGAGATGCACAATATTAATGATTTATTCATTTGTTTTATCCAATTACAAATGCATAAGGATGATTTACACATGAGTTCAAATTCCCAGCTGCCTGAAAGTTTAAAGGATTAAAAATAAAATGAGGTTAAAATGAATGAATCTACAGCCTGCCACCAAATGATTCTCGTGCCTAGAGATGCAATGTTGTTTACAATTACAATACTTAGAAACAAATCCTATTCAAATTATGGTTATAATCATATAACTTTAAACAACAATTCTAAATGAAATGTTTTCTAGCTCTATCATTCCCACCCTGCCACCCTCAAAGAGATGGCAGGGAGAAAGAAAGCCAGCAGGAACACAGAAAAAAAAAAAAAATCAATCGGAAGGCGTCTGATTTTAAAATAAATCTTTCAACAAGAATTCTGTTATTCTCACTGATTCATGTTTTATAAAATACTTAAATAAGGTACTTCTTTCAAGGACAAATTATGATGTACACAAACTCAAAGTCTAAACAGCATAACTGTGATTCTGAAGCTCACGCTATGGAGCATCAACAGGTTGACATAACATCTGCTCTTCAGTTTTTCACTCAAGTTGCTATGGTAACCAAAATATGTGGGATATGTTTCCTAAATCTAACTGATTATTTCAAGTAAATAAAATTATATCATATCAGCTTACTAACAACAAATAATATTATTACTACAAACCTATATTTATCATTTTCATATACTAGTGGATCACATGATTATATTTAACTAGGCATTTTTTCCCCTAGAATTCGCATTTTAAAAAAATAATAAGGGTATTTTTTTTTCCTAATTTGATTGTGCTATCTTGACTTAAAAACAAAGTAAGAGGCCCATATGGTGGTGCTCACCTTTAACTCCAGCACTGGGGAATCAGAGGTAGGAAGACAGATCTCTGAGTCTGAGGCCAGCCTGATCTACATAGCAAGTTCCCAAGATAGCTAGGACTATATAGAGAGACCCTATCTCAAAAACAAAAACAAACAAACAAACAAAAACAAGAAAGGAAGTAGTTTGTTCTCTGAACAAAATGCTATGCCAAATTCCTCCAGAATAAAGTGAGTGGACAAGCCATGATATCACAACTCACAACGTCTCCCCAGCCCTGGCCATTCCATTTCAACTGCTGTTCCAACAACCCTCCCATCTCTGTTCACATATTAGCTGTCTACCTGAGAATGAATTGTTTTTCCCAGAACTGTATACTTTGAAGTCTTAGCACCCATTCTGTAAATATTTGGGGACAGCGTCTACAAGAAGGCAATTAAGTATAAATGAGGTCAGAAGTATGGGATCCTTATCCAACAGGACTAGTGTCTTTTCAAAAAGAGACTCCAGAGAGCTTCACCTCTCACATCCCCCCTACTGTCCCCCTCCTTCACTGGAGAAGGAGTGTGATGAGGGTGTGGGTGGATGAGGGCATGGGTGTCTCTGCTGTTCAATTGGCCTACAGCATAGTAAGCAATAGTGATTCAACATTTGTTGGACATGAAAAATATTTAAAATATCTTTAATGGTGATAAATTATAGTAAGAAATATATTTTATAACGGCATTCAAAGAATCTAATAAAACAGACTTATAATCCTTAGCACATGGAAATTAAAAATCAAAGTTAACAACTTTTATTTCCTACCACAGAACAACAACAAGGTCTTGCTTTCTTGGTTTTCTCCTAAATGTCTGACCCAAGGCAGGCTCTGTCCTCCCACTATTATGCACAGAGGACCTCTGCTGTGAATAAACCCCGCCCTTCACCTTGTTCTCTACTCAGTTCCTAGATGAACTTATCAATGCCGTCACTTCTACTACCTCTGGAGGGCAACACTGAAGCACTGTGTCTGCCATAAAGCAGTTTGAATGCCAGTGTTCTAGAACTTAGAGATTTGTCAGACTATCCAAATATCAGGGGACAGAAGCCATTAGTAAGATTCAACCTGTGCACATTTTAGAAAAAACAAACAAAAATACCCCCAAGTAAATAATCGTGTTAACAATGTTGTCTTGCTGGGTGGTGATGGCACATGCCTTTAGTCTCAGCACTCAGAAGATAGAGGCAGACTGATCTCTCTGAGTTCGAGGCCAGCCTAGTCTACACAGCAAGTTCCAAGACAGCCAAGGCTGTTACACAGTGAAACTCTGTCTCAAATAACCAAAAGAAAGAAGGGAGGGAGGGAGGGAGGGATGAAGGGAGGGAGGGAGGAGGGAGGGAGGGAAGAAGGGAAGGAGAGAGGGAGGAAAGGGGGAGGGAGGGAGGGAGAGAGGGAGGGAGGGAGGGAGGAAGAAAGGAAGGAAGAAAGGAAGAAAGGAAGAAAGGAAGAAAGGAAGAAAGGAAGAAAGGAAGGAAGGAAAAGAATGTAGTCTCCAGTGGTGTGTGGACACACATCTTCCATACATGGCTGCTTTCTTCCACTATAGAAGCCAGACAGGAGAGCAGCATATTCCAATCTTTATGACTGTGTGTTCTAATTAACAGCATACCCTTGTACTAACTATCATTCCCACTTCAACCACTGAATTATTCCCAATGTTGTAGTAGAGCTTTATTGCTTTCAAATTGAATTTAATCACTTGGGGGGAAAATATAAGAAATTTACCTGCAGTTTTCAAATTAAATTTCTGTACTGGGATGGTTTATTTTTAGAAAAAAAAAAAAAAGACTTCCCCTGTTTTCATTCCTCGCTGGCTTCCAAATAACACTTGTTTCTCCATCCATGCTCCCCCTGCTCTCTGATCAACTCCTCACTGTTTCATAGATCTTCTGAAAGCATATCTTTTCTTACGTGTCTGAAGATCCTCAGTGATTTGATGAAATGACAACTTCAGAATTTATGGGAGGCTTCAAATCACGGCTGGCTAGCATATTTTGCTGTCTAGTTTAAACAAGCCACATAGTTTAGAACTGCACTAAGTTATAATGGAAAGAACTTGTGTCTGAAGTCATGTGTGTGTCATGACTTCAGAGAGAAGCCAGGGCCTCTAAGGGCCAGGGTCCTTGCTGGTATAATCAATTCTGACAAAACGCATGCACTACCCTGTTTAGGTGAGTAATATTACTAATTAAATCAGGTAAACATCACTATTTTGCTATGTTTTTCCTTCATGTTAAGGATCTCAGGTTTGATTCAGATAATTTAATAGGTGCTAATTAACTATCGTTTGTACCCCTCAAACTTCACATGTTAAAATCATGATACCCATGTAAAAGTCTGATAAAATGAGGCCCTTGAGGTGTGATCAGGTGGTAAAAGTCAATCCCAAAGGGATTAGTGCCTTATTAAATAAAAGATGCTCTATTCCTACCATAGTGAGCATGCCTGGGGAAACTGAGGTAGGAAGATCACCCTCAGCTCCAGCGTGAGACTCTGACTAAAAATACAAAGATAAATAAACGGTGGGTGGGTGGGTGGACTAACAGACAGACGGACAGACAAAATGACTGCAAAGACCTCATCTCCTAGTTCATCATGTAAGGTTGTACTAGGAGAGAGCCATCTATGAACTGGAAACTGGATCCTCATTTAAGACACCAAGTGTGATCTAAGATTTCCCAGTTTCTGAATTTAGAAACAAATTCCCACTGTTTCTAAGTCACTCTCAGATGGAAATATAGCTCAGTTGGTAGAGTTCCCGCCCAGCACGCAGGAAGCCTGTGCTGTGTCCCAGCACTGCACAAAGCCAAGTGGAGCAGCACAGAGTCTCCACTCTGTGCACTCAGAGTTCAAGCTCAGCCTAGGTTATACGAAAGCTAGCCTAGGCTCATATAGCCTGTCTCAGACAAACAAAACAATTGACAAAAGAGCCAGACATGAGGGAGCACAATGTTAATCCCAGCACTCGGGAGGCAAAGGCAGAAAGAAGCAAGGAGATCTCTGTGAATTCTAGCCCAGGGCTACACAGTAAGTTCAAAGCTAGCCAGGGACCTTGGCTCAAAAACAAACAAACAAAAAAATTAGAGTTAATACCCACTTAACCCAAAACTTACATATAGTTCATTAACAGACATTTTAAACCAAAAGTTAAGGAAAAACCATATTATGATCAATATATTGAAAAACTGTTTTCTTTTCCTTTTTTGCTTATTTCCCCCCCCCCTTTGAAACGGGATCCTCAAGCTGACCTCAAATTCACTGTAGAGCCAGTGATACCCTTGAATTCCTAATTTTCCTCTCTCTGCCTCCCAAGCACTGGTATCACTGGTGCATCATGACACTCAGTATAAAGGGTTCTAAGGATTCGATCCAGGGTTTTCTGTAAGATGTGCAAGCACTCAAAAACCGAACTGTTTTCCAGGCCCACCTAAAGTTTTAAAACATTACCACATCAGTTACAATTCAAGGTCAGACACAAAGAGCTAGACCTTCAGATTGAGAAAACTCAGGTGTACATAGCAATTTACTCCCTGAAACTTGTGGGTAAATAGAACTTTTCCTTTTCAGTCCAACTCTGTGAAAGCCAATAATTATAGTAACTGAAATAACGGCATGCTAAAATTATTTTTTTTCTAGACCAAAAGTAACTGCATTAGCAGGGCTGGCTCACCTGTAGTCTGGGCTAGCTCACCTGTGGTATGAGTGTGTCCAAGTGTTCGGCTCGGTTCCCATGAGAAGGGTGTGTCGACAGCCACTCTGGCAACTTCGGGTGGCCATGAAGAGTCTCAGAAAACTCCATCTGCTGCCAAAATACTGAGCTGGCTCTTACGTCCACACATGCCTAAACAGGAGAGTTAATAAGACACACGGATGAGGTTATTGCAGCTTTAAAAACTTAACCCGGTCAGGTGTTCAAAGGAGGGAGAATCAAAAGAAAGAGGAAGCAGGAGAGAGACAGGGAGATAAGGAAAAGTATATTTATTTACCTTTGTGTCACTACATGTTTTGAAAATCTTCTAACTTTCTAACAACATTTTAATAAAAGAATACATTCACTACTTAAAAGGATAAAACCTCAAGCCGGGAATTAAACTCAATAGAGTAGCATGCCTAGAAAACACTCACTAGGCTCTGGGTTTTATCCCCAGTATTGCGAAACAGAATGGGAAGAAGAGCCAAGCTCACACAATATAGCATCACAGAAACACAACCCTGACTCCTCAGGATGGTAGCCACTAAAAGCACAAATTAACTTTTCTATTAAAAATACTCTGCACTAAAGAAAAGTTTATTCCTGATGGTACAATTAGAAAAAAATTTAATGCAGAAAATAGTTAATATATACCAACATGTCCAATTTTCTCAACCACATGAATATGATACATTTAGGCTATTCAAAACACACCATACTTTAAAGGAGGCATATGGATCTAGAGGGGGACACAATTCATCATAAACTCATGTCCACACCTTACCATACACTTGAATACACAGAACACTGTGGAAGGCTACTTAAGATCTGTTAATGACAGTTTAATTCAAGTTTAATTCAAGTATTTGACGTGAGAAGGAAGAAAGAGTTTAATTCTGAACTATATTAAACTGTTTGTAATAAAAATTCTCTTTAAATCCTCCATACGAGGACTTAAGAGGTTTTTTAGAAGTCTTTTAGAAGTTCAATTTTCTTCACATCTTAAGAACTAGGAAACATGTGTTTCCTATTTTACTTTTGAATAAATTAAGGACAAAATTCTATCAGATTGGTCAAAATGTGGAAGCAACAAGCCTTAAATTGTGTGACTGTGATACCTAAAATGCAAGACAAATGCCACATGTTGTGTTGCCAGTTTTATGTCAACTTGTCCAGGTTAGAGTCATTTTGGAAAAAGGAACCTCAGGTGAGAAAATGTCCCCACCAGACTGGCCTGTAGGCAAGCCTAGGAGGTAATACCTTGGCTGAAGATTAATGTGGGACAAACAAAAGCATGCTTTTATGAATTTTTTACCTTACAAATGTTAGTCAAGGGAGAAGGAAAATATTTACCTGTTCAATCTAAGTAACATGGTTAAAAGGCAATATTTAAAACATTTGATATGGAAATATAGAGGGGAAAAGTATCCCAGTAGAGAGCCAAAGTATTTCAAACTGAAAGACTTGTCCCACTGTGTTTGACGCGAGCTAACTGACCCTCAGGACACATCAACAGAACTGTAAAGGCCAGGAGAGGGTGATTCCCTGAGGCATAGACATAAATAGAGAGACACAAGGACAACCAAGAAAAGAGAAACATAGTCCTAGATGTAGCTCAGCTAGTGGAGAGCCTGCATTCTGTCCCTAGAGCCTCATAAACTCAACACAGTGCCCATACTCTTGGGAAGCTGACACATGAGTATCAGACGCTCAAGGACATCTTTAGTTAATTACACACTGAATTTGAGGCTAGCCAGGACTACATGGCACCCTATGTTTAAAAAACAAGAAACAAAGACTATCAGAGCACTTTGAAGAGAAACTGACATGACACTAACCCCACCCCACCCTACCCTGTCCCCACAAAATGAAGATCTACAAAATGGTTAACAATTGAATTCAGAATAACACTCATAAAGAAAGAAGTTAAGTGAACGATAATAAAAGTAAAAAAATGCAATTAAAATTTCAGAAAAAAAACTAGAAAATCCATTAGTGATAATCTTTAAAATAAAAAAGAAATATTGGAAACTAAAAATACAAAAATAATAATAATAATACCCTGTGTTAGCATCCAGGCACACCTTGGCCCCACCCCCTTGGCCCTGCCCCCTTGTGAGCCTAGCAGAGTGCTTCACCCCTGTACCCATGGCAAGCAGTACCAGGCTCTGTGCATAGCCACAAGAGGTCCCTTTAAGAGACAAGCTCCCCTACTCCCACTCTCTTTCCCTCTTTCCCTCTGGAGAAGCAGTCAGGTCTTTGTCTGTCTCTGTCTCTGTCTCTGTCTCTGTCTCCCCTTATCTGTCTCTCTTCTTTCTCTCATCTCTTCCTTCCTTTTCCCCATTCCCTTCCCTTTCCCCCAATAAAACTTCCCAAGTAACCTGTCTGCATGGCGTGTTTGTCCCTCGCCTGCCATGGAATTCACCAGTGTGCCACATATCATAACACACTGACTAAACTAGAACACTTAATGAAAAACTTTAGTGGCAACTCCACTGGGCCAAAAAATAATAAATAAAAATAAAGGACACTTGAAGTTATGCAAAGGAACAAAAAGAATGAAAAAGAGCATCTGTGACATCTGTGCAAATTATGGGACATCACCAAGACAGGAAGCACTCACACCATGGGAGCTGTAGAAAGGACCAGAAAGAGAGTTAAGGAAATGATGCTGGAAACTTCTGGATGCCATCACTCAGAGACAAGAGGTGCAGATGTCAAATTCAACCAAAATGAGAGCATACCATGACATATAATACTCAAACTCAAAGAAAGAAATGTTCTAAGAGTAACAAGAGACACCTCTCTTTAAAAACGCTGCAAGGCTGCTTCAACACTGCCTATCAGAAGTCTTCTAGCAGAAACCTTGCAGCCAGCAGAGAGGGGGATGACGATATAGTCAAGTGATAAAGGAAATAACCGCCAATCAAAAAGGCTTTTCCCTGCAAAGTTGTCTTCCATAAATGAGGGAGAAATGAAAACTGAGTAGAATGGGATATGCACCTAAAATGCCCACATATGAGGTGAAGAGAGGAAGACCACAAGGTAAGACCCTGCCTCAAGGGCAAAAGGGGTTCACAACCACCAGCCTCGATTTACAGGAATTGCAAAGGAAGCTATTTAGAGCAAAATATAAATACAAATGGCTGTTGAGTAATAATACAAAACAAACGAAAATCAAAATCAGTGCTGCATGTAAACCAAACCATCTTCAGGGTACTCCAGGATTATAATGCTGGTGTTAAGGAAATCTCTTCTCCTTAATGAGGGTTCAAAGATCTAATTAATAACAACTATAGGCAAAAATAACATCAAGGGTCTAAATCACAAACTGATGCAAGTACTAACACAACCCGGAAAATGTAAGCAATGTGATCAATATTAACTGATTAACAGCTTGAAGCAAGCTGTTACATGCATACAGTGTTCTATTTAAGCCTCACAGTAACTAGAAAGCAAAATTGTTAGTTAATATACAGAGCAGAAATAGGAAGGATCCCAAGCGTACTGCTACATAGAACCATCCAACCTCAAGAAAGACAGCAAGGCAGGAATTAAAAAGTGGCATAAGACATCCAGAAAATAACAAAACGGCCATAATCTGTCCTATTTTTTTAAAAAATCATATTTAAATTTATTTATCTTATTTGTATAGGTGTTGTCCTCATGTATGTATGTGTATCGCATGCATGGTAACAAGGACACCAGAAGAGGGTGTTGGTTCCCCTGGAACTGGAATTACTCAAGTGGTTGTCAGCCACCGTTTGGGTGCAAACAACTGAACCAAGGTTGTATGTAAGAGCAACTAGTGTTCTTACCCACTGAGCCATCGCTCCAGCCCAAAAATTAGTTCCACCCAGCCACTTATTACCTTAGATGTAACAGATTTCAAATCTCCAATTCATGAAATGAAGCCACTAAATGGTTATTTAGAAAAACATCCCAACTCTATGCTTCTTAACAAGAGATTTACTTCACTTTACAGACTCAAAAAACCAAAACAGAGCAGGGCAGCTCAACTTACAACAGACAAAATATAAAAAGAGACACAGAAGGACATTATACAGTGGACAAATAGGTCAATTCATCAAGCAGAATAAAATAGTTGTAAAAATATATGAATCCAACAAAGCACCACTAAATATATAAAATATCAAAGGATCTAAAGACAGAAACAAACTGAAATATAATAGCAATGGCAACTCTAATACTCAGTGCTTTTGATAATAGATGATTCAGATGGGAACTTAGTAAGAAAACACTGGATTTGACTATCACTCTGAACCAAATGTAGCCAATAAACACATGGAGCACACGATCCAACAGCAACAGAATACCCACACACCCACACACCACCCCTCCCCACACACCCTCTCCCCAGTGCAGGGCACATGTTAGGGCACAATATAAAGCTCAGCCATCTTAGATGGAGACTGTATCTGTACACAACTGAGTGCACAGCAAACAAAACAGGAAACAATATCTGTATGCAATATACCCAACAAGAGATCAATGTCCAAACTATACAAGGAAAACTTACAACTCAATAGCAAAATACACTTAAGTAAAAATGGGCAAAAGACTCAAGAACCTCAAAAACAGCATACAAATAACAGTGGGTATATGAAAAAAAAATGGTCAACATTACACCTCCAAGAAATGCACCTCAGAAACACATGAGATACCATCTCACACCTGTTGGGAGACTACTACAAAAAATAACAATATGAAAAAATGCAACTCTTATACTCTGTGAAAATGTAAAGTGAGGTAGCCTCTATGTAAGAGTACAGAGAGTGCTCGAAAACATGAAGAATGGAACTCATGTAACTCAGTAATCCTACTATGCAGTGTTTGTTTACCTAAAAGTTCAAATAGGATCTCAAAGATTAACTAGCATGCCCTTTCACTACTACACCGGGGAGAGTAGTGTTTTCCAACAAGAGCAGGGAACAACCTAGATGCTCACTCAGAGATGAGTGGGTGAAGATGTGGGGCTGCACACACAGAAATCAGCCTTACCCAAGAAGGCAAGCCTGCCGAGTACAACAGCGTGGGTGAACACTGCCTGGCTCAACTTCCATGAAGCGTCTACACCTCAAGGCAGAGGTAAGGCAGACACAGGGTAGAGCAGTTGTGAGGGATGCAGGGAAGTGATGAGGACTGGACTTCGTGGGCATAGCACAAACAAGCTGCACAGACAAACATGTAGGCAAAACTAAAACACATAATAAAATCTCCTTTAAACATAGACAGGATCTGCCTATGCGTCCCCTGGCTTTCCTGGAAGCTGCTCCTAAAGCAGACTGGCCTTGGGCTTACAGAGGTCTGCCTGCCTCTGCCTCCAAGTGCACCGTTATGTTTGGCATAATTTTTTATCATAATGTGTTTACTAAGATTGTGGGAGTACATGAAGAAAAGACAAAGCTCTTTCTAGACCTCCTTCCCTTCTTCAAACAGAGCCAGTGGGGATCACAAATCCCAGGAAACACAAGAGACGGATGTCAATGGGAAATGCATCCTAGAAGGCTGCAGAAGTGGGTAATGTTGAGATCATAGGGTTTAATTAATAGTGAACTGTAGTGTAAGCACTAACTACGTCAACTCCTTTACTCTAACAACCTTACGTGATGAGTGGTGTTATTTTACAGAGCATATGAGGAGAGTAAGGGACTGGGCCACAATCTGAACTGCAATAATCAGGTGTCAGTCAGTTCAGTCTCTAGGGCCACCAGACTGGCCTCTGAAACTTAATGCTGCAGATCATAGGGACAAAAAGCAGCCAGTTAGTTCAGAACCCAATACACAATGTCTCTGTCCTCCTTCCCCTAGGGAGAGGCCAGGAGCCTGTGGTAATTACGAGACACTATGTCTGATCATAAGAAGTGGTGTTGTGAATTCATAAATAAAGAAGGGTCTAGTTAAATCCAGATTAAGATAACAACATGCATGAATATGCAGTAAGAGACACTAATTGACAATGAATTCCTTCTATTTTATCATGAACTCGGCAGGATATGATATCCATAAGACACACAGTATTATAAGAACCACCCGTAAAACCTGAACATTTCCCAGTGCCAACACAACACCAGAGAAAGACCGAGCTCCATCCCACCTATGACCAAAATGCTCACTGCAGGTACAAACTGAAAAGAGCTGTGGACTTTGTAAGTCTATGCATTCACCTCTCCAACTCCTGTCAGCCATCAGTCACCCCCTCTGAGGAGGGAAAGCCTGATGTTAGCAGCTCTGAGTCTGTTTTGAACACCAGTAGCACTGCACATCTGAACCAGATGTCCTGGCATCCCCTCTGTATTACACACAGACACGTGATAAGCATGAGGCACTGTTACAATGCACCTGCTATGGGAAGGCCAAGGACTACAAAACACAATTTGAATGCTATGATATTTGAAGGGAACAATCCATATAAAATGGGCATTTTTGAGAGGTGATACTGTGGAAGATGAAAATCATTTACAGCAGCCTGGGAGAAGAAAGGAGTTCTACATCCCACATGAATGCACCATGCCCACCATTGGGGGAAACAGCCCACCAATGAGAGATGCTCCACAGTATTTAACTTCTCTGTTTTCTAGTTTCATTTGTAAAACCAGGCAAATAATAGTATCTGAACCTCAAGGGCTGCAGACTAAAAGAACAATTCACGTAACCCACTCAAGACAGGACCCATCACATAGAAAATATTACTGAGGCCAACTGTCAACAGCATCGGCAGCATCACCTGCACTGTCCTCAGCATCTACAGGGAGCAGTTCCTTAAGTCTGCATGCATGGACTCAAGTGTGCCAGCGCTAAAGCATCGCCTGCACTGTCTCAGCATCTACAGGGACCCAGGTCAGGTCCTCTCCATCTGTACTGTTCTGGTGCTCAGAACATCTCCTGTCATACTCACTCTTGTTCTTTAAGTAACTAGTTCTCTAAACAAGGGTTTTTCCAATCAGTAATTTAAAACTGTTCTTTACCAACTGAATGTAACATAAGACTAAACCATTCACAGGATTTGTCAATAAAAATGTCATTTATCAAAAACACTTAGTACATGCCAACACAGTGTTTTGCATTTTTTTGACTGACATTGTGTTAGTTCATCAATCAGTAAAACTGGGAAAGTTTTTAGATTAATTTTACAAGCATTCTTTCTTGTCCCATGTAGACTCGGTACTCAGTGCAAATCCTAACAACCAATAATCAAATTGATACTCGTTCACTGTGGAGAATGGGTTCAAAATAAGATTTGGGCATAATGTATGTGTTGTGGAAGTGAAATGTGGCCTTTTCGTTTGCTGTTTACTCATTCTTAAATGACTAAGAGTCTACACAGTCATCTGAGTACAACACACAGACAGTTGGTCTCTGCGGTGAAGACTCGTGCTAACCTGGAAGACAACGGCCGGGAGGCCTGTGACTAACAAATACACTGCTAGGTAAACCGCGTCAGCACTTTGACTCTAGTCTCCCTCCCTGTAAAGTGAGAAGTTGAGTTAAATTAACTCCAGTTTTCCTCCCGGTCCAAAAGCTCTCATGGCTCTATAACCTATGGTTTTGCAAAAACTTTAAAGCTTGGATTCTTATTCTGTGATAAAGTGGGTCCTGCTGTTACCCACTACTGTCGCTAGATGGTGCTATGAGCACAGCTATTTCAGGTCCCTGGCAGAAAGCAGCAGCCCTTCCAGAAGGGTCCTGAGCAGCTGTGGGGCTGGACAATCCCTCCCAGTGAGAGCTCTCAAACCACTCCAGTGTATTTACCATACTTAGTCCCCACCTACGAAATGAAATAACACATCCACATGTCCCCTGTCTCAGTAATAATCAAAAGCAATCAAACATAATGCCCTCCAAGGAGCCTGCCCCCAGTTTAGAAGCATTAAAAGAAAATTAGCTTTCTTTTTTTAGATTTCAGAATGGATACTCAAAAATGAATACAGATGGTTTGGTTGCTTGTGAAATTAAAAAATAAGTCATTTCTACAAATGACTGCAAAGTGTCAAAATGTCCTTACAACGACAAATGACTAAAGACATCAACAAATCAAATATTGTTCTATCTCAGTTCACAGCAGACCTACAAGTTAGTCACTAATTCTAGATTAATCGTCCTGGTAATTTTTTATAATGGTAACTCAAAGCTCTCCAAAGTGAAAATTTAAACCATAAAAATATAAGCATGTAAAATTAACTTCTTCACAGTGGAGAGTAGAGAAGTAGGAAGAATCTTAAGGAAAGATAGACTCTTGGCTGAAAAATCCCTCAGAAGTAACTTCATTTTAGTGCATTTCCTTTTATTTGGTCCTTGGCCTTGATCCTATATTCTATTTGGCCCTTGGCCTTGAATGCTTAGAAGTCCAATAGTGCATGACCAACAAATTCACCTCAGAAACAGTTCTCCTTGACCATACTCCAAGTCCCACACAGAACAATGGTAAAGGCAACTTTGAGCAGCCAGCCCAGCTATGCAATGTGGCTCTGTCTGTTCCTGGGTCAACATGCTCTCTTTTAGGCGTGTGACAATGGAGGCTGTGCTATAGTCATAATTATAAGGAAATCTAATCATAATGTGATGGGAATTGCAGGGTGGGGGTGGGGAGTTTGCTTAACTGCTTCACACACACACACACACACACACACACACACACACACACACACACTACACATCTAGTCAGTAAATGTCCAAAATAGGGTGCAGAGCACAAGGTACAAAACACAGGGCTGAGAGCACAAATAGGAACCAAGCCCAAGACACCCAGAGTAACAGCGTAACACTTTAAGTAGGAGCACCATTAGCCTCTTTTCAGATAGAAAACAGAGAGGTTAAGTAACTCTGACACTGAAACCAGGGTTTCAATATCTCTGTGACACCCAAAGTCTCTGCCTCTGAGCTCAGGGTTTAAAGTCCTTAAGACAACAAAGTCTCTGCCTATCTTTTCCGCCCCATCTTGCCTTGGATGCTCATAAACTCTGTCTGTATTTAGCCACAGAGAGATTTCAATTCCCAGAGCAGGCACTGTTTTCCTTACCTTTGACCATAGTAATCTCCAGAGTCTTCCACCACCACTCCAGAGTGCTCCCAGCACCACTCCAGAGCAATCACTACTTTAAATGCTTCCTTCTCAGGTCCCTTCCTGGGCTGTCATTTAAGCCCAGATACAAGTTCTGTCGTGCTGCTCCGTGGGATAAACCTGACTATGTCTCTCTACCATGATGCTCCAAACTTTGTTAAAAGTATTAATTGATCACATCTGTCTCGTACTAACATTCTGACTTCCAATCACCTGGCAGATAGCAGGCATGCAGCAAATACATGTTCAGTTACTAAATGAAAAGCAGGCAATAGAAGGGGTATACCATCTGGGTCTGGATCTGACTATTGTAATGTCAAGAGAAAAAGGGAAGAAAAAAAAAAAAAAAGAATCCATCCAAATTAGAGGCCTGGCCTGTCGGCCCAGATGCTGAGTAGAAGTCTGAAGGCCAACACTGGCTCCCCAGCCCTGCTCCATTAAGTGTATGTGTTTGGGGAGTGGAATGGAGGGGGACGATGAATGTAGTCGATGAAAGCTATAATGAAGTCGCTGCAGAAGCTCATTCCGGTAGAAGATGTTAGCAGTGGAAATAGAAACGTGCTGAGACATATTTTGTAGACGGAATTGCCAGGACACGGTGAAAGATCAGATTTAAATCTTAAATGAGGAAGAATGGCGACAGGCTGCAGGCATTGAAAGCAGTAATACTGAACACGAGGTAGACCATTTGTCATGGGAAGGAGTAAAGTGGAAGTGGGTGGGTAAAACTCCGGGGCTCAGGATTGAATATATAGGCCTGAGATCCTTGTGGACCAGAGGAAGCAGACAATGAGACGTGCGTAGGCAGAAGACTGGTGCCATAAGAACTTGAATTGCATTGACTGGATGAGAAATGTTCAAGTACTATCACCCCCAAAAATAAGGTATTCAAGATCGCACAGCTAACCGGAAAGGCGGAGTCCCAAACATGGGTGGTCTAGCTCTGCAGTCATGCTAGCATTAGGGCTTAGTGTCCTTGGCGGCTGATTCCTCCACACCGCCAGTACCTAAAAGAAGGTCAGACTTTGAAACTCAACACAGAAGGGTGGCGAATAAAGTCCAGACTATGGTCCAAATGAAATCTTCAGGAAGTAGAGCCCCACTGGAGAAAGCGGGGTGTGGGAACTGAGGTTGTATAGCCTGGCCTCACTTCCTGTTCACTCTCTGCTTCATGACTGGGGACACAGTATGATCAACTTCCTCACCTTCCCTACCTGCATGCTGCACTGTCTCCGCCATGATTGTATCCCTTGAGCCATAAGCCAAAAGCCAGCAATGACATCTTCTCTCTCTTTAGATGGCTTCCTGCCAAGTATCTGGTCACCATAAATGACTACTGTAGCTCATAACAGAATAAATGGCTCCATAATGAGCAAGAAAATCAAATAAGTAAATCTCTGTCCCATTCCAATTTGAATGGCAACTTATACCATTGTACCTTTGAAAAAGAAGCTAACACAGTCTGTGCAGGCTTCAACTCCTTCACCTGCAAAAAGGAGACGATGATCACAGCAGTGACCACTCCATGGAACAGCTGTGCAGTAGATAAGAGCAGGCACCACACCTCCAGCACTGATCGCTGAGTAAGCAGTGGCTGAAGCTGGAGGTGTTATTACCCAAAAAGATGCTTTCCCAGAGGAAGGCAGCATAAATGCTATATTTGAAGCTTCACACTGCTTCTCTTTCTGAGAGGAAATAAATACTTGTACTTTAGAGATAGCGTTTTTCTTCCCGAGTGTTTCATAACAAAGCAGATTTATCATCTATAACATTTCTTTGTGCTTGACATACACAGACCAACCATGTTGTCGCAACTGGAAGTCTCACGCTGCACAACACAACATTGTGTGTGCATTCAAAATGGCTTGCCATGGTAGAGTCAAAGAAGCATCATTTCCTCACTAACTGGTCTACTCTCAGGGGAGAGGACTTACCAAGTCCCCCAACACACATCAGGACTTCGATAACTGTTGTCCTGATCTGCCTGGACATCATAGAATGTGGCTGCTCTTAAACGCCTCCCCAGAGCTTCTTCATCTACAGCTGCTCAGAAACTCCATGTGTGATCCTAAAACACACATGTCAAACATCTCACCAACAGGCACAGAGAAGGCACTCTGCAGTGGAGAATAAAACTGAGACAGGGTGTTCAACTCTTCCATGGCAACAGGAAATGAGATTTCAAAAACCAAATGAGAGGCCATGTGTGGTGGCTCACGCCTCTGATCCCAGCACTCTGGAGGCAGAGGCAAGTGAGTCTCTTGAGTTCTAGGCCATCCTGGTGTATATAGTGAGTTCGAAGACAGCAAGGGCTATATGGAGTGACCCTAGTTCAAAAATAATCAAAAGATGCCATTTTTTCCCCCTCCAAATTGACACAACCTAACATGACTGAACACAGCATGTGGATGTTAAGATAAAAAGGTATTCTCATGGGTTAGGGAAGTCTGGCATTAACATTTTTGAATACAGAGAGTCTCTTTAAAGTTAAAAAATATATATCCTAGTGACCTTAGGGACACTTATCCTAAATAAATAATAAAAGCTTTATGAAACCGTGCTGGAGTCCAGCTCAGCCGTAAAACATCTACCTGGTGGGTATGAAGCTCTGAGTTTGGCCCAAGTGCAATAGAGAAGGAGAGAAAGGAGAGTGACTGGGAGAGGGAGGGGGAGAAGGGAAAGAGGGAGGAGGGGAGGGGAGAAAGAAGAATGACTAGGAGAGGGGAGGGGGAGAGGAAAAGAGGAAGGGAATATGAATTCAGAGAGAAAGAGAGGAAGAAAGAGAGAAAAGGGAAAGTTAGGAAAAATGAAGGCAGCATGGAAAGAGAGAGCAAAAGAGAAAGGGAGGGAAGAAGGAAGGGAGGGAAAAAAACTCATGGAGTTTAAAGATATATGAAATTATTTAATATTAGCAATTCCTAGAAATCATCCAACTGTTTGTCAATGGCCTATCATTATGACAGAAACATTCAATAGCTACTTAAAATTCAGAAGCCTTCTTTCTCTTCCGGAAGTGTAAAGTAGTTCATAACAAGGCTGTGTCCCTGACAGAACAATCAAAGAATAAAAAGAGTCACCAGGCCAGCCGCGTCAGACACCAAGACCCTGAAAGGAGGGAACTCACAGAAGCTAGTCAGTCTATCCCAGCTCTTCCCACCAGGGGGCCGTCTGAAGCAGGGAGAGCAACAGGCTGAAAACACTGAAGAATCTGAGGGAGCCAACAGAAGAGCATGAACCAGGCGAGACATTCGACTAATTCGACTAATGCAGCTAAAATAAACCAAAACTTTAGACACATCAACACAGCCAGATCTGAAAAGTTCAGCATTAGTCAAGGCTATCCCAACCCTTGCACATGAGGACAAGAGAGTCAGTAAAAACAGAGCAAAGGTATTTGTTGGGGAAGGGGAATGACGAACATTAAATCTAGAGACCTGGAGACTGGTTCAGTGATGGGGGGCGGGGGTAACTTTGTCCTTTATTATTGCTGATTAGAAACCTGGCAATGATGGAGATCCCTGCATCCACCATACATAATCTCAAACCACTTACTACAGAAGCTTATGGAGAAAGTAGTAGAGACATAACTAAGAAAAGGGGGTTACCTGGTGTCTACTCCACACACTGTTTGTCTATAATCCAGAAAGGAGAAGACTGGAATTAAGAAATAGACAAGGGGGACAGGGAGACAAGGAGAGCACTGGTTCACCAAAAACCTGCACATTCTTAAAGAACGTTTAAGAAATTAAAGAACATAGTTTCCAAAGCAAGCAGAGACTTGGTGCTGGGAGGGCAGCAGATAAAGTTTGGGCCAGTGTTCTGGGGAAAGGTCTAGGGAAGAACACACAGCATCCCTCAGGGGCCTGTCCTGGACAGCAACACGATTCTGGAAGAAGCCACGCCGACAAAGACAGTGAGTTGAATGCAGATGGATACAGATGAGAATAGGAGTGGTGAGCTGCAACAGAAAGCATTCGTGCTGACAAGCATGGAAACTGTAAAAAACAAAAAGTAATGGAAGAGGGACATGAACACTCTTAAATAAATAATCACAGATATTTCCAATCCCAGAAGAGAGGAAGAATGGAGGAAGTGCCTTATGCTACAATGTAATCAGTGATGGGAAACAGCCAGCAACCGTCAGCACAGTAAATACAAAGAAAACACACAGTAAGTAGATACTTCACATCAACCAACCGAAAAGCAAGGTTAGCAGCCATGGATGAAGAAAGTTAAAAACAACAGAAAGATAGCAGGATGGCATCGCAAAGGTGCCTGAAAGTGCTCAGAAGTCATCATCAACCTGCTGAGAGAAATAATATTTAAAATCTGTGCCCCACAAAAATCCCCCCTCAAAAGCATGTCAGCTTGCAGTAACAGAGAAGGGGCTGGTGGCCACACAACTCCTACAGCAGAAGAGGACATTAAAACCTTGGTCAGAAGTAGCTATTATTTAACAATTACAGGAAACTATAAATCAAACAGAAGCCAGAAAAGAATGCACCACTGAAAAATGATAGAAGAAATAAGACTTAACCATTCCTGAAGGTGCCGCCCTGCTACGGGGTCACCAGCCTCCCAGGGTTCACAGATGGAGGCAAGAAAGCCAACAGCAGACATGCTTACAGCCAGAGAACAGAAGAACTGACACACTCAACTACCTCAACTGCAGTCAAATTCCTCACTGGCTTCTAGCATGAAGGGGACAAATGTAGAAAATCAGGCAAATGAGAGATCTACTTTGTAAACAGACTCTGGTATGGGAATGATTTTTCTGGGAAACCTGCTCAGAATCGGCTGGTCTTTAAGATCTTACTAAACTTTGGTTGTAAAATAAGCTGAAGGCTTGGCTTTGATTTTTCCACATTTCCTAGTTCAGAACAATACATGTGCACATAAGATGCAGCGGCTAGACCTAACTAAGGCCATTTGCTGGAAGCAGTGAGGCGTTAAAGCAATGCCCCCTCTGAAGGAAAACTGTTGGAAACGGTCATGTGCACCATAGATTGCTAGAATCTGTCTGTGGCTTGAGTCAACAGGACCAGAAAAGCAATCTACCACCTTGTGATACTCATTTTAAATACTAAGACAAAAGTCCTTCGTTCCAGTTGCCACAGCTCAGTCAAGGGATCACCCCTAAGCAGGTAGGCTCACTGTGCTAAAAAGATGAGCAGAATACATAGTTGGTCTTTTAAGGAGAAACTGAACCCTTCCTTTCCAGTATCCTCTCCCCTCATCCAGCGGCTTACAAGGCCACAGCCATGAGGCTTTGCCCCCTTTTCCCAATCACTCAGAAAATTGTAATTTCTTGCCAGGCAGTGGCGTTGAATACACCTTTAATCCCAACATTCAAGAGGCAGAGGCAGATGGATCTCTGTGAGTTCAAGCCCAGCCTGGTCTGCAGAGTGAGTTCCAGGACAACCAGAGCTACACGGAGAAACCCTGTCTTGAAAAACCAAAACAATGAAAAAAGGAAAAAAGTGATTTCATTTCTTCTTTCTATCACTTTTCTAAGTATGCTTTTCCTAACACGTTGGGCTTCCTTACTCTTTCTCGGAAGGCCCTCCCCACCCACACGTGGCTGCCTGTGAACCCTGTGGCTGACCAATGAGACAGCATGGTTTACTTTCCTCTTCTCCACTCCCTCCTACCCTCTCTGGGTCTATAGTTGGCGTGCCCTGGTTTTTATGTTTTGTTTTGCTTTGTTTTAAACTCTAACAAAACTGTCTTGAGCTCAGCCACTGAGCTCAGCCTTAAATTCTTGTATAAATGCAACTTTGAAAATCAAGAAGGGGGACCCCAATTTCCTCTATGTCATCTGGTGACCATTAAAGGACCCCAAATTTGCAGTAACACAAACAGAAAGGTGACAAAACTAAGTGTAACCATGGTTAATAATGTTTAAGTAAATCTAAGAGGCTTATCTTCTTCACATCAAAGGCAAAGGGCAAACAAATAAGAGAGCTAAACAAGCCGTAAAACATTCAGAATGTTAGGTGGCTTTCAAATTTAAAAAAAAAAAAAATTAATAAGAGACCCAAAAGACAAAATTAAGAAAAAGAAAGGAAGAAAGAAAGATAGGGAAAAGGAGCTAATTGTGGTGGCAAATGCCTTTAATGCCAGTACTTAGGATGCAGGTGCATTCTCTGTAAGTTCTAGGCCAACCAGAGCTACAGAGCGGCGCCCTGAGTCAAATAAATAAGCAAATAAATAAATTTACTTCAAAATGATCAAAGAATTCAAAAGGAGAAAAAAAAATCTCAAATATGTATGTGTCTAAAATAGACTTGTGAAGCTAAAACTAGCAGACAAGTTGACATTTATAGTGCATTACAATGTTTCAAACTCTTCTCTCCAAAAGAGATCAGAATAGTAACCTGAATGACACAATGAACCAACTCTTGTTTCTACAAAGCCATCCACTTACTGTAGAACATTGTCACCAAGACAGGCCAAGGGCTTCCCCAAATCAAATTCCTCTAGTTAGGTTTCTATTGTGAGAACTCCAAGACCAAAGTGACTTAGGGAGGAAGAATTTATTCCAGCTTTTACCTTCAGGTCATAGCCCATTATCAATGAAAGCTGGACAAGAACTCAATGCAGGAGCTGATGCAGAGGCCATGGATGGGAGCTAGTGCTGCTTGCTGGTTTGCTCTCCATGGCTTGCTCAATCTGCTTTCTTACAGCAGCCAGGACCACCAGACCATGAGTGGCCCTCCCTGCAGTGAGCTGGGCCCTCCCACATCACTAGGGAATGAATACTCGATAGACTTCCCTACAGGCAAATTTTCTGTGGGCTTTTTCTCACTTCCCAGTAGACTCTAGATTGTGTTGAGTTGACATAAGAGCAACCAGCACAATAACCAAAATTGTACAGAATACGTTCTCAGAACTTGCAAGAAGGTAAATTAGAAATAAGCAATGACATTAAATGAATCAAAACAATCTGTATATATAAAAGAAGAAAATTACAGAGGAGATTAGGAAACATTTTTACTTAATGACCATGATGAAACATCATATCAAAATGTTTCAAATTCAAATTATTATCTGAGCTCATCTTGGGAAACTAAAATAAAAAAAATAAAAAATAAAAAATTAGACTTCACAAAAACATTAAACTTTGTTCTTAAAATTAAACCTATTAAAAAATTAAAAGATGCCACAAAATGATAGAAAATACATATAGCTAGCAAGTATACTGGAAAGCATATATATTTAAGAAGGTCAAGAACCCAACTTAAGAACAGGCAAAATATCTGACCATACAATTCACAAAGGAATACACATAATCAAATAAAGAAAAGGGCAAACATTGGGCAAGAAACATTACCTGAGACAAAGATATTTTTCTTTAAAAGTTTTCAAACATTATTTTTAATGGTGCCTGTAAGTGGGTGAGGGGGTGCACATAAGTACAGGGGCCCATAGATGCCAGGAAAGGGTAACTGATTCCCTAAAGCTGGAGTTGTAAGGAGCTATGAGCCACCTGGCATGGGTGCTAGGAATGGACTGGACTCTGTTCCCCAAAGGAGCAGCAAGCCTTACTAACCACTGAGCCACCTGTCCAGCCCCAGGCAATATTCTTATATTGATATAATTTAAGCATCTGGGGAGGGGGGGCATACAGGGGAAGGGATGGGGAATTAGAACAGGGAACAGAATGGTCAAGTTGGGGGGGTGTAGAGGAAAAGCAATGAAAGAGATATCTTGAAAGAGGGAGCCATCATGACCTTAGGGAGAAATGTGGTGATGGGGAGATTCCAATGAATCCACAATAATGGAGAGGGTGCCTGAACTGGCTTTCTCCTGTAATCAGATTGGTGACTAACCTAATTGTCATCATAGAACCTTCATCCACTAACTGATGGAAGCAGATGCAGAGATCCACAATCAAGCACTGGGCTGGGCTCCTGCAGTCCAGCCAAAGAGAGGGAAGAGGGATTAAGAGCAAGGAAGGTCAAGATCATGATGGAGAACTCACAGAGACAGCTGACCTAAGCTAGTGGGAGCTCATGAACTCTGGACCAACAGCTGGGGGGTAATGTGCATGCATGTGGGTGATAGTTGTGTGGCTTGGTGTTTGTGGGGTTCCTGGCAGTGGGACCAGGATCTATCCTTGTATGAGCTGGCTTTTTGGAACCATTACCTATGGCAGGATGCCTTGCTCAGCCTTGATGCTTGGGGTGTGGGGAGTTCTTGGTCCTACCTTAACTTGATATTCTAGGCTTTGCTGACTCCCCATGGGAGGCTTTACCCTTTTTAAGGAGTGGATTTTGGGGGAGGGAGCCAGGAAAGGGGAGGGAGGGGGAACTGTGATTGGTATGTAAAATGAATTTTAAAAATTTTAAATAAAACATCAATATACTAGAAAGATAGCTAGTTATAAGCTATACAAAGAAATAAATGACAGAATCAAAAAGAGATAAAGAAAACTCTATAATCACAATGAAAGACTAGAAAGCTCTGTAATTAACTAGTTAGAGGGAAGAAAAACATGAACAATAAGTAATAAAATAGCTGAAGAATAATAACCTCTTAAATAAATAAAAGGGCTGAAACAACAAACTTGACAAAATAGTCATCCACAGAACACTGTCTACAAGAGCAGAAGCTCTGCAGGTACACCCCACCTTGCAATCTTCATCACACACTGAGACAGAAGTGTTCTGTGTTCACTCTATGTTCTCCACTCAGAATGTGAGCTACATGTGAAAAACAAATAGTAACCAAAATGACGACAAGAGGTCCAAAAACCAGGCAATAGCCGCCCCACCCCACCCCCACCTCCCCCCACCTCCGCCAAGATAATCCATGAGCAAAGAAGAAATCACAGAGGAAACAAGACTGCGTTTTTAAACTAACAAATAAGCTATCAACACCTGACAGGTAAGGATGTTCTTTGAGGCAAATGCACAGCCTTGAACACAGACAATCCCCACCTTAGAAGGATTCATCTTGAAATATGCCAACTTCCTGAGTGTGAGAATGAGAAGGGCATCCAAGAGAAACCACTCCTGAAAAATCTAAATTTCAGGCCCCTGTCTCTTATGGACACAGATATAACATCTAACCAAAACAGTAGGAAATCGATTCTAGTTGTTTATCAAAGGATACTAAAACTGACAAAATTCAGTCTGTTTCTAAAACAAAAGGTTAGCTTAACTTTAAAAAAAAAAAAATCATCAACAGATTGAAAGGGAAAAAACCATAGCCATCTCAATAAACTCAACACAAGTGACAAGCTGCAACATTCTTTCATAATTACTCTTGTACCTGACGGACAGCACCTGTGTGATCTGAATGAGGCATGCCCCACAGGCTCAGGCATTTGCACCCCGTGTAAAGAGGTCTGGGTGGGGCAGCCTTGATGAAGAACATGTGTCACTGAGCTTTAAGATTAAATGCTTGGAGGCACTTCCAGTTGGCTCTCCCCACTTCTTGCTCTATTTGAGATCTGAGCTGTTGGCTTCCTGTTCCTGCCCCCATGCCTGCTGCTCACCGCCATCCTTCCCTGCCAAGTGGATCTTATCCCTCTGAAACCATAAGCTCAAATAAATGCTTCCTTCTATAAACTACCTTGGTCATGGGATTTTATCACAGCAAAAGAAGCACAGCTAATACGGCTTCTAAGAAACCTTACAAGAACCATGAGAACTGATGTGAAAAACCAGACATTTCCTTCTTCTAAAGACCGGGGAAAACAAAGTTACCCTCCATCAGCTTGTGCTGACATTTCTAGACATCACACTAATAATAAGATGTGGAAACACTGATTGGGAGGGAAGGAAGGAGGGAGGAAAGTCAATTATATTTTTCACAGACAAGAAATTTAGTTTTTCTTTTAAAAAATTTATTTTATGTACATTCATGTTTTGCCTGCATATATGTCTGTGTGAGGATGCCAGATCTGTTGAAACTGGAGTTACAGACAGCTGTGAGCTGCCATGTGGGTGCTGGGAATTGAACTTGGGTATTCTAGAAGAGCAGCCAGTGCTCTTAAACACTGAGCCATCTCTCCAGCCCCCAAGAAATTTAGTTTTTCAAAGACAATATCTTAATATCAAACACTTAATAAATCAGACAAAAATATGTGTCATCCCCATATACAAAACCAAGTCCAAAGCATTATTAAGAATAATTAAAGAACAACTAAGTAAATGACCAACCATCGTTCATAGATGGGAAAATTCAGTGTGTCAGACATTGGCCAGCTACTCCATCAAATGTCCAGGCAAGTTTTAATGGTCATATAAATTAATGAGATCATTATAAAATGTATACAAGCATGCAAAGATCTGAGAATATCAAGTCCACATGGCAGAACCACCCTAAAGGACAGGGCAATCTGTAATAGTACCAACCCTGTTACAAAGCTACAAGGATCGTGTGCTGTGAAGAACTAGTCACAAGAGAGTGAATCTCCAAAAAGGCAATTAACTGCTATAACAAAAATAATAGTTTTTGTCTGTTCAGTCTCATGGAGCACAAAACACTTGACAGGCCAGTGCTTTCACATTAAGAAGAGCCCAAACACACTGGCTCTTTGTACCTTATTCGATAATCCCTTAATGCACAGAGCCTGATAATTCATTTGAGCCAAGAAACACTTTCACTTTCGCAAATATGTAATATCATTTACAGAGCCAAGTCCATTAAGATTCACAATGGGAAGTTTAAATAATACTGACTTTTAATAATTAATAACTACTCGAAACTCAACAAAGGGCCAAATAACATTGTAATCTAATACATAAAGTGTGTAGCTTTCGCTCATTTAAAAATGTTCCGTTAACAGTGATAACTCAGCTATCACAGGTGATTAAAACAGTAATTAGGGATGACGGCTCCTGCCCAACAGAGAAATAGCACAAAATCTGTGAGGCTCTGAAGGAGAGGATATAATTATATCACTAGACCCAAGATAAATGATAACTGGGTGTTTACTGGAGAACAATTACACAGAAAAATACAAAGAGCCGCTGGAGCGTTTCCTGGCTCTTCCTACCCCTGACCCACCAGAAAGACCACAAAGGAAAGCCATGCCTCAAGCTCCTCTCCCCTTCCATCAGCCTGAAACCACACCCAAAATGGGTGTGGTCACCTTTAAGCCCACAGACCGAACCCTACAAGGCTCAAGAGCGCCCCCCCTGGATCTCACAGATAGCCAAGTGCTACACTGACTTGCTTGTTCTCAGTAGAAGAAGATCAGACCCTGGATCCTGATGGCAATAGGAGTAACCTCCAGGTGACAGAAAACAGCTACACATGGTCTTATTTTCTCAAAACCCACTTGGATCAGAGAAACAAGGGGTATAATAGAGCAGAAGCAGCACTGACCTTCCAGAAAGCACACACAGTAGTAAGGGCCCAAGGTATTATACATCCTTACGTTTAAAATATATATTTCTTATTTTACATATCGACCCCAGTTCCCTCTCCCTCCTTCCCTTTCCCTACCCACTCCACATCGAGGGTGGTGCCTTCCATGAGTGGAGAGGAAATTAGGAGAAAGAGAAGGGGAGAAGAACATGTGGGACCAGAAAGATTTGAGTCAGGGGAAAGAATAAAAAAGAGATACCATAATGGAGGGAGCCATTATAGGTTTGAAGAGAAAACTGACTAGAGAAATGTCCAGAGACCTACAAGGATGGCCCTAACTAACAATCTGAGCAACAGTGGAGAGGCTATGTTAAATGTCCTTCGATGATAAATAATGAGATTGATAACTAACTTATATGCCATCAGAGAGCCCTCATCTACTAGCTGATAGAAACAGAAACAGACACCCATAGCTAAATACTGAGCCCAACTCCTGGAACCCAGTTGCAAAGAGGGAGGAGTGATAAGAAAAGGGGTCAAGACGAGGCTACAGAAACCCACAGAGACCACTGACCTGAACAAGGGGGAGCTCATGGACCCCCAGACTGGTAGCTGGGAAACCAGCATTGGACCAACTCAGACCCCCTAAACATGGGTCTCAGTTAGAAGGCCTGAGCAGTCTAAGGGACCTCTAACAGTGGAACCAGGATGTATCCCTTGTGCACAAAAAGACTTTGGGAGCACATTCCCCATGGAAGGATACTCCCTTAGCCTAGAGACAGGAGGGAGGGCCTAGTTCCTATGACAGATTTTGATGCTTTTAAAGTTTTTACTTGCATACCTCACGTCTATAAACAAAAGTTTCATGCAGGCGAAATTGCTTTCTAATAAAGATTTAAAACTTTTAATACATCCAATACAGCCAATCACAACTGCATAAGGAGAAGAGAGTTGAATATTTCAGTTACTAGTTCATTCCTTTAAGAGATACACTTGAGTATTATACATTTATAAAGAGTACTATGGCATGGGTGGGTCTAAGTAACTCCCAGGTGTCCATTGTGACTAAAGGCGTAGCCCCAACGTGGTGCTACATACAGGGAGGTGACAGACACTTTAAAGGGGAGCCTAGAAAGAGATCTCATATGTCCTTGCGCATGTGCGCTTGAAAAGGGACTGTACCACCTTGACTGCCATCTCTTTTTTTCTCTTCTCTGGTTCTAGACATAACCAATCTGCTCCTACACATGATCATGCCATAATGTACCGCCATCTTCTACTCTCACCAGAACTGAGCCAATGCAGGCATTTGACACGTGGGTTAAACAAACCTTTTATTACAATTAAGCTGTCTGCAGCATTTTGTTATAGTAATATAAAGATGAGTACTACAAAGAGTTGTCAACACAGCGCATGACTTAATGTTTGGCCTGTGCTTGTGCCACTCATCAATAGAACACATATTTACTGCCAATTGTATGAGGGACACTATATTTTCATCTGTTGATCACTTTACCTTTGCAGCAAGCTGTAGTCCAATTTTGTCGGCTTCGGCCTCCAATGTTCTACTGTATGGTCTATCAAACAAATACTAAGAAAAAGTAGGACAGAAAAAAACTCTATTAAGTGGATTGACTTCATGATCAAAGGAATTAAAAACTGAATGTTAAATTAATTTCACAGAAAATCTCGTATGAAATTTCTATCCTAAGATATGAAATGTAATGTGGCCAGAGTTTTCTTCCATTAAACTCTGCTTTAAACATGAAAATAAGAAGAGTTGGACAGATGCCTTCCTGTACAGCCTGTGCTGCCATTAGCTTATTTCATTTTCCATTTATAAGCTCCATTCCTGAAGAGAGAGCTGCCTAGGAAAGCATACTGGTACAGACTTAACTATGGCCAAGGAACATTAATTAATCTCACAGTTCTAAAGGGAAAGCAAAAAACTACAGGTATATATGAGAGCCAATAACAGTAGTAGAAAACCTTAGTGGTGAAATTAACCACAGAGGGGAGCCCCTTCTGTGATTCATTATCTTCATTTCCTTTTCTAAGTATTGATTAGTTAGGAAAATATATTTTTCTTCTAACTTAATTTAAAAAAAAATACAAGCAGCTATCATAACTTTAATTTTCCCAATTACTTGTATTTATAAGAATGTTTTCCAATTAAATTCTAATTTACAATAAGTAAGCACTAAAACTTTGTAGGAGCTGGATCAAGAGACAGGACTGTTGATAAAGGGGCTATTAATGCAGGAAGCAGCTTTTCAAACACAGCAACACATTTGTGATGGATGCAAGCATCCCACGCCATCGTTCACAGTATGTGAGCATGGATCATGGTTTCTTCCTCACTAAGTTACATCTGCTCTAGGATGGAGAACTGCATGGCTGGGGTCAGAACTCAGTGCACAGCCCGAGTGTGCATGAGTGCGCACCAATGAGTGTGCTAACCCAAAGAAGCTTCAGCTTCAACAGAAGAACTCATAGGGCCATATACAAAATGGAAATAGTAACAATAACTAATTCCACTATTTGCACAGAGGATTACATGGACCAGCAATAAAATTAATCATTCCTAGTAACAGAGTTCTTACTTTGTGCCAGGTACTATGTAAAGCACTGGTTCTCCAGCTGGTGTGATTTGTTTGTTTGTTTGTTTGTACTCTTAGAGACACTGTAAATGTTTGGAGATACAAGGTCATGGTGTTGTTACCTAAGTAGTCTCAAATACATGAACTCAAGCAAACTTCCTGCCTTACCTCCTCAAGTAGCTGGGACTATAGTTGTATGCTACCATGACAGCTCCCAGGGGCATTTTATAAATTATTCTCATATTCATTTTAATTATGTGTGTAAGTGTTTTGCCTGCATGTCTGTACACCACGGATATGCCTGGTGCATATTAAGGCCAAGAGGGCATCTAATCCCCTGGTTACAGATGGTTGTGAGCCACCACCTGGGTTCTGGGAGCCAAACTGAATCCAGGTCCTCTACATAAGTAACAAAGGTTCTTAACCACTGAGCCATGGAGACAATGTGGAAAGCAAGAACCATGGGAATCTACTGAGTAGAGGCTGCATATGCTAGAAAACCCACAATAGCAGGACAAGCCCCCCATTAATAATAATCTAGACTAACTGAAACATCAGTAGATCTGAGTTTCTGAGTTAATAGAGCCGTGGTGTATCATTCAGTCACCATGGTAACTAAGTGAATGGCAGGCAAGGGATGTGGGCAATTCCCTCTCTACAGTGTATCACTGCTAACATTTCTTGATGCTCCCAAAACAGGATGAGTGGGACACTGCAGAGAGAAAAACATCACTTGACAACGGGGTCAGTGAGGGCAGAAAGAATCCATACCAAAGGCATCCCTGTTCTCCAGTTTAGTTATTAAGTTGAAAAATTACGCTTAAGAGGCAGGGCTCATTCAGTATTTCAGAAGAAAAACAGCTACATTACCTTTGTCATCATCAATTCTTCCCATTCTATTATTTTTAAAAAGCATCTCCTTGTACACAAGGGGAAACTACATCAACTCTATTGACAGCCCAGCAGGTTAGAGCCAGAACAAAGTTCCAAATGTGACACACTGAACCTAACTGTTCTTCTTCTTCAGTTTGAGAACCATTGTTTCAATATGGCCAACAAGGAGGAAGAACACCATTGTCACAGAGATAAGAGAAGGACCAGTGACTAAGTTCTTTATTTCTTTCTCTCTCTCTCTCTCTCTCTCTCTCTCTCTCTCTCTCTCTCTCTCTCTCTCTCTCTCTCTCTCTCTCTCCCATAATAACAGCTAGGGAAAAAAATTAACTCTTTAAATTGATCCTTATGTATCACTGGACAGATGTAGAATTCATTAATTAAATGCTGCATGGGAACAGCACCTAAAAATGAAAAACTGGCTAAAATCCCATACCTGATTCCAACAGATGTTAACATAGTTCTGATACACGCTTCTTTACATGGATACTGTTGCATGTCCACTACAGGCCATCACAGACTTACCTCCTGCAACTTTGATTGTATCCACTGGCCCAGAAGTGCCAAGCTGTCTCGTGGACACACAGCCCAAATCATTGTGAGAAGAATCATACCAAGGAAATCCAGTAAGTGAGCCAGGCTAGCCTTTTCTGCCTGATAATAATAAAATGATGAAAACCACATTTAGTAAATGGAGACAGTGCATATTTATATGTTCTAGACACCATTTATTCACACTAAATAATTATGTGTGTCCAACTGGCCAACATGAACAAAGATCCAAATTTTTATATTATTTTATTATGTTTCTTTTGGTTTTTTTGTTGTTATAAAGCTGTTGGCCAGTGGCTAGAGCGTCTTATTGGCTAGCTCTGTCTAAATTATTAACACATAATTACTCATATATGTATTTCTACATGGCCTTATCTTATCGAGACCATCAGACTCGCATCCTCTCCTCCTGAGATCACATTGCGAGTCTCCTATGTTTCCCAGAATCCTCCACCTCTCCTAGTTCCACCTATCTTGCTTCCCTATTGGCCAACAGTGCTTTATTCATTAACCAATAAGAGAATATTATGGTTTTTTTTTTTTTTGTGTGTGTGTGTGTGTGTGTGTGTGTGTGTGTGTGTGTGTGTGTGTCATGGGCATACCACACCAGAGTACTAGAAGGTCACAGGAGTCAGTTTTCTCCTCCTACATGTGGGACCCAGGATCTAACTCATGCTGTCAGGCTTTGGCCAGAGATTTTACTTGCCAAGCTACCTCACCAATCAAAGACCCAAATTTCTTCCCTTGTGCCCATGCTGTCTCCTGGGACATCCCCTTTTCTTTGCTTACACACTTACGCCTTTAACATTTTACTACCTTTGCTGAGCTAATTATTCATTGTCAGAGACAGTGACAATTAATAAACTAGTTCTTCTATTAGTCAGTACAATGATTCCTCTGGTACAATAAGCCCCATTTTATAGATAATGATTGGAAATAGAGATTTTATGATTGCCCCAAATTCACACAGGTAGTAGTAAAAGAACCAAAAATTCCAAGCCGAGACATTTTTGATTTCTAACATAGATATTATATGCTATGCATCAAATAAAAGTACTTATCACACTTACATTGTTACATAAAGCCTAAATATACATAATAGATAATGCACTTAAGACAACAAAATTAGAAAGAGGATACAAGTTTGATTAAAATAAAGGTATTTTGGTGTTTATGACCTAATACATGAAAGTGTAACACACACAAGTTTTCGATTGTGAAAGTTTGGTATTCCTCACTGAGGGTTGGGTTCTGTGAGTTTCATACACACTCACAGCAATAACCAGAAAAGAGTTGTATAAAGTGTGTGTTCTGCCCAGTAATGTGTAGTGCAAATTAAATAAACAGGCTTATTCACCACTCACTAGGACCGGAGGACTAGGGAGTGTTAGCTCAGTGCTGATACAGACTGTAGCAGTCACTACTAGAATGGACACAACATGGCCGAAAACTAAAATCAGACCATGACCTTCACAAGATAATCTCTCCTCACAAAACAACAATCACGTAACAGTCATTAGCTGTAAAACAGTTACTGAATTATTTTACCATGAAAGACTGAAAGTCAAAATGACAGTGTTTATGAAGACAACAACCTTGTTATGGATTAATAAACAGTTTAACTGTTAATTAGTCTTAATAAAAATATTTTTTAAACTATGTATGTATAGGAAAAAAGGAGACAGCATAAAAGCCAGGTTTGACCAAAACTAAGACTTCCAAAAGACAAAATACTGTGTTGATAAAGAGACCTTTATCAAAGAAACAGTAACTGTTTTCCATCTTGGCTGCCCCAAGCCTCTTCCATTTCATCTGACGGCCATCCTGCCCCTGGAGGGTGGTAACCCTACACTGATAGGCACTGACTGGATGCCAGAAATCAAACCAGCTGAACGGTACCACCTTTTAAAGAGACAGCAGCCACAGCTGATTTATTTTTGCAGATATGATATGGAGATACATTCTTCTTGACCACAAAGAGAATGAATTTTTTCCAGGCCTCACAGCCAGTTTCATAACTGCCTAAGGTCATTTAACACTATATCCTTAACCTACTGTCCTACTATGTGCTCTGCCTGTTTAAGTTTAGCCTGCCTTTAAGAAAACAAGGTAACCAACCTTACTATGCCTTGAATTTCTAATGAAATCAGCTTTTATAACATAAGCTAGTGTATGGCTTTAATTTTAAATCATGTTACTTTTCCATGCCCTGACACAGAATAGTGTGTGTGTGTGTCTGTCTGTGTGTGTCTCTGTGTGTGTGTGTGTGTGTGTGTGTGTGTGTGTGTGTGTGTGTGTGTCATGGCAATCACTTACTGCCAGCAGCCAACAGACTGAAAGCGATCTTAAACAATAGATCTCCCATAAGTAACATACAAACTTTGGCAGCACCTACTTGAAACATTGGGTACTATTCTGGGTCAGATGGTGTCAGTAAAGTCACCTCTTCTCTTGTAAAAACCATTAAAGATTTCTGCTCAAAGATTACCATGTTTTCTGTGCTGTTCAATAAACACAGACCAAAGTCCTTTGTTAGGGACAGGCATAAACAGAGACACAGGCACAGATTCAAGCATACAGATACAGGCAACAGGGACAGATAGATCACACACATAAATGCCACAGCACAGGCAGATGAAAGGCACAAGGAAAGAAGAAAATTAAATTTGGGCTTACACTTTGTCAAACTAACCCAAGAGAAAGTTTCTGTCTCATCCATTAATGCATCACTTATCTATTGCTCAGACTTATTTGTGCCTATATTAAAAAGACAACATTTTTTAAAATTTTTTCATGTAACTCAAAAGAAATAAATCAGGGATGCTTCAAAAAGGGACAACTTTGGCCCGGCTCAAGGCCTCTAAAGGACTGGTAGAATTTTAAATGACTTTGGCAAGGATTAACACACCTTATAGTTTCCATTTGAAGTTAATAACATTTGCACTTATGATTTAGCATATTGTAACACTTTTACAAATATTCATCTACATGTTCTGGTTAAAAAATAAAAATAGCCGGGCAGTGGTGGTGCACGCCTTTAGTCTCAGCACTCGGGAAACAGAGGCAGGTAGATCTCTGAGTTCAAGGCCAGCCTGGGCTTCAAAGAGAATTCCAGGAAAGTCTCTAAACCTACAGAGAAACTCTGTCTCGAAAAACCAAAAAGATAAAATAAACTAAAAATATAGTTACCTTTTTTATTTATATGCACAAAAGATCCACTCACATTTCATTTTTAATGAATAGCAAGCAAAAATTAATACAAAAATATGTTTTATTAAAACCTCTGTGGCTACTGTTAGTCTTGTAAATGTTAGTTTCCTAACATATAAAGCAGGAGTGATAAATACACACTCATTAGTTCCTAAAGCTCTGAATGAGAAGGAACATCTTATATGAAACTCAGGAAACTATTCTGCTCCCCATTCAGGTGACACTGCATATCATATAAACATCTTTCAACAATATTCCAAGCCATCTACTGAAAAGAATGAAACTAACTTACCACTTAAATAGTGGTATCACTTTCCAACAATAGATCTCCCATAAGTAACATACAAACTTTGGCAGCACCTACTTGAAACATTGGGTACTATTCTGGGTCAGATGGTGTCAGTAAAGTCACCTCTTCTCTTGTAAAAATCATTAAAGATTTCAGCTCAAAGATTACCATGTTTTCTGTGCTGTTCAATAAACACAGACCAAAGGCCTTTGTTAGGGACAGGCATAAACAGAGACACAGGCACAGATTACGAGCATGTTAATATTACAGAAGTATAATTTTAATGTGAAATAATCAGAGGTTAAGACTAATTACTTTTTAGCAAAAGAGACAGATGATAAAAAGCACTATTTAAGAGAAACACTAATTATTCAGCATCATATATATACTAAAGACTGCAAAAGTCTCAAAACTAGCTAATCACATTCTTTTCAGGTACAGAATAAGGCAATTACATTCCACCATCAAAAGAAGAAAAGAAAATCCTGAAAAGACTGGGTTCCTTAAAGACTACAACTTGCTAATACCAAAGCAACATTCAACGGCTGCTCATCATGTGGGTACTCACAGCATGCCCCAGGACAGCATGTGCGATCTCATGGCCCAGAAGGAAGGAGAGCTGGTGAGTATCGGTTACACTATTCAAAAGCCCAGTGAAAACAAACACTTGTCCGTTCTGCACATGAAAAGAATAAATAATATAAGCAGTTAGCCCACAGTAAAGATTAAAGATATTAAAGCTTGCCACAAAAACATAATTTGCAGTATTTACTTACTGGAAGAACAAAGGCATTTACATCTGGGGAGTCAACCACATGGATCACCCAGTTGATCTCCGAGATCCCTGGGACATCTTGATTGCATTGTGTTAGATGATACACCACTTCTTTAACAGTCAGGTACCGGGGGTCTCTCTCCGGTAGCATGTCGTTTTTAAATTCTTCCATCCACTAGAAGATTTTGTAAAAAAAAAAAGTGTTGTTTAGGAGATTTTGCACTATAAAATGCTGATGCTGCTTCATGGGAAGTGTTTCATTTGACTCGTGCTCGCCATTTTAATTTCAAATTGCGCAAAAGGCACATATATTAGAAACTCACATTTCTAAATGTAAATTATCCACATAAAAGCAGTATAGTTTCTCACAAAGGAATAAGTTATAAGCTTTCCTCATATAAACATGATTCAATCCAAACTTTATTCTTCTTTTCTATTAATCTGTATGCAAGTAAAATGCTCAGATATTTCTGCCTTCCTAAGGATTTCAGAAAACAAAATTGCCTGGATAACAAAGAATTCACACTAGAAATTTCATATATAAAAAAGAACACTTGGGGCTGGAGAGATGGCTCAGAGGTTAAGAGCACTGGCTGCTCATCCAGAGGTCCTGAGTTCAATCCCCAGGGCCCACATGGTAGTTCACAACTGTCTGTAATGAAGTCTGGTGCCCTCTCCTGGCCTGCAGGCATGCATGCAGGCAGAACACTGTATACATAAAAAGTAAATAAATCTTAAAAAAAAAAAAAAAAAAGGAAGGAAGGAAGAAAGAAAGAAAGAAAGAAAGAAAGAAAGAAAAGAAAAGAAAACTGCAGGGTTGAGGATGTAGCTCAGTTGGCAGAGTGGTCACTCTCATAACATATGCAAAGCCTGAGTTCAAGCCTCAGCACAGCATAAACCTAGTGTGGTTACACATCCTTGTACTCTGAACGCTGGAGAGGTGGACCCGGATCATTAAAAGGCTGTTGTCTGCTGCACAGTAAGTTCAAAGCCAGCCTGGGATACAAAAAACCCAGTCTCAGGGAGATAAAAAAGAAAGAGACTTCCAAAGAAAATTAATTAATTTCATAATCCACTAAATGGAAGAACACCCTATTCTTAATATAGACTTGGGCTTTTACAAAAAAGAGATAGTATCTCTCTAATTGTAAAGTGTTTGATCCACACAGACTGAAAGAAAAATCACTAAGATCTCAGAACTAATGGGCAAATCATTTTCTTTATGATGATCCAAAAGCCAAGCCATCTCAAATATGAAAACATTTTTTTTTCTGATTCTATCACATATACTGAAAATATTAAGGATACTCTACAAATATTTATTTCCATAAAAGTACATAAATATATGAATGGATTTGTACATATGTATATTCTATATGTATACACATGGATCTGTATATATGTATAAATGTGTTTGTATGATTGGACATTTTTACCACTTGATGTATTGGTCTGTGAATCCAAACATTCTTATAGAGCTGTTAAAAAGTTCTCTAATTACATAGTATGCAAACTAGTGTTGTCAACTTGAAAAGGCTAGAATCATCCGAGATATGAAGGAGCCAGAACTGAGAAAATGCCTGTGTAAAAATACAAATATAAATAAAGTTGATAACCTTTTTCAGGGTGCATTTAAATATATGCCTTCATAGAATAAGTACTTAAAAGACTATATCAATTACCATTTTTAAAGAATAATTCAACAATAACAAAATGTAAAAGTCCTCTACTAGTCCTTCTAAAAGAATTAAGGGTCTCTGTATCTTGTTTTGTTGCCTGCCGCTGTGATAACCCCCATGGCCAAAAGCCACCTGGGGAGGAAAGGGTTCTTGTCATCTTACACTCTCAGGCCACACTCTATCATCGGAGGAGTCAAGGCAGGAAGTCAAGACAAGTACAGTGGCAGGAACTAAAGCAGAATCCCTGGGAGAATGTTGTTTACTGGTGCTCTCCTCACTGTTATAGTAAAAAAGTCATTGCTACCTGTGGTGTTTAAAAGAAAATGGTTCCCAAAGGGAGTGGCACTATTAGGAGGTGTGGCCTTGTTGGAGGAAGTGTGTTACTATGGAGGTGGGCTTGGAGGTCTCATATATGCTCAAGCCACGCCCAGTGTCTCAGTTTACCTCCTGTTGAATCAAGATGTTGAATTCTCCAGCACCATGTCTGCTTGCGTGCTTCCATATTGCCAGCTGCCACGCTCCCTGACATAATTTTAATGGACTAAACTCTGAAACTGTAAGCTGCCACCTCAATTAAATGTTTGCCTTTGTAAGTGTTGCCATGGTCATGGTGTCTTTTCCCAGCAACAGAAACCCTAAATAAGACATCATCAATGATAACTTTCCTTTGTCAAGCTCATGTATCCATTTGCATTAAACAGCTAGGAAGACCTGACTACTCTGGAGCCATCGAACATTCAACCAATGGCATTCAGCACATCCCTGTCTGTGGTAAATACTGGAATGCAATGATGGTCCCCATCCTTGAGGACACATGAGGGCGCAAAGTGTGTAATGTGTCACTCCTTAAGTTATTGTACTTCTCGAGAAGTTAAGATTGCTGAGTCACACCTTTGTTGTGCACTCAGAAAAACAGGTGATTAGGGTGGCACACACCTGCAACCTCAGCACTTAGGAGGCCAAGTTGAAGGGTCACAGGTTGAAGGCCAACGTGAGGCCACATGGCAAAACTCCGTTTAAAAAAAAAAAAAAAAAAAAAAAAAGGCAGAAAACGCAATAATAAAATTTTACAAGCCTAAATTGCTATTTGGAAAAATTACAACTATCTTACTACACTT
Organism: Cricetiscus sungorus; assembly: GCA_030556225.1. Taxonomy (NCBI): domain Eukaryota; kingdom Metazoa; phylum Chordata; class Mammalia; order Rodentia; family Cricetidae; genus Cricetiscus; species Cricetiscus sungorus. The sequence continues at coordinate 103,109,132 of JANBXA010000734.1, read as the reverse complement.
GACTTTCAAGGTATAAAAATTCTCACAACGTATTTACTTATTTGATACATTAAAAGTAAGCACTACTTTGCATGGAGTGTTAGTTGCTAAGATAAATGCACAAACCAACAAGGCTGTTGCTCTCACAGAGCTTAGCCTGATAAGGCAGATGGACACAGACCATGTTAAGTTCCCCTCGGGTAAAGAAAGCAAAAGAAAAGGAAAACCAGCATTGCCGAGCACGGAGCACAATCACAAAGATCCAGTTCCCAGCTCAGCCTGGTCTAGCCACCCTGCTTGAGCCAGTCTGGGCACCAAGCCAGGATTTCCTGAGCAGGAAGACAGTGAAATCCTGACAGCAGAGCCGGGGCTACCCGGGTGGGAGGAGGAAAGCCACTGCACACGTGCAAAGCCTTCCCCCGGTATGAGACCTGGGGGGGGGGGGGGGAGGGGATTAGTCGTGTTGTATCAAAAACTAAATGAAAAGCAGTGCATCTTCCGTATTTAAAGACGCCTCCTGCGTTGCAGTTCTCGCTGCTTACCACTTTGTATTCCAGGTCTGAGAGAAGTCTGAAGTGCTCCTTCCCCAGTAACAGCAGTTTGCTCCTTCCGGTCACAGGGCTCACTTCCAGGTGAGTGAAATAAAACACTACGAACAGCAGTCCAGAGGCACTCAGACCAAGGAGAAGCTTCCATTTATTCCTCTTCACGCTGTCTTTAAATAGCTCCTTCTTGTTAGGAGGAAGCGCTTGCCACCATTTCCTTATGCCCCTGTGACACAGCAGAAGCGAGAGTTGCTAAGTGCATGCTTACTTACATCCCAACAAAACTCCCATGCATGTGCTAGAATCTTCATGTTCCTCTGTACACGTGGCTTTTTAACATTCTTAGCTAAGGGATGAAAAAGCCACCAACTCTATAAAGCCACGCTTAAAAATCCTAAGGCTCATCTGAATTTCCCTCTTCGGCTAGAGTGAAGGCAAACACTAAAGTGAGGAGTTGTTTCACAACTACCACCAGCCAACGCTTACTATGAAGTGCTGTTCTAATCATCATGCACAGGTCACCTCATCTGCTCTTCCTAATAGCTTGTTACAGAGAACAACCTAGCCGAGGTCACAGGTAGCAGGAGGGAAAGTGGGGAGTAAAGGGAATGTCATTCCTGAGACTGACCGCTTAACCACTTAACACAGGTAATGTCCCCAGACGATCATCATGGGGTCATGAAGGATAAATCTGTACCTTTCAGCACTGTTCTTTCCACTGCACAGACTCCAGCTCAATCTGCAGTGCTCCAGCAAGGAACATGAGACGCTACCTTGCTATCTCGGCACTGACTCTGGGAGTAAGCTAGTAGAGGAGTAAGCTGCTCAGAAGCAGAAGCTCCACTACCGTTGCTAGAACATGAAGAGGGAAGGGAAGATCGGAAGCACCATAGTAAAGAGATGGACACCTTACAGATGCCACCTGGGAAGGGCCTTGCTGGCTGGCCATAGTCCTCTCAAGTGCTGGGCCAGGTCCCTAAACGTTTTGACAAGCTATGTTCTCAATAGTGGGTCAAAAAGAATTCCTTGTGCATATATTTGTCAGTCTTAATATTTATCACACACACACACACACACACACACACATATATATATATATATACATATATATCCATGTATACATGTAGAATTAAATACATTACAGAAGAAGTCATGAATTTTTAATAAAAGCAAACAGGGTTGTGAGTATGAAAGGAACTCGACAGCTAGGGGGAACAACTGTCCCCCTAAGAACACTTTATGAAGAGATGATTTATTTGCCTTCTTCAACCTTCATGAAATAAGGGAAAGGGGACTGAAAAACAACCACTTAGCTATAAAGTAATTATAAAGGACTACCAAGAGAAACACAAGAAGGACACTTTGAGAACAGAATGGTAGAAATGAGCATTAAAAATGAGGATAAGTTCGAATCCCTGATTATATGAGTGAAGACTTTCATTTTGTGTTTATCACCTAAAATTCCACAAAATCAAAGGCAATGTCCCTAAGTGCTGTTGTTACACACATTGTTGCCAACACTCCCCATTCTCCCTGCCATTAGAAATGAAATCTTTCAGAACCATCTCTAGCAAGGAAGCTTAAGGATCACTCTTCTGTACAGTAAACTTATTTCAAGATTATTAAATCACACATAACAAGACTGGTAGAACTTACCTTTGGAGACTCAAATTTTGAGCTGAATATGGTATAGGGGAAGGTTTCTTTAAAAGTACCATTTTATAAAATACCAACATTTAATTATTAAAAATTACTATAAGTTGATACAAATGTAAACATAAAAACTTTATAATGCAAACGTCACCCTTGTTACCTGCCCACAATGATGGCAAGGAGCTTCTGTACTGGTTTCAGAATGAGCAGCAAGAAAGGGACTGGGGCGGCCTGAACCGGTGGAGACGTGTGGAAACTCTGGGAAGCTCTTACCGCAGGGCAGCTCAGAGGATGTGGGGATGCAAGAGCAGGGCTGCCAACCACTTTCCTCGCTCCTCGTCTTGGAAACGAATCACCCCACACAGTACGTTTGTAGGCAAGCACCCCCATTTCCTGGCTTTGGGCATTTAAGAAGCATCTTGATTTTTCGCTAAGGAGAGTCCTACAGAAATGGAAGTTTCCAGGTAGTAAAGTCACCTGATGACACTGACTGACAGTGTGAAGTCCCCAACCCGCACTCCCTACTCGGGTCCTTTGAGCTTGTAGACAGCCTGCTGGTGGTTTCCACTGTCTCCAGTTGGCCAGGGAATTCACTCCAGGGAGAAAATGGTTTCTTGCAGCATACCGCAGTCCATAAAGGAAGCTCATTTTGCTCTTGCTCGGTTATCTAAATACAAAATATAGAATGTGGAAAATAAGTATTTATAAACTGAGAATGTAATGCTTAAGAAATGAAATATGTGCCAAACATCTTGAGATAAACGCCAGTATCCTTTTAACAGGATGAGAAACCAAAGGAGCATGCAGTCATGCACGCACACTCACATTAGTACAAGTGAATCTTTTCACTTCATTAAAAAATTAAATTAAATTAAATTAATGAATGGTTTCATTCTATTGCGGGGAATCTATTTGATCAGAAAATCATTTGGCAGGAATGAGAAATAGCTTTGTTAAAACAACAACAAATTTGTATCAATTGACAAATAAGAATATAATGGAAGAGCCTAATTTACAAAATTCAAATGTATTCTTTCAAATAAAACCACGAGACTTAACCAGGCATAATAGTGCATGCCTTTAACCCCAACACTTGGGAGGCAGGAAGTTCTCTGAGTTCGAGACAACCCTGGTCTAGAAAGGGAGATCTAGGTCAACCAGGGCTACATAGGGAAACCCTGTCTCAAAAAGGATAGAGACTTTTGGCTGTAGTCAGGATGTAGGAAGAGGGACTTCAATGACAGAATACATAAAACAAGGGTTTCAACATACTTGGCTGTAAGCAATGAAGGACAGAAAGATGGGAAACTAGACAGGCACCTAGGACTGCCCCAGAAAACCGCCCAAGCTTCTAAAAGACACACACACGGGCAGGAGAGACTAGCCCCTTAACTGGCCTAACCTGACAGTGTGAAGCTGGGAGCTCCTATGGACCAGGTCTCTCCCTGGATCTTATGGGCACAGAACAGTACAGAGAATGCAGTGCCACTGAGTACTAGCTGGTCACGTGAGTAAGAAATCTCCCTGAAGCTTGGAAAGAGCCATCATTACAGGGCACCATTCACAGGTCAGAGTGCGCTGCCTGCTCCCATTGATGGAAATGGGAAAACTTGGCATTTGTAATTCACCGGAATTGGATGAAAGAGTCTGGCCTAACTGCTCTGAGAGCTGCTCTGCCCCAGTACTGAAGACAAACACCGGTGGGCAGCTTCCCTCCCAGCTTGCCGTTAAGATTCAGCTTGGTACAATGACACTCAGAAAGATGAAGCTGCTTTTAATAACCACATCCCAAATTTCCTTCAAAAACAAAAAAAAAAAAAAAATTTCAAGAATCAAAATTACCTGACACTTAGCAACACGCAGTTTACAATTTAAAATTACCAAGCAAGAAATTAGATGAGAAGAAATTATTAATCCAAGGAAACTAATGCCTAAGTAATACAAACAGCAGTATTAGTAGACAAGAATATTTGAGTCATTGTTTTAACTATATCCCATGTGTTAAAAGCAACTACAGAAAAATTCTGAATGTGTTTTATACAGACACAGAAAGCATAGTTTTAAAAGGCTATCATCAACTTCTAAATAAAACCACAAGATCGAAGATGAAAAGTACACTAGGCGACATACAGCAAATTGGTCATGGTGGAAATAAGGACTTGTGAACTTAATGGCCAATCAAAACTAAAGCAAACTGACAGGAAATGCAGGAGGCATCAACGAGATAGCTTAATCGTCTCATGGCTAGAGTCCTCAAATGAGGCAAGCGTGGATAAGAGGGAAAAAAAAAGTCTCAAAGAGGCAGTGGCCAAAGCTTGGCCAAACTTACAGAAAGCTGTAAACCTACAAAGTTCAGTGAACTACACAGAAAAACACAAAGACCATAGACCTGGCACAAGGCAGCATTCCAGCTACTTCCACAGCCCTGGTCTCTATCCTGCTGAGGTGGGGCACCAACTAATAGCCTCCATCTTCATAGCTACAAGAAATGCAGTCAGTCCCAGGCCCTTGAGTTATGGCTTTGTTTTTTCATCTAAATGCCTACAAACTGTCCAGCCTCTCAGACAGGGGTTCCTTGTGTTCCTGGTTATAACAATCATATATGACCTTCGTGCACCCACCCACTCAGCAATCTTAGAAAAAGAATTCCTTTTGTTTCTGTAGTCTCCCCTTAGGTAAGAATCTGGGTTCCAGTCTCCAGCATAGTGGCCAGTGTTATTAAAAGTACCTGCTTATCTAAAGTTAAGTTTCAGTGCTTGTACTACTAACCAGCTCTCAAACCTCCATCCTTAACTAACTGGGAACAACTCCTAAGCACAATTAAAGAAAAAAAAGTCACATCTGACATCTTAAGTAAAATAAATGGACCCTTTGAAAATACAGATTACCATAGCTCACTCAAGAAGACATAACTACTTAACACTCTATAGTTTGAACATGTGCAAACCACTGGGCATTAACTGTACATCAATCAACCATTTTTGAAAGGTACTGAGAAGGGCTGGGAAGAAAGCTCAGTAGGTGAAGGCACTTGCCACCAAGCTGATGACCTGAGATCTATCCACATGAGTGGAAGAATCAACTCCTTCAAGTTGTCATGTGATACCCATACATGTGCTATGACATACACATGCATATAGACACACAAAAACAGGTTGGGAGAAAAAAGACAGAATCATCAAATGCATTGGATAAATACTGCCATTCAAAAGAAAACATCAGCCTCAGAAGTGTAAGTGAGACAAATGGGTGAATCTGAACACAGATTTGTTGTTGCAGGTAATTACTTTTTCTAGATAATAACGATACAGAAGTGATTATCTCATTCCTGACACATGTGACAAAGTATCCATCTATGAAAGAAACTTACTTCCAAGTCTTCTTGTAAATACATACACACCCCCACACAACTGTACTTCCACACACATTTACATACACAGAATGCTGTACATACCAACGATTATATCTATATGGATCATATGTATGTTCCTTACATTTCCTTTCAAGTTTTCTAAATGCTTAAGATCTTATGGGGAGGTACTGTAAAACTAACTTGAGCAATATGGTATTAATACCTAAAAAGATGTTTCAGAACTGTCAACTTTAGTGACTAGTGTTGTCTACTTTGACAATCTGAAAGTTATTAGACTGTACTTTTATGTAATTTGTACATTATACCTTTGTGTGATTAATCTATAAAGTGAAAATGAACCCCATGGTAGCACTTTTTGAGTTGCTACCAATAAAAAATGAGTAGAGTCAACTTAACCTATTAATAGCTTGACATTAACAAGATACTTTCCATTGCTGTTCATTTGACCACACTGTGACACTCTGATACTGTGTCAATAAAGTTAAACTTGGATCAAGGGGCAGAGCCAGTGACTTACTGACAAGAATTGACCATATAGATTTTGGAGAACAAAGGATACAATAGAGAGATGAAGGAAATGGGTGAGCTTAGAGAGATTCATAGGCCTTTTTGATTTGAGTAGTGTGGGAAAAAAGACAACTGGTCTCTCCTCAGCTGCTTCTTTGATCTATCAGGGTTTTACCCCAATATTTGACTCCAGAGTTTTTACTGATAATAGAACAATTTAGATAAATGCTTCAACTTTCTAGAATTTTTCCTTCTGTATTGCACTAAACTGAGAAGTATGATGAGGAGGACAATAATGATGATGATTATTTATGCCTGAAAATGATTTCAAACTTGTAGCCATGTGTCATGTATGGAAAAGTGACTGAGAACTGCACTGTTAGGCCTCCTCACCATGCAGACAGAGTGCTTCCTCAGACCTAGATGACACAGGTCATTCACTCCAGGTGCTCTTGACACACTCAAGAGATGCAGATAACAGATGTATGGGACGGCTGCTGGCACAACACAGACTCCTGTCTTACAGTAGCTCTTTTTAAAAGTAGAAGCAATACCATCTATGGTATTAATAGAAAGCACATCATTACCATTAGCAAGGACTACGTGCTATATATAGCTGCAGGTCCTGTATGTGAGTAATACCGTAGACGGCTTTAAGATAGATACTATGTCACTAGGCAACAGGAATATCTGGGATCCATAGTTACCTAATAGGCCCATCCTCATGTATTTGAACAAGTCATTGGGTTCTTTGCACGCTAAGTGGTATGGAAGTGGTACAGAAAGAACATAAAATGTAGTCCTTATTCTTGTAGAGGTGGCATTCTAATCAAATGGACAAAAGTGAGTTTAATGGAATAAAATACATAAAATTTATTAATGCCATGTGCTCTGAAAAATAAAAGAGTAAGATATTCCAGAGCAGTGGGCTAGCTACACAAGGCAGAAGCCTCTCTCATGCCATTTAGGTAGAAGAAAAAAAAATGTTGCACATAGGAAAGAATATTTAAACTTTTTTTTTAACTAGAAATCAAATTACAAAAACAGCATGAATACATTTTCTTTCTTTCTTTCAAAGCTGATGACATTCTGTCTGTCCTAAAGCTTTAACACTTGTGTGGTCATAGGCTCAACTTAGAGACTAGGCCAGCAGGTCATGTTAATTCCTTTGGCCGTTGGGCTCAAAGCCAACAGTAGACACCATACCACAGAGACAACTTCACATTAAGCATATCTAGCATAGGAATACAAAGAAGGGCTGGAGAGATGGCTCAGTGAGTAAGAGCACTTGCCACTCTTCCAGTGGTCCTGAATTCAATTGCCAGCAACCATATGGTGGTTCACAACCATCTATAATGAAATCTGGTGCCCTCTTCTGCCATGCAGGCATACATGCAGGAAGAACACTGTATATGTAAGTATGTATAATAAATAATTTTTTAAAAATGAATATAAAAAAGTGTGTACATAAAGTCTATAGTTGGTGCTGCAGTAAACCAAGCCTATGCAAGCTGGACCATGAGGAAAAGCTCTGCGAGTGCTTGCACAGACAGGACAAGGGAATATACCCATGGGAAGTAGGAGACTATGGGGATGGGGGAGGAAAGAGGAAGAGGGAGGGAGGGGAGGAGGGATAGGGGAGGGAGGGAAAAAAGAGGGGGTTGGGAGGCGCGAAACTGGGAGACAGGGAGACTACCCACCGATGCGTTTGAACTCATGAATGCATTCTATTGTGTTCTCTGAGACCCTGCTGTGCCTTCCATATCTGACTGAGCTTCAGAAGTTCTCTAAAGTAACTCCTTCTCTTCACCCAGTGTCTATGTCTTACAAACAAATGATCTCAAAGACGTTTTCACAGTAGGAGGCAGCTGCACAAGGTCATGTACAAGTTAATATTTCCATGTTATGTGTGTCACGATGCAACCTGACACATGTTCCTGAGACTAAGTTCCAAACTATATATACTGGATCAGCCCTAGGACTTTTAACATCCAAAGTATCAAAGGCCACTTTAAATCACTCCTGCCAATCCACCTTACTGCCTCAGCCCAGTTTACCCTGGGTTCTGTGACCTGCCTGCAGATTTTACTATAGTCTCTAACATCTCTGCTTTAGCTCACTACCAACCCCTCCTCCAAGCAACCTAAAGCAAATCAGGTGGTTGCACACAGCTTTAACCCCAACACTTGGTAGGCAGAGACAGGACAATCTCTGTGAAGCTAGCCTGGTCTACAAAGCAAGTTCTGGAACAGTCAGAACTGTTATACAGAAAAACCCTCCATCAGAAAAAAAAAAAAAAAGAGAGAGAGAGAGCAAATCAACAGCAGAAATCTAATCCCAAAAGAGTTACACCACCAAAGACTATATTTTTAATTAAAATACAGAGCTCTGACCCACAACAACGAGATATGCTAACCTAAAACAGCAGTAAATTCTACCTGCAAGTGCCTTGAAGCTAGAGCAGGCCTGTACTCTAGCACTTGAGTCATGGACTGTTCAAGATTACTTAAAAACAAGACTTCATGTACAACAGGTTAGCAGGAGGGGTAAAGTCGAACGTCAAAAGCAAGATTGCATACAACTTGCTGCAGAAATGATATCTGTGCTGTCCAATATGGCAGCCCTGGCACGTGGCTAGGTGCATCTGAGGAACAGAATATGTAGTCTGCTTCATTTTTTTTTAAAAGTCAGTAAGAGGAGTGGTGAACCAGTGGCTCTCACACTGAGCAGTTCAGGCTTGTGTGGTAGATGAAGAGAAGCTTCTGCAGAGCCAGAAGGATGTGAACACAGTCACCCAAAGGAAGTCCCACAATGTAACAGAATCGGGTCTTTTGTTTGTTTGTTTGGCCTTTTTTGGTTTTTACCAGACAGGGTTTCTCTGTGGTTTTGGAGCCTATCCTGGAACTAGCTCTTGTAGACCAGGCTGGTCTCGAACTCACAGAGATCCACCTGCCTCTGCCTCCCGAGTGCTGGGATTAAAGGTGTGCACCACCACTACCCAAATGTTTCCAATGTTTACAAAAGCCACAAGTTCAGATTTTACTGTGCAATTCACCTATTTGAAATGTTGCCAGCCAAATTAATAAAACTTGATTATCTTAACCAAACATTCCCCTATGCCACTTAGTTCAGGATTGCTTTATTCATTAATTCATTATAGAATGAGTGAATGCTACATGTCAGACCCCATCCTGTGTAGTAGATAAAAAGCAGACAGAAGAAGACAAGAATCCCTGCCCAGCCTGTAAAACCAGTAAAGATAAGACACACTAATGGATACAAAACTAAATCTAAGAAAAGACCTACGTGTAGTTTAAGGGACAGAATGGTGGTTATGAGGGATCCAGTATTTCTTCTTTCTGGACAGTTTAAATTTTTGCAAGGCTTATTAGCTTTGTAAACACCAAGCCAGGCAAGCACTTTTGTAATTATCATTGGTTCTCTACGAGCTTCAATAAACTTCCTGATGTTGCTTGCTTCCAGCTTCCCAGTTCTCAAGCACCCTTTCCAAACCTACTTCACCCCTTGCTAAATTCCAGAATGTCTGGTTTACTGACACCCCTCACAAGATAAATGCACACTGTCCACACTGCTTGGCTCTGCTCATAATGGGAAGGGATCTGCTCATTTCTGAGCAGGTGTGAACATCTTTAACATAGTCTACCAATAAACGGTACAAACAAAAGCCACAAACGCCAGGTACATAATTAAAATCATCATTTCTACCACTAGTGATCACGTGCCACCCAGAATAAAAACAGTAGCTGTTAATCTGTAGCCACTAATTAATCCTTAAATGAAGTTTTTTTGTTTTGTGTTTGTTTATTTTTAAGGAGGAAAGAAATCTATACCTTTTCAAAGAGCCAATCACCACACTGAACAGCACCTAAGAAAGGACTGGGGTTGCCAAGTGCTCTTGGAAGAACCATGGCGGACCAGCAAACATAGCTGGCAGGCAGACTTGTAGGATTAGGAAATTAATGATGTGTGAAAATTAAACAATTTGGATTGCTAGCCTCTAAGAATATTCCAAACCCTTAATTCTTCAAGTGCCATCCATCTTAGAATGAGCAAGTAGTGTACTCACTGGCACTCAGGCTGATGTCTGGAAGACACTTTTAACAACTCTCACTGAAAACGACTATTTTTTTCTCCAGTTTCTATGGAAACAGCTGTCAGACTGGCAAAAATAGGACATGCACTTTGAAATAATCATCCAAGCTAAGTACATGATGGACGGTTTCTTTAAAATAAAAAAGTTATCAGGCTTGGCTCTTATGTTTCCAAATGTCACACTGCACTCCTGAATGCCGGCTGGGGATAATGGCTATGAACCTAAATCCTTTAAGAGGGGGGCTTCTGAGACCGTGAGAGTCGCTCTGGGGCGATCAGTTCCTATGAGGCTATCAACTCCTAAATGTGGTATATTGATCTCCCGGGACTAACGTTTCTGGCTGAGGTTTGCCCCGCACAGGTGCTCCCTTCCCTGTCACACCGCAGGTGACATGTAAACAATATTTAAAAACGACCCTTGAACACAAGTTTTTCAGGAAATCCCTGGAACTGCTCCGACTGTCCTGATGCTGCGAGCTGCAGCAGGAGCACTTGTCTGCACCAGGACGAGCGGCGGGACGGAGAGGAGACCCGCACAGGCCAGGCCAGCGACACCGCAGGAGGAAGCGCGGCTCAGGCGGAACCCAGCACCGGCGGCGACAGGCAAGCTACCAGAAAGCCCGCCACCCCGGGCCGTTCGTGCCGACCCCGGCAAGGCCCATGCCCAACGCAGCCCCGAACCCCTGCCCCAACTCCCCATCTCCACCCTCCCTGCCCGGCTCAGGGAGAACGCAGAGCCGTCACCGTGAGCACGCACTCTAGCCGCGACCTGAGCGGGATCCAGCGGCGAGCCTCTGCGCAGGCGCACACCCTCCCAAGCCCCACTTCCTCACTTCCTGCCCTTGGGACTTTCTGGACGGCTTTGGCCCCGCCCACGTGGTCGGGCTCGCGTCTCCATCCATCAGCGGTCCCTGGAAGGCTGAGTCCCTTGCGGACTGTAGTGTCACTGCACACCCGTGTGGCTGGAGGAGGATACTCCGGGATAAGCCACCTGCCAGGAACTGCACACTTACTTGGTACTCGCCATGGCTATGTTGGATCTCCGCAGAACCAGTTCTGCCCCAAAGGAAAGCGAATCCAGGGGCTGCTGGAAGAGTGGGGGGCCGTGATTTGAAGCTGCACTGCCCTGCACTGGTTTGGATTATGGGTGTAACATTAATTCTAGCATTCCAATTCAAGGCACTCATCCCTCAGTCCTAGGGTGTAAAGCGATCAAAATTGAGACTAAAAACCGGGCGTGGTGGCGCATGCCTTTAATCCCAGCATTTGAGAGGCTGAGGCAGGCTGATCTCTCTGAGTTCGAGGCCAGCCTGGTCTATAGAGCGAGTTCCAGGACAGCCAGGGCCATTACACAGAGCACCAAAAAGGAAAGACAGATTAAATATGAAAGACGGTTTCACCATGATTTCTGTGGGACACTAAACTTGAGGTCAGCAGCATCCATGACAACAGCTTCTGTAGTGACTTAAGACGAGATTTCATTGGGGGAATTGTTTGCACAGGGGTGTGACTACTGGAAGGCTTGGTTCCATAGGAGCTGTAGCTAGCCACCACAGCTAGCCATCACAAAGGTGATGCTTTGTGGACATATGAATTATTCTGTTTTCCTAATGGCCTGCCCGAGAGACACATTAAGGCTAGAAACACTATTCAGGTATTCGTTAATTCATTCAACAAATATTTATCCAATGAGTGGCAGCACTGTGCATGGTAATAGTATTAAGACCAATATCATATAGTCACTATAATGAAAACATCATGCAAAATGGTGCTTGAGAACAGTGGCAAGGGAAATGAATGGAATGCACCCCAGAAGAAGGCATCAGATCGTGAGCCACCATGTGGTTATAGGGTGTTGAACTCAGGACCTGTGGAAGATCAGCCAGTATTCTTAACCATTGAGCCATCTCTCCATCTCTAACATTTGTCACTTTCATATGTTAATCGTTCTTAAAGAACTTTAGCTCTTTTTTGTTGATTTTCTTTTTTATAGTATAAGGGATTTATTTTGCTTGCTTACACTGTTAGTATATAATAAGTTGCTTGAGTATGAATATACATGGGTGCTTGGTAATAGTTTGCTTTTCACCTGTTATACATAATATTTAATCATATAAGGGTCATGGATAACATGTTGGATTTTTTTTTACTTGTATTCATTGTAATCATTCACTTGGAAAAAAGAATGTAACCACATTGTAATTTTTATATTGCTTGAAAAATTGCTGGGGCATATAAACTGTAAAGGGGAAAAAAATAAGAACTCTAGAAGGAAAACATCTGGAATGGGAGAATAAGAAAGAATAAAGATAGAATAAGGAAGATACCAAAAATAAAAAGAAGGAAAACATCAAAAATGAGAGAAGTAGGAGGAAAACATCAAGAATGAAAGAAGGAAAAATAAGGAGCGAATGCAAAAGAAGATAAAAGAAAAGATCTGAAGGAAACCATCAAGAATGTGTGACTGTCTTTTTCCCTTATCTCCCTCAGATGAAAAGATTCCCTGAGCCATGTGCTGCTGGAAGCCATGTCCAGCTTCTTTTGTGTTTGTGTCTCAAGACAGGGTTTCTCTGTGTAGCCTTGGCTATCCTTGAACTCACTCTGTAGACAAGGCTGGCCTAGAATTCAGAGATCCACTGCTTCTGCTTTCTGAGTGCTGGGATTGACAGTGTGTACCACCACCACCCAGCTCCACCTTATTCTTATAGATGGATTCAGACAAGTCCATTGGGCACTCAGTGGGGTGCACAGAGAAGAACTGACACTTCAGACAAGAACTTTGACTAATTTCCTGATGAGTCTGCAGTATACTTTCCACAACAAAAGCTCAGCGGCAACATTAAGAAAATCCACAGCACCCTGAGAATTAACACATAACTGTTATATTTAATATTACTACATTTTACAGTATCTTGTTACAAAACAAATAGATGAACTAGTTAAGTGAATAAGTAAATACCCTATCATATTCCAAAGACAGACCTGGGGGTCATAAAAGCTCCCTGTTTTCTTCTCCGGTCATGACCACATCAACTGCATTTTTTTTTTTTTCTCTGATGGTAGTGCTTCACCTATGAGGCTACCAGGGCAGGGAATTTTTGTTCTAAAATTCCAGGTCCATCATTTAGAATTTGTCCTGAGTAGTTTTATGTGATCACTCACTTGTAAATGTGAACACACATGGACAGCACACACAAACACATAGCCATGTGCCTTAGTTAGGGTTTCTATTGCTGTGAAGAGACACCATGACCACAGCAACTCTTATAAAGGAAAAACATTAATCGGGGATGACTTAAAGTTTAGAAGTTCAGTCCACTAACATCATGGCAGGAAGTATGACAGCATGCCGACAGACATGGTGATAGAGAGGTAGCTGAGAGTTCTACATCCACATCAGCAGGAAGACAGAGTGAACCACTAGCCTTGGCTCCACTTTCTGAAACCCCAGAGCCTCCCTCCTAGGTGACTCACTTCCTCCATGCCCTCAATAATGCCACTCTTTGAGTCTACAGGACCAATTTCATTCAGACTGCCACATTTTGTATAAGGACAGACTTAAGAAACAAAGACTTTGAAGCTTTTATTCATAACTATCATTTGTCAGACTTTTAAAAAATCTTTCATTTCATTTTATGTGCATGGGCATTTTGCCTGCGTGTACCATGTACATACCCAGTTCCTGCAGACAGCATTAGATATCTTGGAACAGGAGTTACAAACAGTTACGAGCTGCCATGTAGATGTTAGGAGTTGACCCTGGTCCTCCAGAAGAGCAGTCAGCTCTTAGCTGCTGAGCCCTCTCTCTAGCCCCGCATGTTAGTGTTAAGATGACCTGTTATCTGATTACTTCCTCAGTAGGGTTACACAATCCTTAATCCAATGTCTGGACTTCAAAAACACAACTTGTCACATAAATGAAGTAACTTTGTGAAGTTAGGCACAAAGACACAGTGCCTAACCTGATCAGTGCTAGTCCTTAAGCCAGTGAACAGGTGTCAATAGCTCAGATTTAAAATAACTATTGTTTTGTCTAGTTTTAAATCAGAAAAGAGAAGCTTCTGGGGGGAACCTTGGGCTTTTGTTGAAAGAGGAGGGTACAAGCAGAATGGCAATAAATCTCATACTTTAAGATCACAGCTATGGTTATTGATTATTCTATATTTGAAGTCATTAGGTCTCTCTCTCTCTCTCTCTCTCTCTCTCTCTCTCTCTCTCTCTCTCTCTCTCTCTCTCTCTCTCTCTCTCTCTCTCCCTGCATCAGTACACAGCCTTTTCCTCTTACACACACATAAATCTGGATGGTTCTGCTTCTTACTGGGGCCTTATTGCCTGCAATTTTCATATTCAAAAAATTTAACATAAAGGTATTTGACAACCATATATACCCATCATTTCATGTATACTACAGCATCAATAAAAATCTCACCATTATCATTTCTAAATTAGGACTATCATTGGAAAAGAAATATATGACTATTCATCTAATGAAATGATTTTAATGTGCATTTTTTGTTTGTTTGTTTGTTTGTTTGTTTTTGGTTTTTGGTTTTTTGAGACAGGGTTTCTCTGTATTGCTTTGGAGCCTGTCCTAGATCTCCCTCTGTAGGCCAGGTTGGTCTCAAACTCACAGAGAACCACCTGCCTCTGCCTCCCAAGTGCTGGGATTAAAGGTGTGAGCCACCAACACCCAGCTTGATGTGCATTTTGATCAACAGAAAGCAGTTTTAAGTATCCTTACTTTTCTGTCACCTTTGACTATTAGAGAAAAAAAGAAATTAAAAAAATCTGTTTACTTTCTATGTCGGGAAAGAAGTTCCTTTCAAAATTATGTAGCAAATGCTAATTTTTGTTGCTTAGCAAAACCTTCATATTGTGAAGCTAGATTCGTGACTCAGTGTCTCTTGCACAAACTGCTCTTACATAGGACCCAAGTTCAGTTTCCAACAACCATGTCAGACAGCTCACAGCTGCCATCACCAGAAGAGTCTGGTCTGTCTGATGCCTCTGGTCCCTAGGGGCATTCATGTGTACATACACAGACATGTGCATAATTAAAAACAATTTTTAAAATACTTTTAGAATGCTTATAATTCAGTGGGTGTTGTTCTAGCAAACAAGTAGTATTTAAGGATATTAAGATTTTTAGGAAGCTTATTTAATAAACCCCATAATGCCATTTTAATAGTTTTTAAAAAGTTAAGAGTACCTGTTTATAAGACAGCATCAGGTATTTTACTATATCCTCCAAGCACTTGCTTTCACATGCATTTTAATCCAGCATGATAAAATAGTAATTTTATCACACAATTCAAAAATGAGCCAGGCAGTGGTAGTGCACACCTTTAATGCCAGCGCTGAGTAGGCAGAGGCAGGTGTATCTCTGTGAGTTCAAGGCCAGCCTGGTCTACAGAGTGAGTTCCAGGACAGTCAGGGCTGCACAGAGAAACCCTGTCTCAAAAAAAAACAATGACAACAACAACAATAATTTAAAAAAAAAAAGTGGCTTCAGAATTTGCTAGTCAGTTATTGTAAGACATATTAGGAACAGATGAAGAAGCTTTATCTATGTTGTCTTGGGCACAGAATGATGCACAATTACATGGAAACAATTACCATGAGCACAGACGACACAATTTCATTAAATCAAAGTGTACTTTGTCAAACAAAGAAGAACTATTTTATCTCTGTTCTTTGGGTGAAACAAGACTAACTCTTGAGGGACCTGTAAGGCTGCCTTTCTGTTTTCCTGTCACTCTAAGGACTCAGGTACCTTTCAGCTGGTGGTTGGCCCTTTCCTGCTCTGGGAGTAAGGACAAGGAGCCTTCTAGAAGGAAAGCTCTGTGTCCTTTCTTCTGGATATGGGCATGATGCTGTGCTACATTCACCTGTCCAGTGCCCTGGCCCTTGCATTTGAATGAGTTTGGCCTCTATCCTTCCATCTCTCAGGCTTATCAGAAGTGGGTTGCTGTTCTGGTTGTTTGTTTGGTAGATGGATCTGGCCCAAGGCACCTTCGAGGACAAATACAATCATTTGAATCTGAAAGATTTTAGTTTGCAGAGCAAGGATGTGGAAAAGGGAAAGGAAAATAATTCTTACAAGCAGAATATAGAAAATCATAAAGAGTGGATATTGACATGGGAGCAAAGAACAGATATGAGAACAAGAAAGTTACTCTGGTGATGGGGCTAGTGGTTATGCTAGGCTGATTCTGTAAAATAGGGCTAGTAACTGAATCATCAATCTTTTGTGAAATAACTGAAGTGAAGTCTCTCCCAGGTATTGGCCCACAACAAGGAAATAGGCCCCCAACACTGGAACAAATGGTCCCAGATGAACAGCACTGTTTGGGTCACTCCTGGCCAACGGACAGTCTGGGGACTTTCCAAGTCATTCTATGGTTTATCCTTTGAATAAGAACAGGTCATACCTGGGTGATCTCTCAAACATGAGATCATACTTTGTAATCAATCACCTTGTGCCCCATGCATGTATGCTGATTTGTGGTTTGTCTCTATAAAAAGGAGCCTAAACCCTTTGGGGAGTGTGCAGCTTTCCCGGAGATTGCTGTCACCCGAGTGCACTCATTCAATAAACACCTCTTGCTTGTTGCATCTCCTGGTTTTGGTGTTTATGTCTCTGGGCTCTCCCACAGTCCCATCAGAACCCCGGAATTAGGGTCCAACAAATCCATTTTTCTGTTTCTTTTCTTTATTCCTTCAGATCTCAATTGTTGAACACCAGCAGCTGAGTCTGTGACTTCTGAGGTCCCAGCTGTGCTATTGCCGTTTTCTATGAATGTCAGACAGGGGTTGACCAGTGAGTGAAATGTTAGCTCAGAAGAGCCTGATCTTCAGGGCTCTGGTTGGTGAATTTTCTGAAAGCCTCAATCATTTGAGAGATGGGGCCGGATTTTCTTCCCTTGCTTGTTTAATCTTCCTATTTTATCATTGTTAGCATGTTTCTAAGTATAACTTTTCATCCCTGTGATGAGACTCTCCCTCATCATCCTACATCTGTGCACCCTGCTGGGGTGTGAGAATCCCAGTCAGGGAGAGCCTGTAGAGTAGGCAGATGGTCATAGGGACTTTGACCAAATAGTTTATCTACATGCCTTCTAGCTTACTCCTGGGTCCTCTATTCCCCACCACCACCCCAGGGGCACACAGTAGGAGAGTGCAGAGAAAAGTTTATCAAGAATTGTAGCAGGATTGAGAATCCATTGTTCTCCTTAACCTGTGCTTGAAGATCCCCAGAGCTGGACTCAGGCATCCAGACCCTGTACAGTGCTGGGCCTAGCTGTAAGGATTCAGGCAGTATGCTGGCCTGCCCTGTCACCTGGCAGAATGCATTCAGGCAGTACCCTGGTCAGCATGCAGGTGCAAAGGATCCCTCTGCCCACTTACACTCTCTTCTCTTCCCACTCCCTTTCCCTCTCTCTTTCCTGCTGTTCCTCTGGGGCAGACAGGACTTTTTCTGTCTCTCCCGTTCTCTCTCTGTGTGTCTCTTTACCTCTTTTCTCTTTCCTGTGTCCTCCACCTTCCCTTTCTAATAAAACTTCTCACTTAAGCTCTGTCTGCCTGGCAGGTTTGCCCCTCCACCTGGGTCCCCCTCCCCTGCTGTGGAATCCACCAAGGTCCCCCACTCAAGTCCCCCCACAAGCTTTAACATAACACTGGCCTACCAGCCTCTGCTCCTGTTTGTGTCTTTCACTTTTGTCTCTGGGACTTCTAGAACTCTGAACTCCCGTTTCCGGCCAGGGACAGCCCAGAAGGATAGATGAAGGTTTGTGAACCCTAGTGGAAAAAAACATGAAACTGCCAAGTGTGCATGTCCAGGCACGTCAGGCAACAGAATCAGCCTTGACGTCACACTTCCATCCTCCCAGGTCTGACCACACCTCTTGAGGCCTTGTGTTTTTCCCTGCCAGTAGGTCTGGTCCCGCCGCCACGCCAGCCCCAATAACACGCTGAGACTCTGTATTTGATATAAATACTGTTGGCCAGTTCCTAATTTCTTATCAGCTAGCTCTGTCTTAATTATTAACCCATTTCTACTATTCTAAGTATTTCCACGTGGCTCATCTTACCGGCCAGAGGCTGGTGTGCAACCTCTTCCATGTCAGCCGGCAGGGAGGAACAAAGAGTGGGACCAGACCAGTGGCAGGGGAAAAACCTGCTCGTAACAGCCTCGTGTACCTGGGACGGGATTACATGCAGTGGAGGTGAGGAGTGGCTAAGTAGAAGGGAGTGGCTGGAATCTCAGATAAATGTCTGATGACCTTCCCCATGCTCTTCTACCAGCAAGTGTTAACAGACCCAACCTTGTTGAGGGTCTCCTGGGGCTATCACCATGGCTCTGATTTCAAGACGGTAGTGACCACGCCATGCCTGAGGAATGGCCCTCCACAACGGGATTTGTAAATACACAGTAACATAAGAACAACTGTGAGTATAACACAAAATGAGTAAGAACAATGGTTGTAGATATCCTCATTTATAATCACGTTTGTTGTGACACCCAAGGGACAAAAACTTTTGTGGCCATGCGTGTGTGTTTGTAGTCACACATATGTGCACATCAGTGAATGTGACGTCCAGGGACGCCTTAGGTGTTGGTCCTTGGGCACTTCCCACTTTTTTGTTGTTTTGTATTGTTTGGAGACAGGGTGTCTGAATGGCCTAGAGTTTAACCAAGTAGCCTAGATTGAGTGGCTGGCAAGCCCCAGGGACCCATTTGTCTCTGCCTCCCCAGTGCTATGATTACAAGTGGATGCCATTGTCCTTGGCCTTTTTGTTTCTTCCTTTCTTTCTTTTATTTTCCAAGACAGGATTTTCCCTATCTGTAGCCCTGGTTGTCCTGGAATTCACTCTATAGACCAGGCTGGCCTTGAATTTACAGAGATCTGCCTACTTTTGCCTCCCACCCCCACCACCTGACTTGCCCTTCGCCTTTTTCACATGGGCTTGGTACTTTTCTCAGCTCTAGTCCTTGATTTTGCAAAGTAAGCACTTTACTGACTGCCCCATCCAAGCCCTGAGTGAGAATTTCTCCCCTAAAAGAAAGACTTTACTGAGTTTGGAGCAGACCTGAAATCCCAGCGCCTAGGAGCCTGCAGCAAGAAGATTGAAAATTTGGGACTGACCTCGACTAGATAACAAGGTCCTGATACAAGGAAGAGGGAAGAGGGAGAGAGGTTTTCCTAGTTCTATAAGGAACACTATTATAAAGGGTATCAATCAGGTCTCAGCAGCAAACCAAAAGAAAGATATCTGAAATTAGAAAGTGGCTTAAGCATTGATTAATCATTTCCACTTCTGTGTAGAAGCAGTTTCACAGATCTACAATGAGAGTAAAAATGGCAGGAATACAAGGTAAAACAAAATGTGTGTCCTAGAGGAAGCTTTCTCCTGTTGACTGTTTATCCTTGTTTGTGCTTGGCAAGCATTGCACAGAGCCAGCCTCCTCGGCCTGAGAAGGGTTCTTCTGGGAGCTGCAGCATAAGGAACAACAGCCTGACTTCCAGCCAGAAAGGGAGCTCTTTGGGAATGATTTTGCAACTGTGGTCAGGAGATATTTGGTGTCATTTCAAACCATATTTTGTTTTTAATTTTCAACCGTCTAAACTTGGGTATACTGCCACCAAGTGGTGGGATCTTCTTTATGAGCTCTCTGCTTTTATAGTTTTAAAATTCATTTGATTGTACTCTACAGAAAGGGTGGGGGAGATAGAAATTGTGTGGGGGAGACAGAGTCAAAAACAGACAGAGACAGAGAAATACACATTTAGTGTATTTGGGTCCCTGTGGCCACATCTGTCAATGCCTACCTATACCCCTTCAATCTAGTCCTGAGGACACCTGCAGCTTTGCTAAAAATTCCTTTACATGCAACAGCATCTTGCAAATCACCATGGCCAAAATACCATTCTTGGTACTGTTTCCAGTCAAGCTTTTGCTGTTCATTGTACATAGTTTTACATATAATAGAGTCCAGCTATTTATATGGGTGTCTTGT
The DNA here is from genome assembly GCA_030556225.1 of Cricetiscus sungorus. NCBI lineage: Eukaryota > Metazoa > Chordata > Mammalia > Rodentia > Cricetidae > Cricetiscus > Cricetiscus sungorus. The sequence goes on along the minus strand of JANBXA010000734.1, from coordinate 103,088,944 downwards.
ATGGTAAATATAAATTGAGTTCATGGGGTTCATACATTGGCTATGAGTGTGACTAGCAATCTCTCTCCATTTTTTCCTTTCCTTTATTTTTAGGGTGGTGATTGAACTCAGTTTCACCACTGCTGGGCAGGCACTCTACCGCCGGGCACCCCACCAACTTGATGACTATTATAGGGCATACAGAAATGCTCTTTCAGAGTGCTTGCCCTTGACATGGTCTTGTCATTAGACCTACTTGTTTTTGTTTTTCCTATTTTGATGCATTCTCAAAATGTTTAACAAGCGAACTCTTGATTGAAATTTTAGTTCATTTTATATAATATTTCCCCTATTCCTGATAAAAATACAAGCTGTTTCCAAGGTACTTATCAGTCTGTAATTCTGTGTTGAGTGATGTGTGTGTGTGTGTGTGTGTGTGTGTGTGTGTGTGTGTGTGTGTGTGTGGTCTTTCTCTCTCTCTCTCTCTCTCTCTCTCTCTCTCTCTCTCTCTCTCTCTCTCTCTGTGTGTGTGTGTGTGTGTGTGTGTGTGTGTGTGTGTGTGTGTATTCATGTGTCCAAGGCTGTTACTTGGGTTTATATAATGCTGGACTGATCTTATTATATACATCAGATGCTTCTTGGTCTTTTGGTAAAAATGGATTTTTTTTTTAACTTCATAACTAATGAAAAGAATTTTTCATTGAATACTCAAATACAAGCTGCCAATTTCAATTCAGACCTGCAAGCTGCATATGAGTTTTTAAGCTTCTTATTAAAATTTTCTCCATTTCTGTGAGAAACACAAAAGGAAGAAGGAATTGCAGCAGCAGGTGCAAAGCAACTGCCCTTAGTCCTCCTCTCTAGGTCACCTTCCCTCTTCGGGCTCTCTGTCTCCATTCCTTCAGCACAAGTTTTATGAGTATTTTATGAGTTGCTTTGGCTTTAGGTGACAAGAGCATCTGGAGTGAAATGCCTTGGAGAGTAAGAATGCAGGTCTCAATCAAGATGGGACGCTCTGCAGATGGTTTCTATGGATACAAGATGCATTGTTACCTTAGCTAAGTGGGGAAAGGAAAGCAAGCAAGCCAAAAGACAAAGGTGTGCAGACCGCCTTGTTTTGAGGAAGCACCAGCAATAGAGAAGCCCAGCTGTGCTGCATTGTCCTGTGGTGGGAGATAGCTTTCCCGTGGCTCCTGAAGGTGGATCTGGGTGAGGACCACATTTGGATGTGATGTCATGGGAAAGCACATTCTACAAGGACGGAGGTGCAGGTGGAACCAACAGGCTTATTCCGGTTCTTTAGCAAGCTTTCTCAACTTCATTTCTGGCATTGGCTTCTCATTAACACATGATAGGTGAGTGCGTGAGGGGTTTCCTCCACTCCTTTCCAGGGAACGTGTACTGCTAAGGCACAAGAGGCAGGACACATAAACAAGGCTGCGTTAATGGTTGAATTTCCTACTTGCTGAAGCAGAAGCAATCTGGAATAGCTGGAAGGAGTTCTATCAACTCTTGTGGCAATTATGGTATAATTCCAGGTTGGCCTAGCACTTCTTTGAATCATTATTTGATTAACCGTAGAAAAGCATCTCTCTCCTACGTTAGCCAGTGGTCAGAGGATATCTCCAGGTCTTGCCCTCCTACTCAAAGAGCTGAAATAAATATTCACACAAATTTGTGAAAAAAAAACAAGAGAGCAAACCTATAAAACAAATGGGTCAGAGCTTCATTCAGGGGTGACAACATAACACACAGGCATTCAAGGACCCCGATTACTGTTTGAGGCTTCCTTTTGTGGGAGTCAAGAGAAAGCTCTTGATTGCTAAGAGGTCATAGAGAGGGTGGTTCTCTATTTTGATTGACACATTGAGTTATATAACCATGCACTGGCTCGTTTTGCTTGTCAACCTGACACAAGCTAGAGTCGTTGGAGAGGAAGGAACCTGAGTTGAGGAAATGCTTCCATAAGATCTAGTTTTAAGGCATTTTCTCAATTAGCGATCAGTGGGGAAGGGCCCACCCAACCACTCAACCACCCAGCCCATGATGGGTGGTGCCATCCCTGGGCTGGTGGTCCTGGAGGTCCATAAGAAAGCAGGGTGAGCAAGCCAGGACAAGCAAGGTAGTAAGCCACAGCCCTCCATGGCTTCTGCATCAGCTCCTGCTGCAGGGATCCTGCCTGTTTGAGTTCCTATTCAGACTTCCTTCAGTGATGAACAGCAATGTGGAAGTGTAAGCAAAGTTAACCTTTCCCTCCCCTGCTTGCTTTTTGGTCATTTGTTCCGTTATAGCAATAGAAACCCTGACTAAGACACTTAGTTTCCACATACAAGGAAAGGTCCTGGGCTGTCAAGAACTAGGAGGTATGTGCATGATTCAAGCCAAGTAGAGTCCCAGGCTGCTGAATTAACCCCTGTGCTTACCTGTCCATATTTGCATGTTGATCTTACTTTTAAAATTTTTTGATAGTTTTTCTTTAAACCTAAAGTCTCACATCAAACTGGTGACAGGGAAATTGTGGTAAAGGTTAAAAAATGAAGAGAGGGTCAGAACTGTGAGGTCAGAAACAGCTCAGCCACTGGCTCACTGCATTCCTCTCAGACCTGCTAATCACTACACCAAGGAAATATGGGGACATATGATTCCAGAAAGCTGCAATGAAACTCTCTGTGGAGCTATAGGAAGCCAGGGCTGCCAGGTAGACAGAGAGACATTTTCTTCAGTAGCGTAGCCACTGGCAGTTGCCCACTGTCCTGTAAATAAACCCTCACTCAGAATTTATTTATGCAAGTTTTTTATTTTGTTTGTTAACCCTTAGACACATCAAAATGATCATTGCACAAGCAGTTAAAATCATGTGATGGTGTATGCTTTTTTGTTTTGTTTTGTTTGAGACAGGGTTTCTCTGCATTGTTTTGGAGCCCGTCCTGGAACTAGCTCTATAGACCAGGCTGGCCTCAAACTCACAGAGATCTGCCTGCCTCTGCCTCCTGAGTGCTGGGATTAAAGGCATGAGCCACCAATGCCCAGCAATTTATGTTTTTTATTCGTTTATTTATTTGTTTGTTTGCTTTTCTAAGACAGGGCTTCTCAGTATAACCACCCTGCCTGTCTTGGAATTTTGTTTTGTAATACCAGATTGGCCTTATCTCGCAGAGGTCCACTTTCCTCTACCTCCCAAGTGCTGAAATTAAAGGTCTGCACCACCACCCCCGCTATAACTTATGCATATAAATCTCAGCATGTCAGAGGCTGAGGGAGACGGGCTGCCATGAGTGCAAATCCAGCCTGGGCTATAATGTGAGCCGGCCCCGGCTGCCCCCCCACACCCCTCTGCACACACACACAAAGAAAAAAGTTTTAATACACTCAAAACCATAAATCCAAGTTTCCTTTAAAAACTATTCTACTGAGTTTAATATGGCAAAAGGTACATTTTATAACAATGCATCTCACGTGATATTTCATCCTCCAGAAAGAGAATCAACCTGAGGTAATACAGACATTATAGGTGCTGGGGGGGGGTGTCCACCCATAAGACATTCATTCTACTTGGAGACAACTCCAGATTCAATTGCACTGTGTGGGTTGCCTATGAACGTAAGGATTGGTGCTGAGATTCAGAGGGGAGTAATTCAAGTCTTCCTACAAGTAAGCTTCAATACTGAGGAAGAGATGAGTCAGACAGAGGATCTTTTTTGTTTCTTTGTTTTTTTTTTTTTTTTCAAGGCAGGGTTTCTCTTTGTAACAGTTTCTCTTTGTAACTCACTCCATAGACCAGGCTGCCCTCCAACTCACAGAGATTAAAGGTGTGTGCCGCCACCACCCAGCTGAGATTGGCTCTCTTTAGGAGGAAGTAGTATGAAGTATGATAGGAGCACACAAAAGAAAGAGACGTCACCAATACAGAGAGATGGTCAAGGGAAGGGTCACAAATGAGAGAGGCTTTACATTGGGATTTGACAGTCAGGCTTATGAGCAGACATTTGGGTAGAGGAAAGAGTTAAGGCCAAGGACACAGCCGGGAATGGGTGGGACCTGCCTGTGAGAACATGAGGAGTTATTGTGGGGGATAAGCCAGAAAGATAGAGCTGCATCTTGCATTGTCTCTTCTTGGGTATCATCTGAAAACCTCATTCCTCAGATAAGGTGGAGCAAGCCGTGCTTTGTTGGCTAAAGTTGGACCTTATCAATGCTCTATTAAAGATAAGACTGATCAGATGGCATGTTTGTTGAATGATCAATATTCCAAAGATGAGGAACTCTGTTAGAGGCAGGTAATTCAGCGGGTTAGATATGCTGCCAATCATCTGGGGAGGGAAAGCTGAAACCCAAGAGGCTGGAGGAGGACAATGGAGTCAAAGCAAGGATGAAAAAGGCTTTCTCCGTGTGCAAAAGCTGCTGCGCGTGGAGCCGTGTGATAGCCTTGAGATGGGTTCTAACCCCAAGTGTCTGAAAGGTTGGCATTGTGACATGTAAGAACCCTACATTCCAGAGGAGACCACGGCCCTCAAAGTGTAAGGGCATGTGAGAGGTTTAGTCAGACCTGTGCAGATTTTAGAAGCAAGCACATCTCTCCCGCCCCCAGTTCTATCAACAGAAAGAAACACGATGAAAACTGCTGACCACGCAACTACCGCAACTACCGTTTGCTGCTGAGACTCCAGAGTGGAGACACAGGGATGCTGAACACCGTGCTCTTCCTCGGCTATCACAGGGCGTTCAAGGCCTGCCTGTGGGTCTTGTAACACAGAGCTTTAGTTTCAGCTCCCAGAACTAAAAAGATAAACAAGACTTTGATCTAAAATTCAGCATAATAGAGTGAGTCAGATAGGGATGAAAAGGAAGCAAGATCATGGGAAGGCATCCTACGGAAGTCACGGAGTTGCTAAGAAAAAACACTAAGTGGCCACTCTGGTGGTTGGCTGAGTTCTGAGAAAGTTGGCGTGAGTACAGCTGAAGGAAACAAGCAGACAGACAGACAAATGCAGGTCTTCGTTGATAATACTGTGGCAAGAATGGCCTAAGAGATGGTCTGTAGCAAAAGAAGACACTTTGTGCTGCATTTTTAGAAAAGGAATCCCACACACCTGGCATCTAACTGGTAAGTCTAACCTTACTTAGCTTTAGTTATCAAACAATTATCTCCCACCTGTATCTGCACAGTTAAAATTTATAACAATCCCATGATTCCTGTACTTTTAGTGTTTCAGCTGTTTACAAGTTACAGTCTATCATCGAGGAAAGTCAGGGCAGGAAGCAAAGCAGTGACTTGAAACAGAAACCAGGGAGGAATGTTATCTAATGGCTTGCTCAGCTAGCTTTCATTTTCATTTTGTTTTTTTAATTTTTTTCTAATTTTATTTGCATTGGTGTTTTGAATTTCGTGTCTGATCCCTTGGAACTGGAGTTAGACAGTTGTAAGCTGTGATGTGGGTGCAGGGAATTGAACCTGGGTTCTCCTGAAGAGCAGTCAGTGCTCTTAACCACTGAGCCATCTCTCCAGCCCTCTATTTTGGCTTTTTTTAATGGGCCACACAGAAAGGTTAAGCAACAAGCCCACTGCCACACAGCTGTCATGTGGCAGTTCTAAGCATTTAAGTCTGACTCCAGAGTCCACATTCTTAGGCAGGACACTAATACGTGGTACATATGAAGGTGTTGAGAAAGAGGGACCTGTTTAGTTGCTTTGGTTTTGTTTTAGATGATTGTTTTTCTTCATGAGAAATTTTATGCATGACTACGGCATTCACATGATTCCCTCCACCTCCTCCCATGCCACTCAACTCGCCCTGATGCAACTCCCCCTTAACTTAATTGTTTTATTAGTACTGATGTGTGTGTGTGTGTGTGTGTGTGTGTGTGTGTGTGTGTGTGTGTGAGACAACCTGCTGAGTCTGTTTACTATTTGTCAAAGTGCACTGAATATGGGCTCTGTTGCTTTCACTCTCCCTTCAGTTTCCTTTTCCTTTTCCTTTTCCTTTTTTTTTTTTTTTCAATTTGATGGGTTGATCCAGAGAAACCTCAAGAGGGCCCTGTCAAAGGCAAGAGCCTTGCTGGAGGCCAAAGGTAGTCACAGCAGTCACAGCTGACCATTTCTCCCTGGTAGCTAACGACTTACATTGTGAGGGTATTAGAGACTTGGAGATGAACTAGATGTGGTTCCTGCCTTCAAGAAGTGCATAGTTCAGAGGGTGTGGCCAGTAGACTTAATTCTGCTTGCAGACAGTTCCTATCCAAATGATGGTGCACAGGGACTACTCCTGTAGAGGTGCTGCTTGATGAAGAGAACTTAGGAATGGAGTGGAAGACTGGCCCTATGAACAGAGAATATTAAGACGTAACAAGCAAAAGAAGATGAACGCACAAGGGATGCCACAGATCTTCCTCGTGACTGGGGAATCGAGTATTAGTGATCTCACAGTACTGAATTCAGAGGCCACACTATGAGCCATGTATAATGCAACAAGTAGTTATCGTGTTGTTTATTATGTTTTTGAAGAAATGGAAGCTTTAAGTAGGAAGACAAGTCATAGTTTCTTGAAAAAAGCAATGCAAATATATGAGAAATAGAATTAATTCATCAAATATATAAAGGAAAATTTAAACTATTGCAGTAATCCAAGCAACAACTTATAAACTCCTAAACTGAGGTTACATTAAGTACACAAGAAGAGCTAAGAAGATACTTACAATGGGTTCTCTGTTGGATAAAATGATTGTGCATATTTGCACAAGAGATAAGTCCAGGTTTGGGAAGACCTGCATTAGAATAACACTTAAAAATAGATAACTAGAGTCCATTAGTCAATAATCTATGCAGCACATTTCACACACCCCAGTAGATTTCTGGACTGGATACTGGGCAGCCTAGCACTTGTCTACTTCAATACCCAGGAGAGAATAAGAGGGTTCCTAATCTTCACTCCCTGAGTTTTTACTTTGGAGCCTGAGGGGACACTCAGACATCTGCATCCACGTTTTCATTTTGTTCTGTAGCATAGCTAAGAAGAATTGCTATGATGCCCCCAGTGTGTGAGCCAGAAGCCTGAGAGAAGCTAGAGTGATCACATAGTTTGGAAGAGAGTCATGCTTACAGAAAAAGAATGATGGAGGAACTTTGCAGGACTAGGCTGTATACACAGGCTTGCAACTCGGGAGAACTTCTTTGGAAATGGATGGCAGTAGATGAAGCCATGGCTTCGTAAGAGGTTGTCTTGGGGAAAATGTGCAGCAATGGGAACCATGATGTAGCCCCTGACGAGAGGCCTGAAGACATTGGTAAGGAATCTTCCAGGGAGGCAGAAAGACTGATGTTATGGAAACTGAGAGGGACAAGAATTTATATAGCAAGGCAAAAGCAATATTCACAAATTTATAAAAGTTCAAATAATTTAAGAGCAAAAATAAAGTATTCGTTAGTTCACAAGACCGTGATAATCTAGAGGCTGATTTAATTAGAAGGCAGATAGTGGTAGATTGGGAACAAAGGGGATGTAGGAAATTAGAGCCCTGAAACAGATTGGAGTTTAAAGAAACTTTGCAGTGAAGGAAATAGGAGACAGATTACAATAGGTGTCATCATAATCATCTTTCTCCGATACAGTAGTACATGTATAAAATGAGGAGGCATGTTGCACCTTATCATGTTGATTATGACACTGAAGACAGAGAGCACTAAAAGTAGGAGACACACAGGACACCTCACTCTAAAGCAGTGGTTTTCAACCTTCCTAATGCCACAAGCCTTTAATACAGTTCCTTATGTTGTGGTAACCCCCCAACTATAAAATGATGTCATTAATACTTCACACCTGTAATTTTGTAATCATTATGAATCACAATGTAATATCTGATTTGCAGGTTATCTGATATGCGACCCCCTCAAAGGGGTCATAAGCCATAGGTTGAAGACTGCTGCTCTAAAGAGACTTGCTTTATTGCTTAGCATAAGTAAGCAGCAGATCTTAGTGTTCTTGTGTTATTTGTACCTTTTTCCAGCTGGGGAAACCATTCTCTTCAATGTGCTAATTCACCTTCCTATTTCTCACTGAGAATTGTCTGTCTCCACTAGAAGACATTTTGGCCTATCCACTTCTGTGATGAAAACAGAAGCCTAAATTCTATCCTTGTTTCTCAAACACAAAATGACCTGTTCCTGGCTCTAAAAGGAAAGTCTGTAGCATCCAGATAAACTATTTGTCTCTTCCAAAATCTTCCCCTGCCTTCCTGCAGGAGACCCTCAAAGCCTGCAGCAACCACAATATGCTGACACCTGGATCCAGACCTCCTTCTCTCACTTGTAGGAGCCTAAGCTTGTGTGGATTAGCACATGGCCCATGAGACCTCCCTTTCCCACCTGCAGTAGCCCAAGCTCGAGTGGATTGACAGGTGGTCTATGAGACCTCCTTCTCCCACCTGTAGGAGCCTAGGCTTGTGTGAATTGGCACATGGCCCATGAGACCGCCCATTCCTATCTTAGTAGCCGTGAGCTTATATGGGGAAGGTCTACTGTCTGTCTGTGTCCCCATGCCCCGGATTTTTCCAAGCACAAGTTCTTTGTCACATTGGTACTTTGATTTGGACATAGTCTCCTCCCTAAGGGCATCCTTCCTAAAAGTTCATGTATTGAAAACTTGATCTCCAGTGTAGTGATTTGAGGTACTGAGGTCACTGGGGTATGCCATAGAGGGACCAGTCTGATCTTACAATGGGGCATATGTAAAAGAACCTGGGTTCAATTCCCAGCACCCACATGGCAGTCCACAACTGCCTGTAACTACAGTTCCAGAGGTATCCGACACCCTCACACAGACATCTGCCTCACACAGGCAGAATACCAATGCACAAAGAACAAAAATAAATAAATTCTTAGAAAAATAAATTAAATTATATCATGACAAAGGAGAACAGATGTTCAGTCACACAGCCTCACTTTCAGTAGGAGCACATCTGGCTCTTATGTGATAAGCTTGAAGTTCTAAGGGGGGGTCCTATTAAAAAACAATTGAGTACTTTTATAATTCTATGACTGTTTCTGTGACCAACAAAGCTCTGAAATGTACCCAAAACAGTAATTGAAATGGGCTCTCTCCTAACCATCATGTATTTCTGTCTGAATTGAATTGTATACTTCTTCCTTCCTTTCAAACAGGAATTGGTTGACAGAGGATGATGGAAAAAGTCCTGGAGAAGTTAAAAGCCCTGGATGAGAGTGAAAGGATACTTGCAGCCATCAGAGAAAAGGTATATGAAGTGGATGCTAAGAACACTGTACTTGTTAGAAAGTTAACACTTCAGATAATATTTTTACTTTATAATTAATGATGTACTATTATGACAAATTCATTTACATTTTCATATAAATGACCTTCAACTTTGTAAGAAGAGCAATTGAAAGCCCTTTTTCTAAGTAAATAATAAAGAGATATAAGTGATCAAGGACGTAACTCAGTGGTAGAGAGCTGGCCCCAGTAACACAAAAAAGAACAGCAAAGACAGAAATTAACTACACAAGATCACTTCTAAGTAGCTGTTGTGTTCTAGGTTACATATGTCTCAAAACTGCTTTAAAAGGTACTGTCTCCCAAACACTAAGTCTGGCTACCCACAGTTGTTACCAATATGCTACGTATATACAAAGTTACTGGTAGATTCATGAAAATCAGCAAGTCCCATGCCTACTGCAAGCTATTTGTGTTTGATAGCTGCCACAAGAGGGAAAACTTAGTTTTCTTCAAAGGAGTGATACATAGTATAACAGTCACACTCCAGGGCAGGCCTCATGCTCAGGACTAGTCAACACAAATTGGACTTCATATTTATTTGTGTGTTTTGTCTTGGTTTGGGGTTCTTTGTTTTGACAAAGAAAGGACATGAGGTGGGGGAGCAGATCTCAGAGGAGCTGATTAAGAGGAAAGAGTATGATCAAAATGTAGTGTATAAAATTCTCAAAAAATAGATAAAACTTCAAAAAGGGAAAGTAACATTTGCCATTGTGACTGAATTAATAGTAATTGGACCATATAGAAACAAAGTAAACTCAGAATTCTAGGAAAAACAGTTGACAAATATTTCCCAGATGCTATAGTTTCCGCATATATGAACAAGTTGATTTTCATTCCCTGGAAATTGTTTTTAAAGTGTATACTATAGACTCACAGTTGCCTACAGCTCCAACAGCCATCTGGCAGGGAGGAAATCTACCGTTTAGTCTGTTTGATTTCTCCATATCCTTCAGCCAACGTGTGTGACATCTCCAGTGATAAGGTCTTACCTAGTTCAGTTCTAACACTCAGCCAACAATACAGACAATAGCCTTTTCACTTTAGTGGTATTGGGGACCTCCATGGGCAACCACTCATAGACAGGCAACCTACCTCTTCCACTGGGGCCATCCCCTATTGCTCTTGGAAGTGCCTTTTCAACTCACAATTCTTTCAAAATCCTCAGCTGATATTGCTACTGTTCTTCCACAATGTTTTTACAAATCTGTAAAGACTCAATGTATAATAAATGTTATATATGTTATATAAATGCATTATATAATTAAAACATTTTTACACTCATTCCAACCAAGTGTTAGTTAACCTTGGGATTTAAAAGCTAAGGGGATTTTTTTTGTAAGTTGGCAAAGTTTAATATGACAAGAAAAGATCCCATCACTTGAAACAACTGTTTTATCAAAGGGCAATCAATGCCGCATACAACAGTGTGGATGAAAATGCTACCTCATCTAACTTCCCCTAATTCATTGTAAACTTCTATGAGACATCTGTTCTCTTCATCCTGGGATGCTGCCACTTCTGGAGGTCCACTGCACATCTTCCAACCCCCAATGGTCTCAGAATTGCCATACAGGCTTTAAAGCCTTCCAAAGACTCATAAGCACAGTATCTGGGTTTCTAGCAATCCCATCTCCCAGAAGGAACTCTGGGAGTGGATCTTGATGTGGATCTTGCCATCTTTGCTTTCAAGTAACCTGGACAAGTCCAATCACCCTTTTTCATCCCCTGAGCGTTTTTAGAACCTTCTGATTTCAACTTATCTGCCAGTGTAAGTCATTCAGATCTGGAGAGCTTTCCTTCCTCATAGAGATGGTATCCCAGTGTGGAGCTCAGCAAGGCCACTGAAGACCCAGTTCAGTGTTTGGTGCCCATTCCTACCCGGCTTTGTGGAATGGGCATCAAATACTGGCTCTCAGAGCCACATTTCCCTTAGTCATGCCTGTCCATCCTCTGCTGCCTTCCAGTCCCTGGTACACGGGCACTCGAACTGGCAATAACTGGCTTGTAAGTGGCAGTCCATCAGGAACCTGTTTCCCTCTGATTTCCTCAGACCTTCCACGTTGGTCTGAAGGAGTAATGAGTAAGTCTATTACTCAGTTCCTCTGCCTCTACTTCATGCAGACTCATCCACCCTTTGTCCTTTGACCTCAGAAGTTAAGTGATGAGAAGCTCTTCTCCTTACCTAGAAGTCTCTCCTGGTTGAAGTCATTCAGATACCGAATATCCCCTGCTTGTCACAGTTTTCTACACTGTGCCTATTAGGGCCCTATTTGCATGCTGAACCACAGTGGTTTTTTGTTTGTTTGTTTGTTTGTTTGTTTTGGTTTTTTGTTTGTTTTTGGTTTTGTTTTTTTGGTTTTGTTTTGTTTTGTTTTGACTTAACACTCAGACCTGAGGGATCCCCTCTGTCACTTCTACACCACTCTCTTCTCACTTTCTAACCTTCTCCCAGGTTCCAGGTCTTTTGTTCCCAGGAAGGGCTGTCTGACAAATGTAGCTTCTACATTCCTGTCAAAGTCCTCCACACTGTGAGAAATGCCACTAACACTTACATCCCATCCTTTTATTTCATCCTTTCTACCAAATCAGAGGTTAGTGTTGAGGTTTGCATCCACATGCCTTTTTCCCCATGGAAATTCCTTTCTTACATGGTAAGTTCACTCTGGGTGAACAGAACCTCAGCTGTATGCAAAGATCATACAAGTGATACCATAGCCTGCTTATCATCACATTCATGGCATTTACAGGGATTGTAAATTATCTGGCTCATTAGCCAATTGAAAAGCATGTCCTTACTCATGTCATAGACTTCAGTCATTCAAGAGTAATAGCACCACATACCACGTAGAGGAAGATTATCACCCTGGGATATCTTGCATGGATGCTAAAATCTCTGGTGGCTCAATCATGGTTGCATTCCTTATCACTCATAACAGAAAGCACACAGCCGACACTACAGAAAGGAAGCACAGTATGTCATACCACACAAGGAAAGAAAGCCATGTCAAGATTGCATACAAAGGCTGGATCAGTGTCAGTAGCATGTCTTATGACCCATCGGAGGGGGGCGTGTAGCTGCAACTCTCCAAATCATATTTGATTGTTGGTCCTGTTAGGATGGAAAAATTTAGCATAATTCCCCAGTGACCCCAGGAAGCTGGGAGTCTTAAATCCCAAGCTGACAGTCACCTACTTTAATGTTTATGGCAGCCTGTGAGTGAATGAACACCCAGAAGCCTGTGCGAAAGCAGACTTCCTGGTCCAAGAGCGGGCTTGGATGCTTTAAATTAATTGGTCCACACTGGATCCTACGAGGTGACTGGTTCACGATGCGTGGGCTTTGTTGTAACCCTATAAAAGCTATCTCAATTCTGTACCAGGGGTCGCTCAGCCCTCTACCCTGCATGGCGTATGGCTGACGGACCCAGTATACTGGAATATAAAGGCCCTTATGCGTTTGCATCAAGACTGCTTCTTGTGAGTAATTTGGGGGGACCGCCTTTCCTGAGCCCAAGGGACTACGTTCTTTGCCTTTCCTGAGTGGGAGCATGAAGGACCACGTTCTCGCGGGTCTTACAGTCCCTGTACAGATGTGAATTATTTATGACTCTTTCTGGAGAAAGACAAGCAAACATCCTCTCACCACAGATGGAGCACAAATGACAGATCAAACAATTGGTGAAACAATGAGATTATTGGAGTTGATTTATGAGAGCATGCATAAGTCAGAGGCAACTATATCACCAAACGCCCACCCCAGCATCAGTGATAACTCATAAAAGCCACATCCTTGGGTTCCCTTCCCAACTTGCAGGAGGCTCCATGGAAGAGGATCCTCTTCCCCAGCAGTTAGTTATAACTTCTATAACTTTATAGGGACCTTGAAAATCTTTGACCTTCTCAACGTCCTAGTTCTTATAGGTTTCATGAGCTTCCTGTCGTATGACCCTCCTTCCTCCCTCCCTCCAGGCAGGAAGGTTTCAATTCAGAGGAAATAAATCCATAGCAATTATATAAAGGTCTCTCCTTAAACACTAAAAAATTAAGAGTTAGAAGGGCTCCTGAATGGTTATCAGTGTGTTACCTTAAAATAAATAAATACATTAAAATAAATAGACGGGAAAAGAGTCATAAAAGTCACGCAGTAAAGGTAAAAGACTCTTTTCAAGCTTAAATGCATAATGTTTTCAGCCTTCAATTTTATTTTTTTCACTTCTTTGTTTTCTTTTTATATTATTTATTTATTTATCTTATTTTACATATCAATTCTAGTTCCCTCTCCCTCCCTCCCTCCCTTCTACTCTCCCTCCCTCCTGTGTCCCTGGACCACCCTCCCATACCATCCCACTCCACTCCACAAGGAGAGTGATGTCTTCCAGGAGGATCAACAAAATCTGTCAAGTCATTTGGAGCAGGGACTAGACCTTCCCTCCTGCCCCTAGGTTAAGGGAGTATCCCTCTATGGGGAATGTTCTTCCAAAGTCCTTTCATGCACCATGGATACTTCCTGGTTCCGCTGTCAGAGGTCCTGTAGACTGCGCAGGCCTCAGCCTTCAATTTTAAATCTTAAATATTTTCCATTATTCCCTTACATGTGAACTGTGTCTCTGTCTACCTCTCTCAATCATTCTCTATGTGTATGTATGTGTATGTAGAGATTAATTTTGTCCTTAATATACAGAATTTTGCCTGTTGAAAGATCACTTATTTTTTTTTTCATTTTGACTTTACTGCAGAAAACCATCATTCATCTTGAACAAAGAAATAAACCTTTGACTACACCCCTGCTATCTGATCTTCATGGGGAATTTGGAGGCACAATTGCTCCATCTGCATCTAAGACAGTAACAAAGATCATAGAAGATAAACCATGTAACCTTAAGAAGTCAAAAATGTAACTATCATAATTCAGCTGAAAGCTTGAAAGTGCTATATTTGCCTTAGATTATCTGATAATGTGAGAAGCTAAAACCAACCCAGCATAGTGGTGCACACCTTTAATCCCAGCACCTGGGAGGCAGAGACAGGAGAGTCTTTGTGAGTTCAAGGAGAGATTTAAGAGAATTTTTATCAGGGGAATTAACTCATGGGGTTATGGAGACTAGGGAATCCAGATAGGCCCTCTGCAGGCTGGGATCCTTGGGAAGCTAGTACCATGTTATGGCACCACATAATTGCCGTCATCTTATCTGATGTGTGAACTGTCCCTGAGTCCAGATTTCACCACTTTCCATTCAAATCTGTCCCCCAAATCTCATAGAACCAAGTTCTGGTGTGTGTTCATGTCAGCTTGTGAATATTAGCCCCTTACGTGCCCTGTTTCCTGTCCTAGCAATAGGTTTGTCCTGTCCCCTCCACTTAGGGTTCCTTATCCATTCAGTCTGTCTTCTGCCCTCAGTCTGTAAAATGGACATGGCTGTGTTTCTCCAAATTTGTATCTTAAATCTGTTTTGTAAATTTTGTGATTATTTTCGTTCATATTAACTTTCATTTTTTTTCCAGTCATGTATCTTTTAAATATAAGACTGAACCAAGAAGTGCCTTTGAAGAGTCAGATTTACCTGGTCTTGCAACAAACAAAACATATGCAGAAAGTAAGCTACTGAATAACTCTGTATGTAAATATACTCACTTCTCCTTTCATTTATTAATGAGTGCTATTAAGTAGTGATTTATTAACTACTTTCTCCTCCTTATTGCACTGTACACTCACACACACACACACACACACACACACACACACAACACACACTTAGATGTAATCTCACCTTATTGTCCAGACTGGATCTGAACTCCTGGACTCAAGAGATCCCTCTGGATCATGTTTTCAGGTAACTGAGACTCCAGGAATATACCATCATACCTGTTCACAAATACATTTTTATGAATATATTTTTATGTTGATTTGGTTGTTTCTTTCCTGGGGAGACATGAAGGACATAGCAGTTACCCCAGGAAGATGGGGTACCAACAGACCAAAAAAAAAACTATTCCATCCAAGTCTAATAAATCAAAAATCCATTCAGATTATTAACATGAGTATACGTGGGTGAGGGGTTACTTAAAGGAACATGGACGATTCTTGCTAGGATGTCACCAAGAAGTCCTTTCCCTAGCAGCTACTGAAGAACCCTAGCCCTCAGTCCCACCTTCTATATTTGCTGATACCTCTTCTTCCCAGGCCATGTACACAGGGGCAAAATTATGTGCATCTAGGGCAGGGGTGGTGGGAATGGTGACTGGAATCTCACATGAGAGCCAGTGACCTTCCCTCTCCTAGGAAGGAGTGTTAATATCTTTTGCCATAGACTGTCGTGTATTGTCCCGGTTTCTTTACATAAAGGTCAAGTCATTCTGTGTGTCACCACAGCACTTGCTGAGTCATGATGGTCAATGATCAAGTCACTCCTAGAGGAAATTGGACTATTTTTCTTTTCTCTAGGACATGCCAACTTTTCTTTTAGCTCAACCCTAAGACTTTCCTTGCAGCTAAGAAATAAAATTCAAGTATGAACTACTTCTTTAATAGAAACATAATTACAGGATTAGAAATTTTAGGAATCTGTGGTTCCAAACCCAGTGTTTTATAGAACTTCAGAGGGGCTCAGTGTTATCTGTTACTTTTGTTCTTCTCTGTCATTGTCAACCTGGTGATTACGCTGTTACCTTCCTGCCATTGTCAACCTGGTGATACACTGTTATCACCCTCCTTGACTGAGGCTTCTTCTTGTCTATACCCTGCCCCATAATGCCTAATGTCTTGTTGTGAGCTGTGAAATCTGGGGAAATGTTTACACACATGGCCTTTACTCTCCCCATTCCTGTTTAAGCACCAGCCCACTCAAGTCAGGATCCTTTACTCACTTTCTGCCTAAAGTACACCCATCAGGATTAGCAGTGTATTTAGCAGGGTTGCTAAATCCAAGCATCACTTTTCATCTCCATTTTCTTCCACTTCTCCAGACTCAGTTGCTCATTCCCTCTTAAAATCCTCAGCTTTATGTGTTTGGGACTGTTGACACCAAACACAGCTCTCACTCAAAAGAAATTTTTAAAAAAGCTCATTTTTTTTTTACCCAAATATGAGCCTAAGAACATGGATTCCAATTGTCCCAAATAACATGTTCCAATGTGGAAATGTGCTTTCGAAGTTATCATAGTTAAGGCACAAAAGAAAGTCATAAACCAAGGTGTTTTCCAACTGTGTTGATAGGAACGTTGAAGTTATAGTCAAGTGGTGAACTCTCAGCTAGAGGTTTCACGTTTTCTGATAACTTTCTTACCTTTGGGGATGGTGGATCTCATGGTTGACTAAGTTAACGCATTTGGAAAAGATTTACCGGAGAGTCACAAGGATGTTTGGTCATACACAGACATGGGCAATGAATGACTATTGAAAATCTCACCAGAATACCAGAAATTGTGTATCTGTCACGAAACAATCAAAAAGCAGAATCTTGAAAGCTCATTTGATATAGAGAGCCAGCAATCTCAGAAACCATAGGAAATCTGCCTCAAGCCAGCTCCCACTAGCTAGTGTGTTGTCTAGGGAGCCAGTACAGAGGCGATTAATCATTCCAAAGTTTTGTCTTGAACTTCGGGTTGGGAAGCCTGCCTAGTCCAGGAGATTCATGATGTTCGTACTTCTTTCCTTATCACTGCCTTCACATTCCCCCCATTATCAGCTCTCTCTGTATAGTGAGGCGCTCATGTACACCTAGGGTTCCCAAGTCCTGCATCTTTCCTGAGTCACCATCCAGATTATATTTACATTAAAGGTTAACTCAGGACAAACAGGTGATAGGATGTACAAACGTGTTCTCACACTGCAGATTATGAAGTTCCCCTATCTGTCTCCTATTCGTTCCTGCTGTTATAACAAGTCATATCAGTCTTACATGAAATAATGGCATCTGCAGCTGGGCATGTCGTTGTTAGTTCAGGATCTTACCGGAGAGGGAGGCTGTGTAAGTAGAGCACAGTTAAAACAGCAGACAGATATGCAGAGCAATATAAGTAATGGGGAAAGCAGGAAGGCTTCCCTGGGGCCAGGAAGGCTGGGAAGCCAAGGGCACAGGAGGTTGACAGTGAAGAATCCTCTTCTATTCTTTAAGTCAAAGGCAGTGTCATCAACTGCCTTAGATTTTTGTTCAGCCAATTAAGCCTTGCCTATCAGATTAAAGCAGCGTCCTTTTACGTTCTTTATTGTTACAGCAGGTTTTTCCAGCCGGCCGCCGCCGGTCCTGCCACCACGGTCCTGCCGCCGCGTGAGCCCCAAATAACACTCAGAGACTCTGTATTTGATACAATCCTGTTGGCCAGTTACCATTATTGTTTATGGGCTAGCTCTGTCTTAATTATTAACCCATTTCTAATTATCTAATTATTTCCACGTAGCTCATCTTATCCAGGAGCCACGGCTGGCGTCTTCCTTCCTCCCTGGTCTACATCTTGACTCCTCCCAACTACTTGTACTCTTTCCTCCTCCTGGTCTCCTAGCCCCACCTATCTTGTTTCCTATTGGCCACAGTGCTTTATTAATTAATCAGTATGAGAAACATATATACAGAATAACATCTCCCATCACTTTATGGTTACCTCTCTGTACTAAATGATCTACTGTAGCCCATTTTCTAGGACTGCTTCTCCAACTTGACCTGATTTCTGTTCAATAGCCCCAATAAGCTTTTACCATAGATCAAGTCAGATGCTCAGCTTCTGTGGGAGAGTCCTGAAGTGGCTTCACAGATTGTTTATACATCATCAGGAATGAGTGACCTATGGGTGTGCTTTACACTCAGAAGTCAGTGTATTGGAAAAGGCACTCTTTTTCTTGCCCCTTGAGTTAGTTACTTTTGCTGTTGCTGTGATAAAGTATTCTGACAAAAACAACTTAAGAAAGGAAGGCTTCATTTTGCCCCATGGTACCAGGGTTATAGTCCTTCATGGTAGGGAAGCTTAAGGCACCTAGTCATGTGTAGATAGGAACAGGGAAAGACGACGAAAGCTCAGCTCCCCTTTCTCCATGTATACAGTTCAGGATCTCCACCAGGGGAATGGTGATGCCCATTCTTAGGATGGGTCTTCCAAGCTCAGTTAACCTCAACTAGATAACTGCACACAATTTTCATAGGCTTGTTTCTTATGGGAGTCTAGATTCTGTCAAGATGATAAGTGATGTCAACCATCACACCTGTAAGTCTGGTGGACCTTCTGGGACAGCTATCCTGTGAGTCTTCCTGGTTCCTGGTGCTGTTCATGGAAACGGAATAGTAAGCTGTTTTTACAAGCTAGTAGGAGTCACACCTATAGTACCTTGGCTCATAGTGTATGCCTGGTGAAGGTGTTATTACACGTCATGGTCTTTCTCCTCTGCCAGATTTCTAATTGTCTATAAAGACAATACACATCTTAACAGGAGAGATATGCTAATCTCAAGGAAAACTCTCTCTCCTTTCAGTCATGATACGTCCCCAGGTACAATTATTAGAACAGGTTTTAATATATCTAAGTATAATTTAATATATCTATGTTTACATACCCTGGAGGTATGTAAACACCCATGAAGCATGAAGAAACTGTCTTCTCAAAAGTTACTTTTGTCAAGTACATTCGTGTGTTTCCATCTCAGCTGTCCCCTGATTGGAGAAAGGCTAGCCATTAGTGAGGATGCAAGTGGCATTATTCTCTTAGAGTCCATTTCAGATCTCCTGTTCCTTTGGATGTCTGATGGTCTTTGATGTCTTCTTCACGTTGTGTTGTATGTTGGAGGCTTAACTCCAGAAAGCCTCACTGTTATCTGTGTCACCAGAATTACTTCCTATTGGCTAGTCCACATCTCAGCCAATCTTCCAGAAACCCTGTTTTCAACAGAACCTTGTCACCAAGGACAGAATCTCTAACAAATGCATCCATTCTAGATTAAAAACATGGTTCTTAATTTTCTATCCCCAGTCTCTTACATAGTCACGCATTTAAGCATGGTTTGGAGTGGCCACCCATAAACAGAGTCATGAGGGCTCATGTCAAGGGAAACTTATGGAAGGAAGCCACTGTCAAGTTGCATTTGGTCAGAGTCTTTTATCCCAGCAACAAAAATCACATCTGGACAAGCAGCCAATTGCCTTTATATGTCAGAAGCAGACTACTGAGGCTCATTTTAGACCAGTCAAGTACGGAAATGCCTGTCATCGTTTTAGCAGCTTCATAACCTGCATTGCCTGCCAGACAATGTCCTCTAGTACAGTGGTTCTCAACCTGTGGGTCGTGACCCCTTTGGGTTTGAGTGACCTTTTCACAGTGGTTGCCCATCAGAAAACACAGATGTTTACATTACGATTCTTAACAGTAGCAACATTAGAATTATGAAGTAGCAATGAAAATAATTTTGTGGTTGGGGGTCACTACAACATGAGATATTAAAGTGTTGTGCTTTGGGAAAGCTGAGAACTACTCCGCCAGAGGAATCTGTAGGTGGAACTGTTGGCCTTCTAAGGAAAATAGTTGCCTATGCCTGCCTGTAGCTTAGTTAGAGATCCCTCCTGGAAAGAGGAATTTGTGAGTCAAAACTGTGTCTCCTAAACAAGCCAGTGGTTCATGCTTGTAATTCCAGTACTTGAGAGGTAGACACTATAGTATTGAGAACTCAGAGTCAGCCTTGGCTGCAAAGCAACTTTGAGATAGGATTGGACTACATAAGAACTCATTTAAGAGAACACACAGACACACAGACACACACACACACACACACACACACACACACACACACACACACACACCTGCTACTACCACCACTAGGACAACGACAACACCAGAACCCAGCCTTGCCTTCCATTGTACATTCCAGATATTTCAGAACCACAGACACTCAGAATTGCTTGTTGCTCTGTTTCTGTGGGGAATTTTTGTGATTGGATGATTTATTACTGACTAACTAACCCCAGTACCCACCAGCAAAATCAAAGGATGTCTCTTCTCATTAGATTTACCTGAGACTCTTGAGAGTAACTGTAATTGGCTGGCTGAGTCATGAGTCTCAGGCCTCCTCCATCTTCCTTAGAACCAGATTTCTGGGCAGCCAGGACATCTAGCATCTGGCATCACTTTTTCCTGAAACACTGAAATTTCCAGTGGCTTGTCTCCACAGCAGACATACTAATTTCCCTTTCATGGCTTTGCCTCCTTGACTTTGTATCATGACGCTATGTCCTAAGAGGATGGTGGCTGTCTACATCTTTAGTTGTACACAATTATCATATACTCTATGAGTAATGTCTGCCAGCTAAGAGAATTTTGTGTCAATACTCCTGGGTTTTGTAAATTTTTCTATCAAGCCCTCTGTGAAATATAGGTTATAGTCACCATATTGTATCTCCAATGTGCTTGACAGCTCTATTCTGAAAAATGCATATGAATCTCATCAACCTGTAGTTGTACCACTGAGCCAGATTTAGATGCTTTTGCTTTGGTACCACTCCTCCTAGGAAACATCTGTACTATCTCTCCATGTCAGAAAAATGAGATAGAGAAGCAGACAGTCTCCATCAACAGGCCTTTCTACAAGATGAAGGTTGTGTGTCCTTAGAGGGTCTAGGGGATGGGTATATATACATACACACATACTTAGGTAGCTACCAGGAAGTTATAGCTGGTTTTTGTGGTTTGACTAGAAACATGGGTTGCTTTCAGTACTTGGGCATATTGTTTCTGAGGTGAAGCTGAACAGTCAGGCTGGAGCTAAGCCATTTTTTACTGCTAGGGGCTATTGTCCCATGTAGCCTGATTAAATTCCTCATGACCTTAAGGCTATTACCCAA
Source organism: Cricetiscus sungorus (assembly GCA_030556225.1). NCBI lineage: Eukaryota > Metazoa > Chordata > Mammalia > Rodentia > Cricetidae > Cricetiscus > Cricetiscus sungorus. The sequence continues at coordinate 103,067,862 of JANBXA010000734.1, read as the reverse complement.
CACTCTGGATTTCCTATTCTATCTTTATTAATATTACAATTAGGCTCTGCTGTGAGGCTGCCTCATCAAAGGTAAGAGTTTCAGCTGGATGGTCCTGGTATGTTTTCCCTACTTCCTCCCTAGCCTTATGCAGTATGAGCCCTCTATCAGTCATGAGAAGGACAATAGTGAACAGGGCCCAAAGTCTGCCAACCAAGAGACTAAACCAATCACTCCGACAGAGTCATGCCTGTGTGATTCCAATTTAGAATATCTAGTGTGAAAAAGGAGGGTATGTGCCTAGTAGTCTCCAAGTCATTTTCCCCATTATTCTCCATGTCAAGGTGGCAGGGGTGGGGTGAGGGTGTTGTTCCTCTTAGTAGGGATGAGTAGCATCCAATGAGAGTACCCTACTGGGTCCAAGAAGGAGACACGACTTCAGACATACCCCCATTTTCTTCCCAGTCTTCTATAATTTCCCTTAGGTGTGGGAAGGCAGGTTCTGTGGCTGCCACACTTGGGCTGAGGGTCTTATCCCTGCCAATGTCATATCCATGCCTGCCCACTAGTGGCTGCTGCTGCTTCATCCTCCTCCTGGCTATAGTTTTCTGAAACAACTTCAGCATTTTTTATTTTTATAGACGATTTTCCTCCAGTCAAGACCAAATCTTGAGTGTACACTACCACAAAATCCTGAATATGAGAAATCTCTCTCCACCTTCCCAATCCCCTGAAAAACACTTATGAAATGGGTGTAAAATACTTACATAATTTAGATATCCATTCAATGAACATATTTACACAGAATCAAATGTGTAGAGTGGCCCAAACTACATTATATTAATTTATAATAATATGCTACTTTTTTTTACATAATCATAAGCAAAGTTGGAGTAACTGGATAGAACAGATCCTAAGGAGCTGCCAGGTAGAATGGAGGCCATGTCACCTAACAGTCTAGGCTCTGAAATACCCAGATAGAACAGAAAAGAACTTTAAGTGGAGAAACAAGACATAACTTAAGAAGAAATAGAAATGCAATAGAAAGCATTTTTAAAACAGAAGCCAGACCAGCCTTAGGCTGCCCATCCAAGCAGAAGGTTCAGTTTTCTACATGAAAATGATAGAAAGTGCTAGAGCCAGGAAAAGGGAAATCCCCAAATAGAATGGCTTGGTGGACGCTTGGAAGCATTTCCACCCTGGAACTCTGGAAGCTCCTATTCTTAGTCTGGCCTCAGGTTCTCTATGGCAACTGAATGACTTGCTGAGGGTCCTGAGGCTTTACTTCTGTGAGCCAAGTATAGCCAGAATACTGCTTCAGTGTCATGCCTTCTGTCATGTTCCCCATCATGATGGTCATGGACTCTAACTCTCTGAAACTGTAAGCCCCAAATAAATGCTTTCTTTTTTAGATTGCTTTGGTCATGGTGTGTTATCACAGCAATAAAAAAAATCAACTAAGATTGTTATTTGCAACATGTTCATACAGAATCGTTTCTAAAATATGAAGTGCAAATGTGCTCTTAAATAATTTCAAGTAACTCTGTCTGTCTCTTCTCAAAGGAATTAAAGTTAGCCCAAACTGCTTCTGGCTCTGGATTTGCAATATTACGACCCCCACACTTGAATTTCTAATGAGTCAGCCTAATGAGTCATGGAGTTTATAAATCTGTAGCACAGGTGTAGCACTCTATTCTGGGAGGTTTTGTTCATAGGATCCATATCTCCTGTTTTCTTATTATCTAAGTGGTTCTCAGTCTCTTAAACGTCTGTTCTCACTCTTAAAATATATTTGCTCAGATCTAATCCTGAGCCTGCCTGTTCTGCACCCTCTCCTTCATAAATCTTATTGCATCTTATGGTTTCAAGTATCATAAAAGCAGTGCTGGCGAGAACAGCTCCATGGGCCAAGGTCATTTCCCACACAAGCTTGGCAACTTGAGTTTGATCTCTGGAATCTATATAAAGATAAAAACAGAAAACCAACTCCATAAAGTTGTCCCCTGACATCCATTCACACAGTGGCCTCTCTCTCTCTCTCTCTCTCTCTCTCTCTCTCTCTCTCTCTCTCTCTCTCTCTCTCTCTCTCTCTCTCTCTCTTCTCACACACACACACACACACACACACCACTTCAAATGTACCATAGAAACGCTATTATACTCCTTCTTCCCAACTTCAATACATAAGAGTGTCTGAATGTCACATACTTCTCTGATAACTCAGACCTCACACAGACCTCTTGAATCCAATGCCCAGAGCAAGACTTTAATGATTGCCTGTCCCCACTACACGTGCTAACCATTCTTTCCCACCACCTTCCTCCAGCATCCCCAGCACAACGCACTGGACTGAAAAGCCTTGCAAATGTGAAGCATAAGAGTCACCCCTGATTTCCTTTCTCCCCATTCTCAAAGCCCAGCAAGTCCTCTCCATGCTAATCTTCTCAGGTTTAGTATTTTCACCATTTCTGCTGCCATCCGGATCTAATCACCTTTTACATACATAAGAGCTAGCTTGCTTCCTGGTACGACTTTGTTCATCGTCTCCACTTTCCCAATGACATGTAACAAAGATGCAAGCAGCACTGCACTCTTGTAGAAGAGCTACCCTTTCTGATTCTAGGTGTCCTAGTTTGCTCTCTGTTGCTGTGATAAAAGGCCATGATTAAAAGCAACTTGGGGAAATGTGATGGCTTGTATAAGAGTGTCCCCCACAGCTCATGCATTTGGACCCCAGGTGGTGGCATTGTTTGGGTGATGTTTAGGAGGTGTAGTCCTGTTGGAAGAAGTATGTCACTAGAGGTAGGTAGGCTTTGAGAGTTTAAAGAGGCATGCCATTTCCAGTCTGTTCTCAATGCTTCATGCTTGTGGTTCAAGATGTGAACCCGGCTTCCTGATCCTGCCACCATGCCTACCGCTTATTGCCATACCTTTGCTCAGCACTGAGTGACCTTATACCTCTGGAACCATAGCCCAAATAAACTTTTTCTTGTATAAGTCATCTTGGTCTTGGTGTTTTGTCACAGCAACAGAAAAGTAGCTAATGCATGGAGGAACGTGTCCATTTAGCTTGCCCTTCCATGTCACAGTGCATCATTGAGGGAAAGGCAGGAACTCAAGCAGAAACCTGAGGCTGGAACTAAGGTAGATGTCATGGAAGAATACTGCTTACTGGCTTGTGTCTCGTGCTCATGAAATTGTCAAAGAACAAAGTTTTCTAATTTTTTTTTTTTTAAAAAAAAGCATTTTTTTTTTTTTTTTTGGTCAGAAAAAAAATACTTCATTCTAACATTTTAGTTACCATCTAAAAGAGAGCTATTATTCTCCATCTGACCTACCCTTATGGTAGCAGAGATTTCTTTGAGGTTCTTTGAAAGCCTCTTCACTGGCTTCTCACCAGCTGTACTATGAAATGTGTTCTCCCTGCGAAGAACTGGATGTTCTGAACTTTACTAGTTGACTGACATCATTCACTGTCCCTTAAACAACTACCTCTTCTGGCCGGGTGGTGGTGGCACATGCCTTTAGTCCCAGCACTCAGAAGGCAGAGGCAGGCGGATCTCTGTGTGTTGGAGACCAGCCTGATCTACAAGAGCTAGTTCCAGGACAGCTTCCAAAGCAATACAGAGAAACCCTGTTTCAAAAAACCAAAAACCAACCAACCAACCAAACAACTACCTCTTCACCAGCTTCCCTTCAATACAACTGAATTTCCTCTCTGCCTAAGCACATTCAATTCTCATTCATTCACCCTTTGGTCTTTTCTGTGTTACCCCCTAAAATGTATGTATTGCTATTGAGTGAATCCAATCCAGGGCCTAGCACCAGTGCCTATTATATATCAATTAAATAAATAACCCGACTCCGTATTGTTTAATATATCTATTATATTGTTCAGTCCTCAAAGCATCTATGTATGATAATTACTAATATTTGAAACTAACAGATGAGGCAGAAATGTCAAAGAGGTTAATTTCGCAAAATAATATCACATGAAAATGTGTTTGGTTTGAGTTGCAGCATTATCTAAAAACAAAACTGGGATATTTGTCTCATATACTATGCTTATATTAAGAAAATCTATTACATAATGGTATAAATGAATAACATCTATAATTAGAAAAATTCAGGTTGAGGAGAGTACTTCTCCTTTCCAAGTATGTATTAAAGGTTATTTTACAACTTAAAGATTATTCTGAATAATACATATGCTTCTACTTTATTTAGAAAGTTTTTCCCAAGAAAATAAAATTGTACTGTATAATAAATAAATATTTGAAAATTATATCCTACCATTTAAAACATCACTTTTAAAGGAAATAATTTCAGAAGTTAGCAAGATGGCTCAGTTGGTAAAGGTACTTGCTAACAAGCCTGATGACCTTGAGTTTAATCCCTGGAATCCACACAGTGGAAGAAGACAACAGACTCCCACAGGTTGTCCTCTGATGTCCATACATGCTCTGTGTCATGCATGCACCCATGCAATGCATATATGCAAACATAAATATAAATGTGATGGAAATTTTGCAACCTATTTTAGATCTATTTAAGATCTAAATCTATTTTGGAATAGACTTCTCTCTGAAAATATAAAGATACTGCATATATAAGCAGATAAGATTATTAAAGTATATGTCTAAAAAATGTACTAGTAGGACAGGCAGTAGTAGATGAATGGATTTATGATAGAAATATTGGTAAGGTAGAAAAATAGAGTTATATGGACTCTGTGGAGAGAGGCAGAACTGGAGACTCCACAAAAGTGAGGACCAAGCTGATGTGGGTGGCCTATGCTGCCACCAGAAGCCATGGTGATATCCATGTCTGTACTGCTACCCAGGGCCATGTCTAGGTCCAGGGTCCTACTGCAGCCAGGGTCTGTGCTGATGTCCATGGCTGTATTGATGCCAAAAGCCAGCATTTGTCTGTGACCTTTGCTGCTGCCTGAACCATGTAGAAGTCCTTGACCCAGGCTGCCTCCAAGGGCTTTGCCAGGGACTATGTTCATAGTCTATGCTGTCACCAGAAACCATGTGGAACCCCTTCTTTTATTTTAGACAAAAGAGAGGAGATGATGGGAGATGTTATTCTGTATATATGTTTCTCATACTGGTTAATAAAGCCCTGTGGCCAATAGAAAACTAGATAGGCAGGGCTAGGAGACCAGGAGGAGGAGAGAGGAAATGGTAGGAGTCGAGATGTAGCCCGGGAAGAAGCAGGAAGCCTGCCGCGCGGCTCCCCGATAAGACGACCACGTGGAAATACTTAGATAAGTAGAAATGGGTTAATGATTAAGGCAGAGCTAGCCCATTAACAATAATGGTAACTGGCCAACAGGATTGTATCAAATACAGAGTCTCTGAGTGTTATTTGGGGCACACGTGGTTGCAGGACAATGGCGGCAGGACCAGGAGGCCGGCGGGAACAACATGCTGTAACAATTATCCATGCTCCCATTGTCTATAAATAGCAAGGAAGCAACATATATATCATATACATATATATATGTATATATATCATAAATTGGACTTGGATTTTTTTCTCTCTTTAAATTCTTGTTCTTTTTATGTTGGGGGAGGACATAGAAGACTGGGAACTGAGGGTGATAAGGTGCAAGATGAAATTCCCAAAGAATTAACAATAATGTTAAAATACTAGGAGTAGAGAAATTAGTTATTTTTTTAAATCATTTTTTGTGTTTGGATTGCCTTAGAACCAAAAGGAAAACATCTAAAATTGAGTTCTAGATCTCTTCATTATTTTAAGGACCAAACTGAGGTGAGTTTAATTTGCATATTTGTGACTACTTAACAGAAATTTAAACTAGTTCAAATAACTTTGTTTCTACATATCACAACCAAGCGAAGTTTAGAATCCAAAAGTATAAGAATGTAAAACAATTTCATCTGATGTGATATAAAGTCTTGCGTGTGAGGACAACACAAAAATTATGTATAAGCAGGCAAATCTCTGTGAGTTCAAGGCCAGCCTAGTCTACAGAGCAAGTTCCAGGACAAGCTCCAAAGCAACACAGAGAAACCCTGTCTCAAAAACAAACAAATTATGCATAAGTTACTCGAACCTAAACATTTTCTTAAACTTCTAAACGGGTAAATCTGTTGATTGTTTCCCATGTAGCACAGGTCATTTTTTGACCTATGTTTAGATCATGCAATTACAGTAACTATCAAGAATAGGTTTAGAATCAATCAATTACTGAGGGGCTTCACCTGCATTCTGAAAACTTGCTCTCTTCAGACAAGGAGCATGCACCCGGCCATTATCAGTAGGTCATACCTAGGGGACTAGAGAGATAAGTTAACCCAGAGAATCAGAGAGGGTAAGTTACTTTAGAACCTTTTAAGTCTGTATTGATTTGCTATGTAACTATTACTGACGCGGAAAATGAAATATGAAGTTATGCATGCTTACTGATGATCACTGGTAACTATTATTTTTTTATCCTTGGGGGAGGGGCAGTACTGGTATTGAATTGAGCTTAGAGCTTCATGTGTTCTAGGAAAGTCTTCAATCACTGAGCTATGCCCCCAGCCATATGCCTATTATTTTTGTTTCACACTCCTAAATTTTAAAATAAAAGAAGCATTAATAGTTTCTGTGCCCCAGGTTATAGATTTATTCTTATCTACATGTTTAAATCCCCACTTAATAAAAATCTCCCAAGAAATGTATAACATCGTTTGCTCATAATAATAATTTACTAGCCATGTTAGTTAAGTTATGCAAATTTTTAATGGTTAAAATTATCCAAGACCTTCTCTTTGTCAGTTTTATTCTGCATTAACCCGAGGATGCACCTAACATTTTAGTTTCTCTTCCTAATGATATCATAAAACACCATGACAAAACCAACATAAAGAAAAGGGTTTCCAGTGCCAGAGAAATCCTGTGTATCACAGTGGGGGAGGCAGAGCATGGAAGGCAGGATGGCAGCACAGGGGACTGGCTGCTCTCGTCTAATCTTCTCTCAAGAAGTAGAACATGAACACGAAGCCTCCCACTTCCTTCCATGAAGCCCAAGCGCCTGACGGTCCATAGACCTCCCAAACAACACCAGAAGCTGGGCTCTTACAGTGAGCGTGCACAAATACTTCCTATTCAAACCACGGCAGCTTGGCATGGCAATTTTACTTCAAACAATTCTATTTTGTGCTCAGTGGACCATGACTTAAACTCAGATATACAAGTATGGGTCCCCACAGAGTCCATAAAAGGCTGTCTCCTGGAGATGGATTACATATAGGCAGTTGTGACCCACCAAATATGGGTTCTGGGAACTGAGGTCCCCTACAAGAACAGTAAGCATTCTTAATCACTGAGCCATCTCCCCAGCCCCTGGAGGGCCTTTAATGTGGTTCAATGTGGTGCTTGGAGTGATAATTCCTTTGGATTTATTGTCTAGATAAATAATGGCATTGCTGAATAAATTACGTTGATTTTGATTATTATATTTTCATTGTTATTCACTTTGAAAAGACTTTTATTTTACCCCAAGATTTCTTCATTGAGGTATATTGTAGAATTTCCACATATTTAATATTTTTCCAGATATATAGCAATGATTTTTGGAGGGGGGTTGTTTTGTTTTGTTTTTCGAGGCAGGGTTCCTCTGTGTTGCTTTGGAGCCTATCCTGGAACTAGATCTGTAGACCAGGCTGACCTCAAACTGGCAGAGATCCGCCTGCCTCTGCCTTCCAAGTGCTAGGATTAAAGGCGTGTGCCACCAGTGCCAAGCAGCAATGTCTGATAACTAATTTAATTCTACTTTTAATCAGAGAACATATTGTATGGCATTTTAAACCTAAACTTCCATTAAGACTTGTTGAGGCTGTCTATTTAAGAATACATAGATGTTTATAAAGTACAACTTCATATAAATACTAAATATCTGGGGTTTTTCACATGTACATGGTACTTCCAATGTCAGACTACATATTAAGACTTTCAACAAGTTCCTACCCAGTTTGAGTTCCTGCACTGCCTTGCCCCAGTGACCGCTAGACTGCTGTGGAACTGTAAGCTGAAATACACCCTTTCTTTCCCAGGAGGTGTTTGGTCATGGTGTTTTCAGAGAGAAACAAAAACCCCGACTGAGACAGAATTGCTTTTATTTACCTAATAGTTGTTTTTAGTTAGAATGATTCATTTACTAAAATTTAATGAAGTATTGTAACAGGTAGTGAGTTAGCCTATTGTTTTATTTTGTTGGTGGTGGTCTCCTGATTGGTTACATTTCTTGTTTCTGAAAGAAGCAAAGTAAGGAAGATTGGTTTGAGTTTGTGGCTTAAGAGGATGTGGGCCACCACCAAGGGGAAGGCTCAGATCTGGGCAAACCAGAGGTCAGAGCCAGGGCTGAAAGCAGGGTCAGCCTCGGGGCCTCACCCCACAGCGACTCCCTTTGGGGAGGGTCACATATCATATATACTGCATATCAGATATTTACATTACGACCCAATTGTAGCAAAATTACAGTTATGGAGTAGCATGTGTGAAAGGGTTGCAGCATTAGGAAGGTTGATAACTGTCTTGAGGGTTCCACAATCTCCAAAAGACCGTCACCAGCTGGGGACCAAATTTTGAAACAAATGAGCCTGCAGAGACATTTTAAATCTAAACTGTAACAGTCCACTGCATTTGATCCAGCCTCAACTATCCCCAGAATCTTACAGTTCTAACGCTGTCTAAAAGTCTACAGTTTCTTCTGAGACCCAAAGTCATTCTTAACTGTGGACACTTGTTCCCACCATACAATGGCATAGAGTAAAAAAATCTCATCCCAAATGCAACAGGAGGATGGCAAGAAGTAATTGGATCAAAGTAAGACTGACAGTAGAATGAACGCCAAACCTTATAGCTCCATGTCTTCTATCTGGAATGCTTCTAGTTTCCAGCATGCTTTTTGGGTAGCCTTGCCTTCAGCTCTATTGCCTGTGAACACATGTAGCCTCTCTCTTGGGCTACTCAAAGCCTGCACATTTCCTCAGGAAATAGCTTGTGTGCCTGGTATCTCCATTATTCCAGGAATATGACCAGCACACTTAGGAGCTCCATGAAGAAAATCCAACTTTGCTATATATTACCTAGCCTCAGTGACTCTTTGGAACCTTGGTGCAAGCTTCCATGATCACCCTACCATGCCACTCTTGCTTCATTCATGACTGGAAAAGCAGTGGATGATATCATGTTCTGCTGCTCACTAAAAGTGACTTCTTGCCTCTGTTTAAGGTTGCAGTGGCCTTTGAGTATATGCTTGGCTGAACTTGGGAAAACATTTTCCTAATAGGCACTGCTGGAGTAACATTCCTAACAATCTCTCTTGGTGTAGGTACTCTGTTTCCAAGTGAAATCATTTCAAATGTGTCTGTTGCTACATGCTGGAACTTTTGATGACTTGAATCTTATCCTTAAGGCACTTTATCCATTGTCTCTATGCAAAATGAGACAAAAGAATAATTCTCCCCTTGCCCCATATACACAACTATAAACTGCCAATAGCTCCTTGGTTAGCAATAGAACCTTTTGTGCTCTTCTATGCAAAATGGGAATTTTATCCTTAATTGTGCTAATCTTTATTTAAAAGTACAAAATTTAATTGGGTGATGATGGCAAATGCCTTTAACTCCAGCACTGGGGAGGCAGAGGCAGGTGAATCTCTGTGAGTTCAGAGGCCAGCCTGGCCTACAGATTGAGTTCCAGGATAGCCAGGGCTACACAATGAAACCCTGTCTTGAAAATCTCCCAGAAAATTACAAACATTTGGTTTTTACACACCTTGTCCACAATTTTTACATGCCTATGTCCCATTCTTCATCAAATTGAATACTGTTCATATATATCTGCTATGGTTTTTATTTTGTGCTAATTTTATTCATATGTGATATCTGCCCACTCATTTCCCCCTCCAACTCATCCCAGTTACCCCTACATCTTCCCTCCCAACTTCATGTCCTCTTCTATTTCTTAAATCACTGATTCCAATAAGTTCTTCCCAGTTGTGCATGCTGCAGGGTCTTCAATGAAAGTATATAAAAGCAATAGTGGCCACAACCCCACAAAAGAATAATTCTCCCCTTGCCCCATATACACAACTATAAACTGCCAATTGCTCCTTGGTTAGCAATAGAACCTTTTGTGCTCTTCTCTGACCACACTAGAATTTTGGTTGGCTTGACCTTGTACAGGTCTTGTGCAGGTAACCAAAGATGCTGTGAATTCGTGAGTGTGATAGCCATGCCGTGTCCAGAAGCCAGCATTTCATAGCTCTCCTCTACATCCGACAGCTCTTACATTTTTTCCATTCCATCTCCCATGATTCACTGAGCCTTGGTGAAAGAACTAATACAGATTTCTCGTTTGGGGATCAGCACCCTGTCATTTATTCTCAGTTATTCATCTCTGCATTTGGCTGCTACACAATATAAAGAGAAACATCTCTGACCAAGGCTGAGAGCAGAATAGATCTATGAATATAAATATTTAGAGGACACTTTTACATGATGATTTAATTTCTGCTGTACTCTATACTTTGAATTTTCTTTCTAGCCCTTAATAAGTGCAGTAAACCGTAACTATGCCACACTTTAAATGCTATGGGCTTTTGAAATCTGTTGTACAAAATAATGTAATCCACTATTTTTTTTAATGTAGCTGTCCTATTTAGCTTTCCCTGTCAACTTGATCCAGGCTAGAGTCACTTAGAAGAGTCTCAATTGCATGTCTATAGGACATTCTCTTGATTGCTAGCTGATATAGAAGGGTCCAACCCTCTGTGGGTAGTACCATTCCCTAGGCAGATGGTTCTGTGCTATGTTTGAAAGCTATCTTAGAATGTCTGTGAGCTATCCAGCAAGCAGCATTCATATGTGCTTTTCTGCTTTAAGCTCCTGCTTGAATTCCTGCTTTCACCTTTCTCAGATGTGCTATGACCCTTAAGTTGAAATAAGCCTTTTCTTCCCCCCAAATTTTAGTTAGTTATCTTAGTAATAGAATCCAAACTAGACAAATAGCTCCATTTGGCTGTTTAGTACAATGGGCAGGGTACAGCCAAATTAGTTGTCAGAATATAACATGAATTCCCTCTGTTCCAAATCCTAATGGAGTCTTTGTTCAATCCAGTCTATACTTCTGTCAAGTTAATAGTCATAGTATAGCTTTCAACATTCCCACCAGAATCAACAATTAAGCTTTTTATTATTATTATTATTATTATTATTATTATTATTATTATTATTATTATTATTATTCTCCAGTCTGAAGCTCCATACTTTCCCTTGTTCCTTCTATAAACCAATCCTCAATGCCTAAAAACTGTATAGTCAGGTTTAGCTGTGCAAAGACCCCAGCTCTCTGAACCAATTTTATGTTTTCATTCTTTTCTTGTGACTGTGACAGAGTACCTATCAAAAACAACTGTAGGGAAGAAAGACTTACTTGGGTCACGGTTTAAAAGGTACAATCCATTGTGGTGAGGATGGTGGCAGTTAGCAACGTGGTGACAGCAGTATGCTTACCTCCTCATACCTCAGCAGAACAGGAAGCATAATGAGTACTGAAAGTAGAGCCAAGCCGTGTAAACCTCAAGGCTTATCTGCCAGGAACCTGCATTCTAAGCCTATGTCCCATTTCCAAGACAACCACACATGAGCCCGTGAAGAACACTTCATACTCAAACCTAATATTCCTGCTGCTTATTGTTCCTCTGTTCCCTTTCTCCTGCCACCTTTGAGATTATTTGAATCTATATTGTCTTGTTACTTTTCTATTGTTGTGAAGAGACACCATGACCAAGGCAATGTACAAAAGCAAGTATCTAATTGGGACTTTCTTACAGTTTCAGAGGGTTTGTCCATGACTACAGTGTGGGATCAGTAGCTGAGTTTACATCTGATCCACAAGCAAGTGAGAGAGAGAAGGGGGTGGAGAGAGGACAGAGGATGGAAAGAGACTGAGAGAGAACGAAAGAGGAGAGGAGACAGAGAGGACAGAGGATAGAGAGAGAGAGGAGAGAGGGAGGTAGTCAGCAATGGCATAAGTTGTGTTTTTTCTTTTTAAATCTCAAAGCCTGTTCCACTGACATAGCTTCTCCAACAAGGCCACGCCTCCTAATCCTTCCCCAAACTGTCCGCCAATTAGGGGCCAAGCATTCAAATATATAAGCCTATGGGGAGGGCATCCTCATTCAAACCACCACATACATTAAAATTTTACTTTAATTTTCTATTTTATTTACACATAGAACTTGTTTGGGGTTTGGGTATTCTCTGTGAACGTTAAAACACACATCACTAAACAGAGTGTGGCAGCACATGTCTTTAATTCCAGCACTCAGGAAGCAGAGGCAGGTGGATCTCCATGAGTTCGAGGCCAGCCTGTTCTACAGAGTAAGTTCCAGGACAGCCAGGGATATATGGAGAACCCTGCCTTGAAAAAACAAAACCCAAAACAACAACAAAAAACCTCACATCACCATTTCATCATATTTGAATGATTCAGGTCTCATTATTGCCCTATCATTTGTACTGTCAAATATAGCCATACATTCCTTACAGGAAAACAGTGGGGATTTTTCTTATAGGAAAATATTGTATTTTCTGCCTTTGATGTTCTTTATATAACAAAGAAATAATCCTATATGTAAAAAGTAACTGGATATTTACCAGATTTGATTGTTTTTTCTGTCATCCCTGTAACTAAATTTCTGATATTTTCTTTTTGCTTGATGAATTTCTTTCAGAATACTTTGGAGTAAGGGTTTAAAGTCACCAAGTCCTTAGTTTTCTCTGAAAGATTTTTCTGTAGGAAATTTTTACTTGACACAAAACTCTGTCTTAGTAATATGTACATGCTGGTATTTTCCCTTTTCCCATGTTCTTTGGCTCACAGCTCCCGACTCCCATGTTCTCTGCTGAGTAGTCACAGGGTTTGAGTTGTTGGTCCCCTATCTTATTTCTCAGGTCGCTTTCACGATCTGATCTTGCTGCGTGCCTGACACTGGGCCTACTCGTGGTCTTTTTCGGTTGAACTTTCATAGTATTGACCAAGGCTCTGCAGCTCATTAATTACGTGTTTTACCAAATTAAAGAAATATCTCAGCCTATTTCTTCAAATATTCAAATATTCTCCTTTTTCCCTCCTTCTGTTAACTCAGTTATGTGTGTAGCTCTTGCTCGCGGGTTTCTGAATCCTAGTTTTTGTTTATAGGCATAAATGCTCCAGTTTTATTTTTTTAATCTGTAAGTTCCTGTAAGTTCCTGGCATTCCTCTTTGATATCTCTGTTTAAGTTAGCCAGAGATGTTATTTAATTTTTTTTTTTTGAAGATTTATTTATTTATTGTGTATACCGTATTCTGTATGCCAGCAGAGGGCGCCAGATCTCACTATTGATGATTGTGAGCCACCATGTGGTTGCTGGGAATTGAACTCAGGACCACTGGAAGAACAGTCAGTGCTCTTTACCTCTGAGCCATATCTCTAGCCCCCGAGATGTTTTTTAAATTAAAGTATTAGACTTTTTTTAGCTCTATAATTTCCATTTTTTAATGATTTGGGTGAAGAGGATTAATAAAAGGGGAGAGGTAGAGGCAAGGCAGGGTAACGGAGGAATGAACCGATCAAAATACAATGTTATATAACAGATCAAAATACAATGTTATATACACATGAAAGTGTTGACATGAAACCAACACAAGAAAAATAATTTTAAAAACCTATTTGACCATCTGGGTCACTTTAGGGTTGTACTTACTTGTTTTAATTTTGTTTTGTTTTTTTTCTATTGAGATTTCATTTTCTTAGTCCTCTGTACATCAACTTAGATTTACTTTGGATGTCATGACTGTTCTATTTCTGTCACCTAGTTCTCATCCTTCAAAAAAGCATTGTCCTAGCAGTGCACTTGATGCACAAAACACAAAATTTCTCTTGGAGAGCAGCTTGTATTTTAGCTTAACTGTGTCCATCTTAGCTGGCCACTTACAGTCTTCCCTAAATTGCACAGATCTGGGGTCAACCAGAGACTTGACCAAAAGCCTCCTATTGGCACCTTTCTTCCGAGCCCTTCCTCCCTCAGCCGCCTGCAGCTCTGAACTTTGTCCTCTGTCTTGTTCTGGCCAGTGGCTTTACTCTCAGTTTTCTTATGTCCCTGCAATGCTGGCTGTGGCCTGCAGTCAAGTTAAACCTCATTATAAATAGCAACTTCACCCCTGCTAATCAGCTATTCCAAATTTCAGTGGTTTTTCTTTGTCACTGATTTCTTTCACTCTCCTGGCCCTTTCAGTGTGTGTGTGTGTGTGTGTGTGTGTGTGTGTGATCTGAGGCAAGGTGGTTCTGATAAGAGACTGCTTACTCATGGTGAATCAGGATTGACCAAAGGTATTTTTGGTTTTGTGTTTCTTGGGTTTTTTGTTTGTTTGTTTGTGTGTGTGTGTGTGTGTGTGTGTGTGTGTGTGTGTGTGTGTGTGTGTTTACAGGTTCCATCATTACTCCTAGTTCATTACTCTGTGCTTCCTTAAAATTCATAAACAATGATGATGATTGTTGTTTATTTTTCCCTTTTTATTTCTTTTCTTTCTCTTTCCCTGGGGGTTAGGAATTGGATTTATGACCTTGCACATGCTAGACAGTGCTCTTAACACTGCTCTACACACACCCCCACCCCAGGCCTTTTTTACTTTCTGTTTTGAGGCAAAGAAAGTAAGTAAATTGCTACACAAAGGTAGCTTCAAAGTTGTGATCCTCCAGCCTCAGTCTCTCAAGGAGCTGGTGTTACAGGTCTGTGCCATTAGCCCCAGCAAAGTGTCAGTCACTCTTACTAGTTCATAGACTAATGGACTGATTACCTGAGCTATGATCTTAGTTATTGGTTTTTACAGTTCAAAGCTTTAAAATTACGCTGAAATAGCTATTTTGTCTCGATTTATTATGATTTTATTCATGATAGCTGTTACATGTTTAGCTGTGTCTACTTCTGTTTCCATCAGCTACTAGATGAGGGCTCTATGATGGTGGATCAGTTAGTCATCAATCTCATTATCAGGGAAGGACATTTATGGTAGCCTTTCCACTATTTCTCAAATTGTTAGTTGGGGTCAGTCTTGTAGGTCTCTGGACATTTCTCTAGAGTCAGTGTTCTCTTCAAACCTATAATGGCTCCCTCTTTTATGGTATAGAGCAAAGGATCACCAGCCTATAATTTACACCACCAGATAATCTAGGATACAAGGAGGAATCTAAGAGATTCATACAAGGTCCCTCACAGAAGGGGAAAGAAACATGATCTCCTGAGCATATTGGGAGGGGGCAGTGTGTGGAGAGGGAGCTAGAAGAAAGAAGGGAGGAGAGGAAAGCACGTGGGACTAGGAAGATTGAGTCAGGGGAGGAATAGACAAGAGGAGAGGGAGAGGGAGAGGGAGAGAGAGAGAGAGAGGAGAGAGAGAGAGAGAGGAAGAGAGAGAGAGAGAGAGAGAGAGAGAGAGAGAGAGAGAGAGAGAGAGAGAGAGAGAGAGAGAGAGAGAGAGAGAGAGAGAGAGAGAGAGAGAGAGAGATACCAATACTTTTCTTTAGCAGAATAGTAGTATTTGGCTTTCCCCTGGGTCCCCCTAGGCTATCTGATCTCAGGTTCTTGGCCACCCAAGTGGCATTGGATATGGGTTCCATCTCATGGAATAGGCCTAAAATCCAATCAGATGTTGATTGGTTACTCCCACAACTTTTGTGTCACCATTGCTCCAGTGTATCATGCAGGCTATTATGAGCAGTTTGCTACCAGCCTTGTTCCTCAGCCGCACCAGCCCCAAATAACACATAGGGATGCTGTATTAGATATAAAACTGTTGGCCTGTTATTAGTATTTCTTATAGGCTAACTCTGTCTTAAATATTAACCCATTTCTATTAATCTAAGTGTTTCCATGTGGTCTTGGCTTACTGGAGAGAGGGTGCAGACCTCTTCTCTCAAGTCCTTACATCTTGACTCTCCTCTCCTTCATCACCCAGAATCCTCCTTGTCTCATAGTCCCACCTATCTTGCCTTCCTATTTGCCAATAGTGCTTTATTCATTAACCAATAAGAAAAACATATTTACAGAATGGCATCTCCCATCAGTAGGCAGGTCACTATTAACGAGATGGAAGGGTTTATAGCAAGGTAGTATTTACACTTCTCCTCTGAAAGCATGCAGAATACCTTCCAGTATCATGAACACTATTCAGTGGGGACGAAGGCTCTGGTTAGGTACCAGCTCAACCTCTCCATGTTTAATGAAATATGTATGTTTAGTGTTACCTTTAGCAATAGGACTTTATCAACAA
Organism: Cricetiscus sungorus; assembly: GCA_030556225.1. Taxonomy (NCBI): domain Eukaryota; kingdom Metazoa; phylum Chordata; class Mammalia; order Rodentia; family Cricetidae; genus Cricetiscus; species Cricetiscus sungorus. The sequence goes on along the minus strand of JANBXA010000734.1, from coordinate 103,051,551 downwards.
GATGGAATATTAAAGAGATTTTAATTTTATTTAATTGATGGCTAAGGATATTGGATAATTTTTCAAATATTTATTGGCCATTTGTATTTCTTCTTTTGAAAATCATTTAATTCATTCACCTATTTACTGTTTGGGTGGTCTATTTTCTTGTTGTTTATTACAGTTATTTATGAACTTTATACATTAATTCCCTATCTGATATATGGTTAGCAAATATTTCTTCTCATTCTGAAGACCACCTCTTCACTCTGAACAGTTTGCTGTGCATAAGCAAACTACCTCAGGCAGAAAGGGCTGATCCTGCTGCCTCTCCTCAGCATGGCTGGAGAATCCTGAGACTGAATGTCTTCCCATCCTCAATGTGGCTGGAGAATGAATGCCTGATACTGAGACCCTGCTCCTGTCTTATATATCTTGTATATCTCCCTAATGCTGGGTGCAATCCTAGGTTCTGAGATCATCTTTGGGTTTGGTTTTGTTTTTTGTTTGTTTGTTTTGGCTTTTTGAGACAGAGTTTCTCTGTGGCTTTGGAAGCTGTGCCGAAACTAGCTCTTGTAGGCCAGGCTGGCCTCAAACTCACAGAGATCCACCTGCCTCTGCCTCCTGAATGCTGGAACTAAAACCGTATGCCATCACCACCCAACTATTTTGTTTGTTTTTTTTTTTCTGAGATCATCTTCGTATGAGTTGTTTCTCTTTAGGACTGAACCAATCTTGTGTAGATCTGGGTGGGCTTAGACTCACAGAGATTCATCTACTTCTTAATCCTGAGTCCTAAATGTAAAGGTGTGTACCAATACCTCCTAGCTTCTGGATGCTTGGATTAAAGGTGAGTATCACCACTGCCTGATCTCTATAGCTTGAGGCTGACTTTGCTTTTCTGAATCCTCAGGCAAGTTCTAATAAATCATAAATAATATATCACTACAAAAGACATAATTTCTAAGAGGACTCCATTTTTCCTGTTGTTTAGACAATATATACAAATTCCTTGCATTTGCTACAGTCTCATCCTAGAAACCAGGGTAAAAGATCAACAGAATCATCAATTCTATTTCCTACACTGGCTGGACAATCCAATGCTAGTAAGTAGACAGTCTCTACTCCGCTTACAGGTACACAATTACATGTTTATACCAAAAGAGCTAAAAAGTAACAGCATGTAATTTACAGTATAAATGTTAAAAAAAAATAAGACCAAGGAATAGCACTGTTTAGTTGTACAGACATATGTCATTACTTTGTAATGTCTATTACTATTAGAAAAATGGTAAAGTCTGGATTCCTTAGTCCTCTGCTTATTTCAAATGTATTTACAAGTTATTTTATTAGGTCCAGTCTGGTGCTACTGGGATCCAATCAGGACAGAATCAAAGACTTCTGCTTCTGGCCAAAAACAAGAATTAAAACTGTTTGCTTTTTGCTTTTAGGGTACTTGATCCCAATACGCCTAATCTGTTTTTATCTCCTGTCTTCATCCCTGATTGGAAATTAAAGTATACAAAAGTAGGCAAAATTCTCCCTAGGGAGCACAAAGATAGTATAAACTTAATTAAGCATTTTAATTATGCTTATATTTTGTGTTGGCTATATGCATTTGTGAATGTCCTTGCAGAGTTTGGAGTTTGCCCTACTGGGTTTCAGTCTTGCTTTGGCCCAGTATTTTCTCACTATGCTCCCTTCCCTCCTTTTTGGAATGGTAATATGTATTCTGTGCCATTGTATGTTGGAAGTACAACAGCTGCTTTTTTGGGTTTGGTTTTGTTTTGTTTTTTGTTTTTCAAGACAGGGTTTCTCTGTGTAGCTTTGGGACCTGTCCTGGTACTCACTCTGTGGACCAGGCTGGCTTCAAACTCACAGAGACCCACCTGTCTCTGCCTTCCAAGTGCTGGGACTAAAGGCTTGTACCACCAATGCCTGTATCATGAGCTGCTTTTGTAATTTTAATTTTACAGGGGTTTACAGTTAAGAGACTGCCATAAATCACAAAGAGACTTTGGATTTTAAAGCAGTCTTGAGACTGAAAGACCACAGGGACTTTGAAGTTGGACTGAATGCATTTTACATTATGATATGGCCACAAGCCAGTGGGGGCCAGGTAGTGGAATGTGGTGGTTTGATTGAGAATGGCCCAACAGGCTAATGTATTTGCATCTTTAGTCTGTAATTCAGGAACTGTTTGGAAAAGATTAGGAGGCATGACTTTGTTGGAGTTGGTGTGTCACTGAGGGTAGTGTTTGAAGTTTCAAAAGCCTATACCAGCACCAACCAGTACCTCTGTCTCTGCCTGATGCCTGCCAATCAGGATGCAAAGCTCTCAGCTACAGCTCCAACACTATGCCTGTCTGTTTCCTGCCTTCATTAAGGACTAAGCCTCTGAAACTGTAAGCAACCCTCCCCCACATGCTTTCTTTTATGAGTTGTCTTGGTCATGGTGTGTCTTCACAGCAGTAGAACTGCTACTCAGACGGTATGAGTCTAGGATCATTTAAAAGAGCAATAAAATTCTGGTGTGGCCGCTAGGTATACCTGGAAGAATTCAGCCTTGAAGACTTCTTCATGTCATCTGGTAAGATCTATTTGCTATCTCGTAAGTGGCTTCTCTCCACACCAACATTTTTGACTATCCCAGGCTTCCTACTGGTTATGTGACTAGATATTGTAGAAATCCTTAAAACACCCTTTTCTGGGCTGGAGACACCGCTCACTTAGTAAAGCATTTGCCTAGTCCAGTGTGCCAGCCATTCAGCGATTCTCGTACTTGGGAAGTAGAGGCAAAACTATCAGAAGGAAGCTCAAGGCCATCCTCAACTACATAGCGAATTTAGGACCAACCTTGGCCACGTGAGACCCTATATCAAAAACATAAAAACGACAAAAAACAAAACAAAACAAAACAAAACTCTTTTCTTCATGAAAACTCTCTCAGGACTACTTCTCAGTTTGCACTGTCTTAGCTGAACACTGAAGTATTGATCTGTCTTTTCTTCTATCTTGTCCACTCAAGAATTGTGGGTGGCATAAGGGCTCAGTGGTAAGAGCACCTACTGATTTGAGTTTGATTGCCAGCACCTATGTCTTGCAATTCACAATTACCTGTAACTCCAGCTCCAAGGGGATCTAGTACCGCTGGCCTCCATGGTCACTAACATAACACAGACAGACACACATATGCATGTACATGCACACACACACACACACACACACACACACACACACACACACACAAGGGTCAACAAGCCACTACAGATTTGCCACTACACTAAAAGTTTCTATGTTATTTTAAACTATAAGATACTTCATACAGACATTTTCTAGGTAACATAACACTTACGCACCTTTTACGAAAATCTGTAATTTCAGATCAAAATGAAAAGAGAGCTAAGAAGTCCATGTATTCTACAGACCACTCAGCAGATTCTATTGAAAAAGGGTAATTTATTTTTAAAATGTTAATATCTTTAACACTGTTCAGTGATGGCTCTAGTAGAACAAGTTCTGCCTTGTGTAACACATAAGAATGATTTTTTTTTCCTGGCTTATTATTAACACTTACTCTCACAGCACCATCAATGGAGGAGTCCCAGGCTGGTCAGCTATTGGGTATCCCATGTGGACCCGGGCACAGTCAGGTGAAAGCAGAGAAAATAACTGTTTTTGCAGTGGGCACCAATTTAGTTATGCTTGCACATGGAGGTGAAAGAGTGGTTTCTTTATTTATTTATTTTTTTTTTTTGTATGACATCTACATTCTTATCATCAGCATCTACGTAATGGGCAGAAGTCCTACTATCATTTGAAGCAATGATGGATGGGCTTTTTGGGCTTGACTCATCCTGTTTCTTTCTAAGACAGTATCTGCTGAGTATGCATGAGTGAGACCCTTGATGAACTTTGGGACAAGGAAATCAAGTACTGGACCAGGATCAGAGCCAGATCTCTCAGACTGCTGATTATCCGTGGCTCTTGAGCTTGTGGTCGGTTCTCCATGAAGTTGGTCAGGGTCCACTCTGAGGACTCACAGATAGGACAGGCTTTCTGAGGCTCTGCCATCTCTTCCATCCCTGCCCTCTTGGAATAAGGCTATCCACCTCATCTTGGCCAGATCTGTGCTACGGGTTACTTCAAATGCCTCAAATGACAAGCCCACTTCCCACGTAAATCAAAGGACATCAGAAATGAAAACTCTTTTGCTCTTTGTGCCTGTGACCCTGTTGTCCCCTCTTAACTAACTTGTTAAAAAGCTAGACCAGGCTGGGGCAGTGGTGGTGCATGCCTTTAATCCCAGCACTAGGGAGGCAGAGGCAGGCTGATCTCTGTGAGTTCAAGGTCAGCCTTGTCTACAAAGCTACACAGAGAAACCCTGTCCTGAAAAACAAAAACAAAACAAAAAACAAACAAAAAACAACCAAAGGCTCTGTTAGATGCCTCTCTTCCCATAGTGCTCTACTCGACCTACACAGCAAGCTCCCCACTCAAAATCCAGGCACCCAGACGACTGTTGGGCTTCCTCTGCTCCTGTTGTTTCTCCCACAAACCAGGCAGGGAGGGGGTGACCTTTTTGGGTTGATTGATGTCTACTGGATCAGTGGGGCTGTTGGCTGTAACTTCTAGAGGGAGAGAACTGATTAGCTAAAAATCATCCCCTATAAACTGATCCGTAAACTATATTCATTTTCAGGAAGAAACATCATCCATTGGTAAATGATTTGATTACAAAAGAAAATGAGTCAGCCAGCGATATACAAGCAAGAACATCTTATCCAGTAAAACAGAATGCCTTAATTCCCTTGCAGTTTGAGGATGAACTGAAAAATCCCACAATCAAGATAATTGACCTTGCTCCAACAGAGACAGTGCCTTGCTTAATGGTAATATCTACTACTAAATCCCACAAGCCTCTGGGAAGGCTAGGGACATTGGGACTCGAAATCTATCGTTTAGGAGTCATCCAAATACAGCCCACTCTTCTTTACTGAGTCTATGCTACAGTCACAGATTATAACTAACAACTTTGATGCTGGAGAGAAGGAACACTTTCTAAGATCTCTATAGCTTCTGCAATCACAAACAGACTAGTTTCCCCCCACAATCTCTCCCTAGCTTTTCATGGTAACTCCTTCTAAACTGTATAGGTGATCTGATTAGCAGAGCCTAAGTCCCATACTCTAAGTCCAAGAAGGCTGAAGAAAATAGTTTCTGACAATGCATGGACTTACAGCAGTGGTTCTCAAACTGTGGGTTGCGACTCCTTTGGGGTCACCTGTCAGATATGCTGCATAACATATATTTACATTATCATTTATAACAATAGCAAAATTACAGTTATGAAGCAGCAACAAAATAATTTTATGGTCAGGAGTCACCACAACACGAGGAACGGTATTAAAGAGTCGCAAAGCATTTAGAAGGTTGAGAATCACTGACATACGGTGGGAATTGACTACAGTGTTGGATAAACTGAAATGAATGCAAAGACCAATATTGTGGCTAAGTTGGCATTGTTTTCTATCATCAATGTATAGTAAAACTGGTTCTCTGGGCATCTTTACAGGCAGCCATTGGTATTCATTTCATGCTAAGAACATTTGTATACCATCAGTCTAATTTTGAATTTTGTCCTAGGAAAGACCACCCCTGGCTTGGCACTGCCTTTGGTTCCTGTTCTGTTCCTGTCTTAATTTATTCTACATAGAGACTTCCCAGCTGTAGCTAGCACAAGACACTGATCTGCTCAATGTCTAGAGGACCTCAAGCTGAGGAACCAGCCAGGCTCCACTCATTCAGCTGAATGGAGCTCTAGGCCCAAGGCAGCACATGTCAGAATTTACTGTGGAAGAGAGAAGTTCTGTCTCAGTTGAGAGGTCCCCTACCAGTCCATCTCCCAGTCCAGACATCCTGTAATGGTGCCTAACCAACCCTTTGTGCCAGCTTCAACCACCCTGACTTCTTGTTCTAAGTATTCCCCAGTAAGCACAGCCCCCTTTTTCAGTGGGGACAGAATGTAGAGAGGCAGAATACTCCATCCCAGATATGGCTGCTGGGGTTTAAGTCCTAGTGAAATAAATAGTCATAAGAAGAGAGGCTTTTATGAGGTGATAACAGCATCTCTCAGGAACTGGTCCACACACTTACAAAGGACTCCAGGGAACTGACTGGGCTGTTTTTGCCTTTATATTTCCTGTGCAAGGACATAGAGACAGTGCCAACTATAAAGTACAGACGAGACACCAAACCCATTCCACCTTCAAGTCTGGACTTCCTGCCCTTCAAAGCTGTGAGAAATAAGTCTCTACTGTTTATTTTTTTTTTTAATGTAAAAATTATTGACTTGAGATTTGCAAAGCAAATATTGGCAATATGCATATTTTACTAATTTCCATGGAATTGATTTTTTTTTAACCTCAAGAAAGAAGTATGGATTGGGAAAATTAATTATGCCAATGTGGGGGTAGTAATTAAAAACACTTTTATAGATTTTATTATTATTATAATAAGGCAAGTTCTATTTTTATATCTATATCTATTACTTTGGCTACTTTATTCAAATATATATTAAACACTTTTACCAAGTATTGTAGTTAAGTCCTAAAGTACAATTCTAAACATCCCAATAATAGACATAATTCAAATTTTTAAAATTGAAATAGCCATACATGATCATTTGGCCTTATATTTATTATATCTCTTAGGATCTTTGACTCAACCCATTTTAGGGATATGTTTCTTTTATTCCTAGAGTGTGGGCATTTAAGAAATTCCCACAGTGTCCCTTCTTACTAACCCTCTTCTCTCAAGTCCCAATGCCCCACAAAATTAAGTACTCACTTCTGCATACCTCACCTTATTTCAGAAAGGATATGAAGGCTAAGGCTTTAAATTTTGAAAAGGAAGTATGTCACAGAAAAGCACCTGCTTTTAATGTATTTGAATGTTATTCTTGTTGATATCATGTACCTCTATATTTAAGATATTTTACAAATTTATTTTCATGATATATATATATATATATATATATATATTTACCTCAACAGGCTTATGACTCAGTGTCCTTTGTCTTTTTCTATTTTTTTTTAACTATATAGGAAGAAAACCATACAAATCCGATAATTTTCCATGACACAGCTTATGTACAAATGTTGTTCCTGGCAAAGAGGTTCGCTCCCTATGTTATGACATATAAAAGAAAGAATCTTGTTCTAGAAAAAAACTTGGAAATGTTGAAAGGTTTATTTTATGATCAACCCAGTATTGTTTCTAAAGCTCAAAGACCTAAGCCTGTAGTGCAGTACAAGGAATTGACCTTGTTCTCTACTCAACGGGTGCAAAAGAGTATAAAGGAGAAACGAAAGAAGAAACACGACAGTCTGGCTTCCATAAACAGACCTCCAGACACACTTTATAATTTATCCCGAACTATTTCCAACATCGCCAAAAGTTTTATGGGTTACTTTGAAAACGATGATACTCAAGAAAACAGTGCTATGACTGATGAATTTGAAAGAATATTTTCCAAAACAAAACCACCACCCACACGCAAATTCACTACCTTACCCATCAAGTATGACTCAAAGCTTCTGAAAAATGCATTTGAAATACGTAAACTAAACAACATAACTCCACTAGATAACCTGCTAAGCTGGAAAGTCAATAACTTATAAAGAATCATTTATGCAGCAATATTCAAAAACAAGAAGAACCAAGTTCCAAGATCATAGATGACAATGGATGAAGTACACAATCAGGAGTTGTCTATTTAAGAGCAATCAACATTCTTAGTTAGCTTAAGGATGGAATTAGGGAATTATCAACAAGAGAGATTCATTTATGACTTAGTTTTGGTTGTGAGTCTAGCTTTTAATGGTTGAGCCATCTCTCTAGCCCATTCATGGCTTATCTCACTTATACTTATCAGACATCCCTATTGGCTAGAAGACATTCTCATTCAGTACCAGCTATGGTATACATTGATGAAAAAGTTGCTGTCAGAAAACATCAATAAATGATTGAATGTCAAGACAGATGTACCATTGATTCACTGAATAAGAAGTCAATAGTAGTCAGTATTTTAAAGGCTCTTGGGAAAACTGTGCCACTCAAGCAATGTGTGTGATTAAAAAGGCTTCATAAAACCTATTAGAATTGTGTGCAATTTCATGACTGTATTGTGTTTTTCAGGCATTCTTTCTGGGTTGTGGAATAAATTAAATGAGTAAAGTCCATGAGTGAGATGCTATCAACTGTGGAGTATTCTAAAATACATTGTTTCACATTATTTTTACCCTTTCTTGTTGACTGAACCAGTGTGAAGACAGAACTCTCTTATGAACTCTGTTAACTCCCAAGTTCATTTGGAATACACTTCTTTGGGGTCCCACATATTTTTCACTTAAAAATAGTCTTTGAAGGCAAGTGGCTAGGCTCTCAGCTTGCAACACATTTCTAGAATGCACAAAATCCTTGGTCCAATTCTCAGCATGCAAATAAATAAATAAATAACTGTTGGTAGTGATAAATTCCGAGATTAACTTACAAACCCACAAAAGACTGTTTAACTTACAATTTTAGGACATAAAATTTAATGTGAAAATAAGTAATTGTTTATTAGTTCCAATAATTAAAAGGAAGCACTAGGTAAGAGAAGGTCTTCCAGTGTTGACTAGGACTTGAGGACAACCAGGTTGGATTAGAGGTATCCAGTTAATAGAAGTTGGAGGCCAGTGGCTCAGCTGCGACCAGGCAGGGCAGGAACCTATGGAGGTGGGTGTGCTAACAGCAGCCAAGACACTCAAGTCACCTTTCTCACACCCCAACCCCCCAGTCTTTTCTCACTGTCTCCATTATGCCCATTTTCTTTGTTTTCCAGTTGGTTATAGAGCACAATACCTCTCCTCCCCCCGACTCCTGTGCTAGGTCTAAAGAGAAAACATAGACTCTTTGGAAGTGCCATCAAGAAAACCAAAAAATGGAACATACCTAGTAAGAGAACAAGGGGCATGGATATGATTCCCATAATCAACATTAAAAAAGAAAAAGAAGAAAAAAAAAGATGTGTGGGTCTTAGAGCAGACAGGAATGAGTGTGTGAAAGCACTAAAGTCTCAGTTTACTGTATTCCCACTCAAGGTGGGGTTTAAGACAAGATTGTTTCAAGATTAAGTAAAGCAATATCTAGTATTTTGAGCATTATAGCATTAAATAAAATGCTCTTTCTATCCCACTTCCCCTTTCTCTGGAGACAGGTCTGTCCATCTGTAGGATCAACCCTGGGAGAGGGAGAAAAGCCAAAGAGGGGGACAGAGAATCTTCCTCTTAAAAATACATCTCCTGTGTGTGTGTGTGTGTGTGTGTGTGTGTGTGTGTGTGTGTGTGTGTGTGGCGTGCGCGTGCCAAAAAAGATGTAGTTGTGAAACACCAGATGTAGGTGCTAGGAATTGAACTCAGGTCTTCAGCAAGACCAAGAAATGTTCTAAAACTCTGGGCTATCTCTCCAGGAAAGGGGTAGAGGAAGGGAAAGGACAAGAGAAGGAGAAAGGAGAAAGAGGTCTTGAGTTTTGTTTGGTGGGTGTCTATCTGTCTTCAAAGAAATCCCAGTCCTGGGTTAAGAGGGCTCATTTGTGTGATCCAAGTAAATCCAGCTCCAGGGAACAGAACAGGCTCCTGGGCAGTGTCTAGAAGATGTTCAGCACAAACTTGGGAAGTTCCTCATTACCATCTGGTAAAAACATCTCTCTCCCTCTAATCCTACCTGTTGATCTGCAGTTGCTCCAGAAAGCAAAATTTGACCAAGTTAGAGTTCTTCTAAGTACAGTGTTCAAAAATTGTTAAACAACATGATTCTCTGGGAACTGACAGCTGGGGGACCTGCATGGGACTGAACTAGGCCCTCTGAATGTGAGTGACAGTTATGTGGCTTGATCTGTTGGGGGTGGGGGAGCCAGCATGTGGCACCAGGACTTATCCTAGGTGCATAACCAGGCTTTTTTGAGCCCATTCCCTATGGTGGGATACCTTGCTCAGCCTTGATACAGAAGGGGAGGGGCTTAGTCCTGCCTCATCTTGATATGCCAGACTTAATGTTGATTCCCCAAAGAAGGCCTTATTCCCTCTGAAGAGTGGAAGTGAGGGAGGTGGTAGGGAAAAAGGGGTTGGTATACAAAATGAAAAATATTGTTTAATTAAACAATAATTAAAAAAACAAAAAACAAAAAACATGATTCTCCAGGAAGCAGTTTGGTGATCTCCAGACCTTCACTCTCTCCACTCCTCCAAATCCAACCCCCCAGTCTCTGTAGCAGACCACCTGCTGTAGCCTCTCTTCCCTTTGTGCCCTCATTTCTAGGCCACCAAGCAGATCCTGTAAGAGACCACAGATGCCAGCCCAACCTATTATACCCAGAAAAACTCTCAATCGCCATAGATGGAGAAAACAAGATATTCTATGATAATACCAAATTTAAGCAGTATCTATCTATAAATCCAGCCCTACAGAAGGTGCTAGAAAGAAAACTTCAACTGAAAAGGTTAAACACACCCAAGAAAAAGTAAGGAATAATTAATATCAGACTAGTAAATCAAAAGAGGGGGAAACCCTACATCATAACAAAATAATTGGAATTAACAAACTGCTCATAGATAACTCTCAACACCAGTGCTTTCAATTACCCAATAAAGACTCAGGCTTACATAACAGATTAGGAAACATGATCCATCCTTCTGCTTTGTCTAAGAAACATAACTTACCATGAATGATATACAATAATATACATCACTTCAGGGTAAAAGGATAGGAAAAGATATTCCAAGGAAATGAACCAGAGAAGCAAGCTGGTATAGCCATTTTAATATATTACAAAACAGATGTCATAGGACACTACATACTCATCAAGGAAAAGATCCACCAAGAGGATATTGCAATTCCTAACATCTATGTACCAAACACAAGGGCACCCAAGTTCATAAAAGAAACACTACTGTTATGGCATGTTTTTCCTTCCTGCTGGCTCCATCCCACCGCCCGCCAGTCTGGGCCCACAGCCGCGCCAGCCCTAAGTAACCATGTGAGCCCCAAATAACACTCTGAGACTCTGTATTTGATACAATCCTGTTGGCCAATGACAATCATTGTTAATGGGCTAGCTCTGCCTTAATTATTAACCCATTTCTACTTATCTAAGTATTTCCACGTGGTCGTCTTATCGGGGAGCCGCGGCTGGCGTCCTCCTTCCTCCCGGGGCTACATCTCGACCCCCCCCCACTACTTCCTCTTTCCTCCTCCTGGTCTCCTAGCCCCGCCTATCTTGTTTCCTATTGGCCACAGGGCTTTATTAACCAGTATGAGAAACATATATACAGAATAACATCTCCCATCACACTACTACAGCTAAAATCACATATTAACTCTCACACACAGCAGAAGAGTTCAATACCCCATTCTTGCCAATAGACAGGCCACCCAGACAAAAACACTAGAGAAATTTTTTTTTAAACTTTAAGACATTGACAAGAGAAATTGAAGAAGATACCAGAAGATGGAAAGATCTCCTGTGTTCATGGGCCAGTAGGATTAATATAAAAATGGCCAGCCTACCTGTGGTACTTTGAAAGAAAATGGCTCCCAAAGGGAGTGACACTATTAGGAAGTATGGCGTTGTTCAAGTAGGAATGGTCTTATTGGAGGAAGTGTGTCATTGTGGAGGCAGGTGTTGAGGTCTAATATATGCTCAAGATATCGCCCAGTATTTCAGTCCACTTCCTGTTGTCTTCTGATCAGGACATAGCCAGCACCATGTCTGCCTATACATCACCATGCTCCTTCCTTCAGACTAGACCTCTGAAACTGTATGCTGACACCTCAGTTAAATGTTCCTTTATAAGAGTTGTTGTGAACAAGGGGAGCTCAGTATGATAGCTGGAAAAATAGCATAAGACTGACCCAGACCCCCTGAACGTGGTTGCTAGTTAGGAGAACTGGGCAATCTATGTGGCCTCTGGTAGTGGATAAGTATTTATCCCTGGTATATGAATGGACTTTGGGAGCCCATTCCACATAGAGGGATACTCTCTCAGCCTAGACACATGAGGAAGGGCCTACACCCTGCTCCAAATGATATGATAGACTTTGGAGATTCCCCCATGGAAGGCTTCACCCTCCCTGGGAAGCAGAAAGTTGATGGGATGGGGGTTGGGAGGGAGACAGGGAAGGAGAGGAGGGCCAGGGAACTGGGATTGACATGTAAAACAAGCTAGTTTCAAATTTAAATTAAAAATATTATCATTAAAAAGAAAAAGAAAAAAAGTTGTCATGGTCATAGTGTTTCTTCATAGCAATAAAAACCCTAAGACACTACCCAAAGCAATCTATAGATTCAACGCAAATCCTGTCAAAATTCCAACATAATTCTTCACAAATCTTGAAAGAATAATTGTCAGCTTCATATGGAAATAGAAAAAAAAAACTCAAAAAAAAAAAAATAAACAACCCCCACCAAAAAAACAGGTTAGCTAAAACCATCCTGAATAATAAAAGAATTGCTAGAGCTATCATCATCCTCAATCTCAAATTGTACTACAAAGCTATAGTATTAAAAACAGCATGGTATTGTCACAAAAACAGACTTGCTTATCAATGAAACAGAATTAAAGTCCTAGACATTAGTCTGCATACATATGGACACCTGATTTTTTATAAAGAAGCCAGAAATGCACCTGAAAAAAAGACAGCATCTTCAACAAATGGTTGAGTAGGTGCTGGCCAAACTAAATGTCTGCTTGTAGAAGGATGCAAATACATGTATATTTATCACCCTGTACAAAACTCAAGTCCAGAGGATCACAGAACTCACAGAAGTTCAGATACACTGAATCTGAAGAAAGGAAATTGGGGGATAGTCTTGAATTAACTGGGAAAGAATTTTTACCAAGTACCCGTCTGATAGAGCGCTAATATCCAAAATATATAAAGTATAAAAATGGAACATCAAGAAAACCACCCAATTAAAATATGGGTACAGATCTAAACAAAGACCTCAAAAGAGGAAACTCAAATAACTAAGAAGCACTCAAAGAAATGTTCAACATCCTTAGTCATCAGGGAAATGCAAATCAAAACTGCTTTGAGATTTCATTTACACTAGTCTGAATGGGCAAGATCAGTGAAACAAATGACCTCTCATTCTGGCAAAGATATGGAGTAAGGGGAATAGTCATCCATTTCTGTGGGGCAGTACAAACTTAAACAGTCACTATGGAAACCAGTGTGACGGTTCCTCAGGAAAACAGGAATGGATCTATCTCAAGATCCAGTTATACCACTCTTGAGCATATATCCAAAGGAAGCTTATCCAACAACAGAAGACACTTGCTCAACTGTGTTTATTGTTGCTCAATTCATAGTAGCCAAAAAATGGAAACAACCTAAATGCCTGTCAACAGATGAATTGATAAAAAAAAAAAAATGAGGTGCATTTACACAATGGGATATTAGCTGTTAAAGAATGAACTCATGAAATTTGTAAGTAAATGGATGGAACTACCAAAAAAAAAATCCTGAGTAAGCTTACAATTCTCATAACCACAGAGGTTAGGTATAAAGCAAGGGACTAGAGAGGAGGGATAGAGTGCCCTAAAAAAGGGGAAATAGAATAGATAGTTACTGATGGATGGAGGTGGGAGACTAGAGAGGATCAAATGGGTAGGGAATAGGGGATTGAAGGAGGAAATATGGAGAGGGACAGCTAAAACTAAGGGTCATTTGATCATTTGAGGGAGTATATGGAAATGAAATACAGTAGAAGCTTCCTAGGATGTGTGTGTGTGTGTGTGTGTGTGTGTGTGTGTGTGTGTGTGATCCAGATGAAATTGTCAAATAATGGGGGATACAGAGCCCCCAACTGGACATCTCCCATCACTAAATGAAGCTTCTTCCAGTACCAGGAATGGGTATGTCTAATAAAATTGTTGACTAAAGGGTCCCATGGCAACTCCCAAACAACCCAGGCTGATGGCCAGGGATATTTGCATCTTATAGTACACTAACTTATATATACTAACTTATAGTAAAGCCTTGTTACTGAAGACCACATCTACAGGACTCACTGAACACAAAGACATCACACTGGTGCCTAGCTTGAGCCTTCACCCCTACTGAATAGTTTTCATGGTACTGGAAGGTACTCTGCTGGCTACCAAAGGAGAAAAGTAAACACTAACCCAACTACAAACCCGTCTATTTACAATGGTGACCTGCTTTCAAGGTTCGCAGGTGTGACAGTGGCACAGAGCTGATAGGAGTAACCAGTCAACATCTGATTTGACTTAAGGCCCATTCCATGAGATGGAACCCATTCCTAGCTCTGCTTGGGTGGCCAAGAACCGGAGACTAGATAGTCCTTGGACCTAGGAGAAAACCAAACGCTGCTGTTCTGCTGAGGGAATACATAAATACAATTACTCCTAAGGACATCCTGCTATACTCATAGATGGATGCCTTGCTCAGTCATCACCATATAAGATTCTTCCTGAAGCAAATGGGAACAAATAAAGACACGCACAGCCAGATAATAAGAAAAGAGGCATTGAAATACTATGGCCTAAATAAAATGTATCCATGAAATCTGTCCCCTCAGGACTCAGGGAATTCTTCAGAAGAGGAGGATGAAACTGTAAGAGCCAGAAAGGATGGAGGACACCAAGGAAGCAAGGCCTTCTAAAATATAAACAGAGACTGGTAGCATGCAGTCCACAAGGATCTGCACCAGATAGGGTTTTAGAGTTGAAAAAAGAGGGAACACATTCCCAACCCATAAGCTATACCCAATTGAGTCCTACTTGCAAATGAAAAATTAGTTTTCTCTGATGGAGTTTCACTTGGGAAACAAAGGACTCTTAAGGGCAGGTTGCATGCCTGGAAGTAGATGGCCAACAGAAAACACACTCAGTGGCATCTTTGGAATTGGAATGGAAGTTCTTGTCTCATAATGTTGAATCAGGGCTTTTTTTTTTTTTTTTTTTTTTTTTGTAACCTTATAGGTCCTTTGCATTTATATTATGGATTCTGGTTTTAGGGTTTTATGGGAATCTTTGTGTGTAAACATGTGTCTCTGCATCTATATATGTTTCTTGTGCTTTTTCTTTGACTTCCCCTTCTGTTGGTTTGTTCTGTTTTATCTTATTTTATTACTATCCCTTAGGCCCCTGTTTGTTTTCTAAGGCAAGACAGAAAGGGTGTTGTTCTGGATGAGAGAGGAGGTGGGGAGGAACTTGGAGGAGTAGGGAGAGGAGAAATTGCAATCAGAATATATTATATTTTTTAAAAAAAATCTATTTTCAATAATATGTTTTAAAAAAAAAACCACTATTTTGTCTAACCCACCATTGAATAAAGAGTAAAATGCCAGAATTAGTTTGAAAGAAAATATGAAGCCTGACATATACACAGTCCAAAGAACACTGAACTGAATATGCCAATAGTGTCAAGCTGATGAAGACTCTGTAAGGGCTTAAGGTGAGACTCTGAAGTTATGTTTTCTATACAGGGAAATCAGTATCTCTATGTGAATTTCTTTTTTATGATTACTAGTTTTCTACAAGCTGAACTCTAAATACCCCAGGGTGCACACATCTGCACTGGTTTAATGTGACAAGCCTTCTTCTGGTAGTCAGTTTACTCCATGGAAAGGATATACACTAATCATCTCTTGTTTATAAGCCCTGGGAAAGTTTCATTTTGCTTTGTTATGTTTTTAACATCTCTCTTCTGCCTGGAGGCCCTTCAGATATTTAAAGAGTAGAGACAAGTCATTTTTCTCTTGGAGTCAGGTGCCCAGATTGGCTGCAGGTGTGCTAGGAGCAGAAGAGTATTTTATTTCAGTAACAAAAGGGAGAATTAAGCTTGGGTATCCTTAAAGCCTGGGGTGCAATATTTACTGTAAATCCTATTTGCTGCCTATGTTACTCTGAAGAAAACCTTTATTGTGGATTTTCGGTTTTCTCTGATGGAAAAACAGCATGGCTGACAGCAATGTTTTTGTTTTAAAAAGTGATTTAACTACAGAGATCTGGGGCTGGGGAGATGGCCCATCTGTTCAGAACACTTGTTGCTTCTACAGAGGATAGATTTTGGTTTCCAGGATACACATCAGAGAGTTCACAACTACTTGTAACTCCAACTCCATGGGTGTCTGCATACAAAGGCTCATACACACAAACACATGCATACACATGAATAGAAATACATTTTAAATAGTAATAATTACAGAGATTTTTTTTTTCTGGCAGTAATTCAACCCAGAAAGGTATAAACTTATCAGCCCACAAACTGAGCTTTCAAAATGGAGCAGATTTGTGACTCAATGAAAGTACTCAATGTAACCTTTACAATCCTAACTCCTAACATATTTCAGCGCTGAGCGATTACTGTATCAGATAATATACAAGTTCCCACACGTAGTTCTGTGATTAATATTACTGAGGTTAAGAAACAGGTCTGAGTACTTAAAATATCCCAAATTACCCAAATTCTAATTACACATGCTATAGGAGAGGAAACTTCCCTGACTATGGCCACATTTTTCCTCCCTGAGTAGCAAGTGAGTTTGTCTCACTCCTTGGACAGTAGTGAAAAGACCCAGGTCAGACCTTGGGCTGTGATAGGCCTTCATAAATATTTTATGACATTTGTAAATATGATTAGGCAGAGAAAAGTACTATTGCCTAGCTCCATACTTTTAGAATTATTTCCAAGTTGGGTAACTGTAGTATGTGGAAATAACTGCCAGTATGACTAAATCAGGAAGTCCGGCCTTCAGGCTGATTATTCATGAAGGCTCCGTCATCAGGAATGTGGTAATGCCATAGACAACAGCCTTCACTCAGTGTTCGCTCCTCTTTGTCCTGTCTCCTGGACAGAGTTCTTCACCTCATGGGGACAGTGATGTAAGCACTATCTTAGAATCAGAGAGGTCAGCTTATAATAGACACACCTGACGGGTCAGTGCTTTGATTTTAGATTTCTTATGCTTTAAACCCGTCAGGACTGTTCTTTATAAATGGTCCAGTCATGGGCAATATGTTACAGAGTAAGACAATCTGTAAAAACAATGTATGGGATGGGGAGGGCACAGAGAGAGAGGAAGGACATTAAGGGACCTTTGGAGACAGGCTACCCAGAAAACAGGTAACATGTTGCCCCAGTAGAGAAGGAAAATAATAATACTTTTATTATTTTAATAATAATAAATTATTTAATTTTAATTATTTATTTTATTATTTATTTTAATTGTTTAATTTATTAATTATTAAATAATAATTAATTTAATAATAATAAAAAATGGAAGCAAAGAAAGAGAAGGACTTGGTTGACTTGGTAGCAAGTCAGGAAAGGGGAAAAGCTGGGCCTCTGGAGGTGTGGGCCGAGACTGTTGCCAACAGTTAAGAACGCCATACCGGCTGCCAGCATTTCCAGTCCTAGTGTGGATGCACCTTGAATGTATTATGTAACTGGTATGAGCCAGTCATGAAAGGGAAAATACTGTGTCATTGCTCATATATCAGTTACATAAACAGTCAAATTCATAAAGACCCAGAGCAGAACACAGGTTACTTGGTTTTGCTGGGGAGGGTGGAGAATGGGAAATGATTATTCAGGTTTCCAAATGAGTTTCCATCTGAGGTGGTGAATATTCCAGGGAGCGTGCCTGGTGATGGTTGCACACCCAAGGGTTAAAATAATAAACTTTTTTTTTTTTTTTTTTTTTTTTTTTAACACAGTTTTAAAAAAAGAAAGGAACTTCAAATGACAGGGAATTTGGGGAGATCATTAAAAAACTTTTCTTTCTATTCACTAAAAGAAGGAATGTAATTTCCTTGCTTAAACTGGTGTTCTACGGTTCCGTGATGGCACCCTTAGAAGAAAACAGTAAGGATTCACAGAACAGAGGCAGTGAGAGGAAGATGCAGAGATCATCGATCATCTAATATGTCCAAGAGCACAAGGAATGTTTCAGAGTCCTGGAACCCGAACAAATTTTTTAGGCTACAATCACCCTGCACTTTTTTTTTTTTTTTTTTTTTAAAACATGGTCACGATTGGCTTATTGCGAAACTTTCCCTTGCCTTTTCTGGATATACCAACTCAAACAACAACAAAAAAGAATTCCCTTCTCTATCTGCCAAGAAGGATTGTGTGAGAAGTCTCAGGTTTTGCAGAATGAAATCTTTGCTTACTGTTGAACCACATTTGATATTTTTTTTTTTTTTTTTTTTGGTGAACTTTGACCCCCTGCAAGAGAAACCAAAAGGAGCATTCAAGATAACTGAAAATGCAACAGGGCATCACTTCACAAGACAGAGAGCAGAGAGGGACCTCTGGGCCAGCAGCCACAGCCCCCGCATAGCCTCTTGCTCCCCGCGAGGGGTTGGGGGGGGGACCCAGAGCACAATCGTGCGCAGGCGCAGCCCTGTGCTCAGCCGCCCTGGCTCAGTGGTCCCCGGCTGCTGTCCCGGCTGCTCCCGAAGCCCCTGCCCGGTCCCCAGCTCCTCTCCTGCACCAGCCTCGCCGAGCCAAGCGCGGCCTTTCCCTGACCCTAGGAGGCAACATGCCAGGGCAAAGTCCCCGAGGGTGTGAACCCCAGTGTCCCAACCCCTGGGCGGGGACGGGCTGCGGCAGTGCGGGGAGCGGTGGCCAGCACAACCCGCGCAGCCCTGCCGCGAGCCGCCGGGTCCCCCGGGAGCCTCCGCCGCCACGCTAGGCCCGCAGCGAGAAGCCCACGCGCTCAGGGTCCGCGCCGCGCCCCTCCAGCCCCGCTCCCGCAGCCCGCGCTCCTCCGAGGCCCGCGCCCCGCACCGCCACGCCCGCGCCTGCGCCCCGCAGCTCCAGGCCCGCGTCCCTCCGCGGCCCGCACCGCCAGGTCCAGACCCCGCCGCCCAGCCAGCCCGGGAGCTCGCAGGCCCGCGCCACCGCCGCCGCCGCCACCCGCCGCCGCCGCCGCCGCCGCCGCCATGGCGGAAGTCCACAGACGTCAGCATGCTCCGGTTAAAGGAGAAGCCCCCGCGAAATCCTCCACACACAGAGATGAGGAGGAGCTGGGGATGGCGCCGGCCGAAACGCTGACGGTGTTCCTGAAGCTGCTGGCCGCCGGCTTCTACGGCGTGAGCTCCTTCCTCATCGTGGTGGTCAACAAGAGCGTGCTCACCAACTACAGGTGGCCTGGCTGGCGGGAGGCGGCTGGGGCTCGGCGGGCGGGGACCGGGGTTCGAGTCCACCCGGGGATGCTCTCGGCCGCGTTCTCCGCAGCGGCGGCGGACGCGCGGAACGCAGCGAGGCCGGTGTCCAGGGACTGGCGACCCGCGCGGCTGATAGCCTGGGGACCAGCGCGGCTGCACACCCACGCGCCCGCCGTCGCCACTGTCACTGGGACTCCGGGGCAGAAGTTTGCGTGTGTGTGTGTGTGTGTGTGTGTGTGTGTGTGTGTGTGTGTTTCTCCCCCAGATTCATTTAAGAGATTTAAAATCGGTGATGAGAAGTTTGCGTGTGTGTGTGTGTGTGTGTGTGTGTGTTTCTCCCCCAGATTCATTTAAGAGATTTAAAATCGGTGATGAGAAGTTTGCGTGTGTGTGTGTGTTTCTCCCCCAGATTCATTTAAGAGATTTAAAATCGGTGATGAGAAGTTTGCGTGTGTGTGTGCGTGTGCGTGTGTGTGCGCGCGTGTGCGTGTGTGTTTCTCCCCCAGATTCATTTAAGAGATTTAAAATCAGTGATGAGATCTCTGCCTTAACTTTCTGGGAAAATCCATTGCACGAAGCCGAGGGAAATTGTAAAACGGGACAAGATAAGACAAGTAAGCCGCCCCAGGCTACAAAATCTAAGTTTTTTTTTTTTTTTTTTCTTAATTTGGATGAGGGGCAGGCAGGCATTGGTGTGGATTGAATTAAAATGCATTTTAAGGTTGTCGGTGTGCAAGTTGAATTCACTGTGCCTGGAGGGCTTTCTGGCTGTTTTTAACCCTGTCCCTTTTCTTTACCATTTTTGTAGATTTCCATCCTCGCTATGTGTTGGACTTGGCCAGGTTAGTTGGAATCTTGGGCATTCCGTGGTCTGTGTTGTCAGAACTTCTGTGTGTGTCTTTATATGCAGAACAGTGCATCTGTGTGTGTTCTCTGTTTGCAGATGGTGGCCACCGTAGCAGTTCTCTGGGTGGGAAAAGCACTCAGGGTAGTGAAGTTTCCTGACTTTGACAGAAATGTACCTCGAAAGGTAAAAGTGAGAAAGAAGGAATACTTTATTTTATAGAAAAAAAAGGAGCCATTCTGTGGCTTAAGGAAAAAAAAAAAAAAAAAAAAATCAGGGCCTTGCATATTTAAAACCGCAGTCTAGCCCCAACCCCAGTCCACGAATGCATATAGCAAACAGGTAACAGTACAAAATGAAGACAGTAAAGTCCTTGTGTTTTGATAAAGGAGTTTCTGGTAACAGATCTATCCACTTTAGCCATGATGCTCGTTATTATCCCCCCCCCTTTTTTTTTTTTTTTTTGGAGGAGGGGTGTTTTCATATGGCTCTCTGTGAGACTCCCCGTGAAAACTAAATGCTTTCTTTCCGTCTGTGGACATTGGAGTCTTAGACTCACGTAGTATTGTGTTTTCAAGCAAGTGATGTTTCTGCCTCATGTTGTTGATCCTGGTTATACTTCTGTGTCCTTTCTTCCTGCCAGCCCCCTCCCCCATTCTGTCAGCAGTGTTGTCTATCAAAGGATAGCTAATGTTTGGGTGTTTCGTGGGGGTCAATACTGTTTATGAGAACTAATCTTATGTTTCAAGTGGAAAGAATTTGACTGTATAAACAGAGCCGTTTCTTTCTGCAAGGACTTCGTTGCCAGTGCCTTTATTATTGACATTTGTTACCCTTTTCACCTTTCCAGACATTTCCACTACCTCTACTGTATTTTGGGAACCAAATCACCGGACTGTTCAGCACAAAGAAACTGAAGTATGGATAACTTTATTTTTCTATTGGGGTTAAAACAATGTAATCTTAAAGTTAGACACCAGTGTCATATCAATGTGTGGTGATTGATGGGGGTTGGGGGAGTGGACCCCACCAGGAAGGGTCCACTATCAAGTAATGAAGATTGAGCCCAAAGTTTTTATTTCAAATTTGTTTTTTTTTTTTTTAAGCTAAGGTATGAATTTTGTATTGTTCCCTTTCTTACTTCTATGCTAGAAGTATTCAGATATTGTCAGTGGTGCAGTAGATTTTCTTATTTTTTTTTTGCAGTATTGCCATGGAGAAAGATTTATGCCATGCAGACTGACCTTACCCCAGTCCCCAGAATGCTACTACCCTTGTGTGTGGTTTAGGATTTTACTTCTATAATATAGTTCATAAACACTGTGTATTTGAGGTGTATTCCACAATGCAAATTAGATGATGGACATAAGAATTTCTACAGGTTTCCTTTTAACTCGGAGTGGCTAAAGTCAGACGGAATCTTGACATAAACATGATTACTAAGTCAACCGTAACTTTGTAACTGTAGAGCCACTCACTTTCAGAAAGAAGTAATAGCTCTACTCCATGGCAAGGCTACATATTACCCACTTCCCTCCTATTTCTTGGCTTCTGACTTTGCTGTGGTGGGTGTGTGTAGAAAACACACGGAAAATATTTTAGCAGAAACCTACATGAACTGAATGAAGCCCTGACATAGTCAATGATTGTAAACAGTGTGGAGGGGGCAGGGCAGATGGCTCAGTGGTTAGGAACACTGGCTGCTCCTCTAGAGGACTCAGCTTCAGTTCCCAGCATCCACACCAGGCAGCCCATTTGAGATCTGACACTCTTCTGGCCTGTTCGGACACTTTCATTGGCATCCACATAGGCACACATATGTATGTCAAATTAGAGATAAAATCTTAACACAAAAACAGTATGGAGATCTATGAGGATCGGAGGCAAAGAAGTTTTTGTATTCACCTTTTTGATTCTTTTAAAACCAAGAACTCTGAGAGAATAGCCAGAACATCTCTTGGGAAAGTTGCTAGGAAGTCAGATTTGTCATGGAGAGGGAATCCTTTTCCATCTCATTACCCACTTGGAAGGAAATGCAGGCCTACAGCAGAGTGCTGCTTATATAAAATTTGCTTTTTTTTTTTTTTTAAATCCATTGTCATGCATTCACATTCTGCCTTTGATTGGCAGATAAGTAGAAAGTACTTTAGAGGGAGATATATTCAGAAATTCTTACATTAATGCAAGCAAACTGCTCTAAGAATTTAGAGGAACGTGTTTCATGGGTAAGATTTTCATGGACATTTTCATAGTGGTCTAGAAAGTAAGAAGGGAAGTTAGGCCAGTGAAGAAGAAAGAAATAAGCAAGCAAGAAAGAAATATTAAAGACTAATGTGGCTGGAGTCAGACTATTTGCATAATTATCAGCCTGTGATAATAGATGCATGGTTTTACCATTTTGTAATTAATGTTTTAAAGAAAACATTTCTCCAGACAAATAAGGTTAATCAGCATGGGACTTGCATACAGTCAGAAAGAGATTAGCGTTGTGGTTGTGTAAAACTACCGACTTTTAGGATTATGGTTTACAGTTGCACACTTTTAAGCTTTGCTTTATCTGCTTGTTTTTCTTTTGCAGCTTGCCCATGTTTACGGTTCTGAGAAGGTTCTCCATTCTGTTTACAATGTTTGCTGAAGGAGCTCTACTCAAGTGAGCTTTGTTTGTAATACACTGTCCTTGTTTATAAGACTGATAACTTTGTCTGTGTGCTTGTGTTTGTGTGGACGTTTGCCTGTGTGTGGTTGTCTGAGGCCAGATGTAAGTGTTGAGTTCCCCATAGCTGAAGTGATAGGCAGTTGTGAGCAGCCTAATGTGGGTGATAGGAATTTTAACTCATGAGCCATTGCTCTAGCCCCATATATTTATTCTTCAAATACTTTTAAACACCTCAAAAAGATATCAAGCCTATGTAAGATACTAAATTATCTGTCTCACTTCTACTTTAAGCTTTGAAAGCTTAAACAGGCTGATTGCCTTGCTACCAGAATTAATGTAGTTGGGAAGGGAAGGTTACAGACCACATTTAGAATACTATCCCAACATGGGATGTGCTGGCTGGAATTCTTGTGTCAGTTGCTGCCATTGGGCAAAGCCAGGTCAGAATCGTAGGTATAGGTTTTAAATAGTGTTCATGTCTTGTCTACTTTTACTGCAAATGTGTGTGACCCTTTTCCACTTAAAGAAACTTTGACATGAAAATTCCAACTCAAGGCTAATAAACAAATGGTACGACTTAAGAGAGAACTGGTTATAGTTATTTCTATAGCAAAAAGAATTTATACCCTACCTTTTAAATACCTAGTTCCTTGGAAATATTCAGAATGTGAGTGTATTTATCTTTTTTGTAAAAAAGCATTCCCTTTGTTTTGTCATTGATATAAAATGAGTCTATATGGATAAAGTCACATGTATGTATATTTTACATTATTTTGTAGGAAGACTTTCTCTTGGGGTATTAAGATGACTGTATTTGCAATGATTATTGGAGCCTTTGTAGCTGCCAGGTAAGATGTGGTCCTATACAGCCTGTATGTTAATTATCAGTAGTTATTAATATTACATCTTGAGCATCTTTGAAAACTACTCAAAAGACTTCCAGTTTTAAATCTTTTAGGCTGTATTAGATCAAAGCTAGAGAAATGGAGATTTGGGGGATTTCTAAAGTCAATTTATGTAATTTAGGATTTGATACTGTCCTCTGCTTGCTAAGCACACAGCACACGCCACACAGAATGTTCAGCACTGACACATTTATGAATTCTTTTTCATCCCAACAGATAAGATTTTTCTGTTTTATAGTTGAAGGAACTCTTCTGTAACTCTCAAGGGTTACAGCTAGTAAGCAGCGGGGCTAGTGACCAAGTCTGTCTGAAATTAGGTCTGCAATTTTATACCATGCTAATCCTTTCACTGTGTGTGTGCTGTTAAAGTAGTATCTGCCCTTCTGTGAGATGAGGCGAAGGACGATGAGTCTTTTCCTCTTGTGGAAAAAGAATAGAAGCGTTGCCTCATTTGGCCAAGGACATATCACAAATGTCATGACGTGGATACTATATTAAATTCAGACACTTTTTCCATTTTTTTTTAAGTTTTAATTTTAGAATATGTGTAGGAAGATAAAAAGTAATGATTTACTTTTAAGGTGAGAAAAAAAATGAATGACCACCATTTGGTGATTGCAAGCATTCAGGAGGGAAGACAGGCAGGCGTAGGGAAAATACCTACATACGTACCCAAAGAGTGAAAATTGGAAGGGTGTCTGGGAGCCTTGTACACCTGGTACCCGGCTTGGGGTGTGTAGGTAGATTTGCTAGTGCTGCAAACTTGTTTTCCTTTGGGAGCCAACTGTGCTTCCTCAGCTTGTTAGTTATACTTTCCTCATATGCCTGTGGAGTAAGTGTATGTAGTGGGGGTGCACACATCAAATTCTGTTTTGCATTAAATCTCCAAATGCAATTCTACTCTTATTTTTTTAAAAAAATTATGCTTTTGTTTATTGCATTTATTTATTTTGTGTGTGTGCATGTGTGCCACAGGGTACATATATTGAGGTCAGAGGACAACTTGTGGCAATCTCTTCTTTCACCGTGTGGGTCCTGGTAATAGGACTCAGATTATCAGGGTTGGTGGCAAGTGCCTGTACCAGATAACCATCTTGGGGCTCCTGAATTCCCATTTGTAGGGAAAAAAAAACAAAAATCAAAATAAAACAAACAAAAAATAATAGGGCAGCATCATTGGTTACTGGAATTTGGAGCTGACTCCTTTTCCCTCTAGGTTGCCTTGGCTCCTATGACAAAAGTTCAATAATAACTTCTTAGTTTTTCCCCAATGCCAATGAGAGCCAAAATTGTACTAAACAGCAGGACCTCCTTGCATCTCCCTTTGGCCTGATGTTGCAGTAGCCTAGAGGGTTTCCTTTACCAGATCAGCCACACGTATGTAGTGTCTTTACAGAGCCTTAGAACTTGAGGGTATTAAAATACACTACTGGTAGCCTCTGTCAAACTTTCACTTATGGTTGATATTTCCTGAGTTCTTATGATAACTCCACTAAATGGTAGGAGCTTTGTTCTCTTGATCTCCCTAGTTATGCCTTGTCAATTCATTGGGCAATTATTTACACACTTCAGCTCTTAGAACTTGCTTGTGGCTTGATATCAGAACTGTCATTCATGTTTCAGAAATTCCACCCACTGACAACTTAGTTCCATCTTTTATGTGAATCTTTGACAAAAAAAAAAAAAGACTTGTTCACAGTTCCAACCTTTGACTTCCCATCTTCAAAACCATTGCCTTCTGCTTTTACAGATTAGGTAGTGATGTTTGGTTGCTTGTTGTCTGCCTTTAGAGCAGTATACAATGAAGCAAAATGATTATTACTTGTGTGGGTGTGAGGCTGATTTGTTCTGAGGTGGGGTCTTAACTGTGTAGTACAGGATGTCCTGGAGCTCGATCTATAGCACACACTGATCCTAGCTCACCATCCTTCTGCTGCAGCCTCCTAAGTGCTGGTATGACAGATGTGTGGCACAATGGCTGGCTCCATGATTGACTCTTGGTGGTGATGCATGTAAGCACAGATGTTTCTCATAAAATTGCCAAATGCGGCCAGGTTTTAGGAAATTCTGGTAGCTGATAAGATGCATAGTGGTCTACGTAGACAAGAACATGGTTTTGCAAGTACTGTAGCCCAGACCTGTTTAAAATTAACTGCACAGTTTTAAAGGTGATCTCAAAGTGTTGCTTATGTTCTGCAGCTCTGACTTGGCATTTGACCTGGAAGGATACGTTTTTATTTTGATCAATGATGTCCTGACAGCAGCAAATGGTGCATATGTGAAACAGAAGTTAGACTCCAAAGTAAGTAGCACTCTACGACTTCTTCATAGGATGCTCACGGATGGTGGGACAAGTGTGGAGTAAAGAAATACTAAGGAGGGTTGGGGGACGACACAGGAGCTCTCTGAAGGTAAGGTGTATACATGTCCATGTTAATATATTAAATTCATGTGGCACATGCCTGTAATCTCAGCACTCAGGAAACTGAGGCAGGTGGATACCCCATGTTTTGAGCCTGCCTAGGCTACATAATGAGGCCTAGCCTGGGCTACAGAGCAAAACACTATCAGAAAAAAAAAAAAAAAAAACCAAAAAAACGAAATTTCTTTAAATTAGGTTTTAATGTTGACTTTTAGAAGGAAGTGTGTGAATATTGATTTAGAATGAGGTAGGAGAAATAAGACATGTCCACAGAGAAAAGTGTCTTCGTGATTGTGGTTATATTCTGGAAGAGTTAGTGAGGGGCCTGAAACAGGTACAGGGAAGTTTGGGCAGTTATGAAGGAAGTGAGTACTAGAAAAGGCTGTGGAACAAGGATGCCTTTGGATGCAAGGGAGCTCTGGGCCTGCTCTCAGAGACCACTGCGTCCCTGGGCCCAGACCGAGGGTGTCCTCAGCTTTTTGTCTTCTATTGGCAGGGTCTTTCTGAAATACCAAGTGCTTGGTCACTGTCTACTTTACATATAGACACATCCAGTTATGATTTTACATGAACCCAGACCCTCAGAAAGCCAAGTAATTGGGCCTGTTTTGTGTGCTGCATTTTACAGTTAGGTTACTGTAAGAAAACAGCTATCTGGGTTTCAGTCTTCTTTGTCTTCCGGCTCTTAGTGAATGGGTTGTCCTTAATTTCCTAATGGGCCTTGTGAGGACTCACATCGATATTCATCTCAGATGTCACCCTCCTTTTTCCTGAGCAGCTGATATGTGTTTATCTCCTAACGGAATCTTGTAACTTATGTGTGTTCCTGCTCTTAGTAAGATGGCCTCATACACTTGCTTTTTTGTGTGCTCTCTTCTGTATATAGTATTTCTGAAAATTACTTCAAGTACCTTTTGGAGCTCAGATGACAAGCAAAAACAAATGTCCTACTCGATAATGGTGATCCTAGTGGATTCCTGGTAGTTCTGGTTTTGAGGTGGTTTCCCATTGGCCAGGATCTTGCCTCTCCCCCCCACAAAAGAAGAACATAGATTGTTAGATTGTGTGGACGCATGGCTGTCCCTCTGGTTTCCTCAGAGTTGTTTTTTTTTTTTTTTTGTTTTGTTTTTGTTTTTGTTTTTGTTTTTTTTTCCCTTCACTAAAGACACTACAGAGTTGTGGCTAACACTTTCTTTAAAATGTCTGCTTTTCATCCTCCAGTACCCACTTTGATGTCTGTGTGTCTATATGGTTGCAATTTAGTTAGTTACTAGTAACAACTTTTCATCCTTTTTGAAAGAGAAAGAGAATCGCAATTAGGCCTTACCCTGGTTCTACTGGTAGCTTATTTGCTGGTTTACAAAGAAGGCACCAAAGCAATACTGCAGTGAGCCTACGGCTTCAGCTCTCTGAAGCCACGCTGCCACAGTCTTCTGTGGTGATGGAAATCGTCTCTGCTCTCATTACAGACATGGCTCCTGAGACTGTGAAAAGTGGCTGGGATAGCTGAGAAACTAAATTGGTGGTTTTGTGTAATTATTAAATTAGCTACATATTGCTAGTGATTACTGTTTTGGACAGCATAATCTAGAACACATCCCCGGACCTAGGTGAAAATAAAGGTTTCAAAGCATTTTTGTTCTAGAAGAAAGCGCTTCAGTTCCACATTTAGAAATAGCTTAAGCTTACTTTTAATAAAACTCCAAAGCTGCAAGGTGATGGCGATGTACACTTTTAATCCTAGCTCTTGGGAGGCAGAGGCAGGTAGATCTCTACAAAGTGAATTCCAGGACAGCCAGGGATACAGAGAAACCGTTTCTCAAAAAACCAAAACCAAAACAAACAAACAACCCCCCCCCCACCCACAAAAAACCAGAAAACCCAAACAAATCATAAAACTAGTCCAAAACAAAAAGAACTTCTGTGGGTCTGGGATATAGCTAAGTTGATTTCTATAGAGATGTGTTTTTTATTAATTACTTAAGTCTAAGACATGGTCTCACTCTGTAACCATGGTTGTTCTGGAACTTGCTGGTTTTGAACTCACAGAGATATACCTGTCTTGGCCTCCTGCATGCTGGAATTAAAGGTGTGTGCTATCATACCCCCCTGTAGCTTTGCTGACGTATTGCTTGCCTAATATGCATGAAACCCTTGGTTTAAACCCACATGAGCCAGGTGAGTCCCAGAATTGGAGAACTGGAGGCAAAAGGATCAGATGTTCTATTTCATCCTTAGCTGTATAGTGAGTTTGAAGCCTGTTTTTCTTTATTAGTAAAAACTCAGAGTCAGATAACAGGGTAAGAGGTAAGAAACTGAATGATAAGAGAAGTGGTAAGAATCTAATAATGACTTTCTCTCCTTCCTCAATCCAAAAGGACCAAGAGCATTTCTAAGCCCCACCCACCCTGTTACTTCCTGTGCTTCTCTATATGTCCCAAAACCTCCAAAACCTCTATGGCTAGTTTTGGTCAGCTAGTAGCTAGCTCTACCCTCTGATTCAAACTACATTTTATTGGCAGTCTCAGGAGTGTCGGAATGTGATCAAAATATCCTACAACAGAAACCAACCTGAGACATATGAGACTGTTTCAAACAAAGCAAAACCTTATGGAATCTGGGTGTGCTAGCAGCATTGTAGCCTGAGCACTCAGGAGGCTGATCCCAGACACTTGTGAGTTCAAGGCCATCTGATATACCTGCAGTGAGCCTGTACTGTGTAGTGCCATCTGATACACCTGCAGTGTCATAAGGAAGAATGACATTCAAAATCATTAGACTGTGAGGGGAGCCATAAAGAGTATGGCGTTCATGTTTGTCGCCTGTCAGTTATGTGGTTGGTGTATTCGTGTTTGTGCATCCTGCACACCCTCTGCTCCGGGCTGGTTCGTGTTCTGGGTCATGGGCACCTGTTGTTTAAGGTTGTGTACTGGTTCATGTTCTGGGTCATGGGCACCTGTTGTTTAAGGTTGTGTAGTCTCACTGTTGATTTTTTCCTAGTATTACAAAAAGAAGCACAGCTCCCCAATGATGCTTACAGTAATAACTTACCCATTATTTGGTTTAACCTAAGGTCAGTATGGTCACACTGGTTTTAGTAAATCAGAATTGTAACTTCAGGGCCGCTTATAATCATGGGCCAGACAGCCTGAGTCCTATGTCAGAAGGACCTGGGCCTGCATGTCAGACTTGAATGTAATTATTCAAATTAAGACACTTTTTAACTTTAAAAACCATCCAACATAATATCTATATGTACTTGGAATAGTATCTATGTATGTTTAAATATGCCTATCTGCTGGAACCAACTGAAATAACTAATTGTTTACTATCCAGGAGCTGGGAAAGTATGGCCTGCTCTATTACAATGCACTGTTCATGATCCTTCCCACCCTGGCCATTGCGTATTTCACAGGAGATGCACAAAAGGTAGGACTTCATAATTATGGGTTATTTACTGACTGTCTATGATCAAAAGATACACTTTTGGGTTTAGAAAGAGATGTGCTTATTAAATGACCACAAACTGAGAATTTACTCTTTAGATCTTTAGTTGGCTGATGTCATACTAATCTGCTTTCTTGGCATAAACATTTTAAATATTAAAATGGCTCAGAATAGGTCTCTGTTTCAGGACAGAGAAAGAAGAGTTTACATTAAAAACATTGTTGATTATTAATTTCTACATGTATAATGTGTTTTGATCATATATACCTTCCTGTTACCACCTTCCTGTTACCCTCTATTAACTGCCTCCCACTCCTGTCTAATCCCTTCTTTTGATCAAGATCCCTTCCTGCATGTGGGTGCTTGTGTGTGTGTGTGTGTGTGTGTGTGTGTGTGTGTGTGTGTGTCCATGCTGCATTGAAAATGATTAGGTGTGCTGCAGGAGCATGGGTTAGGGGTCATTTATTGGGTAATCATCCTATAGCTGCACTTCTAAAGGAAATATGTCCTCCCTGTAACTGTTAACTGCTACAGGTACTCAGGAAGAGGTGAGACCTTTCAAACCCTTCCTCAGTCTGTGATGGACTGTTGAAGGGCCCGATGATGTGCGCATTTGTATCGGTAACCACAGCTGCTGTGTGTTAGTGATCACAATGGGCTATATATCTAGAAGTGCCTCACAGCATTCCTCCACACCCTCTGGCTCTTAGATTATATCCACCCCTCTGTCATGATATTCCCTGAGGCTTGGAGGGAGGAATTTTTACATTTTTATTAATCTGTAAAATAGGAATGGAAGCAGACTATCCCTGAAAAATAAAAAAGTCTGAGGTATTAAAACACTTTGAGCCTCAAGAGTTCTGTTTCTTTGTCAGATGTTTCCTTGCTTAAATCCCACTTTGGTTCCCCATCACCACCAGGACTTACTTTGTATTGCATGGTGCCTTGACCAGATAAATAGCAACTCAAATAGTAGTTTACCAATTGTATGCAAAAATTTACTTAAGTAAATCCAGAATAGAATAGCAAAACCAATCCTAGAGAATTTTTCCATAAAATATCACCATATTTATAGAAAAACTGGTATTATATTGTTAGAAATCACTAAATTTTGCAAACCCAATGGAAATGCAAAATTCTGCCAATGATATGTGTCCCAAGATTCTGTCTCTTGGTTAAATAAATATCTCGGTTATGCTTTCTTAGGGCAGCAGACCATGTATCAATGGGAACTTGAACAGAGGATTTTGAAACTAGACTACTCATAAATTCTTGAAGCTGAGACAGAATTTTGGCAACTTATAAAGCTTTTCGTTCTGCTCAATTTTTTAGGACCAATCTTTTAAAGAGTTATTCCAGATTATTTTTGATATATGAATAGATGTTTTAGTGAACTGTGGCCTGGCTACCAGCAAGCCTAAACATGGTTCCAAACTAGAAAATGCTATTGCTTTTTGACTAATGGTGTTAAATAACTATTCTGTGGCTTTGAAGAAAATGGGATGAGAAAGTAACATTTTTGAGTACTCAATATGCACTAGTCACTTATATGGAATATAATCTCCCCTTCTCAGTAGCTATAGGAAGCTTGTATTATCCCTATTTTATTAATGTGGAAAGAGGTTCAAGTCATTAAAAATTTTGCCTAAGGTCATATTGTTGGGAGATAAAACTCCTTCCAAAGGCTATGGTCTATAAAGGTCTGCTTCCTTCTAAGAGACTCTGGCTGAAGAAGCTTTTATTCTTGAGATTTAGAACAAAGGTGTGATGGATGATAACCTGCCCCTCAGGACAGGACAGTGGCTCCAAGTCTAAGGCCAGTGTGTACTTGAGACAGTGTAAGAATTAACATGTTCGTATACTTTATGGACTTGGCAAAGATGCTATTTCCATCAGGTGTTGACAAGTATTTTGTAGCTACTTAGAACTTTTAGCCAAAGGAGGTATGTCTTCATTAAAAAATGATGACAGTTTGTATAGAAGTTATAACATAATATGTGCATATTTCGAAGTTCAGTAGCACTTTATTCCTGAACTCAGGCTCAGGAAGCAGAGGCAGGCAAATCTCTGAGTTTGAAGCCAGCCTGGTCTATAGAGCCAGATCCAGGACAGCCAGTGCTACACAGAGAAACCCTGTCTCAAAAAGAAGAAGAAGGAAAAAAAAGTCAGATACAGAGCAAGAGAATATTTTTTAGAACAGTGATATTGATGAGTATCAGTTCACTTAAAGATTTTCAAATTGGGATGATGAAGTTGAGTATAAAAGTGGAACTCACTGCTTTGTAGTCATGCTTGTGTTTTGCATGTCACATGCTTGTTTAGTGTCATTCTTACTATTAATTAATACAGCTCTTATGAAAAATTTATTGGGGTACCAATAGACACTGACCATGCTCTCACCACTAGTTACCAGCCACATAATACAGGGATGTCCACATTTCCTTCAGCTATTTAAATAAAGAAACTCGGGAAAAATAGAAACCAGTAAAATAGCCAAAAACTTTCTATGCATGTGTGTGAGACCAGGGTAAGTATATTTTTTTTTTCCTATTGTGGGTCCATATAAAAGTACTTAAAAACTATACCTTATAAATTGAAACGTAAGAAAAAGAAAGTATTCTGTGATACATCTTAAATTTAAAAATAACTAGGACAGGTGGAACAAACCAAATTATTCTTATTACTCAATAATAAGGGCCAGGAAACAAAATGAAGCAATGTCTGATTTTCTCACTAAGGCTCTAGGGAGAGGGCTCTGAAAAGTCAATTCCCAGAGAGTCGGGAGTAGACACAGCTGGTGATGCTGTGGGCATAGAATTTAAGTAGGAATTGGAGGCACAGACACCCTAAAGGTCCCTATAATTTACAACACAAAATCCAACTGAAAGCTCATCCCAGAGAGTGTATAGTGCAAGGGCTGAAATCAGGCCCCTTTGTGTGTAGCTCTGTTCCTCCTCTCCCTTCCTCTCCTTCCTCTTTTATCCTTTCTTATTTGCAAAATCTGGGGGCTACTAGAAAAGAAAGGACCAATATACTTAGCACTTAGTTTTAGAAGAGATACATCTTACAAAATATTCTTAAAAGACAAAACAATAGCAACAAAAAGCAAAGCATAGTCAGACTTGGTTTATACCTGTAATCTCAAAATTTGGGAGGCTGAGGCAGGAGGATGGGTCTGAGTTTAAGGCCAGCCTGGTTAACAGTGTAAGGCTGTCTCAAAACCAGCCAGCCAACCAACCAACCAAATCCCCCAAAGGCTAGCTACTATGGAACCAGCATAACCAGGAGTTCAAAATCATCCTTGGCCACATACTGAATTTGAGACTAGCCTGAACTATATGAGACCCTATGTGTTATACAGAAATAGTTTTCCCTTTATTAGAAAAGAAATCTAATAACATAGGTTTTTTTTTTTTTTAAGTGTATTGTATCATTAGATTAGTGATTTTCTGTCAGGATAGATGTGTTTATGCTCTGAGCTGCTGCCTCCAAAAGGGAATGCTGCAGCACAAAGCCAGCATTCAGAGTGGCTAGCGTTGGGCTTGGCTTCTTGGCAGCACTTTCAGCTGGGTGTTCTCAGGTACCTATGGGAGAACAGACCCCTGCTGTGAACCTCACAAGGCCACTGCTGTAGCCTGGTACATTGTATGGTGTCCCCTGCTGTGGCTGGGTGCATTTTATGGTGTCCCCTGCTGTAGCTGGGTGCATTGATGGTGTCCGCTGCTATAGCTGGGTGCATTGTATGGTGTCCCCTGCTGTAGTTGTGTGCATTGGTGGTGTCCCCTGCTGTAGCTGGGTGCATTGTATGGTATCCCCTGCTGTAGCTGGGTGCATTGTATGGTGTCCCCTGCTGTAGCTGGGTGCATTGTATGGTGTCCCCTGCTGTAGTTGTGTGCACTGGTGGTGTCCCCTGCTGTAGCTGGGTGCATTGTATGGTGTCCCCTGCTGTGGCTGGGTGCATTGTATGGTGTCCCATGCTGTGTCTGGGTGCATTGATGGTGTCCCCTGCTGTAGCTGGGTGCATTGTATGGTGTCCCCTGCTGTAGCTGGGTGCATTGTGTGGTGTCCCCTGCTGTAGCTGGGTGCATTGTATGGTGTCCCCTGCTGTAGTTCTGTGCATTGGTGGTGTCCCCTGCTGTAGCCGTGTGCATTGTGTATGCTGCCTTCATTATGTTGCTGCTTGAGTGGCCTAGCTCAGAGGAGTTCAAGGAATAGTTACTGGCCAGGTCTAAGTAATTAGCTAACCATTACTTCATTACTAAGTAATGAATCCTTTTAGACTCCTCACTTATCCTGTTTGATTTACTGAGTTTTTTAGGATCTCTCTGTGGACCACACAGGTTGACTTTTTTGAAATCCTGTAGTATTTCCTCCTCATACAGACAAATCTCTTATTTCTAGACTTTGGTGGTCTCCTTGTAAAACACATGTGTTGGATTAGAAATCCATTATATCCATATGAGAGGGTCTTTCTCAACTTGCATGTTCTTTGGTTATTCTTGTCTTTGAGGCCGTGCTTTTTAGAAATGGGTGCAGTGACTCAGTAGGTGAGGTGGGCCATATTTTGATACCACACATAAGTGTATGTAGGTGTTAGAGCCCAAGGGCAAAGAGGAAGTAGTGAACCAATTTGGGCTCTAATTTCCCATCTAAGCCAGGAGCAGGAGCCGAGGGAGAGAGGTTGTGGTAGATGTTAAGTGTGGTGTGGAGTAGGTGGGTAACCCTGGGCACTACCCTTGGCCTAACTTTCCAGCGGTAGGGAGCGAACTGTGGAGGTGTTTGTGCTGCCATTATCCTCTTGTCTTGGCAAGTTTCCTGGCAGTTTACTTCTGGGTAAGGACTCAAGTCCTTTTATCTCAGGAGCTTTCAACATTTGCTTAAATATATAATGCTTATTTATATATTTTATTTACTCTATGAGAGTTTTATAATGTATACGATGTATGTTGATCATATCTCCTCCTACGCTCTCACTCCCCGCGGTCATTCTCCTTAGCATGTGCCCTTTCCACTGCCCAAGCCCCCACCTCCTTTGCCCCCACCACGGTACCTCCAGGTTGAACTGCTTTTAGCTTGTTGATCTAGTAAGAGTTGCTGTATAGAGGCCTAAAAGGGAAGAAAAGAATATGTTGTTTTCTCAGTGGTATATGTTAATACAGTGTGTGGGGGGAGTCAGCCCAACAAGGGGCCTCCATTTAGGTAAAGACTGTGTAAACAAAAAAAGAAAAGAAAAAAGAATTTCAGAATGAGGATGGAGCAGAGTTAGCGTTTGATCCATACTTGTCTGGAGAATATTATGGTAGTGCTTTTAGTTTTGAATAAGTGAATTTATAAAGTATAGCAAGCAAAGGGAAAAGGATAAATAGTGAGTAGTAAATAGAAGAGGCAACAGAAAGCAAAACATTGAATCAGATGCTCGAAATATACAGCAGAAAGGGTTGGCGCAGCCTCATTGGGTCCAGCAGAAACTGACTGGGGAGGTTAAGTCAGGCAGCTGGGACCCTGATTGAGCTTTTCTCCTGGGATGTGGTACTGACTAGGGGTCTTGGTGGTGTTCATTTTCTCTGCCAGCTAAAGAATTAAGAGGCAGAAAAAACTCAAGTGTAGCAAGTAGCAGCAGCAGGAGAAATCTCAGCCTCAGCAGACAGCATCAGTGGGTGAAGGAAGGCTTTGTTATAGGTGAGGAAACACACAGCAAAGCTCACAGAGAGAAAGACAAGCTAAGGGAAGACTTGGACCCAGAAATCCAGTCTTTCTTGAGATGGAGTTTTTAAGGATCTTTGAGCTATCTGTTTTCCTTAGTTTAGGGTTGGTCAATTTGAACAAAGACAGGGTGGCTGGTAGGCCCACAGTGGAAGCATGGCCTGATCTAGACTTGCATAGTTCAGCAGTCCATCACCAGAGGGCCAGACTGGCAAGAAAAACAACCACACGGGGCTTTATGCTGCCAGGTCAGCCATCTTGGGGAGGAAAAAGCCAGTGTTGTCTTCATGTCAGGGACTCTGTCTAACAGATGAGCTTCCAATCAGCGCACTTTCTCCATGGTTGAGTTTCCCATTCCAATTGCAGATGTTTTGATATATGGGATAAACAATAGTGACCTGTGTGGGAAATGGCTCACCTCTTAGCCTTTCACAAGGACACAGTGTTTTTACTCTTTGGCTGGTTTGCTGTTCCCTCTCCCAGTTACAGAGCCAGAGGCCCAGCCTGTCTCTGGACAGGAGACCACAGAGGACACTTGAAGTAAACATGCTTGAGCTGCTCTCAACCTTCCTAATGCTTTGACTCTTTAATACAGTTCTTCATGTTGTGGTGAACGCCGACCATAAAATTATTTTCATTACTACTCCATAACTGTAACTTTGCTACTATTATGAATCATAAATATCTGTGTTTTATGATGGTCTTAGGCAACCCCTGTGAAAGGGGTTATTCAACCTCCAAAGGGGTTGCAACTTACAGGTTGAGAATCACTTGCTAGAGTCTGGACTGGGAGAGCCTCCCAGGCTTCCAGAGTCTACTTTTAATAAGCAAACACACACAGCACATGACAATTTAGCAGTATAATGTGCATTACAGTAAGTGAGTTTATAAAGAAAACACGGGTGGGGGGCAGAGATAATAGCTACTAACAACAGCCATCTATGTCATTTTGTGGCTCTTGAAGTTATATTTCTCAAAGGATGCAGTTTACCAGGTTAGATGATTCTTGGTACAAAAACAAGCTCTCACCTTAATGGGAATAAAAGGTACTTTATCCTAGAACCAAATTTCAGTGGCCCAAACACACACACACACACACACACACACACACACACACACACACACACACACACACCGAACGTTACCCCAAATATAATGTTCCTTGTGGAAGCAGTGTCATGAAGTTTTATGGTTTTATGGAATGAAGGAAGCCATACATCAAGGCAAGTTTAAAGTATATTGATGGGTATTTCAGGGAGGCAGTTATAACAAGATGGGGGAAGCTTGTCTATAGGCCTCGCGTTCTATCTGATGATAATCTTAGCTTTTGGGTTGGTAGACACTGGTGATCTGCTACATGAAATAGATTCCTAAATGTTTTTATTTAATAATCATGTGATGTTAGTTCCTACACAGAGGTGGATAAGGAATGACTGGCTGTTCAGGGACCTAAAGATAGCCTGAGATAAGATAATTAATAAGCCTCAGGACCTGCAATATTTCAGCCTCTGCAGTTTTAATCAGTGCATCAGACTTTGCAGACACAGCTTTCCCCCTCCCCCCCTAGAATTCCCCTTGACACAATTAAGCAGTGTTTACAAATTACCACTGAGAATGGTGGCACATGCCCTCTATCCCAACATTTAGGAAGCAGGGAAAGGCAGATCTCTGTCAGTTCTAGACCAGCCTAATCTACATATTCTGGGCCAACCAGGAGGGCAAGACCCTGTCTGCAAAAAGAAAAGAAAAGAAAAATATATGAGCTGGCTTACTTCTCTTAAAGATTTATCTTTTGTGAAAAAAGTGTAAAGTGTTTTGGAGGGGCCTTGTTCAGGTTTGCTTGAGAGAGGAATGCTGATATGGGCAAAGCCAATGTATTCTGGTCCAAAGCAGGTTTTTAAAACCTGTGTTTGAGATTAGAGAATTTTAGCATCTTAGGTATTTTGTTGAAAGCTTTGACTCCAAAACTGGCAGAAATGAAGAGGAGACCTTCAGGACTTCTCTCCCTTCCAGTCTCTTGCAGTTTTCCTCACATGCTTTCTTGCTCCGCCTAGATGGGATGACCAGGCTGTATCGAAGCAGGAGGTTGTGTGCTTGACATTTCTGAGTTTGGTACATACTCAAGACACATAATAAGGGGTAGCTTTTATTGCTTTTCTTTTTTTTAATGCCCTTTTCTGGCACAGGAGCAGACCCATGCATGTTATAGGGATTGATTGGGTCATATTTATCCTGCAGCTGTGTTTCCAAGTGGCTGCTGCTTGTGTAGTTACGGCCAAAGATCTATTCCTGGGCTAAAGCCAGAATATAGCAGGCTGACTAACTTTCTCCAGAGGCAAGCCAAATGCTGAGGGGAGGGGCAGGGATCCCATGAGAATTATTTGTCACCTTCTGCATATTCATTACTGGAATAAAATCTAGTGTTCCATATAAAGAGAGCCTTAAGGCTCAGAGTATTGCAAATTCAGGCTTATATATTAGCTCTCTGACCTGCTGTTAGTCAAGTGTTGTCTTCTGGGGATAACAAGACCTTGACTTTCCATCTCTCACAGTTGTGGGAGCCAAATAACTGGATTTGTGCAGAACCACCCCCCTCCCTCAATAAATACCGGGCAGTACTTTGACTGTTTTGGTTTACTCTCATCAATGGAAAACACGAATAAACCATCCTTAACATAGTACCTCAAGGTGTCAGAATTGCACACCCATGTTTAGCACTAAAGAGAAGAAACTCAAGGACATAATTCCAGTTACTTGTCACTCACAGGTGGCTTGTGCTCAAATGTGTGACTTATGTATAATTAAGGATATTTACTAAGAACTTGCCTAAAATCCTGTAGAACTCAGTCACTGGAAGACAAGATTTTGGAGGAGTCAAAGAGATGGCTTAGAGGGTAAAGGTACTTGCCATCAAGCCCGATGACCTGAGTTGGATCTTTGGAACTCACATAGTGGAAAAGTAGGGAACCAACTTTCCTAAATTTTCCTCTGACCCCCAACACACGGCATGTGCATTCTCTTCCCCCAAAATAAATAAATGTAACTTTTGGAAGAGTTGGGGAGATGGCTCAGTGGGTAAGAGTTCTTGTTCTGCAAACATGAGAACCTGAGATTGGATTCCCAAAATCCTAATTAAACAAAAGAAAAAACAAAGTTTATTTATATATATATATATATATATATATATATATATATATACATACACACACACACACACACACACACACACACACACACACACACACAATAACCCCAACCTTAGGGGGTGGATACAGCCGGAACTCACTGGCTAGGCAGCCCAACCAAAATAGTTCAGTGAGAGACCCCGTTTCAAAGCAGTAAGTTTCAGGACAGGCTCCAACACAATAAGAGAAACCCTGTCTCAAAAAAAAAAAAAAAAAAAAAAAATCAAACCAAAATAAAACAATAAGATGGAGAGGATCTGATGTCTTGCTCTGGCCTCTGCATGGCAGCATGCACACATACAGGCTTGTGCAGCTATACAGTCAGGTAGGTATGTGTCTCACAGAGAGCAAAAAAGTACTCACTTGTTAGTCAATAGAGTAATACAAGTTAAAATTACAGGAGACCACTTACTGTTTGGTAGACTTGCCCAAAACAGTTCTAAGTGAGCTAGAGTGCAGAGCAACAAGAATCTTAAACTGTGCTGGTGAGAACCTAAAGTTGTGTCTCTAATTTGGAAAACAATTTGTCAGTTTCTTGTAAAGATGAGTTCACTAAAAGAGCTGTCAGTCTCACGGCCCAGGTTTTACATAAGATAATGTGGCCACAGATGTTTCCTACAGATTCATTGCAGCTTTACTTTTAAGAATAAATTATGTGGGAACCATGCAAATGAAGTCCATTGAGTAGTGATCCAGCATAGTGTGTTGTAGTCTCAGGGTGGAATGCTGTTAGAATTGATGGCACAAGTGAGTACATGACAATGTCTGCTGGACCGGATGAGTCAGTGTTAGGAAAGAACAAAGAGGAAGACTCAGAAGAGTTTGTACTATGTACTTGCTCTACCTGAAGTTGTTGGATTGCAAAGCTGTCCTAGTGGTACTGAACTCCAGCCCGAAGGCCACTGGGTCCTGGGGACTGGAGTTACAGATGGTTGTGAGCTGCCTTGTGGGTGCTGGGAATCGGACCCAGCATGAGATTCTTGGGGAAATTTCCACTTCCTTGGGGTCCATAGTTTCAATAGTCTGATAGATTGAGGGACACAAGTGTGTCTTTAGTATCTTCATCTCTGACAGTCCTGACACCTTTAGAGGTGTCCAGGGCTAGAATAAGGGAGATATTTGATTGAATGAGCAGATATTGTTTGGGTTGGGTGTAGTGTTGTCCTTATCTTGCCTGTAATAATGATTATGCACTTAAAATTTGTCAATCATTGTTCTCATTATTACTTCAAATTGGTGGGCTTTTTTTTATTTTGATATGATATACCTCAAAAAGAAAAAATCATGAACAAGCTGAATAACTGCTGTGCTAGAAATATGATTAGGTAAAAAGTGGGTCTTCCTATTTAGCTCACAGTCTGTGGGCATGGTGGAGAGAGACAGTTGAGAGGCAAGAGCCGTGGAGGGAAGTACTGAGGCGCCACTGAAGGGTTTCATCAGCTGCTGCCCCATGAAGGAGCCTTGAGTTTAGCCTGATGGGTGAACAGGAGTGAGTCAGTGTGGACCAGGAGAGCTCTGTGAGCCAGGCAGAGGTTCACAGAGATGAACAGGAAGAGTATGGTTTTGTGGGAACCACACACTGGGGTTTAGTTAGATTCAGGGAGAGTTGCAGCTGGACAGGTTGGCACAGAGATAAAAGGTGAAATGTTTTTCACGTTTACTTCTCCATCCTCTGATAGAAGATGACCCTGCCTTCTTTTGGGGTTCTTTGCATTTTGTCTTAAAACAAACAAGCACCAAAAACAACAGGATAACAGCTTCCAAGGAGGAGACAATGTTTTGACTGATTTTTTTCCAGACCGGCTTCTGGTACACATGTAACTTAAGGCTGTACTTGAGCATCTGTGCACTACAGGAGGGTCAGGGAAGCCCTTGATTGACAGCCACCTGCAAAAATGGTATACTTGGGCAGGTGTGATTTGGACCCATAGGGAAAGATGAGTTTCTTAATACCAAGATAGGGAAGTTCAGAGTCTCCTCTACATTTCAGTTTGGAAAGTGCAAACTGAAAACTGGTTCAAGAACACATATCTGCAATTCTTTTTCATAATATGATATCTTAACTGATTCTTTGAGAATTTCATATATACCTAATTTATTTTGATTATATTTACCCCACGCTTCCCCTAATTTTTTTTTAATTTATTTAGTTCTACTTTGGGTATGTGTGTGTCTGTATGTATGCTACATGTGTGGGGGTGCTCACAATGGCCAGAAGACGCTGGAGGGGTATTGGGAATTGAACTCCTGTCCTTAAGTGTTCTTAACCATTAAACCACCTCTCCAGTCTACCTTCCAGTGTCATATTCCTTGCCCTTTTTAAAAATAACTGACCAAGTCCAGTTTGTCTTGCTCATGTACACATGGGAGTGGGACCATCTACCAGGGGCCACACCCTTTAGAAATAAAGTGCCTCTCCTTCCTCCTTTGAAACTCTTGAGTATCACTCTTAGTCCTTGTACTGATGTAGCAGGGAAGTGACAGATGAACTAAAGGACTCCAGTTAATAACAGAGCTGTCAGGACGGCCTTCTCAATAACCAGTGTTTTATTGTATATTGCAGGCGATGGAGTTTGAGGGCTGGACAGATACCCTGTTCCTTCTGCAGTTCACCCTCTCCTGTGTGATGGGGTAAGCCTTTATACATGCCTCACCGATCGTTTCCTAGAGAAGCAGGTTTCAAAAAGTTGTTTAAGAGTTTTTCTCCCTTGTTTCTGAGTGTCTTGTTCAGTTTCCTGAATGTGTCACCTTCTGTATCCTGGTGGCTTCACATTCCCTGGGATATGCTGAACTGATCCCAAGCCACATATGGATGGATGGAGAAATGAAATGTGTATTTATCTACCATCCCAATGTCTGATAACAGCCATTATATTTCCATTTGCATTGTTTCATGTTCCTCAGCATTGACATCTAATGTATTGTTCCTCACTTATAAGAAAGAAGGCTCAGAGCTTAAGTCATTAAGTTTGCGTGGTTAGTGGTTGACAGTAGTGGCATTTCAATTTGGGGCTACTTGACCTCTGTGTAGAAGGGGAGAGGGTTTCTACATTTCCCAGGTGTGTTTTCCTTATCTGGCCAATTTGGTTGTAGCTCATGACTGGACATTCACACAGCGAGACAGTTCTCAGAAGCCTCAGTGATCTGGGCATTTCAGATGCTGTTGGGTAGCTGTTAAGTAAACCTTGAGTTCTCATTTGGTTTTCTTCCTTTATTGAGAAACTATCTTGCCATCATCCTGGCCCCAGGGTTACTTTATCCTAATGGCAAGTGCCAAGATGACAGAGGCCTGTGAGCCTGTGCATCCTATCTGGCTTGCATGAGTTAGCAGGAAGAATGTTTTCTAAGGAATCCTCATCCTTAGGAATGTCTCATCCACAAGGAAAACACCTGGCTAAAAAACAGACACGTGTTTCTCTTGAGTGCAGTTTCAAGGATATGAAGCTGTGGAGAGACACTGAGAGCTCTCAGTTGCTGGGAGCCTGCATGGCTAGCGCTGGTTGTCTCTCTTGATGGATTATGGGAAAGCAAGCTTTAAGCCTGTAACGTATCCTTTCTTTCTCTGCCCTAGGTTTATCTTGATGTATGCCACAGTACTGTGCACTCAGTATAATTCTGCTCTCACCACAACAATAGTTGGCTGCATTAAGGTGAGTTGAAATAACAATACTGTTTCTTTTTGGAATCTGCTTAATTTAGAAAATGTTACTCTAATTTGAAAATCTGGGGTCAGTGATGCTTGCTGCTGAGTCTGCCAACCTGAGTATAATGTCTAGGACCCACATGCTGGAAGGCAAGGATTGGACTCTTGCAATTGTCTTCTAACCTCTGCTTACATACTGTGGGACCCACATGGTACAAGGTGAGAGCTGACTCTTGCAAGTCATCCTCTGACCTCTACTTACGCACTATGGGATGAGCACTTCCCAAAAGAAAAGAGTGAAAACGGTTTAAATTTTTGTAACGATGGCTCAGCAGGTAAAAGCACTTTCAATGTAAGCCTGATGACCTGAGTGTGACTCTTAGAATTCATGTCGAAGTGGAAGGAGAGACCTGACTCCACAAAAGTTTTGTTCTCTAACCAACTGCACATGCAACCCTCTCCTATCATATACACAATAATAATACAATAAAATAAAACTTAAAAGACTCTGTCAGTAACCTTAAGTCTCATAATAGCCTTACTCCTGTGTGCCAGCTTATAAGCTTGGCACATTTTGGTGGTAATTTCTAAACTAGTTTATAAGAACTTAGGAAGGACACAGCCTCTGCTTGAAGGTGGCTCAGCTCAGTGGGAAAAGTCAGACATGTTTGATGGGAGATGTTATTCTGTAAATATGTTTCTCATAGTGGTTAATAAATAAAGCACTGTGGCCAATAGGAAAGCAAGATAGGCGGGGCTAGGAGACAAGGAGGAAAGGGGAAGTAGTTAGGAGGGGTCAACATATAGAGTGTGGAGAAAGCAAGATGCCGGCCCACCGATCTTGGACAAGATGACCACGTGGAAATACTTAGATAAGTAGTAATGGGTTAATAATTAAGACAGAGCTAGCCCATAAACAATAATAGTAACTGGCCAACAGGATTGTATCAAATACAGAGTCTCTGAGTGTTATTGGGGGCTGGCATGGTAGCGGGGCGGCGGGACCAGACCTGTGGGGAAAATGTGCTCGTAACACATGTTAGTTACTGTAGAGGAAGAAACAGAGTAGACTTTGAGCACTGCCTTTCTTTAGGAGGTGAAGCCCGCCAGAAGCTAGTCAAGGGGAGTTTCCTAGGTCTGAGCCAGCCCTCAAATGGCCTGCTTTTCCAAGCTTCACTTGGCATTTCCAGTGAAGTCTTTCTTCCTGTTCCATTTTATTTAAGGAAGAATCATTTGTCTTCAGGCAGAAAAGCCAAGCTAACATGAGTACTGAGTTAATGCTCATCAAAACCTGGGACCTCTCTTACCTGACTTAGCGATGCTAGTTCTTTAGTCTTAAGAAAGCCCCAGATGCTCGATCCCTCAGCAATCAGCAAACTAGGCTTTGGAAAAGGAAGGCAGTTGCCACTCAATGCCTTTGCCAGTCAGCAGTGAGGGAAGGGAATGCAGAGAGAAGGTCTTAACTATCTTTACATTCTTCTCTGCAGCCCCAGAGGAATGGGCATTGACCTTATGATAAACTGCAGTGGGTCAAAACTGGACATCGGCAGCTTTCCATCATGAAATCAGAGTTTGACGCGTTAGTTCTGAATGCCCCCCACCCCAAGGACATTTCATTATAAAGACAATTTTAAAGTTTGGCTCAATGTGTTTTGTGCCCACCCCCATGCTGGGGATCAAACCCCAGGGGTCTGCACATGCCAGGGAAATGCTCTCCCACTGAGCTGCACTCTCCCCCCACCCCCCACCCCCAGTCATAGCCTTGAACATACAGCCTCAATTTTGTCTCACAGGCATATCTTGGAGAGTCCAGGTACTAAGAATGTGTGTAACATTCACGGCTCATGGCAGTTTACTAGCCAAGAAAGGGATGAGGTGGAGTGGTAGGGATTGACTTACTACCTGAAGGGAAGGAGAGAAATTAGGGAGGCATAAAATAATAGTTTAAGCTTTAGAAAGCTGTAGTCTGCTTTTGTACTCTGAGGATAATTAAAGACCCAAAATATATTTGTACTTGTGAGTAAGAGAAGGGATCTTTTTTTAAATTGCCTTTTATTTTTAAATTTATTTTTAATAGTTTTGAAATTAAATAGACTACTTACAGTTTTTGTTTTGCTTTGCTTTTTGTTTTCTCTTTGTTTTTGTTTTTATTTTGTTTTGAGACAGGGTTTCTCTGTGGCTTTGGAGGCTGCCCTGGAACTAGCTCTTGTAGATGAGGCTGGTCTAGAACTCACAGAGATCCGCCTGCCTCTGCCTCCCAAGTGCTGGAATTAAAGGCATGTGCCACCAACACCTGGCTGGCCCTACTGCTTATCTATCTATCTATCTATCTATCTATCTATCTATCTATCTATCTGTCAATCATCTATCTAAGATATCAAGGAAAAGTCCTCAAAAGACATTCAGTGTTGGTCAAGTCTCTATCTTCCTTTTCATTTTTAAAAGAAGGAAAATGGTTGCAGTTAAGCAACCTTCTTTTCTCTCCCCTCACAAGCCAACAGTTAGCCTAATGGAAGGAAAAAATCATGTTGGCCACACCAGGAGGCAGAGAAAATTTGATGATGTGTAGTAGTCTTCATGTAGGTGAGTGTTTATCCTTTAGATAATCTGACCTGGGAAAGGTTCATGTCAGAGATCCCTATTCCTGTTCTTGCTCTTGGTACACACGGATGGTAGACCGATGA
Source organism: Cricetiscus sungorus (assembly GCA_030556225.1). NCBI lineage: Eukaryota > Metazoa > Chordata > Mammalia > Rodentia > Cricetidae > Cricetiscus > Cricetiscus sungorus. The sequence continues at coordinate 103,006,839 of JANBXA010000734.1, read as the reverse complement.
TGGGAGATGTTATTCTGTATATATGTTTCTCATACTTGTTAATAAAGCACCGTTGGGCCAATGAGATAGCAAGATAGGCGGGGCTAGGAGACAAGGAGGAAAGAGGAAGTAGGTGGGAGGAGTCGAGATGTAGCCCAGGGAGGAAGGAAGACGCCGGCCGCAGCTCCCCGATAAGACGACCACGTGGAAATACTTAGATAAGTAGAAATGGGTTAATAATTAAGACAGAGCTAGCCCATAAACAATAATGGTAACTGGCCAACAGGATTGTACCAAATACAGAGCCTCTGAGTGTTATTTGGGGCACACGTGGTTGCAGGACAATGGCGGCAGAACCAGCGGCAGCCGGCAGGGAAACCTGCGGTAACAGACCTATGTTGCTACTGTGAGCTTATACATTTTGTACTTAAGTCACATGTGTACTGTAAAAGCTTGGGTGGACTTACATAACAATGTATCAATATTTTTCCTTTTAGAATATATTAATAACTTATATTGGAATGGTCTTTGGTGGAGATTATATTTTCACATGGACAAATTTTATTGGCCTAAATATCAGGTAAGTAAAAATATTGAATTAAATAAGTAAAGTGACAGGTGGGAAAGTTGTGTCATATCCTTGGATTGGGCTGTTCATTCAGTTGTAAATATGTTCACTTATAACATAAACTTACAGAGTACTTACAATGAGTTAAGTATATTTTAATGTCTCTAGCTGACATTTTAAAGAAACAGAAGGAAATGGTTCCATAGTCAACATTTAAGATTTGGAGTTGAACTTTCTTCCCTGAATCCAAGAATAATAATTTGCTTATTAAATTTGATCAGATAATGCTCTCAAGAAATTCTATTACAGTTGTGATTTCTGACCATAGGTATGTCACTATTTTAAAATATTAATTTTGTGGGGCTGAGGAGATGGCTCAGCAGTTACGAGCACTGGCTACTCTTCTATAGGATCCAGGTTCCATTTCAGTACCCACATGGCAGCTCACACCATCTGTAACTTTACTTCCTGGGGATCTGCTGTCCTCTTCTGGACTCCACAGGCACCAGACAAGCATATGATATATAAACACAGGCAAAACATTCACATTCATAAATAATAAATAGTGTTTTAAAACTAATTTTATTATTTGACAATTCCATACACATATATAATATATTCTGATTTCTCTGTGCTCATTTCCTCTTTTGTTAACTCCCTTTCCTATCAGTTCCCCCTTATCACTGCCATTCCCTTTCCCTGACTTCCCTTTAGTTTTGTGACCTCTTTAATTTAACCAGTGTCATTTCACAGAAACGGAGCTATCCATAGGAGCCTGGTGGGTTGTCAACAGGTACACAGCTGAAGGCAGTGGTCACCCGATCCCTGAGTCTATCAGTAGCAAATAGTTCAGCAGTAAAGGGTGGGGGCCCCTGAACTTCATCCTTGTTTGGTTATTGATGGGCCTGTTTGTTTGTTTGTTTGTTTGTTTGTTTGTTTTTAGAGACAGGGTTTCTTGTGTAGCTTTGGAGCCTGTCCTAGAACTTTCTAGACCAGGCTGGCTGAGGTCTCACAGAGATCCACCTGCCTCTACCTCCCAAGTGCTGGGATTAACGTTGTGCATCACCACCACCCTTCAGGCACCTTCATTTCTATGGCTGTACCCATGAAAAGAAAAACCCGGGGCAGGTTTCTCCTTCTAGGACTGTGGAAGCTTCTGAGCACAGAGGAGTCTTCCTGCTTGGTTCCCTCTGGATTTATGTGTATCTTGCATCCAGGATATCTGGTGTCTTCAGCAACAGGATTTTATCATTTAGTTCTGGTGGACAACTCAGAGGGATAGCAAGGGCTTTTGTTATTTTGGGGGCCTCTGGAGTTCCCATGTCCAACTGTTTTAAGGAGGTATCCCCTATCTAGCAGTAGAGTTTTTGTTTAATAACTCTTAGCTTTTTCCAGTCATGCAGAAAAATTTCCTCCAAACTCTCTCTTTCCATAAACATGTTTTAAAATTTGGCTACAAGATAGGAAGTTTCCATATAGCTTTTTGTTATACCCTTCATCTTGGTTCTTCCCACTCCCTCCCTGTTTAACCTTTTCCATAACCACTATTCCCACTGTCTACGTTCACATTTTCTGATATCTAAACCCCTCACTGAAGGCACCTCCCTCCCAGTGGCCTCTTTCTATACATACTCCATGGTGAACACAGAATTAAATTCGAAGCTAAAACCCACATGTGAAGAAGAATGTGCAGCATTTGGTTTTTTGCTGCCTGGTTCTAGCACTTAATATGTTGTTGGTTTTTTTTTTTTTTTTTTCATCCATTTAGCTGCACATTTCATAACATCACTGTTCTTTACAGCTGAATAAACTCCATTTCTGTTATTCCTTCATCAGCTGATAGACATCTGATACGGTTCCAGGCCCTAGCCATTGTGAATAGAGCAGCAATGAACATGAGTGAGCACGTATCTCTGTAATAGGATGTAGAGTCCTTCCAGTATTTATCTAAAAAAGGCTGAGTCATGTGGTGGCTCCTGCTGGAGGTTGTGGAGAAATGTGCTCATTGAGTTCTGTAGTGGCTGCCTCAGTTAGCTCCCTACCAACATCGACACCTTTCTTTTATCTTTGTTTGCCACCATCAGTGAAGGGTTGATTGACACTGTCAAAGCCTTTTTTCAGTTCCAGGGTTTGACTTTGTGGTCTTAAGTATTATTTGTATGCCTGTAAGTTACCCAGCTTATTTCTGAGACTGACCTCTGCCCTGATGTTAGTCTTCTCTCCCTAGTAAACTACTTGCCACCTCTACCTGATTTACTCCACACCCAGTTCCTTTCATTTTCTCCTAATCAACTCTACCCACAGTCCCGGCCATCTTCATTTCTGGAAACGTTACCCTTCCAGGGGAAAGACCAAGCTCCATTGTGTGTAGGAATTATTTTAGAAGTTATTTTTACTTTTATTTATGTGTAAATGCACATATCCATTAGTGTATGTGTGTACATCCTGGTGTCTAGTCCTCTCTTTTCCATGGGTCTGGGGCTAGCTCTCTTACTGGCTGAGCCATCTCACCAGCCCCTCATCTTATTAGTTATCAGAAAGTGACATAACTTTCCTAACCTTTCACTTCCTCAAGTGTAAAAAAACAAACAAAAAAAAAACCAAAAAAAAAATTGACAGTACATATTTGCCTTATTAATAAATATAGAGATTAATAATAGTAATAGCTTTATAATGCCCTTTGTCATTCTCCTAATGTCTATTGCCATCTACTTGGGGTGGAGTTGGCAGGGGGAATTGGTGAAGGATGTGTGTCTAAGTCACTGTTCTGTTGCTGTGAAGAGACACCCCTTAACCGTGCTTGTTTACAGTTTCACCGGTTTAATCCGGTAACCAGGGATCCTGAAGGCATGCAGGCAGGCTTGGTGCTGGAGAAGTAGCTGAGAGCTTTACATTCTGATTCACAGCCAGGTGGGGGGGGGGGCAGACAGACAGATGCTCTGGACCTGGCATGGGCTTTGAAACCTCAAAACCTAACCCCAGTAACTTGCCTTCCATAACAAGGGCACACCTACTCCAAGGAGAGCACACCTCCCAATCCTTCCCAGCAGTTCACCAGCTAGGAACCAAGCATTCAAATATCTGAATCTATGGGGGCCATTTCCTCAAAGCACCACTGTGTGCTTTCAGGAGGTTGCCTCTTGAAGGGGTGTGGAGTTGTTGTTGGGGGTGGGGGGGTGATGGCTTTTGTTTGTCTTTAAGTTGCTGATGCTTCTGCTGAGTTCCAGTGTTATATGTTAGGGATGAAACTAACTTACTGTTGAATTAGAATGACAGAATCCAATAGCACTGAAATCCAGGCAGCCCAATTCATGTTCCAGTGTTATTTTCATTATAGCTTTTGGCAAGGAAAGTATTTTATTTAGTTTTTTCATGTTTTCTTTAAAACTGAAATTGCCTTTATAATTTCTAGGGCTGTATTTTGGTTCCTAGCCTCTTTGACTAATTAGTATGCAAAGATTAGCTTTTGAATGTTAAAAACCAAGCTACAGGGACTATTGAGTAGATTTCACTTGTTTAAAAATGATTTCAGTTCCTACTTAACAGTCTTCACGTTTGAAGAAACCACTAACTGAACAATATTCTTGAAGAATATATGAGTAAGCCTGAACAAGTCTGGCTTTCCTGGCCTGCCTGGCTTCTTTGTTGCATTAGGAAGGGCTTGAGAGTCAGTTGTGATGGCTCACATCTGTAATCTCAGCAGTTGGGCTGTGGAGGCAGGAAGAACAAGAATTCATCCTCCGCTACATAGCAAATCGCCACCAGCCTTAGCCACTAGAGACCTATCTCAAATACCAACCCAAAAGAAAAGTTGAATGTCTCTCACTCTGGCCTGGCTCATGCTTAGTAGCCTTCCAGGTGCCATTCAGCTTTAATTCTGTGATTCAATGAGGCATTAATGTTTTCATTAGAGTACAGTTGAGAGCCTGTCTGAATCTTCCCTAAATGTTTTTTTTCCAGTGTCCAATTCCTCAGTGTTTAGCCAAGGGCCCCTCCCCAAAAAGAAGCCACAGGGAGGGTAGGAAATGAATAGTGAAGACAGAACTTGCCTCTGTGCATCTATCCATCAGTCTGGGTTGTCACCCATGACTCAGGCCTGAAGAATGTTCTTCCTGAATAATGACACTGTAATCTTATAGCCAGGCAGGCTGTAATTCCTTAGCTCTCTGGAATGCATCTTTTTCTGTCATTAAAAAATGAACATATGATTAAATAATTAAATCTAATAATTTATTCTAATCGGTGTAGAGTGCCATCAGTTTTGACAAGTGCATTTAGTCTCTGTTACCCTTTTGTGTGTGATCTTTTCTATCCCCTCCACAGAGCTCCCAGAATGTTACATGAATGATGTGTGTGTGTGTTTAACTTTCAACTCTGGCTCTTGCATATGTTTTCCAGCTGTTTTTGCATGTATGGATGTCTCATACACTTTTATTCCCGGGCACACTATGGGATGGATATGTTACATCTTTCAGCATTTGAAAGCAGTTGGGCCATTTCCAGTTTAAAGCTTTATGCTATTATGTATTATTGTCCATAAATAATTGTTTACAAGTTTGTGTATGAGCATAGGTTTTCATTGCAGTGGGATAGATACTTAGAAGTAGATTTCCTGTGTTATATAGTAACACATTTAACTTAATAAGAAATTGCAGGCTAGGGTGTCACTTGGTGCTAGAGTACATGGTATGGGAAGCCCTGGATTGGATTTCCTGGATAGAGGGAGGGAAAGGGGGTGGGAGGGAGAGAGATTGAGAGAGAGAAAGAAGAAATTGCCAGCCTGTTTTTCCCTTCCAAAATGGACACCAGCAGTGTGTGAAGTTCTGGTGCTCTGCACCCTGGCCTTGGGAGCTGCCTGTCTCACTTTGCTTTTAACTCCTCTCCCAGCTCTGTCATGCAGTCTCACTGTGACCTTGTTTCTCCCAGGGTTAATTATGTGATCATCTTTTCAATGCTGACATGCCATTAGCCTATTTTCTTTAGTGAAGTGGTAAGTCGGGTATTTGCCCATCTGAAACACTAGGGTCATTTTTTAGAGTTTTGAAAGCATAGTGTATTCTGTTTTGGGGCTTGTGTTTTTATTAACAGTGTGTTTTAGAGAAGAAAAATTTTAGATTCTGATAAAGAACAAGTTATCGATGTTTTCTTTTTCTACCTGTGATGCTTTCATTGTTGTATCTGAGAAGTCTTTGCCTGACCCAAGTCCAGAAAGGTTTTCTTTTGTGTCCAGATGTTTTTGTTTCAGGCTTTGCAACTGTTCACAAAGCCTGTTTTCAATTCATTTTTATTTATAAGAAAGTGTGGATTAAGGTGTTTTTGAATGTGTTGTGTAAATATACATGTTCAGTCGCTTCTATGCTTTTAATTAAAAATAAAGTCCTTTCTATTGTTTGCCTACACTCATAACACTATTTTATAGGTAGTTTGTTTGTTTGTTTGGTTGGTTTTTTTCTTCTTTATTTCAGCTCTATAAGGGAGGCTGAGTGCTAGAGAAAGGAACCTGAATGTGTTTTGAAGATAGGCACAGAGCCTGTTTCTCTATGCCAGGAATTCTGCTTTATCTAGGTCCCCTCATAGAAGAGGTGTCTAGAGTGAGCCAGTGTCACCAGAGTAAGTCATGGCCCAAGGACTGTAATCCAGAGGGCTAAGGTACATGTTCAGTAAGTGAGTGAGTAAGTTAGTGTTCATAGCCTCTTAGGTTACCAGCTTTTGAGGACACAAAATTGCTTATCTTAATTATGTCAGTAAATATTGTTCCTAGCCCATGAGAGGCATCCAGCCATAGTGATAACAGCACAGTATTCCCAATGTTTTCATGCTTGATTTATGAAGTTTGTGCAAGGTGCTATCCTTTGTAATGGCTCCTGCAAATATCCCATTTCACAGAGAGACTAAGGTACTTGCCCTTAGTTGTCTGGCTGCTGAGTGGCTGGTTTGCAGTTCATCTTCCATATCTATATTCATCTTCTTTTTTTAGGATTTATTTATATATTATGCATACAGTGGGCTGCCTGCATGTTTTCCTGCAGGCCAGAAGAGGACACCAGATCTCATTACAGATGGTTGTGAGCAACCATGTGGTTGCTGGGAATTGAACTCAGGACCTCTGGAAGGGCAGTCAGTGCTCTTAGCCACTGAGCCACTGAGCCATCTCTCCAGCCCCCCCCATATTTATATTCTTAACATCAGTATTGTTTACTTAGTAATAGTCAATAGATAAATATATTAACTATTTCCATAGCTTTTCATCATATGTGTCCTAGTAATGTAAGCCTGGAACCATTTTGGGGGGCAGGTAATAAAAGCCATTTTACTGTGTGGCCAGACCAGACTATGTATGATGTGGTGTGGTCCCACTGTAGAATTGCTTCCTAGAACATTCTTCCATCAACTCTGACCAGCACTTGGATCAGTCACATTCTCATTTGGATACTCTGCTTCTTTCCTTAAAATTGTATGTGGTGTTTTTAGTGCCAGGGTGTCTCTCCTCGGTGCTTCCCTTCTTAGAGACCGTTCTGGTCCAGTGCTCTGAAGCAGAAGCCCGAGCTTTCTTTTATTTCGTGGCTCTCATTTGGAGAAAGAGAAGGACATATTTGTATTCCTTTAGTGACTGCTGAGGTCACATCTGCCAGGCTGTTTATGGTTATATAATGGCTTCTCATTAGAGTAGCTTGGACTTTTGGACAAGTTGTAGGGAAGCCAGCTAGCTCTTTGATAATATCTCTGTGGGAAGACGGGAGACCTGAAATGTAGCAGAATCCTATATTCTGCTGCTGCTGCTGCTGCTGCCACTGCCAGCTACCTACTGTTTCTTCTTCATGACCTCATTTTTAAAATGGGGGACCTCACTGCAAGTTGCCTGTCCTGCTTGCATCTGCTCCTCAGTGGCTTGAATCAGCCTAGAGTGTCCTGTGACTGAGGTTACTTTGTAGGAGACTTGGAGATTTGAAGAAATTTCACGAAGGTTTGGAAAGTTCATAGAGTGTGCTTGCTCTCCTACTCATATTTAAATTTCCTCGAGGAGAGAAGGAAGGAGAGGTAAGGCAGATACAAGAGAGGAAGTGGCAGAATGCTTTATTTAGTCCTAAATATCAAAGATGCTTAAGCAAACAACAGAACCGAACACTGCTCCTCAGTGCCTTAGAAACCTCTTCCTAGGCAATAGTCAGGAGTGGTAGGAGGAGATGCCAAACAAGCATTCAAGCTGGCCTCCTTTTCCCCTTAACTGTTCTCTTGAAAACCCACAGATGCACATGGAACTTCACCAGAATTCTGATCTGGAGCAGGCATTTGTCTGGCATTTTAATAAAGCAAATTATATCCTTGTCAAGGCTATGGGTGCCACAAACATCTCAACAGGATTTGGGAATCTTGTAGGTTTTTGTTCTTGTCTTCCCCCCCACACCCCCTTCTAAATTTATTCCTGGGCAGTCTCCCAAAACTCCTAGGCAGATGGAATGGTTCATAGCCTGGCCAGACTTCTGTGACTAATACACTTCTATTTTTGAAGTGTGTGCAAAGACCAATACTTATTTTGGCATAGGTAGGGCATAAACAGATACCTGGGAAGCAGCAGCTCGCTTTGCATTCTGGTCTCCTTGCTTGCCTTCTGTCTTACTACTGTTTTGTCTTTGTTCTTCTAGCTCCCTTGGTAGGTGAAATAGAATTGGCTGGTGAATGCATTTGATCTTTAGACCAAAACAAGTATCCACTTGAACAAGGCCAAACCAGAGAGGAATCCCCTCTTCAGGGGTGTCTAATTTGGCCAGGAAGACACTCTATTTATAAACAAGCGTGTGCTCAGAGCCTGGCTGAGGCAGGCGAGGCAGTGCTTCTGGATTGAACCGGAAGCCTTTCTTTCTGGAGTTTTCCTTATTGCATAGATGCTTGCTGTGCTGGCTGGAGAGAAAGTCATAGAGCAACAAGGAAAAGCTGGCTAGGAAGGGCTGTGGGATGCGTTTCATGTTCAGACCAGGAATAGAGGGAGTGAGTCCCTTATTTCAGAGAGATCAAGCAAATAGCCTTGAGCTGCAAGTGAATCTGGAATTTTCCAGAGCGGGGCCTGCATGGCAGGGTTGATCAGTGAAAGGAGATGCCATTCAGCCAGTCAGAGTAGTAGATTAGAGGAGTCTTTTTGGTCATTACAAAATTTTTGTGGGGGAGAGGGAAGGATGTTGGCGGAGTTTGAGTGTAGTGTCATGTGACTTAGTTTTAAACAGGACGGTTTGGCCACGGTGTTGAGATTAACCTGAAGGAAGAGAGGACACATGGAGTGGTGGAGTTATCGGCAGGCATTCATGTGGAGATCCTTGTGCAGTTCAGGGTGGCAGTGTGGGATGCTTTAGTGGTATCCACAGCAATGACCAGGCACCTGTAGACCTTCTTAGGAAGAGTTTGCAGGGCTGCTCTTGTGAAGAAACTACCCAGATGGTCAGGAATGCAGATGCTGTTCCCAGAAAACAAACCCTGCCAGGCTTTGTGTGGGAGGTTTCACAGGAGGATGTTTGATAGGCCTCAGCATTTGATTTTTACTCCTACTAGTTGGCTACTGCATGCTCTTAACCTTTTGAAATGGTTTATTACTCTATTATATAGTGTGTGTAATTTATTGTATGGTCCTAAGGAACTAATTCCTTCACACGATTCTATAGCTTAATTCTGACTTCAGTCTTGTAGGAGTGGAGCCCTAGTCTCTGCTGCACAGACGAGGAAATTAATGTAAGATGCTTCTGTCACGGATCTCACAGCTTTGCAGCTGCTGGAGTGCACGGTGGCCCTGTGGAGACAGTGGCAATGCAGCTGATGAGAAGGAAGATGGGAAGGCCCTCTGCAGTGACTTGCTCTGGGACAGTCGAGAGTGGCCTTACCTCTGTGGGAAGACCGCCTGAAATCAGTTATTTGGCGGGTATTATACTTGTTTGGAAATAGCAGATATCCAACTCTTGATTCATAGGTTGTAAGTAGATAGATTGGCATGTTTGGCTTACAGAATGCAGAGCTGTCTGCCTAGACTCATACACACTAACATGTCAGTGGCAAATAGCATGGCAAATAGCAGGGGCTGTAGGATTTTTGTTCCCTGCCACGGACTTGCTACACTGATGGATTTTATAGGCTGAGTATTTAATTATTGGAAGGTAGTGAACATGGCCATGACTGTGGGCCTTGGAGGTAACTTTTATTTTTAAAAAGTATGTATTATTTTCTGTCTGTGTGTGTCTGTGTCTGAGTGGATGTGTGTGCACCATGTGTGTGCAGGAGCCTGTGAATGTCAGAAGAGGGCATTGGATCCCCTAAAATTGGAGTTGTAGGCAGTTATGAGCCACCATGTGGGTACTGGGAACAGAACTCAGCTCTTTAACAAGAGGAGGAGTAAGTGCTCTTAACCACTGAAGCATCGCTCCAGGCCCCTTTGTTCTGTGACGTTATGTATCTACCATCCATGTTAGAGTGCTCTGGGGATCAAGTCCCATGCCTCTGATATGCTAGGCTGGCTCTACCCACTGAGCTCCACTCCCAGCATGCTGTGAATCTAGAAACCTCGGGCTATCTGATCAGAGGTGTATAGTTTCCACAGAATTCCATAGATTCAGACTTAGAAGAGGTGGGTGGTGCAATTTCAGGCCAGACTGTGTAAACTAACTAGATTCCCTGACTGTGGGGAAGTGAGGCTGCTGCTTCTCCTGACCCTCCTTCTCTTCCTCATCTTCCTCCTGCTCCTCCCTCATCCCCAGCGCCATTTTTACCCTCCAACTGTGTCTACCACAGCAGGTCTCTGAATTAGTAATACTTGGGTCTCTAAGATTTATGCTCAAGTTTTTAGAAAAGCTTGTATGGTGATTGGTTCTCAGTTTTAATGTGTCTATACATGTTATTGGCTGGATACTGAGTTCTCACCAAGTGATTCATGAATTGGCATCTCTGTAAATGCAGTACTTGGTAATGGTCAGGCCTGGGGGGCAAGACCTGAAGTACCGGCTGCAGCTCCTCCCTTCATCCCTTGCTGTGGACTGAATACTGTGTTTCTCCGATGTTCGTGTTCCCTTTCTGACTCCCAGGGTCAGAGTTTTAGGAATAAAGCCTGGGGAAGGGCGATGTCATCTGGAGATGAAGATTTCTTGAGATTGGTGTCCCTAGCAAACCAGGGAACCCTGCCCCCTCCTTCATTCGAGGGTCCAGTGAGAAGGCTCCCTATCACGTGCACGTTCCACCTTCACTCTGCACTGCCCAGCTCCAGAACCGGGAGAAGCAGATATCGATATCTGCTGTCCATGTGCTGTCTGGTGTGCAGTGTTTTATAGTGTCATGACTAGCTGTGCTGATGCTTCCCCTCTCCTCTGTATCGGGGTCTACAGGGAAAGTAGTAGAAAGATATCTCCTCTTGACCACTGTGTTATAGTGCTCTCTCTCTCTCACTGTGTGTGTGTGTGTGTGTGTGTGTGTGTGTGTGTGTGTTATCATGGACTTTATTTTTATTCTTTTTTTGTAGTGGGATCAAACACAAAGCCTTGTTTATGCTGGGCAAGCACTCTGCCACTGAGCTACAATCCTAGCTCACAATTATATTCTTAGTGCATGTAATCTCATTTAATCTAACAGATATGCCTAAATACACAGTGGCTGATTCCTCCTCCTTTTCTTTTTTTTCTTCTTTCTTTCTTTTCTTTGTTTCTTTTTTCTTTTTTTTTGAGGAGACAGGATTTCTCTGTGTACTCTTGCTGTCTTGGAACTCATGGAGATCTGCCACTTCTGCCCCCCAAATGCTGGGACTAAAGGCATGTATGTACCCGCTGGAGCAGGGGTGGAGGATAGTGGTGGTGCATGCCTTTAATCCCAGCACTTAGGGGTCAGAGGCAGGCAGTTCTCCATGAGTTCAAGGCCAGCCTGGTCTCCAGAGTGAGTTCCAGGACAGCCAGAGCTACACAGAGAAGCCCTATCTGGAAAAACAAAACAAAACAAAACAAAACAAAACAAAACAAAAAGGTGTGCACCACCATCCCCTGTTCATAGTGGCATTCTTACTCAGTGCAGAGATAATGCTTCAGAAAGATTAATTAATTTCCCTGTCTTAGAGCTAGTGGTACATTCAGGGTTTGAACCAAGACCCAACTCTGGTCCAGAATTATTTTATTACACCAGGGTAGAATAGCCTCTGGGGACATGCCTAAGTCCTGCCCTACTCTGAGCCTGTACTTCCTGGTGTTCCTGTCCAGGTGAAAGAACTCAGTGACAGGAAAAGTGAGAGTGTTGTTTTTAGCATGTCATGGGGATGTCACAACCTAGAGCAAAATGGGATGAAAGGAAGAAGGGGCAGTCCTTCTGCATTGTCTTGGGTTAGGGTGGGTTTGGAGGAAAGGAAGCTGACTGTGATGGGGAGATGTGCACATGGTCCTCAGGGAGTTTGTAAGTTTAGCACAAAGGCTTGGTCCTAGCCAGCCTATCAGGGAACTCGTGTGCCAGGACTAACACGCTGGAGGCAGATCAGATTCTACAGCAGCAGGATGGAAGAGCCCCTGGCTGCGAGTCAGTGATACAGGGCAGTGAAACGGCATTGTCCATTGTTACTGCAGAGTGCAAGCGCCTTGCAGGGGACTCCAGCTAAAAGAATAAGACTTGGGGGGGTGGGAGCTGGAGAGTTAGCTCAGTGGTTAAGAGCACTGGCTGCTCTTCCCAAGGACCAGGGTTCAATTCCCAGCACCCTGTCTGTAACTGACCCAGGGGATCCAGTGTCTTCTTCTGGTCTTCTTGGACACCAGGATTGCACATAGTGCATAGACACTCATGCGGGCAAAACACCTCCACACATAAAGTTAAATAAATTTAAGAATAAGACTTGGCAAGTTCACAAGTTGATGACAGTGATGGGCAGGGAGCTACAGACTCAAGTACAGTGGGATCTTAGGGGAGGCAGCCTGGCCTGGAACCCCGATGCTGAGCAAGTTCCTTTATTGTTTTTGCATATGAGTATTTTGCTTGCATGTATGTATATGTGCACCACATGTATACGTGGTGCCATGGTCCCCTAAAACTGGAATCACAGACAGTTGTGAGCTGCTATGTGGGTGCTAGGAATTGAATCCAGGTCCTCTAGAGGAGCAGCCGGTGCTCTTAACCACTGAGCCATTTCTCTGAGCAAGTTTCTTACAGGTTGAGGACTCCCTTTCTTCTTCTGTAAAATGGGCAGCTTGCAGGGATGTAGCCACTTGGAGGGGTATTGAAGTGGCAGGAGATGCATGAAAATACAAACACACTATGCACGTCAACAAGTGAGTCTGTGGAAATGGTGTCAGGAAGGTTAGAGTAAAGGAAGCTTTGTGTAGCGTGGGCAGAGGGCTCAGAGAGTGGGTAGTGGTGTAGTATCTCCTACTTTCAGTCGCTTCTTCATGGGAGCCTGAGGTTGGCAGTTTTCACCCTTCCACAGCTGGCCTGGGGCTGGGTCATCAAAGCCCAGAGGAAAACAGAATGTGTTTTAAATCATGTTGATGAAGCTTGTGGCCAGGCCAAAGATGGGGCCTAGATCCAGGGCAGGGCGATTTTAAGGTCTCAGCTGGCTGGAGACCCAGTGGGATGGGTACTGGCAGTCTCAAGTGAAGAGTCAGACAGGGGTGCTGTTTCTGTGAACCCTTCCAGCTTCCAGCTCAGTTTGAGAGGCGAGGTTTGAAGTGTCTCTTCCCCCCCCACCCCCCCTAGAGGATGAACGGAGACCTTGTCTGCATGGACGCACTTTGGTGTGCAGTATAGGAACAGGGGAGGCATGCTGGTAACCAGCTGCCATAGGCCAAGAGCTCAGGGGAATGTTCACTGAGCTCGCTTCTAATTGGAGAGGAACCACATGGCATCTTAGCAGCCAGCTGCACCCACCGCGAATGGTCTTGGTGTGTCCTCCAGATCTGTCTCTCTTCTAGTCCAAACTGAAGCACGTATTCATGTTTATGTGATTCATACAGAAGTGACCAACATTTAATGTTTTGTGCGGTTATTTTCTCATTTAAGATGTCATTGCTTGTCTCATTTATAACTTTTTAATGGATGTATAGTACTCCATTGTATGAACTTCTATAGTAATTTCCCACGGGGGGAGGGGCACTTCACTTTTATCAGACTTTTCCCCATTACAAATGTCACGAGTCCTTCCTCCTTTTCCCTCCCTCACGATGGCTTCCTGTCTTGCAGTATCGCTGGAAGCCTGGTGTATTCTTACATCACTTTCACTGAAGAGCAGCTGAGCAAACAGTCAGAGGCCAATAACAAGCTGGACACGAAGGGGAAAGGAGCGGTATGACCTGCTGACCGCTGCTTGTGTGCCCTGAAGACACTGAAGGGTGTGGACTCGGGGAGTAATATTCCTTTGCAGTTGTATGACCCTAGGACTGATTGTCGCCTTTGAAAATTTATTGACTGTATGTTAACTATGTTTGAATTAATTTATATCAGACTGGAAAATGTTCTGGGTGGGTTTTAATTTATTTTTCTTCTCTATGACAGTGAAATTTCAGTGTTTGAAATCTTCTACCCTGTAGTGTGCTATCCAGGTGTTCCTGGTAGTATATACAATGTGTTCCAGCTGGGCTGTGTCCGGAGACGATTTAGCTGGAAATGCAGTCGAGGATCTGAACTTTCTTTTCTAATTGCATTACCTTCATAGTATCACTACATTTGCCAAAGGTGACAACTTCGGCAATGAAAATCCCACGAGGCTCTGAAGTGTTTTGCTTCCCTGGATTGTGTGGGGTCAGCTGAGTGTGCCTTGGAAGGTCTGATCCCTGTTTTTTTTCAGTAGGAGATAAGCAAGGGGTGGAGGAAGCCGGCATTACTCTGTCACTCAACAGTAAAGCATCGAACATACCTATTGGCTGTTGTGCTGAGTGTGGGATGCAGAGATGAGCTGGTGGTTACGACAGCTCCTTCCTGCCATAGACTGAATGTAAGATGGAGAATTTGGTTCTCTGTCCAGCACAAAAACTGGGACAGTATACTGGTCCCTTCAGCTCTCTAGAACTGTGGGCCTGTGAGATTAGAAGCCCCTGGCCTGCCTACCTACTGCTCAGAGAGTTCAGAGCCCACAGTGAGACGCTGGCGATCTGTGGCCACCAATACAGCGCAGCAGTGGCTCAGTGCCACGCTTCTTCTAGAGAGGCGGATAGTTGAGGTGGCTGCCATCTCCCTCCCCATGCCTTCGTTATGTGGGTGCAGTTGCTGCTCTTTGTATTCCTGTTTGCAAGACTCATGACAAGACTAGGGCCGGTGCTTGTGAACTAGTTGGTGGGAGGGAAGAGCTAGCTGGGTGTCTTTGTACTGTTGGGACTTGATCTCTTCCTAGCAGGATCAAAGTCACCCCTTCAGGGCACACCCATCTGTACCCTCAGTCCTGGGATGCAACTGATAAGCATCTCAGGATAGTTTCTTCATTCTGTGAGAGAGCTGCTGGGAGTAGACAGACCTGATGGCCCCAGGGAGGAGCATTTGCCAGAGCTGAGTGGCATGGCAGAGACCTCACCTGCTGTGGAGGAGGGTGTATCGGCTTGGGCCTCTGCTTCCTCTGGGCAGCGGGCTGGATGCTGCATGCCTAAACAGCATGGATTTTTACGTTCCATTGGGGAACAGGAGAGCTTTGATTTTTTACCCCCCCCTATTTGAAAATTTCTTCTGTAGGCTCCACCTTGAATATAAATTATATATTTTTTAAAAAGCACATTTACAAGTTTTCTGCACTCTTGTATCAGGAATCTGGAAAGTTTTGGTCAGTAAAGCTGAGGCAGGTTCTCCACAGAGTATTAGTGTCTCTTTCTTGGTTCACAGGCACACTGAGGGCTTTAGGCCCAGGCACCTTTGCTTTCATTATTAAGGCTCTTCTATTGAGAGAAGACTTAATGACCTGCATGTGGACAAATAAATAGGACATAATCTGGCACTCTTGAGTGTACAGTTCAACCAGAGGTCTGACTTTAGTTGAAAGGACACAAATGAAAGAACTCGGTGATTTTTAAATAAGGCCTGCCTGCAGATCTTAGGCCCACCCCAGAAGAACAGTGTTTCCATTTCAGAGGACTTGGTCCTCAGATCATATTCTAGCTCAGATGAGCTCCGCTGCTGTCAGAACTGCCTATCCTGAGCCCTCCCCTGACCTGGATGCATCATGTGTGTGATGCTGGTTTCCCCCATGAACGGCCTGTACTGGAGTTTTCCTTCCCTGGGGAGAAATACTGAGAGTGAGTGAAGAGCACTTTACATAGGGCACACATCCGGTCTGGCCTCCTTCCCTGGAGGACTGTGTTTGTTCAGCACCATCGGTTTAGGGCAGCTTGTTTCCTGAGAAGCTCAAGCCTGTGCCTCCTTGCTTCCAGATGCTTAGGCGACAAGTCCTCTAACCTTTTGAAAACACAAAACAAAAATACTCTCTGTATAATTATAGCCACTGTGATTCTGCTTTTTAAGAGGAAAGTTATTTTCATATTATGGTAGCAAATTTGAAAAAGTGAAAACTATTTTCTATCTCAGTGAGAGACAGTTGCATTTCAGAATGGAGGCTCAGTGACGACTTAGCTGTCACCCTAAGGTAGTTTCCAGGCCTTCCTCCCTCACCTCAGAACTCTCCACACAGGACTGGCTTCCTCAACCTCTGGGCAGCTCTCTATAGTCAACGATGCCATCACTTTTCCAAGCCTGCCATCTACTCCTACTGTTCACCTCTCACCTTGTGGAATGATGACTCTAGTGTTTTGTTTTTTGAAACTTCCTTTTGAAAGTATTTTTTAAAAAGAAATCTACTGGTTAGATTTTATTGTCTCATAGAAATGTTTTTAGAGATTATTTTGTTCACAGATGTTCCTTTCTCGGGCTAAGGGCTGACTTGCCCACAAGTGTCCGCCTCTCACAATGTCTCAAAATAATTTTATTTACCAATTTACTTAGTGTTTTTACAAGGTACTGAGCATTGAGGTATGTAAATCAGGTGACATAAACATGAAACAATCATGTGCCTAAATATTTTTTTAATGATGTCAAATAAATACTTTTTCTGGAAAATGAGTATTAGAATTTCTTCCTGCGCCGAGAGCAGTTGAGAGCTAGGGTTCTGATCACACGTAAAAGGTGTCGTGCAGGTGCATTCAAACCAGAGATGGGTACACGATTCAGTGTTAATGTTTTGCAAAAACAGTACCTGTGACTGCATAGTCAGTGTCTTTGACGTGCCTGGGATGAATTAGAAGGAGAAAAGTGCCAAGCTGTTTTCAGGATATTTGACCTACTTGATGGGGTTTTTTTTTTTAGTGTTGAGTATCTTTACTAGGTACTGAGTAAAATGCACGCAGCGGGACAGCCATTTGGTACAATACACTCGATGGAGACGGAAGTACATTATAGTATGTAGAAGTAGGAGTGCATTGAGGTGTTTTTTAAAGAAGTTAACCTTCATGACTTACTGCAGGCCACAGAGCATGTCCACCTTGCTGTGCTGTCTCCAGGCCCCTTCATCAAAGCTATGGGCAGTGGACAGACGCCATTTCCCCTCCTCCAGTCGCTGATGGCCCGTCCTGTTTCTCCACGTTTGACTAGGCTACTACAAGTTGGATTGTGCAGTACTTGTCTTTTGGGGACTGGTGTGTTTCACATGCTGTATCCTCTAGGTTCCTCTCTGCATCACATATCAGGCTTGCCTTGAGGCTGTTGCTGTCTCCGGTGTGTACACAAGCACAGCCCGTTGGTTGTCGTGTGTGGTGCTCTTGGGAGCCATGCTACTCTGAGTGTGGCTCTTTGTGTGTCTTGTCAAGGTTCTACTTCCCATCCTGTTTGAATATTGTCCTAGTCAGCTTCCTACAGCTGAGAGTCACCTGAGGAAAGCCTTGATTGAGGGATTGTCAGCATGTTTCAGGATTCCCAAAGGTGAGATTCCATCCATCCATCATCCATCCATGAAGCCGTATCATCTTTTATAAAGTGTGGAAAGGTCTGTTCGTCTAGTGCAGGGCACATTCCAATTCTGGTACCTAAGGTCAGCATGAACCATGGTGAGTGCTATCTGACCTAGAACTCTTTTGGTGGCCTGGGTGGTTGTGTCAATGCTTACTCAATGAACCACACTCTGCTGGTATAGGTGGTGGGAATCAAAACCAGGCTGAGTTGGAAGGGTCTCAGCAAGACTGAGACTGAGACAAGTTTATTGCATGCAATCAGACTCTTTATACTCTTATATGATGGCAATTGTCAGGTTAAACAGGGTAAACAAGATTAAGGTTTAAGACCAATTTTCCTGTCAAACTCCTATATATTTCACTGATTTCTAGGAAACAGATACACAGGCAGCCTGAATGCTTCACTGCCTGAGGGAGCATCTCTGTCTCTCAGAACAGAAAGGCACACAGTGCCCCAGGAGCCATGGACTCTAACCTGAAAAACCAAGACCTGTGACTCTCAAGGTGCCTGAGCCTGGCCAATGATTCCTTGCAGGTGGTATCATGCTCATCACCGCTGTCATGTCAAATGCTGGTTTTTGTTTGTTTTTTAAATCAGTGTTCATGCTCCATGGATTTAAAGCTGAAGACTAAGTTAGTGGTGGTTTGGATTAGAGCTAACCAGCAGTCTAGCTTCTGGCCATTTGGCCTCTGGTGGCCAAATGATAAAAGTTTGCTAAGATGAAAAGGCAGTGTGGGCTGAGGGCTGACTGTTCTTTTGCTGACTTAGCTCTAAAATATGCCTTTTGGTTGGGTTTGGTCAGTATTTTCCTAGTGGACAAATGACTTAAGCAAGGCTAAGGGACTTGTCCTGTTTCCATCAGCAAGGATGTTTAAATCAGGACTCTGATTCCAATTAAAACCCTTATCTTTGCAGGGAATGCATTGCAGGTTACACTGGACATTAAGAGGGTACAACATGAAGGTGAGGTGCCTCATGTCTCCTCTTCAGGTGTGTTTCAATGGTGACCAATGAGGACAGTGTTGACAAACGGTGACAGAGTCACACATGTGTGCTGGAAAATCCTAAATGTACTTGGGCAAAGGAATTTTCCCTGGGAAGGGCTCCTGTCTGTCCTAGCTTGCTTTCTAGTGTCATGCTACCACCACACCACAATCGGCTTGGGGAGAAGGTGTTTATTTCATCTCTCTCTTTTTAGTCTACCATGGAGGGAAGTCAGTCTGGAAGCTGGAGGCGGGAACGGAAACAGAGGCTTTGGAAAAGCATAGCTGCCTGGCTTGTCCCCCCCCCCCCCCCCCAGGGCTTGCTAAGCCAGCTTTCTTACAGGACCCAGGACTATCTGCCAAAGGGTGGCACCACCAAAACCAACAAACAAAAAAAGTTTCAAGGAAAGGCAGAAAATAATCATCCAATCTCAGGTAACTAAAGCCAGGAACCACTGAGAACTGTTCAGTGCATGGGTGTGGAGGCACCAGGGATGGTACCCTTCTGCACTGTGTACCAAAGAGATTAAAATACAGTGAAACTTACTACAAAATTTACAGAACATCACACAATTATGTTTACAAAAATATTTTAATGAGCATATCAGAACGGCAGAAGGAAATGGGAGAAGGAACATATTTTACAGTGCAAAATTATTATGCAGAAATTTAAAAACATCTAATTCATAATTTTGAATGCCTACTTAAATATTACTTCAAATACATTTTAAAGCTCAACAGATTTTGTCGAACTGAGATACAGCTTCTGAACCTTATTGAGAATACATCATAAAACATTATATATTCCAAATGAAAACAACAGTGCTTTGCTAGGATCTAAATAACTACCAACAGAGACTTTTCTTTTCGAGACAGTGTCTCAGCTATTCCAGGCTGGCCTCAACCTCACTACATAGTTGAGGATGGCCTTGAACTTCTGATACTCCTGCCTCCACCTCCCAAGTGCTGGAATTACGAGTGCATACCACCATACCCAGTTTTTATGGTACTGGGGATGGAGCCCAGGTCTTCATGCAAGTTGGTGCAAGCATTCAACCAAAGGAGCTACACTCCCTGCTCATAATGAAGGCTTCTTCTCTCATCTGAACTTATTAAGAGTTCGCGTTATAAAGTGTACTAAATCTTAAGCAAATTAGATTCATGGTATTGTCAAGATGTTTAAATAGTGCAATGACTTCTCAAGTTACAGTGGTTGCATTGAAGAACAAAGGGTGAGATCCCTGTAGAAACATAGAACACAATAAAGTTTTTGGGAAAAGCTGAGTATCACATATTAGTGGAATGTCTTTCATTATGCATACTTTAAAAAGAAAAATAAGATTTATTAACATTTATACACCTGGCACATTTGCCATCATGCCTGAGAATTTTCTTAAAATGTTCCTGTTACGGGTTTCAAGAACTACACAAACTTGCCACCAGATGGAACTTGAAAATGGTGGTCAGGGTGCTTCCAATATTGCATTGACTGAGAAGCACAACATCACTGTTCTTTTAAAACATTCCTATAGACCACCTGTGTCAAAGAGCTGGGATGGCCTGCACTCACTTAATAAAATCTGCTTTAGAAAATAGATTATAGCTGGGTGTGGTGGGAAACACCTCCAATCTCAGTATCAGAGGGCCGAGGTAGGAGGATTATAAGTTCCAGGCCAGCCTGGGTTACACAGTGAGACTCTGTCTTAAGAAGAAGAAAAATTATAAAAAAAAAAAAAAAAAAAAAGAGAGAGAGAGAGAGAGAAATGGGTAATGGGTGGGGGTGGGTAGGCAGGGAGACAGGGGCCATGGCCATCTGCTAAAGCTACTTAACTTACTGCCATTCTGGATAAATTAATTTTTAAGTAAAACCAACAAACAAAAACCCCCTCATGCTTATCAGCACTTCATCTGAAACTGACGTATTGGGATATTTATGCAAAAACAGTAAATGCATATTATATAATGTATTGTCAAAGTGGCTTCCAATACTGATTGGGGGAAAGAAATAGTTGTTCCCATTGGTTATGGGAAGCAGTCTGGAGAAATATAAGAACACTCGGAGGGATGAGGCCTAGATGGTCTTTCTCAGTGCAAACCATTACCCAAGCTGCATCAGACAACTGAGCTGGTAAAAGGACCACAGATCTGTCTTCAAAAGCGCTGGCTTTTGAAATGATGGCTGTGAACAAGCTGAAAGCAGCATTTGGGGATGTGTCTGTGTGAGAAAAGATAGCTAATAATCCTTTTCTGGAAAAAAAAAAGTCTGTAGATAGATTGGTCTATCAGCTGTATAAAACTACATTTTATAAGAAGCTTACACTAAAAAATAAAATCCTTACAATGCTAGTGCACACAGATAATCCTTTTCAAAAATCACACAGAACAATTATTTTGTTTCTGTTTCATTTTGGAAAAACAGTATCAAATCTGACAAACTGGATTGTAACTGGAAAGGTCTGAAAATTCTTAAAACCATTATTTTCTCATAAAAATCAATATTGCTACCTGTCAACAGTTATTCTTGGATGTGATAATATCTCATCATCAACATCACCTGACCTTTCTTTCCTGTTGACGTAATGAAAACAATGGGAAATCTTATAGTGCATACAAGAGTAACTGAAAAGGATTCTCTTCAGCACGATACATTTACACACTGAAGGGGACAGTCTTTGTTTTGCTTCAAAAATAATTTTGATTATAGCAAATGCAAACAAGCTTGCAATCTGAGTATCATGCTGAACTCCAGAAGTCCCAAATTATTTGTCCTTAAGTAGAAGTTTGAAAAAACAAAACAAAAAACATATGTTCATAATTCTTTATGAATGCTTTTACCACCTGGATAAGAAACATGACTTGGTTAACTATACACACTTAAAAATTCCTTAGAAAAATCTTAGCAAAATAAAATGAAAGCTGACAGACTAGATATCAGTTCCTCTCATAAAAGTTTACCAACTGTACAAGTTAAGAAAATTATACAAGCTTTTTGTATTAAGAAAGGACAGCTCAGTCAAGACATATGTACTGTAAAAATCTTTCAAAGGCTACAAAGAATCTGGAAAAATACAGAATGTATTTCTTAAGCCCAGATAAGAATATGGAAAGACATCATTGATGTCAACAATTTTACAAATACAAACCTGACTTGGTTTATTTTTAAACTTCTACATATAAAAATCATGCTAGCATAACCTTCAGGATTCATGAGGGTTTCCTTAGTGGCAATGTTCCATTTGTATGGAGAGAAAAGTGTCTGTCTGTTGTAAAGACATTTCTAGATAATCCAAAAATCAGTGTTGAGCAGAAATACAAGCTTATTTTCTCACTATTCTTCCTCATAAAAATAAGGAAAATTAACTTTTAGTCAAATTTATGATTAGTATCTCAAATGAGAAGGTATAGATAAGTCTTTGGGTCATTCAAATTTACCAATGTTTTTGTATCCTTAAAGAGTCTTCAACAATTTGAAGTAAATGAACTTGCAAAAGGTGGAATTATGAATCCCATTTCTTAAAATTAGGACTCAATACAAATGTCAAGATTTAACCAACTGCTTCAAAGAAATCAGCTTTTTAAAGGTCACCCACCAACCCTGAAAATTGTAGTCACACCAGAATTTACTGCAAAGAAAGTAACATAGGCCTAGGACTTAGTCATTTGTGTTTTCATGTTCCTCAAATTTTCCATGTGAGACTGCTTCCTGGAAAAATTCAGACGAACCCGGACTTTCTTTCCCATTGCTATTTATCCGTCGCCTTTTGGCAGGTCTTTCATTTTTTTCATCAAAATCATTTTCATTTCTTGCAGTCATATGGGCAAGTTTTGGGTCAGTGGTCAGGTTATCGGCTTCATAACCATTAGTGTCTGTATCTGTATGAAGTGGTTTTTTATTTCCACCTGTTGGTCCATTAACATGTAAGCCTTCAACTTTTATTTCTTCTTTGTTTAGTATTTCACCTGGTCCATTAGATGACACACCTACATTCAGAGAAAGATAGATAAAACTCAAAACAAAAAGCTTAACCCATCAACTATTCTAAAATAGTCAATATTTTCATGAAGGGACAAGGAAGTTATCATATCTGAACATATTCATGGAGTGGAGTGTGGCTGTACTGTTTACCAGCTGATGATATTACCCAAATCTTCATAGCTAACACCTCAGTTTCCTTATATACCATGAGACACACAGCAAGTGTATGTATGTTACAAAGCTGATGTGAAGTTCAACTAAAGCAATGGATTTTAAGAACAAATATCAGGATCTGACATGTATTAAAAGCATACTAGGGGGCTGGAAAGATAGCTTGATGCTCTTAGAGGAGAACCTGGGTTCAGTTCCCAGAATCCACATGGAGGCTCATAACCACCTACAAGTCTATAGTCTCTGTGTATCTAACACCTTCTTCCAACCTCCTCAGGTCTCACACACATGGTACGCAGACATACATACATACAAATACACATACACATTAGATGAAAGAAAATATTCAAAGAATCCCAAGTATTACTATGTAGAAACATACTGATTAACATTGTTCGTTCCCATGGGAGGAAGGATCCGAAAGATGGAGAGTCTGAGACCATTCTGGACTCAACAGGCAGGAAAAGTAAAATTATTCTAGTTAAAGCAAGTAGCAGAAAGACCATGCCAGAGCCAATTACAAAATGGAACACAATTTTGGTAATACAAAGCCCACATCACTGGAGATAATTAAATCTTAACTATATGAAAAATATTCAACATAAAGGATAGGTCTCAGAGATTACATATTGGTCAAGTAACAGACTCAATTTTCCCCATTTCAATATAAATCCAAATCTTGAACACATATAAGAACTATGTATCATATCATATAGCACTAAAGAAATAATTCTGTGCTAGCTAGTCTAAAAAGCTAAGTTAAACTGATCAAGTAAAAAAAAAAAATAGCTGTAATATTGGGTACATGAGTTATCTATTAATACAAAACAAAAAGGGGCCCAAAAACTAAAAATATATATAAAAAACTAAGATAAAAAGTTCTAACCTTTGGATAACCTGAAAATCTTGATCAAACTTACCTGATGTTTTCTGAGCTAAACAGCACTTTTTATTCATTTGTGAAAATTATCTTGCCCTAATAGTGCTTTCTCATCAAAAAGCTAAACAGGAAAGGGGTGTTAAGATAGCTGTTAAGGACAGACAAAAGGACTGATATTCTCAACCCCCTGAGCACTTGCCTCAGTTCCATGTCCCAGTGACACTGCACCTTACATCTCTATAAAGGAAGGGGCAGCAGACTGCAGAACACAGTCTAACAAGCAGTCTTAGACCCATGCATGGCTGCTGAGACCCACATCCTGTCTGTCTGGCTTGTTCTTCCAGGGAGAAGTATAGAAAAGGACCATGAAATGAACTAAGTATACATGTATGCAACTTAGTGAGGATTTGAGGCCAAAGCTTTGGCAATTTCTCTATGTTCGCTACGGCTCTCCCCAGTTTTAAACTCTACTTTTCTCCCTACAGGGATGCTGCACAATCATGCTTGCTATTTTCTTACTTGAGACAATTAAAGTAGAAATCAAAACAATTCTTGGAACAGCTCTTACAAATGGTCCTTCACACACTCTGAATGAAGAGCACTGTCTGCTTTCTCATGTGCACCAGTGCACATGTGTGTATTCATGTGTGCATGCATGTGTGAGAACAAATGGTTCCTCAGAACACCTATGCTCAGGCTGAGAGCTGCTTTACATGTGCTCATTTTTCAATTTGACAACGTCAAATTTTCAAAATTCACTCATTACCTACCTTTTGTCTTTATTGTAGGTCATATTACAGGTTCTCAAACTATTTGAGAAATAATTATTTCTGATGCAAAGTGTCTAAAAGTTAAAGCAGTACTCACATCTAGGCATTATCCCACTCAGGGAAGGAGATGTTAGTGAACACAAAATTATTGAAAGCAATGGTTTCTGTGTAGCTTGTTCCATGAATTTAAGTTTATGAGCCTCCAGAGTTTAGAGTAAACTCCCTTGAGCCACTCCAAGTGTCTTTCACTACAAAGAACTAGGTGTATCTCCTGGTTGCTTACCATTTTGATTACTATTGCTGATAGTGCCATCTTCTTTCTCCGACTGGCTGTTACTACTATTTGAGGCCGTAGGGGGAGGGGATGGTGCTCGACTAGAAGCAGCACTTTCACTCTCATCCAAAAGTCGATCCATGTAATCCCTTAAGATTAAGTTAAATAACACAGCAATTAATTCCTTACATAAGACAGTGAAGATTAAAATTAGGTAAAGCTAAATATAGGCTCCACTGTTAACACATACATACTGACTGTCACTTAAACTTTCATGGCAATGCCTTACTACTATACCAGGTTCTAAACATTGACTCTGAAAGCTCTTCGGGCTATGTATTTGTAGGGAAGATGCTAAGTTAAGGAAAATGTAAAGTTCAGGGCAGGGCTCAAAATGGCTCAACTAAAGCTAGAGTACATGTAAATAAAGAGGTGAGTATGATATCATCTGGGGTACAGGGTGGTTTCTGAACAGACACAGACTGGTTTTTGGATTCCTAAAGGCAAGACCTGAAGATATAACTAAGACCTAACAGCCACTATATAGTTCAGATTTCTGTCAGATCTGTACCATAATGGGTTAAGTCCTGGGCATATTTGCTGGTCACCAATAGACAGGTTTATTTATAACATCATGACTGCTTCCTGAGCTACAGTTGAGGATCATTGACACTGGGCTGAGGTTAGAAGATCTAAGCTAAATGTGTGTCTGAGGGTAGTTTTTTCTTTTTTTTTTTAAGGAATGAAGATAAATCCCATTTGTCCTATCTACACACATGGATGGTTATCGTATTAAGCAGACTGTGTGGGTTGCCTGATGTTTCTGTCAAGTCCAACTGGAACATGGTCATACACCTGTAACTCCAGGACTGGGCAGCCACAATGCTGAATCCCTGTAGCTCACTAGCCAAGCCAAATGGTCATGGCAAGCCTTGGGTTCTGAGGAAAGACCCTGTGGGCACTTTCTGAAGAACAACACCCAAGGTTGTCCTTTGGTGCACACACAAAACAAACATGGGTCACAGAAACATAGTGACCAGAAACTGATCTATATAACATCCTTTACATTATAAATGTAATGGCTTTTAGAATCTTCCAGCTTTATGCTCTACATGAAGTGTCAGTCTAAAGTACACAATAATAGAAAACAGGTAAAAAGACTATCAAAGGGATTTCAGAAGTCAAGGCAAAAAGACAACAAACAAAAGGGGGGGGACCAAGACACTACACTACAGAAGGAATTAGTAGAAATAAACAAAGCACAAAGCTTAGAGGGAATGAACACTGGAGGATGTTGGAAAGCCATCCAAAAGATGAAAAGACATTAAAATTATGCTCAATTTTTGAATATGGTAATGATACTGTGAAAATAATAACCACCATCTTTATTTTATATTAATGAAATCTCATATGTTTAGAAAAAAAGTCTGGTAGAACAAGTCAGAAAGTTAAGAGTGTTCTGATTCAGGTAACTAGAGTTTTAATTATTATTCAGAATAGAAAGATCTCCAATTTGAATGTGGCTCTCAATCCCTCTAGGTGGTAACTGGGTCACCTGTAGTGGAGCTCTCAGAGGCTGTGGGGAGAAGGGCAAATGTACTTCACTCTGGTGAACAATGGAAGGTAACAGAAAAACTTAACAAGGTCTCTTATGATGATGCACTTAATTTAATGTGAACCTAAAAACAAAGGAAAAGAAAAATCACAAGTGTTTCTTTAAAGCAGTGGTTCTGAACCTGTGGGTTGAGATCCGGGGAGGAGAGGGGGGTATTGTACAACAACCCTTTCATCACAGGGGCTGTTTAAGACCACTGGAAAAGACAGATACTTATGATTCCTAACAGGAGTAAAATTAGTTATAAAGTAGCAACAAAATAATTTCATGGTTGTGGTCATAACATAAGGAACTGTATTAAAAGGTCACAGCATTAGGAAGGTAGAGAATCATTACTTTAAGGCATCATGTATGTTTTATGCCAACAACTTAAAATAGAAATAGCAGAAAATGCAAATAGGTCAGAAATAGTTCTCACAGAAAATAAATTTCTTACCACATGAATAACAATGTGTAGAATGGCCATTACTACTTTTCCATTTTTTTTTTTAAATTTTGTAAGATAGTCTTGTTATATAGCCTCTGTTGTCCTAAGACTGTACAGCCCAGATTAGATTCAAACTCGTGGAAATTCTCATATTTCAGATCCCTGAATGCTGACATTACAGGTGTGAGATACCACACCCAGCTGCTCATTGATTTTTATAAAAGGTGTAATATACCTATAAAGAAAATGCTATAGTTCTTTTTTAAAAAAAAAGAAAAAAAGAGAAAAAGAAAAAGACAAGGCAGACAGGCAGGCAAAGTTCAAGAAAGTGCAAAGGAATAAAAGTAAATTCCACAAAACTATGGTAATGGTACCCAAGGGGAAAACCAAACACACCGTGACTTCATTCCATTCTGACACAAGACTACTAACTCATACTGTAGAAAAAAGCAAGTGTGGGTCACTTTCACTACGGATTGTCTACCTACAGAAAACCTTCGGAGAAATTAAATGCTGAACATCTTCACAGAGTCAACTAAGTCAAGCCTTCCTCTGCTAAGGCTTTCTGAAAAAGAAAACTGGAAGAGCCAGGAGTCTGACCTAGCAGAGCACATGTTGTGTGTTCTTATGCTGATGATGACATTTCATCATGTTTACAATGTTTCTGAATTAGGGAGGGGAGTGAAGTGGGGGGGAAGGATACATCTAGTCCTACATTTTTGTCCTTGAATAGTACCACTGAATAATTCAGAAGAAAAAATAAAGTGGTTAAACTTATGAATTATCAAATTAAATTCATTATTAATTATCAAACGGTGATAGTTTGCAATGCTCCTTTATAAGAAATTCCATTCTAAAGACCACCAACTCTGAGTAAGTGGGGGACAGGAGAGTCTGACAATCATATTCCTCCGCCCTTCCCCCTCTTTTAAGAGGGGAAACAATTCAAACCTTATTTTAGTTCCAAAGATCAAAATAGACTGCACAAGGGAAAATTTCATTTCCCTTCCTTTTTAATGGCCCTCTACTGGTTATGTACTGGAATAGTTTTTAGAAGTTTGTCTTGATCCCATTTTTACTGTTTTCAAAGGTGAAAATTAAGCCAGATGTGGTGGTAGCGGTACACATATACAATCCCAGCACTTGGAAGGTTGACAAAATTACTATGAGGCCAGCCAGGACTACATAGCAAGATTTTGACTCAAGAGGAAAAAAAAATTAAAACTGAACATATTATTAACATACTGTCCTTTTCCGTTTTAAGAAACCCTATTGAAAATTTGCACTCTAAACTTTGGCTTAATACTTGTTGTCTTAACATGCACACTTCCTTACTATTTTTTTTTTTTACAACAACGAAGTCTGCATGCCTTACATGTCAAGAGATAGTAAGTTTGGAACGAATACAAACTGTACTTTAAAAGACTACAAAATTCATAATTCTTTTAAGACAAATCCAAGAAAGCTTAGAAAACAACTCACGTTACACCAGGATGAAGATTGTATTTCTTTTTTCCAAATCTTGTTTGCTGGGCAAAGAAATCATAACGCTCAGACTTTTTCCACATGTAATAGAATGCTACACATTCACCAACTGATCTTGTTCGGACCTGTAAGAAACAAACACTTGTTTTTAAGAATAATCTCCTTAACAGAGCACAGCCATGGTTATTGCTATACTACTCAACAGCCAATAATGGAATCAGCCTAGATGTCTACCAACATATGAATGAATATAAAAATATGTAGATACACAATATAATTATATGTAGCTGTAGAGAAGAATAAATAAAATTATAATGCTGTCAAGAAAAATGAATGGACTGATCTTATGTTAAACAAAATTAGCCAGAATCAGAAGGAAAACTATTTTCTCTTATATAAAAATCTACATGTAAATGTATGTATATAGGATATGACAGAAAAGGAGGAAGAGGTTAAGGGCCAGGAAGGTGACAGTATATGTATGCAATGAAAGCGGAGCAGGGGGACTTGGGAGGATGAAGAGAATAAGCAAATAGACTCGGAGGTGTCAAAGAAAAGGAACGAAGTGTAATGTATGTATAAAAATGTCACCAAAAATGAAACTCAAAAGTTAAAAAGAAAACAAACAAAAAACAACTCCACATGAAGCATTATGAGAGATGTTTGCAATCCCAGCACTTGGGAGGAAGCAGGAGGATGAGTAGTTCAAGGTCATTCCTATCTATGTTCAGTCTTTGCTACACAGCCCAGTTTACGCTAAATAAGACTCATCTTAAACAAACAAAACCAGAACCTGAAACTAAAACAGAGTAAGTAAGCAAACAAATCAAAATTTAAAAACAGGCCTCCAAATCATAAGGGGAAAAATAAAAAAGAAAAAAGAAAAGGTAGTGACTACAACAGAAAGATCATCTTACTAGTCCAACAACAATCTAAATGCATTTCCTTCCCAAATATCTAAACTATGGAAGGGAAGGAGAAGCTCTTGAACTAGTACTTATGCCTTGCTCGCTTAAGATACCAATGTGGTTTATGTTTCTGCAACTAGTTACGCAAATGATTGCCTTCTCACATCTGAAACCCATGATCCATAAGAAAATGCTGAAAATCTCCTTCTTTGCTACTGCCTTGGAGAGCTGGAGAAGATAATGAGTAAGAATAAAACACTGCACGCTTCTAAGAGAAAAGGCACACGAAATAGTGCTCTGGAAACAGGATGTTAACAAAGTATTTTTGGCACTGATTTCATCTACTGTTGAGGACACCCTTTCTCACCTAACAGTTTTTTTCTTTTCCCTTTCTCCCCCTCTGATTGAACTTTATAAAAGTTGTAAAGCAATAAGGGCTTTAAAAGTCCTGTCAAGGGGCTAGAGAAATGACATTTAGTGGTTTAGAGTGTCCAAAGGCTTTAGGTTCAATTCCCAGCTTCCACATAGTAGCTCACAATCATCTAGTTTCAGGGGACCGGATGCCCTCTTTTTGCCTCCTAAGGCAACAGGCACACATATGCAGGTATACAGCAATCATTAAAAAAAATTATGTCAAGCTCTTTTTTCTTTTGCTTCCTAAAGAATGATTTCAAGCAAGCAGTTGTAATTTACTAAAGCAAAAACCAAGACATCTTGGGGCATGCCATTACCACAATCCAAAATTTTCAAGAAATTAGCCCAAAACAAGGCAAAGATATTTTCAGAGAGCAACTAAGTAGAGCATAGTCTAGACAGCCCTGAAAGTTTTGAAAGACCTCAAACAATTATAATAAAGAAATAAAACATCACACACACACACACACACACACACACACACACACACACACACACACACACACACACACACACACATTTTTTTCAAGACAGGGTTTCTCTGTGTAACAGTTCTGACTGTCCAGGAACTCACTTTGTAGAACAAGTAGGCCTCTGCCTCCTGAGTGCTGGGATTTAAGGCATGAACTACCAGCCCAGCCAAAGTTATATTCTTAGTAAAGCACATGTTTTTGCTCATGGTTTAAGTCAACTAATAAGTTTTTTAAAGCTGTACAGGTGGGGTTTTGCATCTTCACTTTCAGCAATACTCCAGAGATGCTCTTGAAAGGTAATGCACCAGTTTGATTAGCAGTTATTTGCAAGCAAGGAATACTAGAACAAAATGTACTTTTCAACCTGAAAAATGTGTTTTTAAAACAAATTCAGGAACATGGACTATCAAATATGGACACAGTAAGCAATTGTTTAAATAAACACTCAAAGCTCCAAGTTTCTCTTCTATCATTAAAGTTTTTCTTTTGTAAAGATGTAATTATTTTTAACTATGTGTCATGTCTGGGTTCTGTGTGTGTGTGTGTGTGTGTGTGTGTGTGTGTGTGTGTGTGTGTGTGTGTGTGTGTACAAGAGAGTGCAGGTGCCCATGTGTACAAGAGTGCAGGCTGAAGGTGTCAAGATCCTCTGGGTAGAGTTATAGGTGGTTGTAGGCTACCCAACATGGAAGCTGGTTACCAAATCTGGGTTCTCTGCAAAAGCAGCATTCATTAGTAATGCCTGATGTCAGTTATAAAAGTGCAGAAAGATTAAGAGGTAAGTAGTAAATGCAGAACAAAATTAGTATAAATTCACAGGATCTGTATGTAACTTTCATTAGTAGTGTGCCAAAACGAGGTGCAACTGTATTCCAGCAGCAAGGAAAAAAAAAAAAAAGAAAGAAAAAAAAAAAAAAAAAAGGGATGGGCACATAAATGAATTAGAGCTTCAAACATATGCCCAATACTTATACATAGTCCTGGAACAAGGTCCCAAAATTTAAAAAAGCTCTCTTCAAGGAATTTATATAAGACCCAGCTTATCCATTCATGAAAAGGAATGTTCATGAGTTCGGTATTTGTACTGAGACTTTATCATTATCTCTCCACAAAAGTACCTCATTCTTTCCTATTATATAAAAGGATGGAGTTACTATTAAAAATCAAATCCTATGAGACTTTTATAGGACCAAAAAGGGAGGGGGGGAAGCCACCGGGTAT
The DNA here is from genome assembly GCA_030556225.1 of Cricetiscus sungorus. Lineage (NCBI taxonomy): Eukaryota > Metazoa > Chordata > Mammalia > Rodentia > Cricetidae > Cricetiscus > Cricetiscus sungorus. Next base: position 102,975,784 of record JANBXA010000734.1, on the reverse strand, counting down.
GGTGGCACACACCTTAATTCTAACACTTGGGAAGCAGAAGAGGCAGGCAGATCTAAGAGTTACAAGTCAGCCTGGTTTACAGATAAGTTCCAAGATAATCAGAGCTAGATATTGAGACTCTATGTCAAAACAAAAACAAAACCCCAAAGGCTGGCAAGATGTCTTGGTAGGTAAAGTTGCCTGCTGCTGATACTACCCACTACCGACTAGCTCATGTGAACTACGGAACTCATACAACCCCTCCCACATTAGGCAAGTTATTATTTAGTTCTTTAGGATACATAATATATGACTGATATTTATGAGATATCAAAACACCATGTTAAGATTCCATAGATACCTCTGGAAAATATCATTGTAAGAATATGATTCTCAGCTGGTCAATGGTGGTGGTGGACGCCTTTAGTCCCAGCACTGAGTAGGCAGAGGCAGGTGTATCTCTGTGAGTTCGAGGCCAACCTGGTCTAAAGAGCTAGTTCCAGGACAGATTCCAAAGCAATACAAAGAAACCCTGTCTCAGAAGAACAATTTTTTTATTTTTATTTTTTAATTCATGCCTCAGTATGTTAAGGCTCTTTCCACCAAGCCTGATAATCTGATTCAATCTCAAAGTTACATGGTGGGGGTCCCAACTCCAGAAGGGGAAGGAGAGACTGCCTCCAGAATTGTCCTCTGACATGTATACACACACATCACACAATTATTTTCACTGTAAATTTAATGTTAAGAATATTTTAAAATTTCAAATTAAAGAGGTATTTGCAATTGACAGCTGCTGGAAGAGAAAATTTGTTTTCTTCAATGGAGTGACAGGTTCTATTAGCCATACTCAAAGGCAGGCCCCAAAATTAGAAGCAGGCAGCTAAGACACACTCAAGAGTCCATGTGTGTTGTGTTGTGTGTGAGAGTGCACCTGTGTGTGCATTTAAAAGAGGGAAAGAATATAAAATTGGTTGGGTAGGATCATGGAGCAGTCTAAGGAAGGAATAGAATATGATAAAAATTGTATTGTATGGACTTTTTTTTTTTGTTTTTCAAAACAGCTTTCTCTGGATTGTTTTGGAGCCTGTCCTGGAACTAGCTCTGTAGACCAGGCTGGCCTTGAACTCACAGAAATCCACCTGCCTCTGCCTCCCGAGTGCTGGGACTAAAGGAGTGCTCCACCAACACCTGGCTGTATGAACTTCTTAAAAGAATGAATAACAACATTATTTTTAAAATGTAAATAAACCTCTTTGTCATAGAAAATGGTAAGCAGCCTCAGGCAACTGCATTACATACACAATCTAGGAAGTTGATTGGCAGACATATAAATGAGTTCAATTCTTAAACGCTTATAGTATCATGAAAACAGTCACCTGGCAAACATGTCAGGCAGTCTAAGGATGCTTACTCTAACAAGTGCAAATCAAAGATTGTAGTATTATAAAACTTTAAATGAATCACTACTTACTTTATTAGCCTGGATAAGATGAAAATCTTTTCCATAGGCCTTCAGCCCTTGTTCAAAATTTCTACACTCTTCCTCTGTCCATACAGATAATTCCTCTGACAAAATGAGGGGATAAGAGCAAACTGTTAATATACAATAAAGATACTGGAAGCAAAACTTTGACAGGGTTTCTCTATGCAACAGTTCTGGCTGTCCTGAAACTCGCTCTGTAGACCAGGCTGGCCTCAAACTCACAGAGATCTGCCTGCCTCTGCTGCCCGAGTACACTGGGTTTAAAGGTATGCACCACCACTGCCCAGCATATCTTACTCTTGAGTGCTAATATTGGTCATTGCAAAAGATACAGTGATAAAAATTCCTGATTTAATACAAATTGTAACAATTTGGTCCCTAACTCTCCAATCTCAAATTTGGGTCACTTGTCCCTTCTTAGTTGTGAGAAAAGGTCTTGCTATATATAGCTCTAGCCAGGCTTCCAACTTGTAATGGCTCTATTGTGGGCGACTTCTCTGGGCTCTCCTCAGTTCTTCTTAACCCAACTATCATTAGCCACCTATCTTTCCTTGCCTTCAACCTCGTAAATTCTTACTTTGGACTCTACCTGGGATTATGTTCTGACTTCTACTTCATCCTTACAGTAACACAACCCTTTATTCACCAGTAAAACTATTGTATTCTCAAGTTTCTCCCTCAAATCCTCACCTTTACTAAATATATCTACTTTTATTGTTGAAGCTCTAACTGGCTTCAACAATATCCTCTCTCTTTTGAGGATCAGCAACTACTTATCAACCCGGCTCCCAGGCACCTTAATGACTGAGACTCATATTGGGTGCTTGGTGATATGAGATGAACTTTTGTATATATGTTTCTCTTATTGGTTGATGAATAAAATACTGATTGGCCAGTAGCTAGACAGGAAGTACAGGATGCCTATGAGATGAGGAGAATGCTGGGAAGATGCTGCAAAGAGGCCACGAGGAGAAGTCATGTAACCAAGGAAGCAATAACAGGTCCGGACCCTTCTCCAGTAAGACTAGACCACTTAGAAAACTTATATTAATAGAAATGGGTTAATAATTAAGAGAGAGCTATTCAGTAAGAAACCTGAAGCCATCGGTCAAACAGTCTATAATAATTAATATGTCTTTGTGCGCTTATTTGGGGCTAATCAGCTGTGGGGCCAGGCGGGAAAGAAACTCTGGCTACAGCTCGGAGCTAAAGAGCCTTCAGACTGATGCCAAGTAAACAGATAACGTATCACTATCACACCTATAAATACATAGTGTTTTCTGTGTAGACGAGGAGCCAAATTTGGAGTAAAAAAGGGGTAACTGAGGTTTCAACTATTGCATTATTGCTTATGAATTATGCCAGCCTCAGCCACATTACTTTGGTTTGGAGTCCTACATCTCCCAATTCTATTTAATAATTCTTTATAATGATTTGTGTATGTTTGCACATGTGTCTGGGTAATGTGGTGGCAAAGGTCAGGGAACAACTTTATAGAACTGCTTCTTTCCTTCCACCTCTACTTGGTCTGCAGCTATCAAATTCAGGTTGATCGGCTTGAGCTACCTCACCAGCAGTCTCATAATTTTAAAGTTAAGCAGTAGGAGTTATTTTACATAGCTCATAGAACTTTTACAAAGATCAAAGAAAAAAATCTCTAACTGTTTTGAAACTATAAGGCATTATATATTTTAGTTTTTTGTTGATTTTTTTTTTCCCCGAGACAGGGTTACTCTGTATTGCTTTGGAGTCCGGCCTGGAACTAGCTCTTTAGACCAGGCTGGCCTCGAACTCAGAGATCTGCCTGCCTCTGCCTCCTTAGTGCTGGGACTAATAAAGGCATGCATCACCAAAGCCCGGCTATATTTTAGACTTTTACTTAAATACCCTTATTTTGCATAATAGAACAATCTTAATCCCACTCCCTGTAACAATTTGAGTGACTCTTGCTCTCTCTGCACATACCTAACTGAATTGAGAAAGACCGGAATTTAGGTTAAAGTGAACAGCTTACAGTTAAATTTTTGTCAAGTCATGCCAATACAAGTCTAGCATGTGCTTACCTCGAGCTGCTTTGACATTAAATCTCAATCTTCTCAAGGCTTCTTCTGTATCAAAACTGCACTTAACCAATTCATATAAAGCCTAGGAAAACGAAAGTATGTATGTAAAACTCACACACAGGCTGCCAACAGTTCAGCCTGATGCTCGTTTTTAGGAGCACATTTTCTGAACTGTGTAATTGTGTGTTTATTTCTTTGTTTTCTGGTCCAATTTTAGAGCACAAGGACAAAAAGATGAGTTCAATCCTAACCTTCTATGCCTCTCTCTACATACAAGGCAGGGTATGTAACCAGGTGACCATAGTATCCCAGCAGCTGAGACAGGAAAGGGAAAAGGGAAAGGACAGAAAAAAGAAAAAAAAAAAGGGAAGGGAAGGAAAGAACAGAACAGAAAAGAAAAAAAGGGAGAAAAAGGAAAAGGAGAAAGGGAAAAGGAAAAGGGGGAAAGAAAAATGGAAAAGAAAGGGGAAAGTAAAGGAAAAGAAAGGGAAAAGGAAAAGGGAAAACGCAAAAGTGGAAAGGAACGGAAAAGAAAAACGGAAAGAGGAAAAGGAAGGAACCAGTAGAAAACATTTTTAAAAATATACAAGAGCAAAGTCAAGATTTGTTTACTGGAATGAAATTACATCAATGGTATTAAGCCTATCAACAGTAGGTCTTGTGATAATTCCAACCTTTACAGAAGTGCAGGTAGACAGAAAAATGACGACTGTCACATATGAGGAAAATCCAAACAACTGTTCCTTACTAATGTACCTGTTCGTTGTCTTTTATGTGAGATCCTTCAGGAATTGCTTCTACACCTTTCTCATCACCTGTTCTTCTGGATGCATCCTTAAGAAATACAATCACTTTATCTTCTGGTAAATATTCTGGGTCCCACAGAAGCTGATCATCATTTTCATATACTAAAGTCATAAACAAAATGTTAATTAAAACTGGCAAAAATTGACATAATCTGTACAGAGACATATCACTAAACATTAATTTTCTTTGTATATGTTATACATGTGGAGGTCAGAGGGCTACTTGTGGGAGTCAGCTCTTACTTTATTTGAGACAGGATTTCTCTGTGTAGCCCTGGCTGTCCTGGAACTAGCTCTGTAGACTAAGCTGACCTTGAACTCACAGAGATCCACCTGCCTCTGCCTCCCCAATACTGGGATTAAAGGCATGTACCACCACTGCTTAGCTCTTTTGTCTTATGTGTGTTTTTTTTTTTTTATTATGTGCCTGCACATGTTATAATCGTTTTCATATAAAAATAAGAACCTTTAAAAAAAATTACGTTTCACCATAATTTCCAATGTAACAAGAATATTCTAAACTTCACCAAAATATCTATGTATGTATATGTATATAGGAACATGACCTAAGACAGTGCCTTATGAGTTCAAATGACAATGAAAAGAAAGCAACAGCCTAAAACTGAATTAGTGCCAGAAATGTGATACCTCAAGAGCCACGACAAGTGCTCCCAAGAGCAATTTCCAAACCTGTTTAAATCGCACAGTGACTAGGGGTTGACGGGCGTGCAGGGTCTACTAAAAAGAATATGAAGATGCAAGGACTAGACATTAGAAGGGCTGGGAAGGTAGAGGTATCACGGGAGGCAGCGAGGAAATAGAGTTGAATAATTTGTAAGGCCTTTGCTTTTAAAGACAAGAGACAAATACTTAAAATAGAAAGAAAATCATACTTCATAAAAATCTAAGACATCAGATGGCTTTCAAAATCCCTTGTATTATGAAAAGGAGTAGCAGTTAATTAAGCATCTCATGTATACTAGGGAATGTATCAATGTCTTCACATAAATTACTTTCTTCCTCTATCCATACAAATGTACTTCAAAAAAAACATCCTACCTTCCCCCAGACCTCTCAATATATAGTCTTCTCTGAAATAGAACTCAAATGTAGAAAATGTAGAAAAATGTCTTTCTGTCATTCTTTACTGTTAGCATAATAAACACCAAAATTGAAATGCTGACCCTCCTGCTAAGAGAATTTGGACACAGTACTAGTTTCTGTTCTCTGCTCAGCCTGCTCTGTGAAGGGAACCAATTCCTCACCATTTATGTTTTCAAGGTTTTAAAGAGGAAGTGAAGATGTATGTGTCTGAATCCCAGTGTTCTCCATACTTCACTTAAACCAATGGAACAGCACAAATTACCTAGAAGATATTTCTGGAATCACTGACAATATTTGCAAGTCCTCAAATCTGGTAGACTACCATCACCAGGCGGCGCCAAAACAAAGTTGTCCTCTTTTAAAGCTAAACAGTTGTGATAGTGTCAGGAACCTCAGATTAACAAGCTGCAGTTTAGACAATTACAATAAAGCAGTAAAGAGCATGGGGTACTAGCAACAGGATTCTCTCTAATCAACACTGGATAGGCCATAAGCACGCAAATGTCAATTAGCGAGTCTGGAGAGCAGTCCACTTGTGTGAGGTAGAGGAGGTAAGCTTATGGCAGTTTACTAAAGACGACTCAGCAGGCAGTAAATGAGACCCCGGAATTGCTAATTTACAGATGAGTCTGATGAGGCCATACTTAATTAGGTATTCACCAGGCTCATTTCAGCTATTTTATTACCTACAATAAACTTACAAAAAAATTAATCAAATTGAAGTGTATTTTACAAACTTCACTATATATATATACACACACACACATATAAGAATTAGGAGAGGCCTATGCATTCTAATTTGAGAAAAACAAACAAACAAACAAACATTTAACATGAGAAGCTCAGAGCTACCATTAATAAATCCACAAATGTATGTAATTTGGAAAAATAATTCCTAATGAATAAAAATGTATATTAGATGTGATCTAATCAGCGTTATCTTAGAATGAGAAAGCTATCATCAGCAGTCTCATACAACACTGGCGTATTTTCACGTTCACATAGCCTTCTGACACAAAGTCAAGTGAACAGATACAGGAATAAGCACTCCTAAGCAGAAAGTGTAAAGACCAAAAGGATCTGAAATACAAAACATGGTCTCAAATACTCTAGATAAAGGCTATTCAATGTGTCCTAAGGGCAGACTGCATTTTTCACCTCCCCACTTTAGTCACATTAGAACTAAAAATAGAGCCAGGTTAGCAGTAGGCTAACCCAAAGCAGCTAGCCCCTTGTACTAGTGAACACTAACTGAGGGGGCCAGGGAGTGCAAAGCCAAGTTGAGAGACCCAGTCTCAAAGTAAACACTAAATTAAACAAAAGTAAATGTCCTGAGACCTAACAAAGGATGTCTTGGGCTGGACACTGGACTCAGCTGGTAAGAGTACTTTCCTAGTATAGATGGAGCCCTGGGTTGGATCCTCAACAGTGCATAAAACGGAGTGGAGGCACAGGCCTATAATCACTCCTAGAGAGTATGGTATGTGAACGACATCTCATTAAAATTGTTTATTGATGACCACTTACTGAAAACCAAAGCCAAAATTCTCATATGGTCTGAAAGGGACAGACACTAATACCACGAACAAATAAATTATGAGCCAACGCAAAGACAAGTTTCCACTTATCTCTCTAGCCAGGCATGTATGTGACGCAAGCTGAGTCAATAGGGGCATACTCCAAAACTTGCAGGAGCTCCAAAGGACGTTATGAGGTACTCATTTCTGCTTGTTTTCTAGTTGAGTGTGTAAAGTTTAAGACAATAGCTTCTGGTAGGCATCTTAGGGAGGAACAGTCCCTGTGCTATGAGCTCCTTAGCCCAGTTCCACTCAAAGCAAGATCAGCATAATCCCTAGCAAACCACCCTTGCAAATTCTTTCTTGCTGAAGGTAACTGAACCGGATGTCTGTCACCTGCCAAGTGTATTCCTTCTGAAAAATAAATCTGATTAATAAAAACTCAAATACAATGACTAAGATTAATCATTCTGAATACCATATATGGAACACTATGACAAACAAAAGGCGGCTAAGTTTTAGACAGACCCATCATATGAATTCTGTAAGTAAGCCTTACTCCTATATAATTCTTTAAATGAGCAAAATTAAGTAATGCATCCAAGACCAAAGGTCAAAAAATTGCTAAAGTTTACTGGTTTCCTAGGGGCTCTGGCTACACCGTGTTCCTCAATTATTACCTAGGACACCACATATATAACAAAGATTGGCCAGGGGCATTAAAACAGCAAGGTGAATAATAAGCAAATGATTGTAATATGAACCCTCTGTACTTAGAGGTTCTATAACCTGTGCACTTAATTAACAACAGTCTGAAAACGTTGAGGAAGACAAGTTTTTGTCTACACTGAATCTATAATAATCTTGTTATTTTTCTTCAGAAAGTCTAAAGATTCACATAGCACTAATATTGTACAATAACCAAGAGACGACTTAAAGCATATGAGATGACGTTCAGAGGCTTTATTCAAATTCTATACCAAGTCACATAAAAGACTTGAGTATGTGTATTTTGGTGTCTATGGGGCAAGAAGTAGTTTTAGAGTTAACTCCCATAGATAGCAAGAGATACGTACCTTGTCAAGCACCAGTTACAATTAATATGCAAGACGTAAGCAAATATTAATGAAGGTGTAACCAAAGAGACTTTGTAACCAACATAAATTCAGGTTTCAAAAGGAAATGCCTACAATTTCTAAATTTGAAGTGTTTACATCAGGAATGATAACCAGTGAGAGGAACCGAAGGGGTGTGAGGCTAGGAAAGCCAAATCACAGGGTATACACACATCAGTCAAGCATCTGGAGTCAAGGTTAACTTCCACGAGAGAGCTTTCTTTCGATCTAAACAACTCCTACAATAAGGACATCTGAGCCAGGCATGGTGGCACACACCTGCAATCCCAGCTTCAAGCAGGAAGACAGCAATTTTCAGGGCAACCCAAATAATAGATGGAGATATGTCTAAAAAGAAAGCTGGGGACGTGGTTCAGTGGGCTTAATTGAACCCTAGCACCTATCCAGCACCCCCAAACAAGAATCATTTCCACACTGTTAAGACATACTCTCTCTAACCCAGTTGGTGACAAACACCGTGGGGTTTTGCAATAGGACTGCACTAACTAGTAATATCTTGTTACAAGCTTTATTTTTAACAGTATGATGTGTAATATTGGTATTTGCTGTTCACAAGGTACACTACAGAGAAATGAATTTTGTGGGTTTTTTTTTTTTTTTTTGAAAGCCAATTCCTTCTTCTATTATTAAACATTTTCCCCCACACAACAATAGTTTGCTCACATGACTTCTTCAGAGAAATGTCATTTTCCTACACCCTGTCTGGCCTTCCTATACCACCTAACACACTTAAGTCCTCAAATAAAAGCCAGGCATGGTAGCACATACTTTTAATCCCAGCACTTGGGGGCATAAGCAAAGGAATCTCAGAGTTCAAGGCCAGCCTGGTCTACGAAGTGAGCCACTTCATAGTGCACAAATGAAACATCTTCATCTTCAAATTGCACTTCACTGCAAAATTATATACAACCCTCTTTCTAAAATCAGGAAAACATTAAGGCAGAATAGGCAATACTTTTTTAAAATCAAGATTATACCTTATTTACTATATTTGACAATAGATAAGAAAATAAAAGGTAAAGTACAAGCTATAAACCTTTAATCCTGACAGCAACATACTACAAAACTATGATGTTTTCCTTCCACCTACTAATGACACTCTTGGGGGCTGGGGAGTAAACCCAAGGCTTTGGGCATGCTATATAAATGCTTTACCACTAAGCCACACCCTCAGCCCTTAAATATGAAACTTTCAAATATAGGCAGTACCTTATTCATAGCCAAAAATTTTAAGATAACTAGGAAAATGGAACAAATATTTACCTCTCAGTTCCCCACTGACATAAAGTACTATGTACAAACATAGTACTTAAATTTCAATTAAAAACACAGAAGCCAACAGACTATATTTTTCTGAACACAATAAGGTACACATGAGAAAGTCACAGAATTCTAGCACAGAACATTAAAGGAACTAAGCCGGGCAAACTTGCTAAAGGCAAAGTCAAGTGATACGAAAACATTTGGCTATGAAATTTAATAGCTTGTGTTGCACCCTACTTCTCACCTCTTATATCCAGAAGAGCAGGTATATATTTAAAATAGATTATCTGGAGAGAATGGCAAAAACAAAACAAACAAAAACAACACAAGACTTCCCAATTCTAAGCTGAAATGTAAAGATTCTGAAAAAGAAATTAACTTTTAGCTTCAAGCAATGGCACACTAGATATGGACTCAGTAAGGATACATATGCATTCTTTTACAATCCACCATCATATATATAAAATGGACTGACTCAAAAAAACAAATCCTCATGTATTTTACATTATTAGATGTATTACTGACCTTAGGACTTTTGATGTAAAATAATTAAAAAAAACTTGTAAAATTTAAATATACGAATACTGTTTCCTAAGTATCTTAAGACTCAAATGACAAAACATTCCTTTTTAGTAGTGTTGAGTTTTAGAAGCAAATAAGCAACCAGTTGTTTTTTAACCCTGTTATCTTAAAGCTGTCTATTATTATAAAGGTTAGAAAGTACCAGCCCTGTGGTGGTGACCCAAACCTTTAATCCTAGCACTCAGGAGGCAGAGGCAGGTGGATCTCAGCGTTCAAGACCAGGCCAGCCTGGTCTACAGAGCTAGTTCCAGGACAGCAAGGGTTACACAGAGAAACCCTGTCTTGTATTAAGTTCAGAGCATTTAAAATACAGGAAAAAAAAAAAAAGTTTTACTTAAGAGAGACACATAGCTAAACTATTATAAGGCACAAACCTTCAGACTCCCCTTTTAGAGTGACTAGCCCTGACAAATATGCTTCTTTTATGTATGTCATCCGGGTTATTTAGTAGACTACCATGTCCTTACCACATCTGATTTGTAAATTAATAGGCTGGGGGTAGCAGATGGCTCAGTGGGTAAAGTGCCTGCTGTGTAAAAGCCAGAGAGCACAGGTTTATATCCCCAGCACCCTGTGTGAAATCCAGAACAGCAGGAAGCATCTGTAATCCAGGTACTAGGGGTAGAAGACAGATGCCCACTGGCCAGCCAGTGTAGCCAAACAGACCCCATGTCTCAAAGTGAAGAGCCAATAGAGGAAGGAACCCAACAATGACCTCTGGCCTCCACTAGAGCATACCTAGACAAAAACATACACCACCCCACAAAATAAGTCCATCCCAACCAAAGCTCCGATATGTAACTTTCCTAGAACTTACCTTTTTCATTTTCTTTGTATCTAGAAACGCCAACTGGAATCTCAGCTTGAAACATGGAACCCACCATGATTTCCTATTTTAAACATAACAAGAGATCTAGTGATATACATCTTATGTTCATGTTTAGTTTCACTATCTTCTGGTAAACTCAACTCTGGTCTCTCTGTCATAAAACCAATTACCTACCTCATGGTAGTATTGTGAGGATGAATGAGTTAATAATAGCTAGGAGTTTACATATGACTGGATGAGAAATAATAATGAGTGAAATGTAATATAAACAATATATACAAGACAAGGAGAAAAATTAGTAACTGAGTTTGATAAACTAATTAAAATAATTTTAAAAAATACCATGAAAAATAGAAAATCAACTTTGGGTGTTTTTTAGAGTATTTATTTATACTTAAGATTCTTTGTGAAGGCAGCATAAGCTCCACTAGTGAAATTGTTAGAAACTGAAGTCTTTAGGTTGCAATTTATATTTACTGAGTAGAAACTAGTGATAGGGCTCAGTGTTTAACAAAGGCAACTATAACTCACACTGAAGTCTGAGAAACAAAGGTTTAAGATAAGGGGACAAAACAGAAAAGGTTTGTAAAAAGTTTCAAAGGAACTAAGTAGCCTCACTTCCAAACCAAGTCTTTTTTCTTGAGGTTAGTCCCTGAAATTTCTTTAATATAAAATGAAAAAGTACCCTTTCCCCAACAGGTTTGAAACTGTCTCTTGAGAAAGGCAACTGGAAATCACCACTGAGATTTCTCATGGAATGGGGATCTGTGGACATTAAAGGTGTGAACCTGCAGCTGACAGTGGTGACCCACAGGCACATCTCTGAGTTCAAGGCCAGCCAGGTCTACAGAGTGAGTTCCAACAGCCAGGGCTACACAGAGAAACCCTGTCTAGAAAATCAATATTAACAAAAAGAACCCCTATCCCCCTCCCCCAAAGTATGAACATGCTGTAGAAGTTTGGATGACAGAGGGTTTGAAAGCTTCCTCTCTGATGCTGTTATCACTTCCCTGTTAACAACACCTTACTCTACTGCAAGGACATGCTCAACTCAATGAAGCCTCTGTTCCACCTCAGAGGAAAACTAGACTTTCTCATGGCCATCACATATGACAAACTTCCTCCTCATTGTTTGGCATTCTCTTAATGGTGTCCACTAGAGTCCCTCTGCGGTCAATCCCTATGCCTCTTTTTACTTTATTCACCAAAGGGTCACACTCATTCATTTAACTTTCACTCTAGAATGGATAACCACTCCCTATAGATTCATGTATGGAACTCCCCCATCAGTTAATCATCTACACAGTATCCTCTGGCACTTCCCCAGATGGGAAAGAATTACATACAATGGGGAAGAAGGTGCAGAAGGTAATGGCTCAATCTGATGACTCATTCCAGGCCCTCCTTCTACAAGGAAACATCAACAGTGCTGCACAAATAATAAAAACCTAGAGATGGATATTGGGGTTAAAGCTGAAGATAAGATAAACAAAGCAGCCAGCCACTATAAAGTTCTCACGTCCATCAATGCTCAGACCAAAGGAGTGATCCACCAATCCTCAAACTGTTCCCCACTACACTGCTGCTCAGACTCACCGAGACGGAAATGCATTCTTGTCTCTTCCAGTCTTATATTCCTCTCCCTGCTCCTGTCCCCACCTCCACAGGGCTGGGATTAAAGGTGTGAGCTGTTCTTCTTTTAGACTGATTCAGTCACGTAGCCCAGGGTGGCCTTGAACTCACAGGGATCCATCTGTCTCCCGAATGTTGGCATTAAAGGTGTGTGCCACCACTGCCTGGGTTCCATGGCTAGCTACGCACTCTAATCTTTAGGCAAGTTTTGTTATATCATAAACAAAATATTACCACACAACATTCTCCTGAAGGTAGTTAAAGTTGCTTTGTGATGGTTACTATGTTCTAACAGGAACAAATATACATGTAGGCAAAACACCCATACACATGAAATAAAACAAAGCACAGGAAGAAAACAACAGGAACAACAACAACAACAAAAACAAACAAACAAAAAAAAAAAAAAACCCTCAAAGAGTGTTACTTTTTAAAAGAGGACAGATCAGGAAATCATCTCCCACTATGGAAAATACTCTCCTTACAGAAATGATTTGCTTTAATCAATTACATATAATGTGTGCTAAGGTTTCCTATGAGGTTCAACTCCTATGCAACACGGTTAAATTAAACCCTGTGTAGTTAATTAAATAATGCTATGTAACATTTTAAGGAAAAAGAACCTAAATGTCTTAAGTTTCTTTTAGAAACAAGTTGTATGTTTGTAGAGCAGCCCAACCTACAACACCAACATTTATTACTTTAGGACTACATGATGAGAAATTTGGATTTCTAATATTGGTTTGAGTATCAATACATTCAGCAAACCTCATCCTACCCACACTATCATTTATGGTAAATATATTAATGGGGAGCTTGAACAATTTTTTACAAAATGCTTAATGTCACAATAAAGGCTAATATACTGATTTCATCAATATTTATTATTACTCATTAAAATTAATCTTGGCTCTTAGACTATTACTGTAAGTTTTGGAAAAATACCTTTTTCCAGTCTTCTGATGGAATATAATCTTCATCTTCTTCAGATTCTTCTTCTATTTCACTATCTAGAATACATAAGAGAATGATACTATAAGATGGACACATAACCTGTCAATATCTACTTATATGTCAATATCAATTTATATTTTTAACCCTACCATCAAATATTTATATATGCTAAAAGGTCTGATAAATCAGACCAAAATATTTAAAATCAAATAATGAACACTGTATCTAAAATAAGACAATAATAACAAAAATTTCCCCAAATAGAAGAAAAACTGTTAATCTCCTCAGCTACATAAGAGTCCACCAGAGTTTGATTTTCAGAAATCATATTTAGGTGGATGAAGTTAACTCCTGTTGCTCTCTGATCTCCACACATCATCCCCCCACAGTGGATAACTGGTGAACTATATATTAGCATGTATCCATTGCCCAAGAACCGACCACCTTTTTACACCCAGGAGCCACAAGATTGGAGAAAACAACACTACAAATACATATAGCTATGTACTGCCTGATGTCATCTTTGGTCAATAGACTATTTATGGTGGTGATCCAGCCAAGATTATATTATTTTGAGGTCCTGTGTACACACCGCATTAGTCACGCAACCTAGAACTTAACAACATTATTACTCAAAATATATCCCTGTTGCTGAGTGACACATGAGCATACGTGAAAGATGGTTCAGAATCAAACAATTCAGGCAGTATACGAAGCAGTAAATGTTGTGACATATGCAGTGAGAACAGAACTTTCATTTTGATACTCTAGTAACCCCTAACAAAATCCATTTACCCCTGAAAGCAATTTCATAATAAGCGAATTCAAGAATCAATAAAAGCACATTAGAATTTTAGGTATTACTGAAGAGAGAAAGTTACATTCTAAGGCAATGATAATACACATACTTGTATCAAAATATTTACAACGACGTGGGCGGATTATTTCCTGAGCATCTTGGGAAGTAACAGATTGTGAGGGATCATCATTGGAAGACTGAGTTTCATCCTCCTGGCCAGATGAATCCTTTATATTCTCTTCCTATAGAATAAGAATATGTACTTACAATATGAAGAATACTGTTGTAGTCAAATTGCGTTTTAGAGGTACTGTAAGATCACAACAAACCTACCAAATGTAATGTGATTTCCCAAGTTACCTCTTGGAACCAGGGTGAAACCTTAGAGCTCAAGTCCCAGCCATTTACAGTTTAGCTAAGGGCACTCAGTAGTGCTAGTTTTGGTAAAGATGTTAAGTTACATTGGGTGTCAATATTAGGAAAGCAGAGTGACCCTTTTGTATCTAAAATTATTTTAAAAACAAATACAGAACTGCCAAGCAGCCTATATTATTTAAAAGTAACAATAGTTATTTATTTTTTTAAGTTGGTAATATCTAGAAAACGCAGAAAGAAATCTGGAATGACAGTACAAACTTATCTCACTGGAGTGAATTTCAATGGATTTTTAATTTTTATATCACATATTTCTGTAGTTTTGTTTCTGAAATGTATTTTTACTGTGCAAATTATATTTAGAGCTTAATACGATCTGGTTTCATAAAGACAACAAAAATTTTGGAACATAAATGTTCCACAAATAAGATAAAAAAACACTGAACTTACTTTATTTTCCCCACTACAGCCACTGTTATCATCATTATCAGCATCTTCATCATCTTCACCTTCCTCCTCTTCTTCCTCTTCCTCCTCATCTTCTTCAGGTAACCGAACAGTGCTGTCATAACCATAGAGGCTGAGAAGCTCGTGGATTGGCATGTCGCCTTCCTAAGTACACCAAAATAAGCCAATTTCTGAAATCAATGATTTCCTATTTCCGTATTATAATTTACAAAACTGTACAGTACTAAATTGATAGTTCTTTTTTTCTTTGCGACATGTTATGTGTCTAGTATGTTTAGTATTTTTGAATTATGGAAAGGAGAATGAAAACCCAATCTTTTATTCCTATAAAATGACCAATTTTCATTGGTTCATAGATTTGTCAATAGTTAAAATCAATTGCAATTTTTACAATAATTCAGTCTATATATCAGTCAGTTAGTTCTTATTACGAACAGCACCCTAAATAATTTGGGACAAAGAGAGTAATTAGAGAACAGTGTGTCATCTAATTCAATAAATCCAGGAAGGGAAATTAAATTCCCTATTCAGACAAAGCACACTGCAGAACAACAGCAATTACATACAAAATGGTACTAGATTAGAAAACTATTTTTCTAAAGTAATCTTCAATTTACATATAAAATCATGTCAGCATTGATTGTTTACAGAACTATTTATTACATTAATCTTATAACAGATAAGAAAACATGAGCACATACATTAAAGAATTTCCTTTAAAAAATTTAAACAAGTTACATTATAATACAGTCAGATTTTCATTATTTGACTCTGTAGGTTATTCATTTTATTAGTGTATCTTAGGGTTTCAGTCAGGACCTTCTTCAATCCCTCCAAAAGACATATCCATTGTAAATGAAGAAGCAACTTTATTTGGGAAAATAAAACTGATTTTCTGCAAAAGGTAATCACTAATCAAGTGATGTCAAGCATCGGAAACAATAAAATCCTGATTATAAAAAAAAATCAAAGTTTAGCCCAATTTATCTGAACATATTATATACACAAACACAAATATACATACACATTCTAAAGAAAAACAAGTGTCAATTCAGAACCTAGAAAACTGGTACTCTTTAAGATGACGAATTTTTTTAGTTTCCCATTATTATGTGCCATAGCTCAGATACCAAACATATTTCTGCAGAGGGGATATGTACATTGGAATGTGTAACATAAGTTGGTAACATAAAGTTTATCTCCCTTCACTCAATCTATGTACAGGTGGGAGTGGGGGAGGGGGCTATTTAAGTCACTCATTGCTCATGCAGAGGACCTGAGTTCAGTTCTCAGCACTTAGCCTGGGTAGCTCAAACTGCCTGTTAACTCTTGTTCCAGGGGAATGAGACCTTATGTAGCCTAAACTGGTTTCCAACTCCTTGGTCTTTTTGCCCTAGTTCATGGATGCCACCTGGAGGCCAATTTTATTTGTGACTAGAGTAGTCTTAGCAGCAGACCCTCCTGAGAGAACAGTCTACATCTTCCAGCAATCTATCCCTGATGGGCTTTATTGGATTCCTCTAGCCTCTCAGCTAAAAGCTGAACACATGATACAGCTTCCTCCTAGTCCATCAGAGCATTTGTCTCATAGGACCCATGGAAAAATAAACACTGAAGACACTAACCCTTGGATCAAAGTATACTAACTGTGACATTCTTCTATGTTTGTGTGTGTGCGTGTCATTTCTAACAACGGACTGGCAGCTATCTGTGCATGGGTACAGTGTGACAGTGGGGTACGGTATATGCAGCACTCAGAGGCCACAGGACTTTGGGTGGTCCTACTCTATCAGTACATTCTGTACTAGGATCTATCTGTCACCCATTTTAGAGAACATTATATTATCAAAGTATACATTCTAGCAAGTATTAAGGGACCTCCTTTGACTTATTTCTCTGACACTTCAGCTAAGCAGTTGCTGGGAAACCCCAAAGATCATCCTTTCTTAGCACTCCCAATACCACGATGCCAGAGTTACCCATTCTTTTACATGGGTACTGAGGATACAGACCAAGGTTCTTGTGCTTACACAGCAAACGCACAAAACACTGTGCCATCCCCCCAAGCTGATGACCTCTTTGGAGACTGAGAAGTTTACCGATTTTGCTAGGTGATTGGGTCCATGCTAACAAGGAATAGGAATATCTGCCCACTAGGTAATGCTTTGATCCAGTTCTCTCACGAGAACCAAGCTGAGAATGCTCAAAGTACTATCTACAATCTCCTTGGCCTTCAACAGGAATAACTCTGAATGTACCAGGCAGGCATCAATTAAGAATGTTTAGCTTCTCAGATTAGCAGTATTTTATCAGAATCAGCTAAACAAAAATGTGGTGTCTTACACAACACAGGAACAGCTCAATGAAAAGTTTATTTGAAAAAGAAGCCAAATCATTTTAAAAGCAGAAATTAAGGTCACTTGAGTCCCAAATCTTGGCTATTTTCCTGCCCTTAATCACATGTTGTACACAATACCCTGAATTATCCACTGACTGCTTTAGTCCCAAATTCAGCTGTCTTTCTACTCTCAGGGCTCTGATATTATCAACAGTAGTGATTTGCAAAGTGAATACTCAAGTTTCCCTCAGAGAAAAAGATTAAAGGGTGATTAAAACTTGGCCAGTAGGTCATAAGTGAACGAGGGTCTAAAGCCACCTAGTCTACAGAACATCTTACTAGCTTCGTTATCAAAGTCTATATTCTTACAGGTATTAAGGGATTTCATTCAATTATATTTAAACACCATGATGAAGTAGCTGTGTTTTATCCTCCATCTAGGAGTAAAGATATAGAAAAAGGACAGCGAGCAAAAGCTATAGGGTATTATATAGCACATGCACTCTGCTGTATATCAGCTTTCTCTGAGAACCACAGCAATGATACATCGAAGATTTATTTAGTAGTTTATTATGTGCTTTAAATTATTATCTTTTAAGGATGGGAGTTTAACAGTGATAACCAAGCTATATGCTTATGGGAAAGTGATTAAGAACCAGGTTACCTAACTCACTGGCTTGTTACTTAGTTAAATATGCACATACTTTCCTCCTTGAAATCTGGCCTCGGGTTAAATGTTCATCATGCCGATGCAGTATAAAATAAGAGCTGAGTAGATAGGGCATGAGGGATAAAGACAGACACAAGCTGAATAAACACAGATGTACGCTATAATGTGCTTTAGGAAGTAAATTTTATAAACACTATAATAAAAAGTGGGGCAATCATATTTGCATGCTAACAGGACACTGGCTAAAGTTTACAAGCTATTTAAAAGACAAGCACAAAGAGCTCAGTGGTTAAGAGCACTTGCTGTTCTTGCAGAAGACCAGGATTTGGTTCTCAACACCCACATAGAGGCTCACAACTGTCTGTTAACTGTGGTTCCACAGGATGTGACACCATTTTCTGGCCCCCTCCAAAGACACAGGCACACACGTTGTGTAAAGACAAGCACGCAGGCAAAATATACAAACATAAAACAAAACAAAACAACAAGACAAACACTGTCTGTCTTTGGATTGAAGTCAAGACAGGAAGATAAGCCATCAAACACTGACACATTATAGCACTGTAAGATCAGGGTAGCATCAATTTCCTGGCTGCAGAAGAGATGACTCTTATCTCATGCATGTGGCACAGATGCAAACTTTCACAGCAGGACCATCTGGTGGATGAGCACATTATTCTTCACATATTTACTGTACCAAAATAGACTTAGTGATACAAGATTATGAAGAGAGGAAATAAATCCTAAGGGACCACATCAAGATTTGACTAAAGACAGTTCCTTAGATAACCAATCACTTGAGACTAGTAGTTGACTAGAGGACAAACTGCAAAGATATAGTCGGTAAATTTCTTTCATAATTTTCATATTGGAGTTTAATATTTATAATTCAGAACAAACAGCTAACTGTGGTACCTTTTGGCATATAAAGCATAGCCAAGGGACTCAAGTTCTCTCAACATCACAAGTTCCTGGCACAGAGTCCTGGCACCTCTCAACCCCTACCCTACCTAAAACCTCTTCAAGCCCCTGAACTTTCACTTTGCTTCCCCCAGCTTCTGATTCCCAGTTAACCCAGCCATTTCAGACAAGCACTCTCTTGGACCTCCTGCCCTCGTGCTCTTCTCTCTTCATCTCCTTTCTCCCTCCTCTCACGGACAGTCTATTCCACTGGCCATGCTCATGTGCGGCCTGAACTCTTCCAGACGCCTCTGGCTGTTCTCTTTTTCATATCTACAATAAAGACCGTCCCTTCAACCACACCTAGAAGTAGTCATGGCCTCATTTTTATTCATGTTCACTGCAAGAAAATCTCAATCTTTCACACTTTTTTTTTTCCAGAAAAAGAATTCAGAGACATGACAAATTAAGAAATTGGGAGACAGCTTTTACTACAAGGTGAAAATATGCATTCAAGAGGTTAGTGTGGGCATTCCCATTAGCCACTCAATCCCTAGCCCTAGGCTTTGGTGCTTTACTGGGAATGTGTCAGGTGCATTAAGAACAGATGTTATTAATAAGTCTTTTTCTATTATAATGCATTTAAATATATACTCATCTTTCTTCTGAATGTAGTGCTACAATTGTGCCCATGCTTAGTCTCTTGAATTTTAACAGCACTGGGAAAGGGTTAAATTTTGGTACAGGTAATTTACAGCAAACACAAAACTTCATGAATTGTGTGCATAATTTTAACATTCCTATTAGTATCACAGTAAATTCTAATCAATTCATCTAATCATATTAAAATATTTAAATGTAAGATTCACATGGGGGCCGGAAAGATGGCTCAGTGGTTAAGAGCACTAGCTGTTCTTCCAGAAGACCCAGGTTCAAGCTTCAATTCCCAGGCCCACATGACAGCTCACAACTATAAACCCAGTTCCAAGGGATTTGACATCCTCACACCAATGCAAATTAAAAAACACAAAACAAACAAAAAACAGCAACAACAAAAAAAGACTTATAACACCTTTTATTACTGGCATGATACATGTAGCTATATCTATATATATTAAAGCCTGTATCAACAGTAATCAATAAAAAGATTAGAATTCAATTTGAGTGAAATTAAAACTACTTTTAAAGTATTCTAATATTTGAGTATCTTTGAGAGTGAAATACATGTTAAACTTCTTTCTACTTTATGAACTGTGAAGTTTGCCCACAATTACATAATAAACAAAACAGATTTCATACAATGAAAGCTCTACATGTAAAGCACCACCCCCTGAACTTCATTCACCACTGTCTTCCCTCCAAAAAAGCAGATGAGTAATCAATAAGACAAACTGGTTTAATTATTAAAGAAAAACTAGTTTGGTTCAGACCTATGAAGTTTATAACTATAGGAAATCTAATCATACCACTTGGTTTCAGATTATAAAAGTTGTACACACGGAAAAATTGTAGTTGCTCTATGTGGAAAGTCAGAGGAGATTGTGAGGGTATAAAACTGCTTGAGATAAAAACATACAGGATTAGATCCACTCTTCTTTCTCTAAACTCTATAAATTTCAATTACCATTTCCTACAGAAAAAATAAGCTATGAATGTGTAGCTTTTGAAGACTCTTACTACAGCATGAGCTTCTTTGGAAAGGCTCTGTGAAAACCAATACACAATATTGCCACCAAAATAAATTCAGTTCTCTGGTCAAAGTTTAAAACATTTGCTTACATGCTAGTTTTAGTAACTAAACAATCCCAAACAGGACCTGGCAAGACTTAAAACTAAATGGTATCAGGACTTCTTTCAAATCTCCACCCTCATTCTGAAACATAGATAATTACTATAGAAGAATAAGAACATTCATTTTCTCTATCTATAAACACCAGCACTGTCTGTTTTACATTTCTTTTATCAAAGGAACAAATTGGGTCATACATATAACTTTTATTATGGAATACTAGATACCCTTATAAAATTAATGAAGGCTATAGGTATTATTATGTATATATATACATACAAATGTGTATGAACTGTAATAGGAAAAACAAAACTAAGCGTACTGAATAGGATATAACATTTTTTATTTTTTTTAAAAAACTAATTAGCATGCACAAATAGCAACACAAAATTCAGAGAAGGCAGCAACAAATCCCAGATTGCCGAACACTCCTCAAAGCAGGAACAAACTAGCCAACCCAGGAACAAAAGCAGTTAGTAAGGTACATTGTAATAGGGTTTTTGTGGTAAATGAAAAAGGTTCTATCAAGCAGTTGGTTGGCCTTGCAGCAAGATTAAGCAATTTAGATTTTCTCTAGGAGTTATATTGGTTGAAATAAAAGGGTTTGCATTTTAAAAAAGGTCATTATATAGTCTGCATGGAAATATATTGAAAGAAATATAGTAAAACAAAATGGGGAAACCTATTAGGAAGTGGTCATAATCTCTAGGATAGAAAAATACCTACTGGGGTAGATATGAAGCAAGAACTGGTTAGAAATATTTCAGTGGAGAGCAATGACAGATTATTTAGAAACTCAATGTTGGTAAAGAAAGAAACATACTCTCTGGTTTCAGTGTAAATAAATGTAAATATTTTTTAAAGTGACATTTTTATAGCTAGAGAAGGAACAGGTAAGGAAGGAATAGTAAGTGTTGTTTCGAGTGTTCACAATTTTAGAGATAACTGCCAAAATATTTTAGGAAAAAGTCAAGTTAAGCCAGAAATACAAACTAAGAAAAACCGAGCAGAGACCATGAAATAGATTAGATCACACAGCTTGGCAGTTTTCAGATGTGGTATGCAAGTGGCTCAAGCTTGCTTAGTTAAGATGTAGACTGAGAGCCCACCCTTGGGAGATTTGCTGTATTTATTAAGTCTACAGCACATTCTGATGCAGCTGACCTTTATAGTATGTACATTCTGAGCGTTCACCTAATAGAGACAAGAACAGGAGAATAGGTCCACTAACCAAGAAGTAGAAACACTTAAACTTTAGGTAAAGAACCTACAGGGATACCGAAGGGAAAACAGAATACAGGAAAAAGCAGAGTGGAAAGAGAATGGTAAGCTGTGTTGAATACAAAAGAAAAAAGTTCCCAAGAATGAGAAGGAACATTGAGTGCAGAAAGGTCAAACCCTGACAGCAAGAGGCAAGCACAATCAATAACTTCAATCAGAGAAAGGAAAATGACATTTGAGACATTTAGGCTTTGAAGAGGGTAAATAAAAGATGCAGTAACTGAGGGTGGGGTGGGGTCCACGAGAGAAAAGTGTCCATTTCTGACAGATCTGATGTTTTACCAAAAACTACTACTGAATTCCATTATTTTACACAATAATTCTTTTAGCCTCAATTTCAAACGTTAAATACCCCACCTGTGGTTTTTAATTTAATACACCTGTGAGTATTTAAATTTCCCAGCATTAACAGAGTACCAAAGTCTCCAGTGTCCCCCACTCCACATGCTACACCATGTTACTGCTAGTATAGGTCATTTACCCTTGCAAGATCCTCTATTTCAGAACTGAAGTTTGTCTCTCCTTCCATCATTTCTTCTTCTTCTAATGTTCGCTCATCATCAAAATCATGAACCAGCATGTCAGCTGATGGATCAAACTCATGGTCCTCTGATGTTGCTGAGCCTCCTATATGTAAAGAACATTTCCAGATGTATGGTAAACCTTTTAATTAAAGTGCATCTTACCAATGTTACTTTAATATATATGCATTGTTTGAGGCTAGATGTAAGTTTACAAAAACTAGGAAGGACACAGTAAACGCTTTTGCTTCAAAATATTATCTTTACTCATCCCCACTCCCAAAAAGCTCTTGCAAGGAACTACTGTCTGTCATGGCTCACTCCTATGTGATCAGTTTATAATGTAAAATGGGGATAGTATATTTGTAACTTAAAAAAAAATTGCTGTAATCTTCTAAACAGAAAACTCAAGATATAAAGAAAAAAAAAAAAAAAAACAACTATCAAGTAAGAATGGCCTTTGTGTGTGTGTGTGTGTGTGTGTATGTGTGTATGTGTGTGTATATGTGTGTGCAAAAACAATTTTTAACCACACAATGTTTTGAGAGTCTCTTTGATCCCTGAAAATCTCAAGTGACATATTGCAGAGTGATTTTTTTTTTAAGATGACAGGCTGTATATATTACAGTGGCTATATTTTATGTGCTAGGACTGTAGAGGGCTGTACCATATAGTCTTAGGTATGTGTTAGGCTTATAGAGGTATGCTCTATGATACCTGAGTTTATCAGAATGTGAGCTTGCTGTTAAACAACGATGGACCACCAAGTAAAAATAATCATATCTTATCAGCACTATCTTGAAAACACTCTAATATTTGAGTATTATCTTGTACTTATTCAGTTGATCTGAAATAACTCAGGTTATATGAATAAAATGTATTAAGAGCACATATATAATTTTTATCAAAGGCAATACAAGTAACTCAAAGGATATATGGATATATCCTAATCAACATTTAGCCTGGTTTGGGGGGATATTACTAGATTCAATAGGGTTACCCTCAATTAGACTGCAAAAGCTAGGAATATGGGTGTTCTGTAGACATTTCCCACATTTTGGTTACTGCTAAACCAAGACTTCAGTTTGCAAAAGCCTGCTTACTTATACAAGTATGCCATTTGACAATGAAAAAGTAGTTCTTATCTGCTCAAATTGTTAAGGATTGCATTAACTGATATGCCAATCACTTTAATTTCACTCTCTGTAAGAGAATCAGTAAGTAAAATGAAGAAACCAGGCCATACCAATGGATTAGAGTTCTTCAGGATTAGAGTTCCCACAATATTTAGAAGATGCCCCTTTTTACTTTGTGCCAAATAGTAAGTTCATTTGACCAACATTATCTCAACCCTCAAGCAGTGGTACAAAGTATTATCACCCCATTTAAAAAGGTGAGGGAGGAGTAACATTCAGGCTTAAGAAATGTAGGAAGCACTTCTAAACACAACAATCCTAGCTGTAACTTCAATCCCTGTGCTCCAAACTTCCTGTAAGTCCCCTACATATTTTGTCTCCAAGTGTAAGGACAACGAATTATTAATCATTATGCAAGTTTCAGAATAATTTATATGAAAAATAGGCATCCTATCTTAATTTATTACAAACTGTCTTAGTTTTATTGGTAGTACAGTAGTAGTTGAACTACTGGGCAGGAAGGTTCCTATGAGAGTACAAATAAGAACCATTAACTTGGGAGTTTTGTTTTTATCATCCTTTTAGTTTTCTGAAACTTTTCTTCTCAGACACTTAGCAGTAGCAGTGATGAAGTCTTACAGATGATGCTACACTTTTATTCATGTTTGTGGACAGAAAGATGCTTTAAAAATACTCTATTACTAGAGCTGGAGAGAGGGGTCAGTGGTTAAGAGGACTTGTCATTCTTGCCGAGGATCTGGGTTCAGTTTCTAGCAAACACCTGGTAGCTCACAGCCATCTTTAACTCAAGTTCTAGTGGATTCTTCTGAACTCCACAAGCTCCAGGCATAGCCACAGTACATATACATACACATACAAGTAAAACACCCATACACACAAAAAGATTACATCACCATCCCTCTCTCTGGACACTATTAACTTAAACTTAACACAGTTCTTATTTAGTATAGATATTGCCAAAAATAATTAGGCTAAATCATTACTACTGATCGTTACACTGTTACCCACTTAAACATTTCCAAACTCACTAGTACACAGCACCAAATTATGAAGTCTTATTACTTACTTGAAATCTCTTATCTTTTGTCATTATTTGCAGACAGTTCTACTTGAAGACCTGTCACCTTACTTCCCCACTACACTAAATGCCAACTTGTAAATGAGCTGCTTTTCTAATTTCAACTCCTTTCCCAGATATATATCACATATAAACTTGCAATTTTAACTATTTTCTTGTCTTAAACTGATGTTTATTTTATATGAGTTCTTACTATCTTATCTGCAAGTAGCAACTAACTATCCTATTATTGTCTGCCAGATACTAGACCCATTATTAGGATAGTTTCCTGGAGAAGCTCAATAATAAGAACATCTTTTGCTTTGTACAAGTATTTTGCTAGGAAGTTAAGATAATCAATGCTTTGTCGTCTACTTTTGGATCATCATTTTAAAGGCACAAAGACAACTTTAGGTTAAAATGTACTGTGTATACCAGTTTAAGCACTTAAAACTTTCCCCTATCCCAGAACTCTCACATATAATAGTTTTGTACTGTGCCTGTACTCTAGATGATGCTCACCGAGCCAATAGACAAGTCATCTAGCATAGTTACTGAGACTATGACTGCTAGCACTGACTCCCAAGTACAGATGCTATGCAGAGTAGCCTTTGACAGTTACAGTGTTATTACGTGAGGCCTCTATCCTTAATTCTATCAACTTTAGTAACTCTCTCTATAATTGTGCATAGCAACAAACATTCCTTCTGCCAAAGTCCCTGATGTTTATGTACTTATTGTTGAATGCCTTAAAAGAACTCTAAAGCTTAGTAAATCTGCAACCTTACAAGAATAAACACAAGGAATCCATTTTCTTATTTCAGCAGAACTCATTTTCTGGAGTTTTGAAAGAAAAAAATACTGGAAACATTTCTATACCCTACAACCAATATAGTGATATAACACTTTTGTGATTCCATTGCTTCTAACTCCTAACCACCCTGAACTCATTTATAAACTATAAAGTTTTTAAAAAAAGTCACTAATACCAATATACTTTACTCTTTGGCATACAGAAAGAATACCAAAACTGTCTTTAGCTAAAATAAAGATAAAAACAAGTGTAAAGTCAACACTTGAGTTATTCAGAAGTAATTTAATCCTACCTCCAGAACATAACAATTTATGTTCATGGAAAGCATCCTTGATTATTAAAAAAGACTATTCATGTTAAGTACATAAAATTTCTAAGACAGTCAGGGCTGCAGAGAGGAAAAAAATAAAACAAACAAAAAAACACTCCCCAAAAGAATGAACCCCCCAATATAAAATTACAACACTAATGTCTATTGCTTCAATATGCAAAATTCAGCAACATGATGTTAAACTTTGCTAAATATTCAATGTGTGAGATATTTTCAAACAAAACACATCTAAGAGGACTCTTGAGTTAAAAAAAAAACAAACCAAAAAACAAACCAACACAAAAATGTGTGCATTACTGAAGGGAGAATATAAAACACCTAGATAGTTAAGAGTACATACAACCTAACCTACTCAAATCTATGAATAAATTCCTTATGTTTCCAATACAACTCCTCTGCTGAGTTGGCTTACTTTACTATTCCCTTCATTGGTAAATACATTAACAATTTTTTTAATCAAATATAACATTTTTGAGTACCTTTAAGGTAACTCTTTTTTAAAAGCATTATTTCATATACACTTTCAATTAAATAACAATTTCAAACTACAAGAAATGCATAAATCAACTGAGAAGAGTGGATGAGAGGGAAGAGGAAAAAAACAATAAAAAAGGAGAGGGAAAGAGCCCAGAGTTAGAAGGAACTCATAGCAGCCTCACCTGTACATTCAGGGGCAGTCAAACATTTCATCCATTTCTTTTTCCCCAGAAAAAAGAAGCATTCACAGAAGAAAAGCAAGTCAGATTGACAGTCTAGCTCCTCTAGCCTTTATGTTAACTATCAGGACAAATAGTCGAACAGAATTATAAAAACATAAAAATACTTACCTGGACTTGAAGACTCAACAGATGGCTGAAGGGAAAAGAAAACAAATTAGCATCTTTGTATAGTGTACCTTCACAAACATTGTAAGAAGCACTCAATGACTAATTATTCAAAAACTACAATAAGTTTTAATGTCTAAAACAAACAAAATTTTCACATGATTTTTCCCTTCCATTATGCTTGAACCTAAAGAAAAACCTAAAACACTCTTGGATTTGGAAGCAAAAATAGTAATATGAAAATAATTCTGATTTTAAAAGCAAATACAGTCCTCAAAAATATAGTTGAGCTAAGAGATTATGGTTTTAGATGTTAAAAGCTTCAGAAAAAGGTTTTATTCATACAAAGTTTGCTATCAGTGGTTTCTTAAGGGGAAAAAAAAATAGTGAGACAACAGGAAAAAACAACCCTAACCACAGTACTAGACTGAATCCAGAGCTTCACACATGCACACACTAGGCAAATGTTCTACCAACAGCTATATCCCCACCTCACCCTCTAGAAGGACAACATCTTTCTAAAATCCAGGATGGATTTGATTTCACGATCTCCTGCCTCAGCATCCCAAGTATAGAGCTTACAGGTATCACTGTACCACTCATTCATTAACAACCTTAAGTGGAAAATATAAAGAAAATTGGCAGCAACTACTTTTACTAATATTGCCACTTGACAGTGTGGTTATTTTATCTCAATTCAGTTAATTTACAAGTATAAACAAGTCATCTTCAAACATAAGTTCCTTCTAGATAAATGCAGTAATTTGGGAGAACTTAAATGCCAGTTTAGCCAGAGCTACCCATTGATGTTGTGAGAAGAAAGTCGTCACTGGTAAAAAGAAAGAGCATGCTATTAAGAATATTTCTTCTGCTAAACACAACAGGCCTTAGAGTTAAGGTAATAAAACAGAGGAAAGTGTTCAGTTTTCAAGAGCCAGGGAATCTAAGACAGACCTCTACAAGATATTTAAGTTCCATTTTGAAACCTGCCTACATCATGGTACAGTTTGCTGTAAGTGTGGCATTCCAGATTCCAGTAGTGACCTATGCTGACTTCGTTGGAGGCACACTTTAATAAGAGAGCAGTTCATCCCTTCGTCACGGTTTTTCTAACACTACCACCACCACCAAACAAACCAAAATATACATATCGTTATTATGTATTTCCTACACCACACCAGCATTATTTCAAGATTACCATGACAAAACAATTAATAGGGTTTTTACTTTGGTTTCTCTGATAGGAGCTGGAGAGCAGGATGCTATGGAACTAATACAATAACCATAAAAGCATAACTACACAGGTTTGACGTGAAATGGGTGTGGGCACCACACATATTATCCAGCTAATCAACATCTAAAATCTTAATCCCAACTATAAGCCTAACCTTTGGACAATTACATCATTCAATGACTTCATTTGGTGCCAAGTTGATCAGTGCTATAAAAAAGCTTCATCGCACTCCTTTTCCTTTTTAAGTATATCTGAAACAAATATACATGGCATAAACAACAACCACAATTTCTTATAGGTTAGGACTCAAAGAAACACAGTTCCTAAACATAATTATTTTTAACATTACAATGTTTTATAGTCTTAAGATTTGATAAAGGAAAAGCTTTCTGAAATCAAGTGTATTGGCACATATCTAATCCTAGCACTCAGCAAGCAGGCAGAGTCAGGCAGAGCTTATGGAGTCTGAGGCAGGTCTGGTCTACATAATATGTTCCAGATGAGCCAGAAATAGACAGTGAGACCCTGCTTTAAAGGGGGAGGAGGATTTTTTGACTAAAAAGAACTACTAGTGGACATAAAAACATTTAATGGCATTAGCTATTATAATAGGATACTGAATAGGGAAGTGATATACTTCAGTTTAAGAGATCTTTCACCATCAGTAAACAACAATACCACACTGATGAGTATTATCAGCAAATAGTTGCCAGCTTCAAGTTCTAAAAAGGCCCCAAATACTTCCTATTCCTTAAGAGGCCTGTGTTTAGAGGACTGGCAGCATTGTTAAGCACAGGGTACTCCAGTGAATACATCTCCTAATGTTCAAAGAGAGCAAATATTCTAACAGCCATGCTGGGCTTGATGGAAGATTGCATTCACAAGCTGGAGAGGGACAGGACATACTAAGTGTCTATATATTTTAGTTCTTTATGTCGCAAATAAAATTTTACTAGTTTAGGAAGGGTGAGTTTATTGTAACTTAATTGCAACCAATTAAATCAAAGATTACTTGCTGAAAACAAGCATTTTAAAATTTCATATTGTGAGCCCTACTTTTATTCAAAGGACAAAAACGATTCAAGATAAAGTTGCATTTAATATCACAATAAAGGGGTTTCAACATAGAATGAGTATTTTTATAGATATGCAAGGGAACATAAGACATACTCACAGTGCTACACATTCTCAAATGGAGTTACTTTAATCATTTATGTAGCATCAATACTCATTCCATCCACTCATGTCACACAATAGTAAACTCGGGCTATGCACTAAAATGATGCACCACCACAGTAGTGATGGAGACAGAGATGAGGAAGCCAATCACTCCAGAACCCTCTACACTTCAAGCCAATGCCAAACTACTGTTCCCCTTTCGCCCCATTACTATTTCTAAAATTTTTTCTACTAGCTCAAAGCATGCTTAAAATATAAAATCAAATTGATTACTTATCTTGTTGAACAGTTATGTTTCTTTAGGTAATAGTCAAGATTTAACAAAATACTCCAAAACAGCTCAGATCATTTATCTTTTAATATTACAGTAAGTTAGAAAGAGGGAAAAAGATAAAATGAAACTATAAATAAGTACTCATTTCTAACATCTATTTTTATGTACATATACAGAAAAAAATTAAGAGGAAGACTCACATTATTGCTAAAAATATGAATGATTGCAGCCATTCAGGAGATCTTTTACCAACATCAATATAGACTATCACACATGTAAGTGTATATCAATGTGTGAGTATTACTTATTACCATAGCTTGTTTAAAGCAATGAGTTGGGGTAGAAATTATAAATTCATTATTTAGATACTTTAAAATGATACATGGTTCTTCTAAGCAACAGAACACCATGAGTTTGTATATGATGACGAAACAGATTATGTGTTTGAGCTAAAAGAAGACTTAAAAAAAAAAGTATTGGGAGTTTAATAAAAATAATTATCTATATCCAGAAAATAAGTCAGGAAACAGGTTTTTCCATTTTATATTTTTCTGTATTGCTGGAATTTTCAATTTTTTTCAAGTATTACTCATTATTTTTTTTAAAGAAAATAAGGATTACCTTGTGGAATTATAAGTCTTAACTTTTTTTTTCAAAAAAAAAAAAAAATCCAAAACACTAATACCTTTTAATCCTAGCACTTGAGAGGTAAAGGCAGGCAAATCTGAGTTTGAAGCACCCTGGTCTACAGATTGAGTATCAGGACATCCAAGGCTACACAGAGAAACCCTGTCTCAAAACTTTTTACTGTTTCTTAATTATAATTTTAAAAGTTTTATTTCTGGTATATACAAGTTTATGTGGGACAGAAAACTAACTAAGCAGGTCATCAA
Source organism: Cricetiscus sungorus (assembly GCA_030556225.1). Classification (NCBI taxonomy): domain Eukaryota; kingdom Metazoa; phylum Chordata; class Mammalia; order Rodentia; family Cricetidae; genus Cricetiscus; species Cricetiscus sungorus. The sequence goes on along the minus strand of JANBXA010000734.1, from coordinate 102,945,529 downwards.
AGGATAAAAAAGGGCTGAAATAAAAGTGGGAGCTCTGCTAAACAACTCCTGTATGCCACGCCACCCCACCCCACTCCACAGTTGGTGATTCCATGGATAAGGTCTGTTCTAATCCCCGTGTCTCAACTGTGCTCAATTCTTTTTTGCACTTTTCTAAAACAGAAATCCCCAATTTGTGAGGCAAAGACCAACTCTAGGAAAAAAAACTAGAATATTACTATTATTTTTACAAAAACTAGTATGTTCAAATGATTCCTCTCTCCATCGCGCCCCCCACCTCCCAACCCCCCCACCCCCGCCCCAAACCTATTCTATCACCATTTCTTTCACCATTTCTTTAGGTGTTGCCATCACTTTCTTAGGAAGGCATAAGCTAAGTCAGATTCATGAAGGAATGGAGGTACCAGGCTGAAACCGAGTCAGGGAAGTGTATTCCAGGATGCATACTATAGACATACACTGTGGCAAAGGCTTATCATTCGACTTTCTTCCACACAGATGTTTACCAGTTAAACTTGTCTCTTCTCAGAAATGCTGTTACTATCAGGACTACTTGAAGCTGAAATTAGGAAATGTACTACTGCAGCAATATTTCCTAAAGTAGAATGATATTATGGAAGACAAACATTAGGAACACAGAAGTCTGGGTTTGGGACTTGACTGTGCTTGATCATGTTATGTAGGACAAAGTGCATAAATGCTGAACAGTTTCATTTTCTCTATGTGAAAAGCCTTACATTTAAGTTCCTCAAACCTAGGTTCACTTTCATTATGAACTAACTCAAAATGCAGCTAAAAGATGGGTAAGTTTAATATTGTCTTCTTACTTTACATTTTAAAGCTATTACTACAGGAAAAGACAATTTCAGCACAAAGCTATTGTGTGATGCTGCTTTAGAAACACACACACTCGTGTGTAAAAGCACACTTTAACAATTACATAGCCTCAGAAAAGCCCAAGCAACAGTTTAGTCTCTGCAATGAGTTCTGAAGCCATTTGCTAATCCTTTGAAACCACACAATTTGATTTGAACATCAAGAAATCTTTACATAGCTGTTTATTTCCATAGATATACTTATGCTTCACTAGCACATAAATTATATGGAAAATTGCTTAGTTTCATCAACATTACCTTAAAATAACTTACTTCTTTTATTTCTCCCACCTAGGTTACCAAGCATGTTGACTCTTATTCTCACTAAATTAAATTATTTCAGAACTTACATGTAACATTAGAGTTTCTGACTAATCTGGACACCTTTGAGGAACAAATAATAAGCAAAGGAAATAAAATTCATCACTATTATAGAGAATTGTTTATAATTTAAATTCACTGCTGTGAAAGAGAGAAAACACTGAAGAGAAACAGAACACAATCCAATTTCCTTAAAAACAAACAACAAACCAAAATCTAAGCAAATTAAAATGCTAAACAAGGATTGTTCTTTAAAGAGAAATGGACAGATGGACATACCAGTAAATAAATGGATCGTTATTAAAAATATTTAGCTTAAACTAATACATTAAGCAAGTCCATTTAAATATTTTGTTACAGAAGTTAAGGCTCTGGTGGAAAAACAGATCTTAAATTGTACTGAGGCTTTTTTTTTCTTTAAGAATTCCTGTATGTTTACATACTCTGAAATAAACAAGAAAATTCTTTGTTCCCAAAGGTCCCTGTATCACATTCCTTATAAGCCCTAAGGATCAACTATTCATTTCCCCTATTTTTCCCCCCTCTCTGACTTGGTATAAAACTGTGACTACTCTGTAATTTGCTCCCTTTTGGTGTAACTAGGAGAGCCTCCTTAAATAAGCCTATGGTAAGTAATTTTAAGGGATAATAAGCACTGGGAAATATTACCAAAAAGAACTAAAAAGGGGAGCACATACTAACCCTGTGCACACAAAATGTTTTAACGTGACCACAAGTGAAGAACCAGTAAATATATACTTCCTATTATAAACTCACAAAGATGACCAGATCAGCATAAAACAACAATAAACCTTCTACATATCACAATTACATTTAATGCCACTTACAAGTGTTTTCCTAGAAGAACAATGTCCAGATCATTCTCTAAAGTAGGAAAGAACGATGTAAGTCTACAGACAATTGTGCTTCTTCAATAAGCTTCAATTCTCCCCATATTTGCCAAACAAATACATACTGTCCTCAGCTTTGCTTTGTCAAAAGCCCAGGATTTCAGAATGTGCAATCTTTACTGCATGAAGAATAACCCTATTAACTCTATACAGATCTAAGTAGAAACATTTTTAACCAATCATCTCTCCACCAATTTTTTTTCCTAAACTACCATTATTTTTTTTCTTTTTCTTTCTTTCTTTCTTTTTTTTTTTTTAAATCCCTATTATTAAGGAACTAAGACAAAGAAAAATTTACTTGCCACTTCACCTACTCCAGGATAGTTTCACTGACAAATAAAGTTCCTTCACTCCTCTAAGTTCACGAGACTCGGGTTTTATCCCATACAGCAAAGAAGAGAGCAACCTATAAACACTGGAAGAATATAAACTATATACCAGGACATTAAACAGATGCAACAAAAACAAAAGTCAAAGTCAAGTTCTTGAAATTAATCATCCATGTGTTTCTTCCAATTGTAAGAATTCAATCTTCACAGAATAAAAAACCCAGGAAAAGTGGCTTAAATTAGATAACAAGAAGAAATGGCCAGTTTCAGCACACTTCTTCCGTATAATTTTTAAAACAAACAAAAAATTGCTAAGGTAAAAATATAATGTTCTCACTATGCTATTAGTCAACTTTTTGGGTGTGGTTTTTTTCAACTTAAGTTTCAATATTTTCATACACAATGCTACTTTCAATAATTTGTTGTGCAGTATGGCTACACAACATAAACCTTAGGTCACAGTACGGCAGTGACCTATATCTAGTGAGTTTTCAGCAAATATAACTGACAAGACACCTGAAAATCCAACTATACTTCCTCTTGTAGCACAGGAGTCAGACCTCACCAGGAATGAAGTCCAGGAACAGACTCAGGCCAGTGAAATAAAAGTACCGTGTTCTCTAAACTCCTGTCTTGCCATCCTTTAACTATGAATAGGTAAAGAAATGAAAACAGACATAATTTTACATTTTTGCTGTAACTGTATTTTCAATACTGTCAACAAGCACTAGCAAAAAATTAATAGCAAAAAATTCAAGACATAAACATAAAGGCAATTCTATATTAGAAGTAGAAACTAACACCCTAAAAACTACTTCAGGAAACTTAACCATGCCATGTTTCTGTATTCCAAGATTTAAGGATATTATGCATAAACAAAAGTTGTCACTATCCACTTCATTTAACAAATGAAGGAGTTGAAAACTCAAGAGTTAAGTGGTAAATAAAATCACTTACTTCCTCAATCTATTTCTGGGTGCCTTTGACATAAAAATATGAAAACGTTTTGCAATTCTTCTGCCTTATTAATCAATTATTTACACGACTTGCCTCAAAGAAGATCCGAAAAAAATAGTATGAACTGGGGGGAGGGGGTTAAATAATAACGAAATTCACAGATAAGAATTAAACTACAGAACTGATGTTTAAACACTTAAAACCAAACACAATGCTAAATTTCCTACAGCACATTCTAAGGTCTAATTATTCCTAAACCAACTTGTTTGCCTACCAATCTGAGCGATAACTAAGGGAACTTGTTTACTAGAAATGAAGGGAAGGCTGGGAAAGGATGTGGCTCAGTAGTAGAGTGCTTGCTTCCTTGCTTGCTTGTCTGATTTGCACAAGACCCTTGGATTCTATCTTATAGGAAAAAAAAAAAAGCGGAGGGCCAAGAGAAACAAGGAAAGCTTCCGCCAAGAAAAGAAAAAGGGTAAATAATGGGCAGTTTTAATACTTTGATTTGGAAGTTGTTTTTTGTTTGTTTGTTTTTAAGGGAAAAAAACAGTTTAAGAGGTAGAGGGTGGAAACTTGGAGGAGGTTCTGCCTGGGGAAGAATCCCCCAGCTGGATAGGGCCTACTGGGCTAATTTCCCCTGCTCACCTATTCTAAACTAGTCAAAGCAGGGGCAGCTTGTTCTCCCCCTACCCAGACCCCAGGTCAGCAACCGCGGGCAGGGGAGACCCGGGCAGACCGGCGGGCGCAGCGCCGTCTGGGCTCGAGAGGGAAGAAAGTTCGCGGGAGCAAGCGGTGAGGAGTCCGCGGGCCGCGCGGGCGGGCCGGCGAAGTTGCGCCACGGGCGGCTTCCGGACGGGAGTCCTCGCCCGCTCCTCCCGCCGAAGCCGCCTCCCAAGTGCCTCAAGTCCCACGGAGCCTCTCCGCCCAACTAAGTTCCGTGGAGTCCTGCCGGGCGGCCGGGCCGGACAACAGGTGGGCAGCGGCGCCACAGGCCCGGCCCGGGCAGGCCCGCGCCTCCCGCCCGCAGCCCTCCGCCGAGGCCCCACCGGGGAGGGGCGCTCGTTCTTACCTCCGCCATGATGGCCGCGCCACCGGGTCACATCGCCGCGGCGGGTCGCGGCCAGAACCCGGATGTGCGCCTGGACCGCGGGGCTCCCGCCGCCGTCTCCGCCGCCGCCTCGGCGGGAACGCGCAGGAGCCGCCCGAGCGCGCCACCACGCCCCGCTCCGCCCCCTCGCGGCGCCCCGCTCGGCGGGACGGGAGGGGAGAGGCCGGCGGGCGGGCGGGGGCGCGCAAAGCAGGGCGCGCGCGGCCCCGCGGCCGCCGTCCCCGGGGAGCGCGCGAGGGGCGGGCCGAGAGCCTCTCCACTCAGCACCGGGGCAGTGCGCGCTCGAGGTCCGGAAGAGGACCCCGCCGGGCATTCAAGCCACATGCGAAAAATACCTCCTATGCTACACGTCCCTCACTTCTCAAGTGTTTTAGCAAGAAAACAGACGTTGCTCGGACACAACAGCAATAAGAAGCGCGCTCTGACAAACACTTGCCCTGCTGATTCCCAGCAAGAAAATCCCAGAAGCCCAGACTGGCAGAACGCAAAGATGAAGAGGAGAGGATCTTAGGTAGTCAGTCCACATCCTCCAATCTCACTTTCCCCTCGCTTTTTGGCGACGCCACTAGCAACACAGCTCTGCATCGGGTGAATTTTTGGACAAATACACGAAAGTTTCAAATGAATGAAAAGTTGCTCTTCGATGACTGCACCGAGACAGAACCTACTAACTTGCAATGCCTAAAACACCTGAAAGTAGAAAGTTTGTTTTAATGCACCAGTGTAGGGTTGCTAACTGGCCTTGAGGTCTATACTAATAATGGCCAGGGTCAATGATTTATTCCAATTTCCTAAAGTAGATGCTGACTAAATTAGACTTAAGGCTGATAATAAAATGGGCAGTAAATTCTTTTGCTAAACCATAAGTTTAAAAAGCTTTTCTCAAAAGACTATCTTTTTTTCTTTATAATTAAGGGTTCTTCTTAATGAAGTTTCAGAATGACTACCAAAATCATCAGTTAATGACACTCATTACTTATAAGTAATAATATACCATGATTAATAATACATTGTGCAAATATGTACACAAGTAACTTTCTTAAACTTCACACAATATGGGGGATGTTGATTTCTTAACATATTTCTATTTCCTTAAAGCTCTAGATCCCTTCAAGCCTTTTCCCTTTTTTTTTTTTTTTTTTTTGGTTTTTCAAGGCAGGATTTCTCTGTATTGCTTTGGAGGCTGTCCTGGAACTAGCTCTGTAGACCAGGCTGGCCTCGAACGTGATCACAGAGATCTGCCTGCCTCTGCCTCTCAAGAGCTGGGATTAAAAGCGTGAGCCGCCAATGCCAGGCTACTTTTTCCCATTTCTAAACACTGAACATGAACCTGAAAGTCTCAAGCCCAATAACAATTTGTGCATGAATAAACTGCATTTACAGGTATATGAAGTAGCTGCTAAGTGAAAGGACATTACCTTGTAATTTGACAGGAAAAGAATCCAGAGACAGTCTGTAAACCAATTAAATATAAACATCTGATGCACATTTTCTACTGAAAGAAAAGCAAGGGAAAGAAGAGAAAGGAAAACTTTAAGGTTCCCAAATCTACAAACAATTTTTACCATTAACTGCACTGTACAGTATTTTCACTTTACATCTTAAAGATTATAAGTCCCCCCACACACATTCCTGGAGGGGAATAAATATTTTAGCACAGGTATAATGTACATATAGTTTTATTAAATTAAGGCACTACTTTGAACTTTTAAAAATGTCAGTTCCTATCCAAATAGTTCTCACTAGATGAGAAAAACTAAAGGCAAAGAACAGTGAACATCAATGGGCCAGAGGTGAGCACAGGTAAAAATAATAAAGGCAACTATACCATGGTGATGAAGGAGGACTTTGCACTAAAACATGAGAGGTTAATATATATAGATTTTAGCTGGCCACTATAAGGAAAACTGGAGTATTGTTGATATTTAGTACAAAGGTATAACTTGCTTTAGTTCGTTGAGTCTTTGGTTCTTCAGTTAGAACATCAATGGTAAAGAACAGACTCAGATTCCTTGAGCTATGGAGTGAGTTCTCAAAGTCAGACAATCTAGTCTGCAACATTCTGGACAGGCATTTCTTATTGTTAATCTTCTTTAAGTTAACTGATATTGCCAATCAATGTTAACTTTAAAAGGCATTATCCTTTGTGGGGGAAATTCCCTTTGTATATTTCCTCTTGGAAAGATAAACTGGGGTGCAGTGTCTTCTAGACATAAGGAGAAAAGAATCTACTACTGTAGGGATACACAACACATTACTACTGAACTCAGCACACCTGTACTTTGTTCTATTGACAATTCTATTGTTCAGAGCCTCCACCTTCCAAGCTTTCCTGCCTGTGTTTACAGACGTACCGAGACTCACTGTACCTCTTGAAGAGGCTGCTCTTTTCAGAAACAGTTCAAAGGCTTGGCTCATTATTCCCTGTCTTAAAAGCCAGGAGCTACTCCCTTACTTTACCCCATCACCCCTATTTCTTCAGCACTGTATATATTCATCTTTGTACTGAAATGCCAACTGTCAAAATTTATACTTGGGCTAACAAAAACCATGTATCGCAAGGCAGAACATGGTGGGGTAAAACGCATAGGAAAGTTCACCAATAACCTGATCAAAATCATTAGAATTTATTAATGAGACATCCAAAGTGGTAACTGTGTTAGAATTCTGTATTAAACTGTTTAAGCTAACATAAAAAAAAAAAAAAATTAGCTGATTCCAACTCTTACGCAAGGTTTTTGTTTTCTATCTCAAAAAAAAAAAAAAAATACTATATAAGGCCTAAATAAACCTAAAGAGCCTTCTTGTTTTGAGGAAAATTAACATCAACTTTTACCACATTAAGCTACTCACAACTATTCTATCTGGTAATGTGATTTTTGTGTTTTTATTTTTATGCCAATTACTGAATTCATGCAAAAGTTAAATGAGGGCAGGGGGTATAACTCAGTGGTAAATACTTCCCTAGCATGTGAGGCCCTTGGTTCATACTCCAACACTATAGGAAAAAGTTATTAAACAACTTATAGTAGCTATAAGGGGCATATGTATGAGTGCATGCAAGTTGCACAGCATGCATGCATTCACAAACACACTCACACTCTCCAGAGATACTTAATTGCTAACAAATATGCCTAGGTTCACAATTACACTTCAATCAATACCTCAATCAACAAAAACTACTTTGATAATTTACATTTACCTAAGATGTATAACCTTTTATTCAGCACCAAAACCTGATTCAAAAACTAGTAATATATCTGCTATATAGGCCTATTTGTGTAAGTCAACAGGCACCTCTCAAAGCACACCAAGAAAATATATGCAACTATTCTGACTGATATAGAGGAACACAGCATAACTAAGATCTTAAATTTCTCCCAGTCCATGAGTCCTCTTTGAAGACTATTTTTGTAAACTATTTCCCAAGACTTTTATTTAGGAATAACAGCCTACACTGTATATGTGATGACAAAATACCTACAATCAAAATTTTTCTCGAATGACATCTGAGACAGATTGAATTTATCTTGGCTTTAGCAGGCTGAATGCAGGTTGCAAAGCACAGCAGCACATTACATCTGGAGGCTCCACAACTATTACTGTTGCATTTATTAATTTATTAATGTCATCCTAAAACACATAGAGAAATCTGGCTCTTCAAAGAACAGTGCCGGTTCCTTTCATAATTTTTCCCTACAATTTCATTCAGCGGCCCCATTTTATCCTCATGTTGCAAACTTGTGTTTATAATTCTTAACGTTGCTGATGGTATTCTTATCTCACCCAAAGTCTTGAAAGGGTTGGCCACTAGCAGTTTTACAACACTAGAACAGACAGTAGTCATGTTTCTATTACACGAGGGAGCTAGCTTTTGCCCTCCCTTCATCTCCAATCGTGCCCCTGCCTACCAGCATCACATCCGTCTTGTCTGCATTGAACCTCAACCAGTTGGTTCTTAACCACGTCCGAAACTCAGCCAGGCACTGGGAGAATCGAGCCACCACACCATCTGGATTAAAGGAAAGAAAACCTCAGTAGGGACTAGACAGAAACAGTGTTACAAGTTCACCCTGTCTCATATTTTCAAAAAGATGCCTGAGTAGCGGGCCAACCGCCCCACCGCAATTTCAGCAAAAAGAAACACAAAAATGAGTTCTGCAATTTGTAAGCATGCTAAAGATTAAAAAGGAGTCCAATAATTAGGCTTCCGTATTTCACCCAAGATTTAAGAAAGGTTTAGCCAATTTCGGGTCATCTCAGTTAAGCGGCCTCAGAAGCCTAGCAAGTCTTATAATTGCCTAAGGTCTTCCGCAAAATTACGAAGATTGAGGAGATTTAATGTAAGAACACTGAAGCCCGGAGGGGAAGAGGGGGAAGTGACTTGCCCAAGGTCATACAGCATGCAAGGACCAGAGATGGGCACCAGGCCAGGAGCCTCTACATTACAAGCTAAAAGAATAAGGCCACTCAGGGGCAGCCAGGCACCGGGAGCGGATCGTTCCCCGAAATACCATCTATGAGTCTCTCGCCCCCTAGCTCCACACGACAACGGCAGATTGACCAGGGGATTGAGCCCACCACCTCAAGAGATGCTCTGCCAGATAGCTCACGCCTGGCTGGGACAGCTGGAGAAAATCAGGGGCACAGAGGTGGAGCCACGGGGGAGTGGCCAGGAAGCCACACCCCTGCCGCGGAGCGAGGGCTGACCGAAAAGGGCGGAGGCTTGCCTGCCAGGCGAACTCACTCCGCAGCGCAGTCCCGGCGTGCCGCGGGAGTGGCGAAGATTTTGCGCCTCCACCACCGCGAAGCCCGAAAGACCGGGAAGGGGCGGGGCGGTAGCGGCGCGTGCGCACGCGCACGGGACGGCAGCGCCTCCGAGCGGCTCGCCCACCCCGCACATACTCGGGCAGCCCCGCCCCGGAAGTCAAGGGTCTTCCGGGCGGCGCTCTGCCGTGGGGGAGGGGAAGCGGGGAAAGAGGACTGCGGGCGCCTCTGCATCCTTGGTTCCCGACTGAAGGATGGGGAAGATGGTTTGTGGAGGCTGCACTTACAGCCACCGCCGCTGCCGCCGCCTCCGCTGCTGCCGCCGCCGCCTGGAGACGCCCCATCCATCCGCCTGCAGCCGGGACACTCGCAGCCTGGGAGGGGCCTAGGGCCTGGGCCGCCCGCCTCCTCCGAGTCGTCGCCCGAGCTTCCTCCAGCTCCACCAACCCTCTGCCCTCCCCTCCGCCTCCGCCCTCCTCCTCCACCTCGAGCGGCCAGCCAACCGCGCGGCCGCTTCTTGAGCCGGCTCCTCGGTCGCCATGACGCCCGGCAAACATTCCCAAGCCGCGCTGACGCGGGCGGTTGGGGTCCGGGTCCGGGCACAGCAGAGCCGCTAGGGAAGGGGCGCTGAGCCCTAGTCTGCGGGTCGCCACCATGTACGGCTCTCCGACGAGCACCCGCAAGCAGGCCATCTTTGCCGCGTAAGTCCCACACTAGATCCGTGGTCCATTCCTCTCGATCCCGGAGGCAGCCCCTCGCCTTGGAGAAGCTGCCCCCAAAACCAGCGCATTCGATCTCATAGAACCCCCTCTGCGGTGCTCGACCCCTGCCTCCTGTTGCTTTCAAGTGCTTTTGCTTGTATTCTTCCCTCTGGTCTTCAACTTCAAGCCTTCTTGCTGTGCTCGGCCGGGCTCCTTGGTTTCTCTGAGCAACTAAAGCTAATTGTAATAATGTTCTCTAGCAGAGGATTTTTCTTTTTTCCATCTCTTGCCAGCTTCCCTTAAGACTCTTAACTGCTTTCAACATTCTGCTAAGCCAGGAAAAAAAAAAAAAGAAAGCACAAAGATATGTGGACTCCTGTGGCGTAGAACTTGAAAGTAATTCCTTGAATGTCCACTAAAATGCTCCCCGGTTCATGCTCGCACATTTTAGTCATTTTGCTGTCTTCTCAAACCAGCCACATCTTCAGTCCTCTGCTCAGATCTTGGCTATTTGAACTGAAAGTTCTTGGGAAAGAACCTTGTATTCGCCCTTGATTGTAGTATACAGCCTTTAGACCATCCTTCCACTTTACCAAAAAAGCTTTCTGATAGCCAACAACAGTCAGTTTACACTTCTGTTGTTAACTAACCCATCACAACTTTGACCTAAGTGACCACTCACTGAGGTTTGAAATGCTTCAATTCGCTCCCAGGACACCACCCATTCCCCAGTCTTCCTTAGGTTCGTGACTAGCTTCTGTTTTTATTTTTACATATGCTTGTGTATATTTGGAGGTAGGTTCTCACTATGTAGCCCTGACTGACAAAGAACTGAATTGAAAGTGCTTAGATTAAAGGTTTATTTAGTTTACCAATCTACCTATCTGTCCCTTAAGTATATGTTGTGGGGTCAGGTTGTTCCGTTTGTTATTGACCTGTCCCTTTCAAAGTCATATATACTCATGACTCAAAAGTTTCCATCTCTCTTCAAGCTCTCAAGAAAACTGAAAAAAAAAAAATAAATAATGAAGCAGCTATGCTTGGAAATTAATTGACTTCTCAAAATACATCTTCAGCTTGCATTTTACTACTCCCCTTTGTTTCTGGCAAAGGTGCAGTCATTCCTGTTTCTGGAGAGTGCAATCCTTGTAGTTCCTCATACTGCTATGTAATGAGGGCCAATTTTACTTTTTGAAGTAGCTGTGCTATCCAGACCTAACAATTTCATCCACGTCTTTTAGGCATTGCAATGGCAGGCTGAGTAATCCACTGCTCAACAGCCCGCATGTGGCAGTCATTCTAGATCTGCCCAGAAGTGTCCCTAGGCTTTTTCCTTTTCTTCCGAGTAAGTGTCCTGTTCTTCCATGCCCCCACAGGATCTGGCTTTGAATTCTGCCACTGCAATATTATAGGAACACCCCTCCACCACCACTACCACCCCCACACACACTAGGAACATTGTATTCCCATTTCTGGCCCTGGGGATTTGCTGTCCTTTGGAATAGTGTATGCCAGATAATCTCAGGCTTCACTCATTTCTGTCAAATGTCTCCATATGTGAAATATTACTTTATTTCCCAGGATCAATCTCACCCTTGCTATATGCTTCATAAAAAGTTTATCTCCATGGGTATAAAGATTTTTATTTTGTGCACTGCTGAAGACCCTTATTACCTGGAGTGAAGAATGTCTTTAATACACATTTGTTAACTGATCAAATGAGTAAAGACATATCAGTAACTGGTTACTGGTTTTTCTTGGCTTTATAGAAATGTTAAAGTAAAATTGAATTATGTAACTTAAAACAAAATAACACTTGTTAATTCAAAACAAACCTAAAAATAACCATTTCAAAGGGGATAAGAAATGGTTTATTCTGGAACTCAATGTGAGTGACCATGGCCCAGGAACACACATTCAGGTTTTCACAAATACCATGCTCTAATGAACTTTTATAGTAGCAACAAAATCATAAATCAATGCACTTTCCATGTATGGTGGAAATGGCGGACAGTAGTTTTCAGTAAAGTGAGGAAGTATCTGTTATAGGCCTCAGATGCTATCTGATAACATTCTTAAGGCCTTTTGGTTGGTGGAAATCAGTGGTGTGTTAATACATTCCAAAGGGTTTCACTTTTAATCCAAAGGATATTAGGTCAGATACATAGGTATGCAAGAAAAGGCAATTCAGGGCTAATGGTAAGCAGGGAAAATTATAGTCAGGCTCTGGACCTGCAACATTCAGTCTCTCCACAGTCATTGAAGTTTAATCTGTTAATTAGCTTTTGTAGAATGTTCAGTATAAAGTGTTAGTTTGCACTCTCAGAGTAGCTGAAAATGTTAAACCTTGGGAATTTAAGTAATGGCATTCAGAATAGATGAATGGTTAAGGACAGAATAAGATTTGAGATGTGAGCTGCTGTAACTTTTTGAGGTAGCCATGTTACCTGATTAAAACAAAGTTTCAAACTTAGTTATTGCTGTAACTCACTATTTCTCATCCCTTTTAGAATTTATTTTGGATTGTTTAAAATACCGCTTGAAATTTTTTATTATTTTTTTCACTTTCTCACTTGATTTTTCCATTTTGCAATTTCCCTATTAGCATCACAGATCTGGACAAATCACCTGCGGTGCTAAAAACAACCTCTTTCTCTACCCAGTTGTTTTATTCTTTCCATGTTCTGATTTTGTTATTTAATACATTTTTTAGAATATTCCTCTGTTTACTGTTATAACTTAAAAAGCGAGGCAGGTTCATGGCAAGGAGCTAACGTGAGATTACCGTGCAGAATGAGTTGGCTTAGAGCTTCACTACCATTGAGTTGGCTGGGCATATGTGGAAGGGGGCATGATTGGGCCTTGTATTAGAAGACCTAGAACATCGTACAGGTAGGCAGTATGACAGGACCTTGAAGGACAGATGGAGAGTATTTGCTTCAGAATCCCAGAAAGGGACTTCAGAAGAGATGGTTGTCATGTATAATATGACATGAGTCCTGAAGAACTAGCTTTCAAAATTCCTAAGGTAAAGGAGTTTGTGATTGCTACGGGTTTCCTTATGGGTAGACAGGCCCATAAGGAGGGATCTAGCTTGGTCTGACCTGTAAGATGCAGATGTAGCACTAGGTAGGACCATAAACTTACCCTACAGGCTTTATTATTTTACTGAGTGTCCCAGAGGGAGAACTGCCCTGGAGGGAGACTGTGTTCAGACAGTCACAACAGAGCCTGTCAGTTCTTTGTCCTAACCGCCAGACTGCTGGGAGACCTGCTCTCATTTCTGGCAGTGAGGAGTAACTAGGGGGTATCTGATATAACCTGTTACTCATCTGTTCTTGCATATTGTCCACTTGTTCCATTAGAACCCTGAGCATATTCATTATTTTAAATTCATAATTTTGACCATTCCAAAATATCTGCCATATCTGAGTCTGATTCTGTTGTTTTATTTGTCTCTTCTCACTTACTCTTGCCTCTCAATATGCCCTACATATTTTCTACAGATTTTGTTGTTGAGAGTGAGATGTATGATTAGTAATTTAGCTGTATTTACTATTTGCTAACGGTGTTAAATAATTAAGGCTTGGGTGTCCTCTAGTGTTCTAGTTTAGGGGTGGTGTGTGTGTGTGTGTGTGTGTGTGTGTGTGTGTGTGTTTAGGTTTACCTTAGAGGATTCCTAAATTTTTTGAGCCTTGAAGTTGTTCTATACTTCTTTTTGTATTACAGAAGCCCAGGACAGTAAGATATCCTGGGAAAGAGACTGCTGATAGAGTCTTGGAGTCTTGGTCTTTTGTCCCTGAAGTGTGATCTTCCCACCTCCACTTCTCAAATGCAGGAATTGCAAGTTTATACCACCACATTTGTTTCTCAGCCCTTTTTCTTAATGGATGAGACAAGATGACTAAGTGACGCAGTAGTTAGATTACTTCCTCTCCCTGTGTCCATTAGGCCTTGGTAAACTCCAAGTTGCTTCAGCTCTGGTGAAATGGGATTCTGTAAGGATCCGTGCTAGCTAAGGAGAACAGAATGATTTTCCAGGTGTGTTTCAGAACAGTTACTTTCCGTTCCTCTGGTGGGCTTATGGCAATAAAATGAAAATGAGCTGGCTCCCAGAAGGTTTTATCTTTTAAGCTGAGTCTATGCTTGTTCTTTAGTAACCAGCCAATTATCATTTATGTTTTCTGACCCCTGATTGGGTCCAGTGTCAGTTCTCTGTAAGCTGTGATCTCAGTTGTTTTACGGAACTGAAAAGAAATGTAGTTTTCAGTCTTCCTGGATGACTGGAGATGAGAAATGATGACTTTCAAGATCTTTACATTATGTGGTGGAATGGAAACCAGAAGTAAGTCCTGTTCATTCTTTAGTTCTTGCAACTGGTTGTCTTCACTGCTGTATAGAAACCACCAAAGGTTCTGCAATCAATGATCTAAATGCAGAAGGCACTGAAGAGTTGGGGAGGGTTGGTGAAGTATATGCTTAGTGTGCACAAGATGTTGGGCTTGGTCCCCAGCATCACATAAACCAGGCATAGTGGTGCTTACTTGTAATCCCAGTACTTGAGAACTAGAGACAGGAAGCTTTGAAATTCAGGGCCATCCTCATCTTCATGGGGAGATTGAGGCCAGCCTGAACTGGAGATTTTGTACTTGCCTGGGCATTGTATGGCACATAACTTTAATCCCAGCATTTGAGAGGCAAGTGGATCTCTGTGAGTTCAAGCCCAACCTGGTCTATACAGTGAGTTCCAAGACAGCCAGAACAACATAATGAGACTCTGCCTCAAAATAAACAATAAATAAAATCAGAAATTTGGTATGATTTCTTAATTTTTTTCTTTTCCTGCACCTCACTGGGCACCTGGAATCTGTATGTTTACCTCTGATGACTTCTCTGTGCACTTGCTTCCCTGGTCACTTAACATCTCTGCCCTTACTTTCCCCAGAAATCCACATTACTCCACATTCTGGCTACTAGCAGATAACTCCACCAGGCTATCACCCATAAGAGCTAAACATGCCCACTGCAACTCCTTATTATGCTTCAGAAGTAAAAGTATGCTTCAGGCTACTCATGCTAGTCCTGTGAAGGGTATACCTTAACTCAATTTCCACATAGGGAAAGACATGGCTCAGTTGACGTGTGCCTACAAGCTGTGAGATTAGTTTGACACTTTTCTTATATGTCTTTAAATGTGTGTCTGGAATTTTAGGAAGAATTGAATTACAAAGTAATAGATGCAAAGTCTTTGAGTTTATAAGCATCACTCAAGTCCTATCAGCTCTGTCAGTCATTTTCAGAGTAACCACATTTGTGTGTTTATTTACATTTATGGTATGTATAAGAATACTTGAATATTTTTCAATAAATGTTTTTATTGACAACTTGATGCAGTGTACTTTGATCATACTCACCCAGCTCTTCTCCTTCCCAGTTCAACCTCGCTGTTCCCTTCAACTTGATGTCCTTTTATTTTTTAATTTAGTGACCCAATAACTCTAACTAATGTCCGTATACTTCTGGATGTGGAGCCACACATAGATTATAGGTGATATGGAGCTGCATACTTGAAGATAACTGATCTCCCCACACACATATCAAATGAACTCAGCTGTCTATAGCATCTCAGCTCGAATATTGACTAGTTTGCTCTTTTCCAGGCATCTATAGCTGCTTTGAGTTGATGAATGCAGTCCTGTGGTGTCCAGAAGACACTGTTGCTCCTGGCTTCTCCTCTCTAGCTCTTACAGTCTCTTCACCTAATATAATAGGTGGCATCAGGAAGCAATCGTAACAAAAACATGGTTAATGAAAGAACATATCCCTACTGCAACATCATTAAAACGGAAGTTAACATTATTTTTATCATTTAAGACTATCAAACAACTCAGGAGGCAGAAGGCAGGTGGGTCTCTGTGAGTTCGAGGCCAGCCTGGTCTACAGAGTGTGTTCTAGGACAGCTAAGGCTACACAGAGAGACCCTGTTTCAAGCAACCAAAAGGAAAAAGAAAAACAAATTATCAAGCAAAATATTGACTGTCTTAAACACTTAATTATAAATTGACTTATAAAAGGATTTAAAAATACAGATATAGAAACGGGCTGGAAAGATGACTCAGAAGAGTGCTTGTTACTCCTGCAGTGAACCTGGGTTCAGTTCTCAGCACCCATGTGGTGGCTCACAACCATCCATAACTCCAGTTTCAGAGGATCTGATAGGCTCTTGATCTCTCTTCTGAACTCTGTGGAGTACAAGGCACATATGAGGTACACATACATACAAGTAGCTCAGCACTCATAAATCATTTAGAGAAAGTGAGAGCTTTAAAATATGGGCCTATGAGAAGATTCAGAGGGTAAAGATGATTGCACTAACCCTGATGGTCTGACTTCATTCCCTGGGACCCTACATGACAGAAGGAGAGAACCAACTCTGGTAGGTTGTCCTCTGGTCTCTACAGGCGTGCCATGCTGTGCATGCACACGCACACACATACACATATTTTTTTTTTAATGAGGAAAATTGTCACTTACTTGAGATATGCATTTCCTTCCTTATAGAAACAGGACCTTGACCCTCTCATTTTATTAAAATGGCTCGCAAATATTAAAACAGTATACTGAGCAAGTTAGACTTCAGCAAGCCCTGGATGAGGTGCTGTGGAGTGGCCCAGGTGCTCCTTGTTGAAGGGTGCAGATTCATGCATTGAGCAATTCATGTTCTTTATCGGTTTTCCCAACAGCATCAGGATTTGATAAGAGGTCCAGGTCAGTAAAGACGCTGTTTCAGTGCAGATCTATTGCCATTTGAATTGCTTGTCTTTGGTGCTGACCATGGGGTATGAGGACTGACATTGCTCTCTAACCAGCCTAATATCCAAAACCAAAGGACATTAGATCTAGCAAGAGCAATTACAACACCCCATTGGCTGCTAAACACATATATGGTTCTAACCCACGGCGGCCTCCAGCAAGAAGGCAGACGATGGTGTGACAAGACATTTCATTGTCCTCAGACTGGAAAACGTTTGAGGGAACCGGAGAAACATCAGATCATATCTACCTGGGATACCTGGGAAATGAAGGAAAACAGTGGAGTTTGAACAGGCACCAAGAAGCTGCTAGTATCGGAGCACTGTTTTGCATTTTTGTTTCATACCCATTTTCTTGCTGAGTAAGATGATGTCATAATGACACCAAAAACCATTAGAAAATCAAGAGCCATGGTTTCCTGTCCCAAATGAGGAAAGCTTAAAATTGATTGAACATAATAATAGAACTAGTAACCATACATACATCTCTACCAAGAAGGTCATGTGTACCTATTTCCTGTGCATTTGGGAAGTTGATTATTACAGTTAAATAAATAGTAGTCAGTCCATCCTAATGATGTGTGGGGGGAGCTTACATGAGCATTAACTTTATGCCAATCATTACAATGCCAAGATACGCATTTGTTAATGCACCCAATGAATATCACCCTGTATATCTGAGGTCCATGTGGATGTATGCTCAAAAAGTCTGATATGACAAGTACATAATTATTTCCTGGTGCATGGAGTATCTGATAATCTTTTTCTCCAGGTAGAGCAAAATCTTTTATTTTCCCACTGATGAAATTATCTTGTTTTCCTTATCCTTGGAAAAAATCTATAGCCATTTTTGAATTTTTGGTTACCATATTTCCAAGTTATTTAATAGCATGTTATCCTTTTATAGGAATCGTTCATACAGTTTTTACTTAATTTTTCATAGGACATAAGTATTTATAATGAGCTATGGAGAAAAAAAAATGGATGTTTCCCAAAATAGGTCTTGGATGAGAGCCAAAGCTTTAATTAATTTGAAGAATTAATGTCATTTGTTTACTTAATAAACCCAGTTTTATAAATAGATTAAAATATTTGCCCATTGAATTGAATTCCATGGTCACTATGTGATATAGAAGGAATACCTCAAGAAGGAATAATTCTTTTAAAGAGAATTATATTTATTGTTTAGGCAATGTCTGTCCAGCAAGTGAAAGCCTTACACAATGGGAAAACATAAAAATAAATCTAATCACAAACTTTAAATGTTTTTTTTAGTAAGGGGAAATATTTTTTAAAAATCCTTTGTGTTCTAAATCATTTATTTATTTATTTATTGAGATCATAACTAAGAGACAGTGCTTAAGAAATTATTCATGTAACAGAACCAGTAGTGTTGTTATTTAATATTCTTTAACTATAATCAGCTTAGTTATAAGTATGATCATTTTCCACGAACCTTTCTGCAACATGTTTAGAGTTCTGGAAATATCACTTAGGAACCCAAGGTACATTTTAACACATTAAGTGATTTTGTGTCCTATGATTTACATTTCCCATGAGTATTACACAAATCAAATCTTTCTCCTTTAGAACCTGTTTTGGAGAGAAATCTATCAAAGTGTGTATCTTAACATTAAAATATGTAGGTTATGGGGGCATGGTAGGATGGGAGGGAGAGGGAACTGGGATTAATATGTAAAATAAGATGGTTTCTAATCTAAATTTTAAAAAATGTAGCTTAATGAAACTTTTATCTTAAGACTCTAATGAATACTGTTTTATATAAACAAATACGATTTTAAAGTTTTTTGAAATAATACACCCAAAGATACCCTCTTAATAGGTTTTAAGAAATTCAAAGAACCCATGTTTATAAAGCAGTGTGTTTATTATCAGGCCTTTTGATATATCACCAAAACACATTTACAAGCCTACATATGTACGTTTTACTTGTATATGGGGAAAAAAAGTCCAGTGTGAAAAAAATAAAAAATTTGAAGTGGCAACAGGCTTTGTTACTTCTTTCTTGGAACATAAAACATATGGAAACAATTATAACCGCAAATGACAGAATTACATGAAATCCGGGTGTGCCTAGTAAAAAGAGAAGTATAAAGTTATATCCCTAGCTCCTTGAGATGTAAGAAAGCTTAGTAGCACAAAAATTTGAAGACAGAATTTTTGGGGTAGCCTTAAGGCAATATCTTTTCCTAAAGTTGGGTGCCAAAAGCAGAAGGTAGAGTGTGTCCTTACCAAGGGAACCACCTTTCTCAGTGTAACTTTGGGCTAAAGCTGTTTAGTCTGAATTTATAGTGAGGCCAAACTATATTCCAGTGCTTGTTTGAATATCTAAAAGAAGGGGTAAGGAAAGAAATTCTTGGGTCAAGTATTGTGCACCTGCCCAGTGCCCATCTAGAACATTTTCTCTTGATAGGTCATGCAAGTTGACATGAAAGCCTGAAACTTTTATGGTCATTTACCCAGAAGAAAAACATCTAACAACAGCAGCAAAAGTCAGGAGAGGAAAAAGAGGTGAAACTGGTGGTCATAGTGGTAACAGTTGATGAACTGTTTGTTATCTAGGATACTGACCTAGAAGAGAAATCTAAAAAGGTTAATAGGTAGAAAAAACTGGAAGGGTCTGGTGATCAGGGGTCTGGAGGTTGAAGAATCGGATATTGTGATGCCTCAGACACCTGTAAGAACAGGTTACTTAATTTTTTTTTTTTAATTTGGATTTTTTGAGTCAGGGTTGCGTGTAGCCTAGGCTAATCTTGAACTTGTTAGCTAGCTGAAGATGGCCTTCAACTCCTGTTCCTCCTGCCTCCACTTCCCAGGTTCTCAGATTACAGGTGTCTCGTTACCTCATTTAACTGATTAGTCTTATAAGAGAAAATGGTCAACCAGTGGGTATTACAAAGATGTATATTAAAACGTCTCTTGGAAGCAATAATTTGAGAGGATATATTATTGTAATTCAGATTGTCTCTGTGCGGTAGGGCATGAAGCTGAATTCTGGAGCATGTAAGAGGAAAAAAGAAGAGGACAGACAGGGTTGGGAAAAGGACCAGTAAGGTAGGGTGATTGCTACAGCGTGAGGCTCTGGTTTCGGTCCATAGCACTACAAAAAGTCTAACCCATCAATGGTTTAGGAAACTGGGCTATAAAAGCAGGCAGAAGACGCCATAGTTAAAGGGAAAGATTTTAAGTATAGGAGAAACTACAGCAGTTATGTTAATGGTAGAATAAGATATGGGAGTCTTAAGAATTACTGAAAAACAGTCCCTGAAACAAAAAACAAACAAACAAACAAAAAAACAGTACTAGGTTCTAGAATATGGATAAAATTCAGTTTCAGGTGAAATAGCAACAACTTTTCAAACATTTATTTTGCTCACGCAAAATAATGTGTCTATGCACACACGCATGTGTGTGATGCCTATAGCCATCAAAAGAGAACATTTGATTTTGTGGAACTAGAGTTACAGGTGTTATGAACTGCCATGTGGGTGCTGGGAACTGAATTCTGGTCCTGCAAGAGCAGTGAGTGCTCTTAACCAACAAGACATCTTCCCAGCCTCCATAGAATGGCAACTCTTGTAGACAGGGAAAATGTGGCAAGGATGAACTCAGAGGAGTCTATGGGAAATGAGAAGAATTTAAAGGTAGCAGAGATACTACGAAGGAGTTTTGATAGGACTGATAATTTTATCAATGATTTCGGTGGTAAAGTCCTTCCTTCAGAGAAGAAAGGAAGGCGTCCAGGGTAGAGCATTCAAAAGAATATAAATTCAAATATTTATTCGTTGTGTATAATAATAGGTCAGCATGCTAGGTACTGGGAATAAAATTCCCATGTTGAATATGCTTACACTCTGTAGAAGAGTGCAAAACGATGACGACCAAATAGTGTGAAAAAAAAGTAAAGCAGGAAAACTGAATCATTGTCCAATTTTGCTAGAGAGAGAGAGAGAGAGAGAGAGAGAGAGAGAGAGAGAGAGAGAGAGAGAGAGAAGAGAGGAAGGAAGGAAGGAAGGAAGGAAAGAAAGAAAGAAAGAAAGAAAGAAAGAAAGAAAGAAAGAGAAAGAAAGAAAGAAAATGCCAAATTGCTCTTTAGAATCTAATTGAGCATCTTAGAAGTTTTCAATACAAAGAACTAGAATGGTAAAAATGACAGAGGTCGGCTGTCCTGGGAATTTGTGAACTGAATACAATAGTACAATTATATAGTCCTTCCAGAATTTAAATATCTTACTATAATTTTCTAATTTAAAATTTGTATAATTTGCTCAAAAGAAATAGGGTACTTTTCTCCAGGTGTTATTGCTCATGTTTAATTTTGCCTGTTTTACTACACTGGACACTAATGGGTATTTATCATGTGGCAGGCACTTTCTAAATTAAATTTGTGAAATCCTCATAATCACCTGTGAGTACTATTAGCCCTGTTTTATGAACAAGAAAACTAAGAGCCGGACTCTGCATCTTTATATAATTTTTAAAATATGTTTTCATTATTTATTGCTTATGAGTGTGTGCTGGCACATATATGAGAGTGGCCATGCATGTGGGGGATCAGAGGATGACAGCTTCAGGGACTTGGTCCTCTTTTGTCTTGTTAGGTGGTCTCTTTTACTGTCCCTGATGCACCACTCACTCTAGGCCAGCTGACTAGTTTCTGGATGTACTTCTGTCTCCACATCTGGCTTCTCACATGGGCTTGGGGAATTGAACTCATGTCACCAGCCTTGCGCCACAGTCACCTTTACCTGCAGAACCACCTCAATGGCCCTGTGTCATTTTTTTTTTTTTTTTTTTTTTTTACATAAAATGGTGCTAATTCTAACCGCTTCAAATGGCTTCAAAAGTGAGGGTGCATGTAAACTCTCTAGAAATGTGCTCACACAAAATAAGGTCTTAAGTAGCTATTGCTGCACGGTATTTGTTTAGCTTATTTGCACTTCTAAATGAAAGTCTACTTTTGCTATAATTTGAATTTTCAATTCTGGGTCTTCTGTGTTTTATTTTCCCTTGTATAGGAGTCCCAGCTCACAAACAAGGAAGTCCATTAGTTTTATTAACCCATCAAAAATAAGTTCAGGAAAAGGATATCCTGGTGCAAATCACAGCAGACTGTGCATGTCGAGAACTATGGTTGCTGTACCCGAGATAAAGCCTACAGAAAAACTGAGTATCTCTAGCACTAAGACAGTACAGGTAACATTCTTTTTTTTTTTTCCCAAGGCATTCTTGTTACGTTTAATTATTTAATACCATGCATGCATGGGTATGTACACCCTAGCACGGGTGTGAAGGTCTGAAAACAACTTGGGAGAGCTTTTTCTCTTCCTCTACAGTGTGGGTTCTTGAGATCAAACTCAGATCATCAGGCTTGGTGGCAAGTGCCCTTATCCCCTGAGCCTG
Organism: Cricetiscus sungorus; assembly: GCA_030556225.1. Taxonomy (NCBI): domain Eukaryota; kingdom Metazoa; phylum Chordata; class Mammalia; order Rodentia; family Cricetidae; genus Cricetiscus; species Cricetiscus sungorus. The sequence continues at coordinate 102,923,324 of JANBXA010000734.1, read as the reverse complement.
AGCCCCTTATCCTGCTGGCCTGGCCGGTAACCCTTTTTAGAATTCTAAGTTTTGTGGGAACTTTTATTTTTAAAGACTTATTTAAAATTGAGTGTGTGGAGGTATGTACATATGAATGTAGGTACTTTAAGAAGGCACTTTGTACATTCTCAAGATCTAGAGTTAGGGGCAGTTGCGAGCTGCCTGATGTGGATTCTGGGAACTAAACTCTGGTCTACTACAGGAACAGTAGTACATGCTCTTAACCCCACCGAGCCAGCTGTCCAGCCCCTGAGTTTATTTCTAAATAACTCTAACCTCCCCCTTCTTGGCAGCTGTCAAGAGTTACAGCTTGAGGGAACTGTTGTTTTTCTCTCAAACTCCAGTGCAACTGTCCTTGAGTGTTAGTGTGTGCCAGGGTAAATGTGTGATGGTCAGAGGATAGCTAATTGAAGCTACCACACTGCTGCAACTACAAAAAGCTTTTGTGAGCCTTTGAAATGCTGTGGCTCAGCTGGTCCATATCTGCAAATGCCTGAGAATGTACCTGAAGACACTTCTATGCAAATGTTTATCGAAGCAATTCTCACTGAGCCTCAAACCTGGAAGCAATTCATCAACTCTATTAAAAGTAAAAACTGATAAAATACCGTGTAATAGTTGAATGCATTACTTTATAGCCACAGTAAACGAATAAACAACTTTACACAGATACACTTGGGAAAATAGAAAAGAACATTGCTGAACAAAGAAAGCATGTCAGCTATGATGCAATATATGACTGTAAAATTTCAAAACTCAAGGAGGTTCCCTTAACCCACATGGGAAGTACCAAGTCTTGGCAAAAATCTGGAGAAATCAGACCTTTCGTCTCTGCTGGTGGAACCGTATAGCAGAATCCTGAAAGTGAGCATGCACATAATTTCTACCCAGAATTCCAACAAAAATTCACAAAGGTCAGCATGTCAAATGCATCGATATTTATAGCAGCACCATTTGATGCATGTGTGTGTGCACATGTGAGCCAGGATGCACATTGCAGGAGTCAGTTTTACTCTTCTGCCATGTGAATCCTCAGGATCCACTTCAGCATCAGCGCGACAGAGTACCTGCACCCACTGAACTGTTACACTCCCAGCAGCACCATTTGAAAGCCAAAATGGCTGAGAAGTGGTGGCACAAGCCCTTAGTCTCAGCACTTGGGAAGCAGAGGCAGGGCAGAGAGAGCTCTTTGAGATGGAGGCCAGCTTGGTCTACAGAGTGGGTTCCAGGACAGCCAGCGCTACACAGAAAACCTGTCTCAAAAAAAACAAAGAAAGAAAATAAAACAAAAGGAAAATACACACTTGTCCATAGATAGTTAGATAAAACATGATGCATTAACACAGTGAAATACTATATAACAGTGAAATGAATAATCTGTGGCTATAGTCAGTAATAAAAATGAATCTTACTTGCATAATAACAAACCAAAGAAGCCAGTATCAAAGACTACATTTCATATGGCCTGTAAATAAAGCTTACAGGCTAAACTAGTATGTAATGTCAGGGTAATTACTACTTTGGCTGGAGGAAAATTCTGTTCTGGGGTGCTGGTAAACTTCTGTTCCTAACTCTTACTGTTGAGTACAGCAATGATATTTGGCTAGAGAATTCACTAGGTTGTAAGTTCCATGTATGGTTTTGTGTGTGTGTGTGTGTGTGTGTGTGTATGTGTGTGTGTGTGTGTGTGTGTGTGTGTGTGTGTGTGTGTGTGTGTGTGTATTCTATGGAAATTTTAAAAATTAAACTATTAAAGATACTTAACAAAGTTATGGACCGGAAGAAGGAAGAGGATTGTGAATGTGAAGTAATTAATAACTATCTCTGTGGGGAAGAAAGGTTTTGATCCATATGGGCCAAGGCCAAGGAGTAGCTCTGGAGGTGGGGGGCTACCAGTGTTTTAAAAATAGTAAATATTTACATTTTTATATCTTTGTATAACTATGAAATCAAACTTTGTAATTGAAGAGAATACAACTGAGACCAAATATATAATAAATAAATTAGGAAATATGAATAGAAGGCTATTACAGCATTTATTTAAAGTATCTTTGATTTGACAATTTCAGTAAAGTGACAGGATGCACGCACACTTACACACAAAAAGCATTAACATTCTGCTACATAAGCAAACCGAAAAATCTGGAAATAATCGCATTCACACTAGCTTCCCAAGAAGTGCCTTGCGATTAACCTAACCAGGGATGTAAAAGATCTCTATAATAAAAACTTTAAAACACTGAAGAAAAAAAAATGAGGAAGACAGGAACAAGTACATGGAAAATTTGCCCATGCTCATGGATGAGGAGACTCCCTGTCGTGAAAATGCCTATCTATCTCCAGCCCAATCCCCATAAAAATTCCCATGCAGTTCTTCACAGAAATAGGAAGAACAACCTGCAAATGGAGGTAAAAGAAGCGTGAAAAACCCCAGGGAGTCAGAGTGATCCTATGCAAGCATAGCACTGTTGAAATACCCAATTTCAATCTGTATCTCAGACCCCTGGCATTATAAATAGCAAGGCACCAGCACAAAACAGACACACAGGTCACTGGAGTAGAATAGAGACCCAAGTACAAGCTCATACAGCTGTAGCCACCTAATTTTGACAAGGGCAAAAATACGCACTGGAGAGAAGATAGCTCCTTTAAATGTGCTGGGGGAACTAATAGCTACTGTAAAAGAATGAAACAAAACCATCTTGGACAAAACTCAACTCTAAATGGATTGATGAGCTCAACATAAGACCCGAAACTCTGAAACCATAGGGGGAAAGTGTTTTTTTTTTTTTTTTTTTTTTTTTTTCCCGATCTGATAACGCTTGCCTGAAGGTCAGCATGCAAATCTAGCCACAGCCATCGAGGTCAGGCAGTGGTGGCACACACCTTTAATCCCAGCAGCCACACTAGAGAAGTATATAAATAAGACAGGAGCTCAGAAAAGAGTAGGACATAGGTAAGGATGTTCTGGATAGGGTTAAAATTACTCAAGAAATGAGGCCAGTGATCAACAAATGGAATCTCATAATGCATAATGTTGAGTGAAGGGGCAGCTAGAAAATGAGAGAAAATCTTTGCCAATTATACATCCAATAGACGGTTAGTATCCAGCATATGTAAAGAGCTCACAAAACTAATTATCAAGAAAACAAGACATTCAAAAAATTAGGACTGGGTATATGGAACTAAAGGACTTTTTTTTTTTTTTTTAAGTTAGGAGATTTGAATTACTGTTTCAATCTCACTAGTTTTCATTGATCTGTTTAACATATTGGTTCCCTCTTGTTTCAATGGACCTGAAGACACTTCTACTTCAGTTTAGTGGAGGATATATTTTCAAGATAAAATGTAATGCTGTTTTGAATTTTATTGGCATCGATTATAATTGTTACCCTTTTCATCTGTAATTTTGTTTGGTTTTATTCTCTTTCTTTTGATTAGCTAAGAATTAGACAAATTTTGTTCATCATTGCAAAGAGCCAGTACTTTCTCTGTTTATTTTTTGGGAGAAAACCTGTCAGCTGGTGAGAGTGGGGTATTGAAGTCACCCACTACGCTTGAACCAGGACTAATTTGTGGCTTTGCTTTATGAAACTGGGTGCCCCTGCGCTCAGGGAGTCTATGTTTAGAATTATAATGGCCTCCCGATAGATTGTTCCCTTAGTATGCAGAGGCCTCCTTGATCCCCACTCAGGAGTTTGGGTTTGAAGTCTTTCAGCACAGCAATGTCTGTTTCCTACGTTTATTTTCTTTCAACACCTTTCTCCCATCCTAAAGGTATATCTCTTTTGTGGTTAGGTGGGTTTCTTGGAGGCAGCAAATAGACAGTTCCTGCTCTTTGATCCAGTCTGTTAGTTTGTTCCATCTGACTGGGGGAGTTGAAGCCATTAACTATCACACTTACTATTGGAAGAAGTGTGCTCTCCCTGTCATTTTGTAATGTTAGTCCCCCCCCTTAACTATTATTCTAGTATGTTTCCCCCCAGTGGCCTTGAGGATGGATTAGTTTATTTCTTCAGTCAAAAAGATTTCTTCATATGTTTTATATTATTATTATTATTATTATTATTATTATAGTTGTTATTATTATTTGGTGTTTTGAGATACAGTTTGTCTGTGTAGCTCTGGCTGTCCTGAAACCAGGCTAGGCTCGGACTCATAGAGATCAGCCTGCTCCTGCTTCCCAAGTGCTAGGACTAAAGGCGTGTGCCACCACCTCCCAGGACGGCATGTATTTTTGTGGAATCGGCACAGTGATCATAAATTTCTTTAATCTCTTTTTATCAGAAGTTTTTATTTTTCCTTCAATTATGGTAGTCTCTGTTGCAGTGGTTCTTAACCATCCTTATGTTGCAATCCTTTAATACAGTTTCTCATGTTGGGGTGACCCCCATAAAATTATTTTGGTTCCTACTTCATAACTGTAATTTTGTAATTTATGAATCGTAATGTAAATATCTGGTGGTGTAGACGATCTGATATATGACCCCTGTGAAGGGGTCATTCGACCCACAGGTTGAGAACTGCTGCTTTATTGGTTTTTTTTTTTCTGTTTCAGAACTTGTAACAGTTCTGTCTCTGAACTTCTGGTCTCTAACTTTTAGCTGAAAGGGTTGCTGTCATTCTGATGACCCTGCCCTGGTGTGTGATTGACAGTTTCTCTCTTGCTGCTTTTAAGATATTTTCCATATCTGCCTTCCATTTACTTCTGTGTATTTAGTGTTTTAATTCTGATATGATGAGGGGAGACTGTTCTGTTTTGTCTGTTAAGTTCAGACAAAACAGAACCAACAGCCAAAAGAAAACTGGGGGGGGGGGGAATCCACACACAATACCACCAATAACAACAAATCCAAACCAAACAAGAATTAAAAATCAATGGTCATTAATATCCCTCAATATTTTTAAGGGTCTTAACTGGCCCATAAAAAGACACAGGCTAACAGAATGGGTACAAAGACAAAATCCATCCTTCTGCTGCATACAAGAAACATACCTCAACTTCAAAGACAGATGTTAACTCAGAGTTAAGGATTGGGAAAAGACTTTCCAATCAAATGGACCCAAGAAATAAGTGGATGTAGCAATCCTAATATCTAACTTTAAAATAAAATCAATCAAAAGAGATGAAGAAGGTCATTTCTTATTTGTCATGGAGAAATCCATCTATATGAAGTCTCAATTCTGAACATCTATGCCCCAAATACAAAGGCATCCACATTCATAAAAGAAACATTACTCAAATCGCACATAAAACCTCACATACTTACAGTAGGAGATTTCAACACCCCATTCTCAACACTAGACAGGTCCACCAGACAGAAACTTAACAAAGAATCAAAGGAATAACAGAAGTTATGACCCAATTAGGTTTAACAGACATTTATGGAATATTCCATCCAAACAAAAAGAATATACCTTCTTCTCAACACCACATGGAACCTTTTTAAAATTGACCACATACTTGGAAATATAGTAAACCTCAATAAGTACAAAAAAATTGGAATAACTCCCTGTGTCTAATCAGACAACCATGCTTTAAAGTCAGAATTCAACAACAACACAAATTGCAGAAACCTTACAAACACATGGAAATTGAACAATGCACAATTGCACCATTCCTGGGTCAAGGAAGAACTAAAGAAAGAAATTAAAGACTTCTAGAATTCAATGAGAATGAAGACATAATATTCCCAAACTTATGGGACACTTTGAAAGCAGTGCTAAGAGGAAAGTTCATAGCACTAAGTGCCCACATGAAGAAACTGGAGAATAGTCACACTAGATAATTAACAGCACAACTGAAAGCTCTAAAACAAAAAGAAGCACAGGAACTCTGGAGGGGAAATCAATAAAGTAGAAACTAGGAAAACAATACAAAGAATCAATGGAACAAAGAGTTGATACTTTGAGAAAATCAACAAGATAGATAAACCTTTATCCAAACTAACCAAAAGGTAGAAAGATAACATGCAAATTAACAAAATCAGAAATGAAAAAGGGGGACATAACAATGAACACTGAGGAAATAGAATCTTTAGGTCATACTTTGAAAACCTGTACTCCACAAAATTCGAAAATGGAAATGGACAATTTTCTGGATAGATATCACTTACCAAAATTAAATCAAGAAGAGATAAGCAATTTAAATAGATCTATAACCCCTAATGAAATAGAAGCAGTTATCAAACGTTTCCCAATCAATTAAAGCCCACAACCAGATGGTTTCAGTGCAGAATTCTACCAGAAATTCAAAGAAAAGCTAATACCAATACTCCTCAAAGTGTTCCACACAATAGAAGCAGAAGGTTCATTACCAAACTCTTTTTACAAGGCTACAATTACCTTGGTACCCAAGCCACACAAAGACAAAACTAAGAAAAAGAACTACAGACCAATATCCCTCCTGAACATTGGCGCAAAAATACTCAATAAAATACTGGCAAATCAAATCCAAGAACACATCAGAGAAATCATCCTCCATGATCAAGTAGGCTTCAACACACAAAAATCCATCAATGTAATCCACCATATAAACAAGCTGAAAAAGAAAAACCACATGCTCATCTCCCTAGATGCTGAAAAATCCTTTGACAAACTCCAACATCCTTTCATGACAAAGGTCTTGGGGGAGATCAAGGATAACAGGAACATACCTAAACATAATAAAAGCAATATACAGCCAACATCAAACTAAATGGAAACTCAACGTGATTTCTCTAAAATCAGGAGCAAGACAAGGCTGTCCACTCCCTGCATATATCTTCAATATTGTACTAGAAGTTCTACCTGGAACATTTAGAAAATAAAAGGAGATCAAGGGGATACAAATTAGAAAGGAAGAAGTTAAACTTTCACTATTTGCAGATGATTTAGTAGTTTACATAAGTGACCTGAAAAACTCTCCCAGGGAACTCCTACAACTGATAAACACCCTCAGCAAAGTGACAGAATACAAGATTAACTAAAAAAAAATATCAGTAGCACTATTATATACAGACGACAAAGGGGCTGAGAAAGAAATCAGAGAAACATCACCCTTTACAATAGCCATAAACAATATAATCAATATAAAATATCTTGGGGTAACGCTAACCAAAAAAGTGAAAGACCTATATATAATAAGAACTTTGAGTCAAGAAAGAAATTAACAAGGATAACAGAAAATGGAAAGATCTCCCATGCTCTTGAATAGGTGGTATCAATAATAAAATGATAGTAAAAATGGCAATTTTGCCAAAAGCAAATCTACAGATTCAATGCAATCCCCATCAAAATCCCAGCACAATTCTTCACCAACCTTGAAAGAACAATACTCAACTTTACATGGCATCACCATCCCTGACTTCAAGTTCTTTTATAGAGCTGTAGTCCTGAAAACAGCTTCGTATTGGCGCAAAAATAGACAGGTAGACCAATGGAATAGAATTGAAAGCCCTGGTATTAACCCACACCCCTACAAACACCTGATTTTTGACAAAGAAACTGAAACTATACAATGAAAAAAAAAAGAGAGAAAGAAAGAAAGAAAGAAAGCATCTTCAACAAATGGTGCTGACATAATTGAATGCTGGTGTGTAGAAGACTGCAGGTAGATCCATATCTATCGCCACGCACAAAACTATAGCCCAGTCTATAGAGCAAGTTCCATGACAGCCAGAGATACACAGAGAAACTCTCTCTCAAAAATAAACAAACTAACTAATTAAATAAGTAATTAATTTATAACTCTGTTGTTATGTCAGCCCCTTCTATAAGCATCTTGTCACTTTTGATTACATCAAGAGGCCATTTCAAATCATTGGCTATACCCTCCAGGTTTCTATAAGTGTACTGTATGATGATCCTGACAGAGATCAGCTAACATTTCCAGATCATATCTCTGTATTTATTACTTATATATAGGCACATGAGTAAGATTTATTTTCATTTTGCTTAATTAAACTTCATGAATAAAACGTTGTATTATTAAAGTTCTCATATGTATCTTGTCCTAAGAACATTATACTTAATATTTTAATGCTATGCATATTACTGGTTTTTTTTTTTTTTTTTTTGGTCTGGATATTCACTTTAAATGACCATTTTCTACAGGTGTTTGATGCAAGAGGCGTTGATGTCACTCCCAGACCTCTCTACCATCCAGATCCACTTGTTGGAACAGCAAAGCCAAGTAAACTCTTGACGTCACAAGAAGGATCACTCGGATCAGATTTTATTTCTTCATACAGCCTGTATCAAAATACAATCAACCCTAGTATGTTAGGGCAGTTCACAAGGTGAAGTATACTGGCCCTTGTTCTTTTGATTGCATTTATATTGTTTCATTTATATTACATACATCTAGATACGTATGTTTCCAGTTTTCTAACTTCAAACTATCAATCCTAGTGTTCTAGCTTTTATGTTTTAATTACATCCATATTCAGAACTTGACTGAAGATTTCCCACAAATTCCAAAACATTGTGAAAAGTGTGTATATTTTACTTAATATTGCCCAAGGGATCAAAAGAAAGAACTAACTTGACAGTCAGTTGAAAATTCCAATTAGATGTTTTGGCCCAGTTTCTTTAGGGTTTTATTGCTGTCATTTAAAATACAGTGCAGTCACACACTGTTCTAGAGCCTGCACTGAATTCACATACAAAACATTTGGAAAGCCAGATGAGAAACAATGTATCTTCCAATAAGGTTGACCTCTTGGTAAACAATTGAAAGCATAAATGTAAGATGTTACAGAATAATATTATGATCATTGGTTTAAAATTTACTTTTGAATTCATCTTCCATTTCCTGCTGTAAATATATATACATACACACATATACATAAATATATATATATATATACACACACACACACACATATATACATACATACATACATACATACATATATGCCATGTGAAAGCTTTTCCTGGGGACATGTAGCACACATCTACTCACTCCAGAAAGGGAACCCATGATTGACCAAACTAATGATTTCAATAAAGTCCAGTGTGGTGAGTTTTTATTGGCCTTACTAACCAGGAGAGAGGGTGAAGGGTTGCTTACAGGAATTGGGATGACTCAGAAAAGCATCTGCATCACAGCAAAGCAGACTCCGCGTGGCGACCACAAGCCGCAACCCTGAGCTCTCTGCACAGCCTGTAGGCAGCTGCATGGCCCCAGAGTCTCTTCCCTGGTAGCTCAGCTGCTCAGTCCTCCTCCCCAGCACTTGTTTACTCCTGTTAAGCCAGGGAGGGCCCTTTGAGGCTCTTCCAAGTGACTGTTTCTTCCGGACAGGGCCTTTTGTCACCTCAAGTCTCGCGAGCTTTCCCCCAGCCCTTCTTGTAAGGAAGGTTCCCATTTGTGCAGTGTAGCTATGCCTAACGTTGCCTTTGGAGAGGAGGAAATACTACACAGGGTAGCTGTGTCTTGTTACCTACCTTTCGGGAGAACTTTGGTAAATTGAACTTCTGAGATGGGCTGTGAAGAATGTGTAGAAGAGTGTTCTTGGCTGAGCCCCTAAACAAACTCCTGGGATGGAGGTACTAAAGCAGGCAACAACAAAATGATGAAAATTTACAAAGAAAATGGAGGCTGAGAGGGGGCTATGTCTCAGATATTCATTCAACATATACATTGGGGACATAGTGATGGCCTCTGGGTAGAGATTTGATATGCTATTCTAAAATCAACCTTCAGTTTTTAAAAATTGTGAAAAATCAAGTGCAGAGTTAAAAGTTATTTTGATTTACATTGCTTATATGATTAGTATATTGGATTTTCTGTCTGTTGATGTAATCTAATGTACAGTTTTAGTTTTTCATAAGGACATTGAACAAATGTGTTAATAACTTTCAAAGGTCAGTTCTGGGGAGCAGCACAGTGTCCAAGTCAAGTATGTCCACAACCGAATCAATGACCGAGGACCTAGAAGAACCAGCTTACAAGAGGGAAAGACTGGCTAGTTTTACAGGTAATAAAAACATTTTTTTTTAATCTTACAGTTTAATGTATTTTCAGTAGTTTAATCCCCTACACTGAAACTGTCCTTGTTTGTAATGTTTGTAAAAAGCTAGATTATTTTGTCACAGTTTGTATTCCATTTTAAGATTAATTTCTTAATTATGCCTGAAAGTAGATGTGAAGGAACTGAAGATCTATCTTAGTGGGAGAACATTTGCCTACATGGAAGGCCTTGAGTTTAGTCATTATCAATACCTCTCCTTGTGTGTGAGTGTTTGTGGTGTCTGTGTGTGTGTGTGTGTGTGTGTGTGTGTGTGTGTGTGTGTGTGTGAGACAGAGAGAGAGAGAAAGAGAGAGAGAGAGAGAGAGAGAGAGAGAGAGAGAGAGAGAGAGAGAGAGAGAGAGAGAGAGAGAGAGAGAGAGAGAGAGAGAGAGAGAGAGAGAGAGAGAGAGAGAGAGAGAGAGCGGGGTGGGCTAGAGAGAAACTCCCATTTTTCCTGTACATGTACATACAAGTCAACACTTGGAAATCATTATCATTCTTTTTAAGGGTATATTTTATGTGTGTGGGTGTTTTGCCCGTGTGTACATCTGAAGTATGTGATGTATATGCAGTGCCTGAGGAGGCCAAGGGAGGACATCAGATTCTCTGGAACTAGAACTACAGACCATCATGGGTCTTCATGCACTTGCCAGGAACTGAACCTCAGTTCATCTGCAAATGGTAGTACCCACTGAGCATCCTTCCAGCCTCTTATCCTCCCTCCCCCAGTTGCCAAATAATCAACCATAATCTTTACATAAATAAGGGTCTGTTTGTAAAATAATTGAGTGCTTTACTCAGCTTTGCATATTGTCCTTCAACAAAAGAAACCAGGGCCCTTTAAAGAAATAGTTGATTTCTGAGCCTTGGGCATATATAAGATGGACAAGAAAGTAAAAAGATACTGAAAGACCCAGAAAGCATGGACCCTCATGTTCCCACTCAGGAAAGGTGGCCCCCCAAATCACTCACAGGAAGCAGTCTTGATGCAAAAGCATGAGGTCTTTTATATTTCAAGTGCCCTGGGGTCCACAGCCAAATGCCATGTAGGGGTAGAGGATTGGGGACCCTGGGTACAGAATTGAGACAGCTTTTATAGGGTTGCAACAAAGCCCACACATCGTAAACCAATCATCTCATAGCATCCAGTGCAGACCAATCAATTAAAATTATCCAAGCCCACATTTAGCCCCAGAGGTCTGCATTTGCAAGGGCTCCTGGGTGGGGTGACAAAGCTCATTTTTTGTGTTCACTCACTCACAGGTGCTGTCGTCACAGCAAAGAATGTGACTTTTTGCCTACTCACTGCCAGGGGACAGGGTCTGGGATTTAAACTTCCAGCTTCCTGGGGTCAGTGGAGAGTTAGGATAAATTTTTCCATCCTTACAATACTTGAACAAAACCCTGCCAAAAAGAATGACAGGGACACAGCAGCCATTAGTGTTCCCATTAGCCAAGGGTAGACAAATTTGATAACAAAAAGTATAGCGCCGTGTTATAACTCATGAACAATATCCAGGAGCCCATACTTAGATGTGTGATAAAAGGTAGAGTAGATAGACTCCTATAGAGAAGATTTCTAAATCCTCATGTAAATGTTTGTCCTTCAAGGTGGAGCTTTCCTATCCTCTTAAATGTGGGCTTTGCATCATGACTTTCTCCAGATTATAGTGTATGAAAACAGAAACCAGACTCGGCTAAGTGTGGATAATGTCAGCAAGAAGTCATGTTGATAACTTTGATTTGCCATAAGATTAGACTCTGCCCCTCTGTTTCCTTCCACCTGTGTCTTGCATCAGGCAAGCCTAAATGGAAGCCTGTTCCACATGCATGACCAACACTCCTTAGTCTTCTAACACAGGAAACTGCCACAGTCTAGGAAAACCTAAGGGGAAGGATGATCAAATGTGGTTTTTTTGGATGGTATTTTGGAAAAGATTCTGAGTTTTTATATGCCATTAAAAATGAAACAGACTATAATAAAAGCTGGGCTTCAGATATTGAAGTATCACTATTGGTTCATTAGCTGCTCTAAGTACACCAGAGCAATGTTTACTACTGAGTAAATGTTTACTACTGGAGACTACTGAGTACAGGCTGTACACAAACTCTAATATTCTTACAAATTTCCTACACCTTGAACTGTTCTAAAATGAAAAAAAAAATCACTCAACTGTCTTGAAATTTTTCCCAAGCCTCCTGGGTGTTCTGATGTATACACTTTTCAGAGCCAAAAAGAGGCTGATGCCCAGAAACACTTGGAGTTTTATTTGTATGATGGAGCAGCTTGTTAGGCACAGACTGTCGGTCGCTCAGCATGGAGAAAAATGAGTAATAGGTACTTGGACATGAACTCATAAAGTACCTGTGGTTAGCACTTCTGCATTTGTGAGAGAAAGACGCACCATTTTGTAACTCAATATGATTGATGATTGTAACTGCACTGGACTCATGTAGCTAAACAACAGCTTAATCAAGGCTTCATGGACTGTTCCTTACTGAGGTTTCTTTTCTTTCTTTTCCCCCTTTTCTCTTTCTTTCTTTTTTTCTTTTTCTTTTTCTTTCTTTTTTTTTTTTTTTTTTGAGACAAGATTTCTCTGAGTAACTGCTCTGGCTTGGCTGTTCTGGAACTCACTTTGGCCTTGAAGAGTGCTTGGATTACAGGTGTGCGCCACCACTACCTGGCCTAAGATTTCTTAATGTGACCAGATAATATATCTTTTTCCTTACCCATTTCTGAGTTAGTTGAAAAATACAGGATAAGGGCAGATACACTGGAAACAAAACAAGTTTACATTGTGAGTGAAAATGTTTTTTGAAGCCCCACAGTTGACAGGGTCTCACCTTCTCATTAAATGCTGTAGACTACTACAGAGTCCTTCCTGTCCCTCTGGAGGGGCTTCCTATGTGAACATGATTGATGCACACAGCTGGAGATCTCTTGAAGAACAACACAGGTGGAGAAAGATGAGCTTCCTCCATCTGAAAGCAAAAAGTGCATTGATAGATTTCTAGGTAGAGATGCAAATGTAGTCTCCACCTACTGTAAGACTAGTCTGGAGCCAGTGATCTGTAGATTCCATAGGTACATACTGCTGCTGGAATCTTTTTTCTTTATTATGTATCAAATTCAGGTAACATTGAGGAGATGACAGACCTGCACAAAATTCATTTGCTGTTCTGTGGTTTAATGTGTTCCTCTGCCATTAAGAAGACTCATTTTTGCTGGGTGATGGTGGCACAAACCTTTAATCCCAGCACTCAGGAGTCAGAGAGAGGTGGATCACTGTGAGTTCAAAGCCAGTCCGGTCTGCAGGGCAGGCTCCAAAGCTACATAGAGAAACCCTGTCTTGCAAAACCAAAAAAAAAAAAATTTCTCCAGCTCTAATATATAACTGATGCTGTCACATTAGATTCTGTATGTGCCATATCTCATGTGAGGTTGTTTTTAGAACTACGTCTGTGCTGCAAGGCTACTTTATATATAGCCGAGTCATTACCCGACATCTGATGGTCTAAAAGAGTAGGCAGAGGATCAAGAGCCTGTTCTTTTCTGTTTCAAACTTCCCTGTGTCCCTGTGGATCGTTAAACATCTTACTTCTATCTATTTTCTCCATTGATGCTGTAGGAAATCTGAACTGAATTCACCTCCAAGCTGTCCATGTAGATAATTCATTTGCTTCTTTTTGCTTATCCTATCTTAACCAGATTTACTATTGCAGAACAGTTTTTTTTTTTAAGAGTCATTAAGGCGGGCTAGCAATTAAGCACTTCCTTTTTCCTGACCTTTACTTTATGTCATTGTAACTACTCTGTAGACGGTGCTGTGGGCTATTTTTCATAGAATTGTAGCACAAGTGTTTCCATAGTATCTGGAAAATACATTTATTAGAATTTCATGCATGGATGAGAATGTGTTACTATATTTAACCATTCCAGATTCTTGATTTTTTTTTTTTAATTAGGAGATTGTTTTTCTCAGATCCTGAGCATTAAGAGGGGACCAAGTCTTTGCCTCTGGGAAGTGTTAAACTCTTGCTTTATTGTCCTAAAGCAAGTCAAACTTTACCCATTAGAGTCTTATGCATTCCTGCTTTCTCCTCTTTTGTTAAGAAAAGTACACTGATGCCTGGTATGATTTGTGCCTCTAATGCCAGTACACTGGAGATGGAGACAGAGGGGCTTCGAGTTTGAGTCCAGCCTGGGCTATATAGGGAGGTCATGTCTCAAAATCTCAAACCTATTGAACCCTGACCAATATTGCCATGTCAAGGCTGTTTCTCGCCTATAACCCATCCCAAGCTTCCCCAGCTCTGAAATTCTACCCTTAGTAAAATTCTTCTGGGGTATTGGACCTCTTACTATTGTAAAGATTTTGACTAATCTTTTTTTTTTTAACATATTCCTTATTTGTGTGAAAGTTGAGACCATTTCAGACCATTGAGACCTGTTGAAGAGTCCTCTATCTCTTGTTGAAGAGGTGAACTATTAAAAAAAAAAAAAAAAACCAAAAACAAAAAAACAAAGACAAACAAACAAAATAATCAGTCAGGTTGCTGAGGCCTCAAAGGGTCAGGTGCCTTTCACAATACACCTGCCCCCATATTGTTTCTCAGTGGCACCAACAGCTACCTTAAAAGCCCTAGTAATAGAACCGGATAATTGTAACAGGATTGCCCTTGGGGCTGTGACCAGAGATAGGAGGCTAGGCTGGGACTGATAGCTGTAACAGCAACGCAGACTGTTATGGGCTTCTCCAGTTGCTTTCACAGAGGTTAATAGACTGCTGTTTAAAGACACTTACTGTGTGTGTGTCATTGGGTCTCGGTGACTAGACAGTATGCACACCTCCCGTGTGTGTGTCATCATTGTGTCTTAGCGGTTAGGAGGTGTGCACACTAGCCGCTCCAGGATGATCTTACTGTGGTGTGTATTTTAGATGTTCGAGTTCTGAGGACTACACCTGAAACAACTATAACAAAGGAAGAACTGGAGCAGAACATAAAGATCATTCTCACAGAGACGGAAACACTGAGATTTTTTGACCTGCCAACAGTCATGTTCTCGGTAGAATCCGAAGAAGCTGAGAAAATAATGTATGTGTGATTCAGTTGTCTACATTACTTGTATACAGCTGGGGTGTCAAATCAGAGGTTCTTGTTCTCCCGAAGAGCCCTTGGAGATTTCTAGAAATGCGCCCTTAAATTTACACATGCTCTGTGATCTTATGTGGACATGTTTACATCACATGACAATTTTCTGTAGGAAAAGGCCTTCTCTTTAGCATAGCCTGTGTAACTATGTGAACTTCTGAAGAAGAAAGGACAGTGGTCAACAGGTCCAAAGTTCTAGTCAGCAGGACCAAATCAAGTCCTAGTGTCCTGTCACCCTAGTTAATGTATGCTGCAAAATAGATAAAAAAGAGGGTTTTTGGCTCACCACAAAGAATAAATGTTTGAGGTAAAAGATATGTTCCTTCATGTGACTTAATAAAATAGTGATACATGCACATATCCAAAGCACAAGGGGGTAAGTTAGAGTCCCAAGTACCCTTGTAAGAAACCTGTTCGTGGTTGGTGTTGGAGGGGTGGAGACAGGAGGACTGCAGGAATTTGCTGGCTGCTGGCCCAACTCCAGGGTCAGTGAGACATTATCTCAAGGGATTAAAAGAGTGACCAGATACCTGACATTCTCCATGTACAGTCATATGTGCATATACCACACATACATTTAAATAACTGACACATATACAGCAATAATAAATACTTTAAAAAACGATTCCCTCAGATTGAATTTGATAAAAAAAATATACCAAACCAATAAAAAGACAAGTCATTATTAAAGGATAAACAACAGATCCAAACTCTGAGAATGCTGGAGCTATGGGCTGATTGAATACAAAATACAAAATAGTTGTGAAATGTTTCAGCAATTAAGACGGTTAAACATTTACATTAAGAAGCTCCAAATGATGCAGTTGGATAAGAACTTTATGTAACTGCCAGAAAGTAAGCATGGGTCTGAAAATGAATTGTAAAAAGAAAATGAATTATAAAAATAATAGTCTAGCATGTCAGTGTTTCACACATGTGCAGTACAAATCCCAGAGGACTGTTCAGAGTGGAGTAGGCTTTCCTGAGTTACTAACAGACTCTTGCATAGAAGTAAAAACGAAACATCAGAAATGACACAGTGCATTGTGCTGACACTCCTTCTCAAAAAGCCAAAGATAAAGAGAAGTTTTTTCAAGGTTTATTTTTGAGTGTGTGTGTGCGTGCGTGCGTGCGTGCATGCGTGTGAGAGAGAGAGAGAGAGAGAGAGAGAGAGAGAGAGAGAGAGAGAGAGAGAGAGAGAGAGAGAGAGAGAGAGACCTCACACTCTGCTATGCATGTATAGGTGCTAAGAGAAGGCGTCATGTTTCCTAGAGCTAGAGTTACATGTGGTTTGGAGCTTCACAATACGGATGTTGCATAAGTAATATTTGGAATGAATTTGTAGCTTTGGGTGTCCATATTAAATCTTGATAAACACTGAAAGCAGTACAGACATTGGGAAGCACAGCATGAAACAGCCCTTTGTGGTAATGTAATGAAATATTTTCCCAAGGAGTTTTTAATGCTCACTTCACATTTTGTTACATTTTGTGTTAATAAAAGCACTAGATAACATTGTAATGTAGAATGGTGATGATACTATGTCCATAACAATTTTTAATTAGTTATTTTTGGTTTTTTTACAGACTGAAAAATAAGAATTATGAAATCCTTTGTAGAAATAGGTTAGGCAATGACCTCTATGTGGAAAGGATGATGCAAACATTTAATGGGGCACCAAAGCATAAGGAGGTTCAGTGTGAAAAAATCATAATGGAAGATAAAGGTAATTTGTTTTATTCCTGTTGGCAAAATGTTGTTATATATTATATGTTCCTGGACTCTGTCAGTCAACACATATACATATATAAATAAAAAATAGAAATTGATTTGCCCAGGTCTTAGTACTAGTTACTGTAATTTATGATGTTCAGAATTTGACAAGGTAACGGAAAATAATGATACACAGTATTTGAGTAACATAATTGTTCAGACTGATTCTTATTCGCCCTATATCGGAACTTTGCACTATTTAATTATTTATAAAAACTAAAAAAGTGATTTTATGATGTAGTTTACCACCACCACATATATTTGTATATTCCACACAATCTTTACATTTTTCCTATAGTAACTGGCTTAATGATCACCATAACACTATAAAGTGGGTCCGATTATTAGTCTCCATTTCATAGATGAGGAAACAGCCATAGAGGAGTAACCCAGGTTGTTTTATTCCTAGAACCTGTGCTCTTAAACTCTATGTTTACTACCTCTGCATGTTTACAGATTAACATTTCTGAAGACACTGCATAAGCAAAAGCCAGTGGTGTGTAGGCAGATGAAAAGCTAGGAGAAAAGAACATACACAATCTGATCGCAGTTATTACTCAACATAGCCAGGAGCAAATTTCTTTCTAAAAATTTAAAATTCAAACCTCTAGTAAAAGAAGTGTTTTGTTTTTAATTTTGTTTTTCTTTTTGTAAAACAGTATTCATCTGTCTTATAGGTGGGAATATTTATTGTTCACCCCTGTTACTTCCTTTTATGTGAAAGAAAAGAATAAATGCTCCAATCTCCTTTTAGTTTTCCCCCCATTCCCACCTCAGAGCAGAGGTGTGGCTTGCCTGGATGTACATTTGGGAGTACAATTGAGGATGTATCTGGATATCCTACTGTTTTTCCTTTCCTGGTAGCAGAAAGTACAAATTCTTTCCAGTATGGAACCCTGGTTCTGATCCACAGCACTGCGTAAGAGCCGTGTAATTCATTCCTGTAATGTCTCAGTTCTCCTGAGGGGAAAGTGGGAGGCCCAAAAGTTCAAGGTCATCCTCGGTGTGTAGCAAGATCAAGGCCAACCTGAGATACCTTAGGACGTGTCTTAGAGAAAATAAAGAGTGTGACAATGGAAATGAGAGTGTGCACTGTAGTTTGCAAGAGAGAGAGAGAGAGAGAGAGAGAGAGAGAGAGAGAGAGAGAGAGAGAGAGAGAGAGAGAGAGAGAGAGAAGCTGAAATGGAGACCTATGAAACAGTAAGCACACACGTGGGTGTAATGAGACTATGAGAAAGGGGACAGAGAGTAGTTGAACAGGTGATAAGCCAAGTCTCCTAAGCTTGCCAAGGGTCTGATTCGAGAAGAATAACTCCACAGTGACATTTAAAGTTCAGAAGCAAAAGAAGCACTGTCAAATATCAATACCAACTCCTTTAGAAATGGAGAAATTAAGATACTTCTGAGTATTCAAAAGCTGAAGGAATTTATTGATGGTGGAATTGTTTTAAATGAATGAGTCCTTTAGGCAAACAGGAGGACAGTAGATAGTAACCTGAAGCCACGTGGGGGTGGGGAATCAGTAAAAAGAACAGGTAGGCAAGTGACAAAGCAGTTCCTTTTGTTTCCAATTTCCTGTTTTTGCAGTAAAGTTTAAAAGAGATGCAGAGGGGCGGGAGAGGTGGCTCAGTGGACAAGAGCACTGGATGCTCTCCCAAAGGATTTAGGTTCCGTTTCCAGCACCCACACAGTGGCTCACAACCATCTGTAACTCCAGTTCCAGGGGACCCAATGCCCTCTTTAGGCCTCTCCACAGAGGCCTAAAGTACATATGCAATACACATAGATAACTACACAGACAAAACGCTCATGAGATAAATACAAATATTAAGAAACAAAATTAAAGAGATTGATAAAGCAATATTTAGCTTGTTAATAGACTTACAATATGTAGAGAATATCATTTTACAAACAAGATAGAGGGACAGAATTGTATAAAAAGAAAAGTTTTAATATGCTGTTGACAAAAAATTAACAATAGGTTTAAAATAACGCGTGTATGCCTATGTATGTGAGTTCAGGTTCCCATGGGAGTCAGAGGCATTGGATCTCCTCGAGTAGGAGTGACAGTTGTGGGCACTAATGTGGGTCCTGGGGACTTAACTTGGGTCCTCTGTGGGAACAGCACATGTTCTTTCTTTGTTTGTTTGTTTGTTTCTCTGTGTAGCTTTGGAGCCTGTCCTGGAACTTGCCCTGTACACCATGCTGGCCTCGAACTAACAGAGATCCACCTACCTCTGCTGGAAGTAAAGGTGTGCACCACCCCACCACTGCCTGGCCCATCTCAATTTTTAAAGGAAAAGTTTGTTATTATTAAACACTATCCTTAAAAACAAAACAAAACTTCTACATCATTAACTAAAAGTTTGGTAGGGTCAGCAGTAGGAATGTAGTACCCAGGGATAGTATATTGCTACAAAAGCAGTAAATTGGTAGAAAAGGGGGCTTCTAAATTATTATTTGAAGATAAATGAAGTTTTCAGTTTGTGTTTGGTCCCCATTGCTATATTTGATGATTTGAATAAATGTAATTAAGGTGTTTGACAATGTCATTGTCCCAAAAGGTACTCTGTTTGTACCTACATAGTTGTGTAGGGAACTTTACTGAGTAGAGAGGGACTGGCATGCTTCCCACAAGCAGACCTGCAAAATACAAGATGTTTTGTGTTAGCCACTAGCTAAAACACTGTCTCAGTGTTGTTCAAGTCTGAATCCCATGACAGCCTTGCGGTGACAAGCTGATGAGGTGATTCTTCTCTGGCCTGGGTAGGAAGGATGGAGAAACAGAGGTCAGATGAGAGTGAGGGTAAACTGGGCTGTCCTTAAAACATGAAGGCAGATCTAGATGCTAATATTGAGATGGCTCAGGATCTCCCCAGGTATCCCCATAAACTATTTCTTTGTTATTTTCCTGTCAATGCTGTTAAAACTTCTTTGTTTTGTTTTGTTTTGTTTTTCAAGACAGGGTTTCTCTGTGTATCTTTGAACTCACAGACATCTGCCTAAAGTGTTCTTAATAGAAAATAATTTTAGATTTTTCTATGACCAGTTATGTACAAAGCTGTAATATTAGAATTCACTTTGAAATCCTTTTGCCTTTTCTGTCTGTTTAGGCATAACAGCCACTTCCTGGGACTTGTATGATTCTTTCAACACTCCCGAAGCTCTGATGCCAGCAAAACAATCTTTGGCTGGAAGTAAAGGAAATTTACTTGCTAAAGACCAGGAACCAAAACTACAAGGAAAGTACCATGGGCAAAAGTGAGGCTATGTCCATCCATTCCAGGGTTTGCATGATGTCTTCACATAACACTGTACATTCTTCTGCAGCAGTTAGTGTCCCTAACCACAGGACATGTAAACTACAACTTTTCTCGGGGATTCTGGTTGTACTTTCACTGTTTCCTGCATTCCAAGCATGAAATTAAGTTTTCTTGTTTTGTTTTTGTTTTGTTTTTCTTGGATGCTCGACAGGAGTGTGTTGTTGTTGTTTGAGTCCAGGCATGGAACTTGCTATGTATATCATGCTGGCCTCCAATTCACAGAGATCCTCCTACCTGACTATGAATGCTGGAATTAAATGCATTTATCACCATGCCAGGCCTTGTTTTTGAGTTTTTCCCTAGTGCATTTTTGCTTTCTCTGTCTTTCTGAACTTCTTTTCACATATATGTATGTGTGTACGCGCGCGTGTGTGTGTGTGTGTGTGTGTGTGTGTGTGTGTGTGTGTGTGTGTGTGTGTGTACTACTCCAATGTGAATGGAGGTCAGAGGACAAACCTGGGTGTGGGTCCTCACCTTCTAACCTGTTTGAATCAGTCTTGCTATTGTTTGCTACTGGGTATTCCGGGCTAGCTGCCTTTAAATTCGAATATAGAACATTACATCTGCCATTATTTGATTTCTGATTTTGTTTCATTTTTATTTATTTGTTTTTTACTACCTTTTTGATAGTTACTACTTCTTTAGTTACCGTTTAATTTACATGTGTGTTTGTGTTCTTCAGTTTATCTTTGTATTCCTGCTCAGTTAGTTACTTGTCTGCATATTGCATTACATACACATAACTTACAAAGGCCACTGATGTCACCATGTTACCAGTTCAACTTCTATGTTTGGTGGTTGGTTTTATTTTTTTGAGGCAAGATTGTGTTATGTATCCTGGTCTGCCTGAAACCTGGGAGATGCTAGGCTGGCCTGGAACTTGCTATTATTTCTTTGCCCTCGCCTCCTGAACCCTGGGATTATAGGCATGGCACTCCTTTTGTTTATAATGTTTGCCTTGTATATTTCTTCTAGCTATCAAGGAAGACATTCACATTTAGAACTGCATTAGACGATAGAATTAATTCTTCAGTCATAACTATCTCAGAAAAACTAAAGTGTATTTGTCATACACATTTTAATTTCATTGGTGTGTGTAGGCGCAATGTTTGTTTAATTGTGCATATACATCCTCCAGTGCACATGTAGGGTCAAAGGACAACTGAAGTTGTTGTTCTTCAGGTGCGATCCACTTTATTTTTTGAGACAGTTTCCTTCTGGTCTTGGACTCAACAGTTTTGCTGGACTGTCTTGGCAGTAAGCTGCAGGAACCCATCTCTCCTGAGTTAGGAGTGAGATCCATTATAGCCAGTGGCTGCTGCTTCTGCTGCTGCTTCCTAACCCTAGCTGGGCTGGAACTCACTATATAGCCTAGGCTGGTCTCAGAGACCCACCTGCCTCTATGTCCCAAGTATAGGGATTCAAGGCATGCACCACCAGGCCCTACCTAACCCCAGGTCTTCCACACTGAACTCAAGTCTTCCTGCATGCATGGTAGGCACTTTACTAACTGAACCTTCATCTCCTAATTTTTACCGGATGTTTTCCCTACAGAATTCCGGGTGAATAGTTCTTTTTATGCAGCATTCAGAGAACATAAGCAAATTCTTCTGGAATCTCTTGTTTCTAATGAAAAAGAGTGTTAATACTCAACTTTCTTCCTATGAATATCTTTCCCCTTTTACTGTTCCCAATATTTCTTTTTATTGGGCATTTAATTTTTGCCTTCTGTTTTCAGTAGTATAAACATGGCAAGTCTTTGGTAGATATCTTTACATTTCCTCTTCAAGGCTCATTCAGCTTCTTCCTTCACTCTGTGTTTGCTCTTTGCTCAGTTCTAAGTATTTTCCAGCTGTTGGCTTCAGGAGACAATTTCTCCCCTTCTGAGATGATAACCAACTGAATATTATAATCTTACAGGGCCCCAAGGTTCTATTCATTATGTTTTTTTTTCAGAGTAGTTTTACTTTATATTTTTGATTTATGTTTATTCTCCTTTGTTTAAAAATTATTTTTATTTTAGACCATGTGTATATATGGCAGTGGGGGCTGTCCACATGAATACCGGGCAGGAGGAGGCCAGAAGAGGACATCAGATTCCCCTAAGTTAGAGTCACAGGCAGTTAGTTATGAGTTGCTAGATGTGGGAGCTAGGAATTGTATCGGTCTTCTATAAAAGCAGTATGCACTCTTAACCACTGAGCCATCTATCCACTTGCTTTTAAGATTAGTTTTTTTTTTTTCTTTTGCTGTATTAAATGAGCTGGATGTGGTGGCACACTCCTTTAATCCTGGCACTCAGGAGCTGAGGCAGTCAGATCTCTTGAGTTCAAGCCCAGGCTGATCTACATAATGAGTTTGAGGACAGCTGGGATTACATGGAAAGACCCTGTCTCAAAAACAAAACAACACCAAAAAATCCCCCCTACACACCAAAATAGGTTGCTCATTGTTATTGCTTTGATTCACTGTTACATTTTCCTTTTTCCTTTCTATTCTGTTATTTAACCCATTACTTGAATATTTCAATTCTGAGTATGTTTTTCAATTCTGTAACTCCTTTTTGTTTTCCTGTTTTTCATTTAAATGCTCTATTCCTTTGACGATTCTCTTTGTTTGTTCCAAGGATGTTTACAAATGGTATTTTTATGATGACCTATGTAAATTCTTTGTTAGATAATTCTATTGTCTCTCCCATCTTGGTGTACGTGTCTACTAATTGTCACCTTTTCAATTCAGTTTGAGGTTTTCTTGCCTCTTGGTACAGGGAGTGCCTTTCAATTGAAATCTAGATGTAAAGCTTCCATTATACTGGGCGTTGATAGCGCTTTAGCCAGGGAGTGGGGGTCTGTGTCTCATGACTTCGGCTGGGGGGGGGGCGGTAGAAGTCCTGATTTTAGATAGGAGCTCACTGTGTAACCCATGTGTCCTCCGCTCAAATTGTCTTCCTCAGCCTCCTGAGAGCTGAGATGACCTGCGTGCACCAGACTCAGTAGAAGACCAGGGTGGTTTTTCTGTTTACCTGACTTCCTGTGGCACTGAGGGGTGTGACTGCTGAACTGGGCTGAGCACTCCAGCTTCCTTCATCCTCCTGTGGCTAGAACAGATAGGATAGCTTCCTTACCTACTCAACCACATAGAGCATCACCGACATCACAGAATAGGCACAGTTTTTATTATTCCTAGAGAGTCATAAAATATCTGATTCCCAACTCTTGTCAGCTTCAGTGAGAAGAGAAAATCAGTTAATGCCCCAAGTCTGAGAAATCCCGGGCTACCCAGCTGTTCATGTGTGGCATTCTCATGTGTGGTAGGGGTGAATGTTCCGGTCCTCTACTGTAGCTTCTCTTGCCACACATGATGGCAAGGCCACGTGGTGAGGATGGAAGGCAGGCCATCACTTGGCCTTTGTGCTCCCTCCAGTTGTGCGGTACCTGCTACAGTTGATGGGCTGCCCTGTGCACAGTGGGGGGGGGGGCAGGCTTCCCGTGGGCGTTTCTCTTTGTGTTCCATGTGTTATTCAAGTTGCTGTCTTTGTTTGTGGTATGTCTTGAATGTATGGATTACCGCTGTGGCTGTGGCTGTGCCTTTCCTTGGGTTTCAAGGAGCCTAATCTTACTTCTCTTCTTCTTTCAAGAGCTCTTTCAGTTTGTCTTCTGTATACTTTTCTCTCCTCCCCCCCTTTTTAAAAGTTGGATTTAACAAAAAAAAAATAAAGAGAAGTATATGCCGTCTTCACAGAGGTTTTCACACTAGCAATTTACTAGGTGGTGTGGTAAGGATTACCATGGTGTTTGTATTAGAGCTCTGTAAAAAAACAGAACTGATGATTTATTAGTTAATTTTCTGCTGCTGTGATAAAACACCTTGACCAACATATACATATAAAGGAAAGCATTTAATTGAGTTTATGGTTTCAGAGAGTTAGAGTTCATGATGGCAGAGCAAAGTCATTGTGGTAGGAACAGCTGAGAGTTCACATCTTGATCTACAAGCAGGAAGCAGAGAGAGCACACTGATATCATGATTCCTTTGAAACCTCAAAGCCCACCCCTACTGACACACTTCCTCCAACAAGGCATAATTCTTCCCAAACAGTTCTACCAACTGGAGACCAAGTGTTCAAACATATGAACTCAGGGGGTCTGTCCTCACTCTAATAATCACACTGTAAATGTGAAGATAGAGATAACGTTTATGAGATTGTCTTACAGAGTGTGGTCCATCAATTGCTGACTCATACTGGAAAGGCTGTGACTGCATTAGTCGTTCAGTCTATGAGGATCAACAGTCCTCATCTGGTGCTGGACACATAGAGGATTCCTGCTGATCTTTAGTTTAAACATTAGGGTCACAATGAAGTTGGTGCTAATATCATGAAGGAATGTCATAGCAGCAGGGTAGATGAGCATGTCAACAAGAATTAGGGCAAGCAGACAACAAACAAACAAACAACAACAACAAAAAACCCAAAGTTTTCTTCTTTTATGTCCTTCTATATGGGGTTCCACCAGAAGGTGCCACTCACATTTAGGATGGGTCTCCCTGTTTCAGGTAATCTGACTGAGAAACTCACAGGAATGCCTAATAGTTTATGTTTTAGTTAACTCCAGATTCAGCCAATTTAACAACCAAGACTGGTCACCACAGTGCCCCAAACTGATACACATTCCCCCAAATCTGTAAATATACTACCTTACAATGGAGGGAAGAGGTTTTATGTTTTGTTTTGTTTTCAGACATGATTATAGATTTATCTTCAAATTGGAAGGTTATCTTTCATAATCTGGTTGCCCAATCTAAACACATAGCACTAAAAGGGTCAGAACCTTTGTCAGTTGTCAATTGAGAGCAGGTGAAATGACAGAAGAAGGTCTGAGAGGCACAATGTTGCTGTCCTTGAAGATTGACCAAATCTTTTGGGTAATTCTTAAAAAGGTAGAGAAGTCAAGAAAACAATTTCTGTAGTGCCTCTAAAAAAGAATCTGGTCTCATCAACTTGTTTTTAGTTCAATGACACTGTATTCTCTAACAAGAAGAATTTAAGATAATCAGATTGTTTATTCAACCCATGTGATTTTTATAGCAGCCACAAAACTAATAGAGCATTAGTACAGTATTCACACACACACACACACACACACACACACACACACACACACATAATCAAATCAGACTTTTGTCTGAAGATGGATAATCACTTTATTTCAATGTGAACAGTAAAGTACAGAGAATTACTGCTATGATTTGAATGTGCCCCATCCCCAAGTTCATCCGCTGGAAATTTAACCCAGAAATTTATCTACAAGTGAGCTTTGGGGACAATATTGGAGTTAGATGGCATCGTGGGAATTGGGTCCCTACTTCAGATTACTACTTTTATAAGAAAACTCATCTGAGCTCTCATGTGTCATATTTCTGGCCACGTGATGCTTTCCATCATGCAGTGGTTGACCAGAAGGCCCTCACCAACTGTAGCTTCTTGGCTTTGACCTTTCAAACCTTTGGAACTGTAAGAAATATATTTCTTGTCTTCATAAATTACCTAATACATAGTGATTTATTTTTTGATGTGTTCATGGGTATGAATGTGAATTGCATGTTCATGAGTATACATGTATATGTGCATGCATGTCTGTAAACGTTAGAGGACAGCCTCTGGTGTCATTCCTCCTCAGACACCTTGTCTTTTAAGACAGTTTCTCAAGAGGCCCTGGGGACTTAACCACTGGAAAAACTGTCCAGCCAGTGAGTCCCAGGAATCCACCTGTGTCTCTCCAGTGCCAGGATTCCAGTTGCCACACCCAGTTTTTTACATGGGTCCTGGGGACTAAACTCAGGTCTGCATGCTTGCACAATAAGAACTTTATCAACTGAGCCATCTCTCCATTTCCCTAAGCTGTAGTTTTCTGATAAACTACCAGATAATGGACTAACACGTATTACCTCAAGATTAATACTGCCTTTTCTCTGAAAAACAATTAGTTTTTGATTTTGATGGTTAAGATTCCACAATTAGTTATATGTTTGCATTGTACTTTCTTTGTATATGAATGTTTCAATAAATGACAATTGAAGGTGTGGGAAATGGGAAGAAGACAGAAATTATAATTTAAAAAATCTTTAAAATTCATGAACCACCTACTACTACTTGGCTCTTTTGTAAGTGAGTTGTGTTTATATTTACAGATAGTGAAAGTAGTTCCTTAATGGATATAGAAAATGTAATTCTTGCTAAAGTTCACGAAGATGAAGAAGACCATTCAGAGGCAATATTAAAATCTGAGAAGCTTTATCAAGACTTGTTTTTCATGGAAAGGGTTTTAATGGAAAATGTATTTCAGCCAAAGCTTGCAGCCTATCGTCAACTCCCTGTTTTAAAAGGTATTTTTAAAAAGTAATTATGCTTAGACAAATAGTTAAAAAATAATTGTACTATTACAAATTTTAAATGTAATTTCTACACTAGTTACCACTTATTAAAGAATATGTTTATGTAATTTTAACCACTTACTAACTACCTATCAAACATATGAGTAGCACTAGTGTCCAGACTAGGGAACCCACAGAAGGATTGTCCCTCAAATTTAAAATTTCAAAAGCATTTTTGTCCTTATTTTCTCCTTGTTCCTGCATCGAATTAGGTACTTGTTTTTTTTTTAGTGTTTTTCATGTTTAGTCTCCCTTTGCACTGCCTTTAACTCACAGGTTCTGACTGTTTTAGCATTACTCCCTAATATTAGTGACAAGGACATTCCTCCCATTCTCAGTACTACAGGTTTCCTATTATATGTTCACAGATTATTTTATTTTAGCAATTTACAAATTTATTTTTAGTTTCCTACTTTCCAGGACTGGAACTCAGGTTCTTGTGCAAGTGCTGCTGCTGAGCTACATATACCCCTGGCTATACTTCTTTCCCCCTCAATACTTTTTTGTTTGTTTGTTTGTTTGTTTTTTGTTATGTCTTGTTTTTTTGGTTGAGTTTTGGTTTTTTAGAAATTAATTCAGCCTTTTAACTCATGGATAAAATGAACTTTCTAAAGGTAATATTGTGAGTCATTTTATTCCAAGTTTAATTCTTTCCACTAACTTACCCTACCTTGGAGATTAATCCTAAACCCCTTATGGCCACTGAATGCTCTGACTATTCAGAGCTTTTCCATTGTTTAGGGTCAGCTACATGTCTTAGAGTGTGTTGTTCCAGACATCTATCTGGAGTAGATCTGCCCAGAGACTGTCATTGTATTATTTGGAAGTTTTTTGAATTCTGAGACCAATGAAATCTGTCCTTTTCTTTCCCTGTACTGTCTTTTCCTGTTGTAGTCCCAATTTTCATGAACTCTTCTTGGATCCTCAAATAAAAGTTAGCCTCCTATGTGAGTACATCAACAATTAGATTACAAAATTATATGTGTGGCAAATGGTTATAAGCTTTTTGCCTGGAGAATAATGTTTTAAAACCGTGATCCTCTTTCATGTAAGGTTGTTATTTTACAATTTGTATCATGTACACTGTTCCATTCTATATCTAAAGAGTTGTATAGTCGCAATTTCAATTACTTTAAATATTGACATTTACAAAGCTAAACTGTTAGTATAATACTTGTTTACTAATTAAAATAACAGAACAAATACTTTAATGGGTACAATTTATAGAGATGGCATGTTTATATTTAAACTGGGTTTTTAACATGTTTAGAACATTAAGGAAGTTACATAACGACTACCCTGACCACCACAGAGAATATACCCATGAACCATGAAGATTATCTTGTGCTGGTTGCATGCAAGCATCACCCACCCCCTAGCAGCAGTTGACTTTATCTGTGACCACAAGTTAACTTTCCCGGTTGCAGTACATCATTCAAGTGCATTCCTGTGATAAGTACTGTTGTTTGAGACAGTGAGATGACTAATCTGGTAAAGGCACTTGCCACCAAACCTGAGTTTGATTCCTCAGAACACACAGGGTAGAGAAAACTGACTCTTGTGCATCACCTGGCTCCCATACACAGGCATACACACACATGTGCACATGCGTGCGCCACACACACACACACACACACACACACACACACACACACACACACACACACACAGATAGGTGTAATAATAAAAAAATGAAAACAAACAAGTTTAGATTCTCTCACTCACCATTCCTGATGTTGAGATCCGGCTAGATTGGTGTGTGCATAAATGGTTGATTTCTTTTTCAGTGAAGTGCTTCAGCACATGAAAATACTACAATTTATTTACTCAACAGTTGATGGATCTACATTGTGTTCCATTTGAGGTTTCTGACTGAGTCTTTTGGCAGATATATTTCAGTTTCTCTTGTGAAGGTGCCTAGCACTGGGTAGCATCTACCCAATTTGGGTGGATGTGGGTTTAGCTTCATTTTAGGGACTGTGAGTCATACTGTCTTACATTTCCATAACCAGTATGTAAGAGTCCTGGTTTCTACAAATGCTTCTTGTTGATACTGGCAATACATTTAAAAGATGTATTATCATATATTATAAACAACAGGTTTCATTACATTTTATACATGTATGTTATGTATTTGTGTCATATTTACCTCCACTACCCTCTCATGTCCCACACCCATTGATCACTTTCCTCTTTCCAAATAGCAGTTGCCTGTTACAAGGAAGAAAGAATCATGAGGTCCCACTCCTTCATGAGGATCTATAAGATATTAATAGTCTCTAGGGAGGTAGAGATGTTATTTTCATTAATATAGGCACTAGTAAACATACTACTGTATACAATACCTTGCCTATGTAAGTAACTTTAATTAAACCCATTGGTATTCACACATACACACACACAAATTGGGGAGTGGGGGATAACAGTGCTTTTAATGTTGTCCTAATGATTTGAATGCTGCATGCTTGTGGTTAATTTTGGCATTTGTGTACTTTTCATTTAGTGTTCCACTAGGTCTTTTGCATATACTAAAGTTTTGTAGTCTTATTAAAGATGTGGTGTGTGTGTGTGTGTGTGTGTGTGTGTGTGTGTGTGTGTGTGTGTGTGTACATGCTGTGACATGGCAGGGGGCTGTGACAAGGCACACATGTGAAGGTCAGAGGATAGCTTTGTGGGGTCAGTTCTCTCATTGGTCTTGGGAATCAAACTTAGGTTTTTTGGCTTAGTGGCAATTGCCTTAACCTTTGAGCCATCTTGCTGCCCCCGATGATGTAATGTGTTAAATACTTGTTAGGTACAAAAGAACAGTTTTAAAGAGGAATGTTATGTTGGACTCGAGTAAAAGGAAGATAGTATGCAGTTGTAACCACTGAATATCAACAATGTCAAAAGAATAAAGGAAATACATAGGAAAGTAATTGGAAAGAGGTGAAGGAAAGGCCTTTTAATAATCATAAAGCCCAGAATGTTCACTATATCATTGAAGGAGCAGAACAAAGTTGAAGAACTGAGACTTTACAATTTACTATTAAGCTACAATAGTTAAGATAATGCAGTGTTGGTGGGAAGATAAACAAATAGGTAAATTAACAATCTAGAGCTCTTAGAAGCAGACCTCTCTAGTCAAATGAGCTTGGATAAGACAATACAACAGGGGGAAAAAAAGACAGTATTTTCAACATGCAGAGTTAGAACATCCACATACAAAAGAGAAATCTAGCCATAAAACTTAGAAAAATAGCTGAAATACATTATAGACTCCAATATTAAATGCAAAAACTCTTAGAAAATATCATAGGCAGAACAATAACCTTGGGTGTTAAATGTTGTTTAAAGTAAAACTACCCAAACACAATGAATCAAAAAATAATTGATGAACCAGACTTTCTTAACATGTGCTCTCTGCAATCTGAAATTCCTCTCCAGTGCTGGGATTAGAGGCGTATGACACCATCACCTGGTCTCTATGGCTTGTGGCTAGCTTTACATTCTGATCCCCAGGCAAGCTTTATTAAATCATAAAAACTATATATCACCACATAAAAAAGAAGGCTACAACTAACATAAGAAAAACAATATACAATAAGTATAATAATTATATACAATATATACAGGTAATAAGTAATCAACAATATCTAGTCCAGTTGCATTTGACAAATTCGGAGAAAATACTCCATTATCTAGTCTATGTTGGTGAGTTCAAAGTCTTATACCTAATTTATTCTCTATTGTAATTTGCATTATCAAATTATCTTTTAATGTCTCTCCACTTTTTTACTTTACATCTCTTTAGTGAGATTTTTGTTTTGTTTTTTGAGTCTGGTCAACAAGGAAAATTATAAAGATAACTATCTAGTCTTCAACCCCCTCAGAGACCAGAGAAGGAAATAATATTAACTGAGTAAAGAGGAAGTATGAACAAATGACTTCCAAAAAAAAATGTGGAAATGACAGAAACAGCTGGCTGGCCACTTTGCTTTTCTGATCATCAGCTTGAACCCCAATATAAGTCTCTGGGTTCTTTTTTTTTTTTTAGTTTTTATTATTCCTCTTACAATGAGGCTTTGTTTGCATTTTCAAGGCTGCAGCATTTTATTGCATTACTCTGGCCCACCCTCCTAGTGACCAGAAACTCTGCTATCAGAAGGCTTCAGTAGTTCTGGGTTACCATTCTGGCGCCCTGTCACTTTGACTGTGTATTCCAGTAGGTCTAGTGGTGTTGTGTCAGCGACAGAGAACCTAGTCAGATTCTTTGGTGTGGAGAGCAGTACCTCTGTTTGATTTAACTGCAGAGCATGAGCCTGGAGAGCCCGAGGAAGCTTTGGAAGAAGAAAGTCAGGAGGAAACTGAAGAAGAGGTCAAGAAGGATGATGAAGAAGAAACAGAACTGGAACTAGAGATAACCACAGGGCAGTCGACAATACCAGCCAACCTGGAACGGCTCTGGTCCTTCACCTGTGACTTAACCAAAGGCCTCAATGTGAGCAGCCTTGCCTGGAATAAATCAAATCCAGTAAGTCACCAAACACCCTAACAATTCCATTCTAGCATTAGAAAAAAAAAAAACCAGTTCTTTT
Source organism: Cricetiscus sungorus (assembly GCA_030556225.1). Classification (NCBI taxonomy): domain Eukaryota; kingdom Metazoa; phylum Chordata; class Mammalia; order Rodentia; family Cricetidae; genus Cricetiscus; species Cricetiscus sungorus. Next base: position 102,892,052 of record JANBXA010000734.1, on the reverse strand, counting down.
GCCAAATTTCATTTATTATTTTGTGTGTATGGTTTGTGTGTATGGTGTGTGTGTGTGTATGTGTGTGTGTGTGTGTGTGTGTGTGTGTGTGTGTGTGTGTGTGTGTGTGCTTGTGTGTGTACAGGCTAGCTGGCCAGTGAATTTCCAGATGATTCTCCACCTCTGGAATTACAAATGTGATCCATCACTTATTTGTTTTTAAAGGGAAATATTTATAGAGTAACAAAACTGACTGATGGGTTTTCTCTTGGGTTTTATGAAATGTTTCTGAAAATATTCCCCAACTATCAACTCCAAATATCATTTCAGGAATGACTGTCTCTGTAGTTGGTTGTTTTCTTACTCTTTTGGCTCGTTGCTCTCCTGTTCTTTGGGAGGCCCTCCACCCCTAATAAATCACACATGGAGCCTTATTCTTTACAAATGCCCAACTGCAGCTTGGCTTGTTTCTAGCCAGCTTTCCTTATTTTAACTTATCCCATCTACCTTTTGCCTCTGGGCTTTTTCCTTCTGTATATCTGACTTCCCCTCTTATTCCGTGGCTGGATGGGTAGTTGGGTGGCTGGCCACTTCTTTTCTCTCTTCTTGATTTTCTCTTGTTTTCCAATTCCTCTTTTTATCCCTCTATTTATTCTCTCTGCCTGCCAGCCCCAGCTATCCTTTCTCCTGCCTTGCTATTGGCTGTTCAGCTCTTTTTAGACCAATTGAGTGTGTTAGACAGGCAAAGTAACACAGCTTCACAGAGTTAAACAGATGCAACATAAAAGAATGCGATACATCTTTGCATCATCAAACCAGTGTTCCACAGCATAAAAAATGTAACACATCTGAAAATAATATTCCACAACATGTATCTTTGGAATAGATACTTAGTGTAGTTTGAACTCAAAGCATTGTACATACTAATCAAGCACTTTACCACTGAGCTGCAGTCCAGCCCTAGCCCTCTGTTTTACCAGTATTTTGAATAGTTCATTAGTAGGTATCTTTATGCATTTGCTACTATTTCCTGCCATCCTTACAAGGGTCTTTTTCTGGTTTTCAGGACCTTTTGGCTGTTGGCTATGGAAATTTTGGATTTAAAGAGCAAAAAAGAGGAATGGCTTGCTGTTGGTCTATAAAGAACCCCATGGTAACCCAAACAGGAATAAGAATATTTTTGTCTCATTAAATGTTGACAGGGTTTTTGTTCAATGTATAGTTGAATATAGTAATTCAGCAAAGTCCAAACTATTTTGTCAGTCAAGACTTTCCACTTATGTGTGTTCACATGCCAAAGTGCCTATGTGTGCAGGTACACATGTACTTGTGTGTGCATGTGTGTATGTGTGACATATGTAAATGTGTGTGTGTGTGTGAGTGTGAGAGTGAGTGTATGTGTGTGTGAGTGTGTCTGTGTGTGTGTGTGTGGTGTGTGTGTGTGTGTGTGTGTGTGTGTGTGTGGTGTGTGTGTGTGTAGGTCAGAGCACACAGCCCTGAGATTGTTGACCCAGTGCCATTCACCTTCTGTTTTTGAGTCAGGGTCTCTCACTGGCTTGGATCCCCTTGTCTCTGCCTACAAATGCCAGTATTAAAAACGCACGCCACTGGAAGCCAGTGTTTCCCCATGGCTTCTGGGGATTGAATTCAGGTCTTCTTACTTGAAAAGGCAAGACCTTTAGCAATGGAACCATCTCCCTCATCCTCACTGTTTTCTTTAGTTTAAATTCATAATAGTTAAAGCTTCTTGTTTTACATGGGGTGAAGAGAAATCATTCATGACTTCACACAATGCATCCCAAGCATCTTTTATTCACTGGGTCATCACAGCTAAGTATAAAGGAGCTTGTAACTGAAGACCTTTGGGGAAAAAAAAACCCACATGTAATCAAGGGGATCAGTAATAGGAATAGAACACTATTCAACCAGTGGAAAAAGAGTTAGTAATCTGAGAAATAATCATATATTTTTAATTTAAAAAGAGAAGCTATTTATTAAAAAAACATTTAAACAAATATTTGAGCAAAACATCTAGAGGAAAAGACTCAGGCTAAGATAAGACACCCAGGTACGGTGTGGCCTTCTCACAGGAGAGCAGCCATTACATGTCTTAGCATCAGTCATAAATACCATTTAATAATCATATTTTTTCAGAAAAATATATTAAATCTAAGAATCAAGCCAATAGGTGATCCTATCAATAAATCTAGATATCTAGCTAGCTACCCATAGTTCTAGCCTAATAACAGTATGAAATGTATAAGGAGAAAGGATAAGGATGACAATGAGTTTTTAACTAAATAGCCCTGCTCCATCCATCTACTGCTGTGTAGCTTTACATTTAATTTAACTCAGAAGTGAAATGAGGAGCCGAAAACACGAATGGTTAAAGAGCATATGCAGTGAGTAGCCACAGTCTGCCAGGCCATGTGGTTAACACACAGAAGAGTGGGCTAGTTGAACTGCGGGAGGGTTGGCAGAACCCATCATTGGTAACTTATCTCCTTTACCACAGCTTATACTGAAGTCCGTGACGTATTTATAAAGCCATTGAGGACTAAAGCTTTATCGTAAGTCAAGGAAGTGACTATTTGAAGATTTGTTTTCATGTTTGCTAGAAGCTATGGCCAGGAGTAACTGAAGGCAGGCAGACTAACTTTTCAGGTTCCCCACCCCACCCTACCCCACCCACAGCACAAGACAGCCTCAGCTGCCATCATAGGCTGCCTTACTGTGATCTGTAAAAACGCTTAAAATGTAGTAGAACATTTCCCCCCACAGTGGCCAGAGCGTATTTATCAGAGTGCATATGGAGTTACCTCTGTGGACTTTTCAATCGGCACACCTAACCTGCTAGCAGTTGGCTACCACAATGGCACGGTTGCCATTTACAACGTACAGAGCAGCAATAACACTCCAGTTCTGGACAGTAGGTGAGAACCCACCGAGTAGAAAAACAAACAAGCAACACATGCTTGTTTGTTTGTTTTTCCAGGAACATTTATAAGAGTGAATGTTTTTACTTCATGTGAATATACTGTTCTTACTGAGAATATAGTGCCATTGTTTTCCGAAATGTTGAATGCATCTTCCTGATGTCTCCAGCTGGAGGATTTCATACTTCTTACCTCCTTCATACTCTTCTCTGCCTACCTTACTAACAAACTTGCCTTAGTGGCTTATGGATATTCTTAAACTATTGCTTTGATAGCATTTCTTAAGAAACTTCATTGCCTTCTTTTGTGTACCCCATTCACCTTAATCTTAATGCTTACCATGCTACAAAGACTGTTTGTTGGTGAGTAGACAGTCTGGCAGATCTTGCTGAGGTCCTGTATAATCTCAGTGAGACAGCGAAGAGGAGGCTTTCTTCTGAATTCTTATTATGCCATAAAATATTTAGCTTGTACCAGCAGTGCATGTTTGAGAAGGAATGAGTTAATGAATAAGTTATAAGGAGAATACAGGCAGGGAAAAAGAAAAGATAGTTAAATGAGTTAGGTGGTTGTTTGTTTGTTTGTTTGTTTGTTTGACCAGATTTCAGAGTGGCTAGGATGTGGTGGTATATTTGTAGCAGTGTTAGGATAAGCTTAGTGAAGACTGGGTATAATCGTTAAAGCAGAGGTTCTTAATTAATACTGAAGTTATATGCGTAGGTTTGCCAGTGTGGGCCCTGATGTTTGTTGCTAGGAAAAGGGCCCATATTTGTTTTACCCAAATATTCAAAGCTAACCTTTACTGTAAGTTCAAAACTATTTATGGTATTGGAAAGTTTATATAAAATAATGAATGGAATGAGAAATAGGAATAAAGGACTCTGTTCATCAGATAGAAAAAGTCAGTAATCTGAGAGAGAATTTTATTTTTTTTAAAAAAAGTTAAATCTCAGAAGCAAGCCAGTGGGTAATCCTAAAAGTATAGGGAGAAGAAGGAAATGTAGCAGGGGTTGTTTATTTGAATAATAGTCCAAAGACTAATGGATCTGAACAATAAGAAAGAAACTATAAAAATAAAGTGACTTATTAAACATGTGTAAAGAGTGGGTATATAAAGCAAAATATATAGATTCTAAGAAGAAAATGTTTTCTTTTGTGCTCCTTTTTTGTTTAAGGTAATAGGATTATGGGTCAGTAAAAAAGAAATAAGAAACACCATAATAAATATTTAAGTGATTAGATGTATGGCTCTTGAGCACACAAATAAATAAGGAAATAACTAAATAAATAATTTTTTTTAAGGCGCCAGTGAGATGGCTCAATTAAAGGCACATTCCACTGAGCCTGAGGGCCTGAGATGGATTTTGTCCCTGGGACTCGCATCATGAAAGAGACAATGGACTCCAGCACTGTTGTCTGACGCTCTATACATGTGCCCTGGGATACATGCAACACCCCCATCCCAGGCACACAGAATAAATACAAACAAACAAACAAACAAACAAAAAACCATATCGATTTGAACAATAAAAGCACCATAATATGAGTAGGAAAAGGATTCTTTAGCAAGGTATTCTTAAGGTCTTCCAAATTTTTAAAAGTCATTTTCATTGGCATTTTCCTCTGTTTTAGTGAGTCACCTCATAAACATCTGGGCCCTGTTTGGCAAGTGCAGTGGATAGAGCAAGACAGAGGAACTACAGGGGACGACAAAAGAGAAATCTTGGTGTCTATATCAGCTGACGGAAGGATCTCCAAGTGGGTTATCCGCAAAGGGCTGGATTGTCATGGTAAATACCAGAGGAAACGCCCATTCTCTCAGGTGTTGAACTAAAGATGCTGGGTGAGAAACACGTCTGGGTGGATGCTGGCAGAATTCGGCTTGGTCTATAGGTGAAAAGTCTGAAGTTGGTCCTTGCTTTCTGAGAATCCAGATTTGTCTTGCCCCAATATTAATCTAATCATATGCATACAATTAATTTGCAAAAGAGACAAATGTGATGCTAAGTGTACTTTTTCATGCAAAGTATGCATATATTTATATACATATGTATGTAGACACACACATACATCTGTACACATTTCTCTTACCTTAAAGATCTGATGCGACTGAGGCGAACTACAACTGCCAGCCACAAAAAGGGAGGGGAAAAGGAAAAAAAAGGCGAGGCTTTGATATCCCGACAGGCTCCTGGAATGTGCTTTGCTTTTCACCCCAAGGTAAATTTGTTTCAATGCATTATTTGCCATTACCTGTTATAGTTTCCAAAAATTGAGTGCAGTTTGTGCACACACGCACGCACGCACGCACACACGCACGTGAGCACACACACACACGCACACACACGCGCACACACACGCACGCACACATGCACACGAGCACACACACACACACACACACACACACACACACACACACACCAATGTAGATATGGCTGCTGGTATGAGGCAGAGGGGTAGAGAAGACCTGTAGCAGAGTTGATTTTCTTTACAACTACATGCCTATAATGCACGCCTCTCCTCGCCCTCATAGCCACTCTGCTGCTCTATTGTACTTAGGTGAATCACCTCTAGAATATACTGCTCTATATTTTAATGTGAGAGGTAGCCCTCAGGATTGGTATTATGAAGACCGCTTGAGTTTAGATTTTCCAAGACCCTGATGACATGGGAGCAGTTAATGAGGGTTGGCTCTTCTAGAGGAACTTGGGAATCAGAAGACTCAAACACTATGGCAGACTTGTAAGGAAACAAGTTCCATATGCTCACTGTCTTTTTAGTGACTCTACCACCTGCCTCATTTGAATGAAATCTTGTCGGACAGAGAGATGGCTCAGGAGGTGAAAGCACTTATCCCACTCCTGACCCTGAGCCCCTGTAAAAAGACAGTGGCATGAATCTGTAAAGCTAATACTCCTACAGTAAAATGGGAAGTAGAGACAGTACAATTCACCATTGTACTGGAACAATGTGGAACCAAAAGTTGTCCTCTAACATCCATGCATGATTTTGATGTAATTTACATTAGTAACATTTTTCTGTTTCCTGTGTAATTGGTTCCCACTTTGATCTTAGTAGCGTCCCTTCTTCCATTTCTATTGGTTTTAAATTTCTCTTGCCCCTTATTGACTTTTAAAAATGTAAACCGTGGCAATTGACTTGTGAGTGCCCTTCTTTACCACATTTTTAAATAAACATTTTCAAGGATCATAAAATAAGCTTTGACATTTTCTGACATATATATTTCCCTAATATCCATCCCTACTGTTCCCCCAGCACTTTTCTCCTTTCATTGGTCTGCTTCCTTCCCAAATCATCACACTTCTATTTTCCTGTCGTGCACATGTACACATTTTTATAGTAGGGGAGGAGGGATGGAGACAGAGTCTTGGGTAGCTCAGGATGGTCTTCATCAACTCCTTATAGGTTTTATAGTTTCCTTTGGAATATGTTTTCAATTACCTGACCATCCTCTGGATTTCATTGGAATCTGCTGGAGGGTCTCCCTTTTCATCTTCAACTTTATTTATGTCTCTGTCTTTTGGTTAATTTTATATGGGATTTGTCATTGTTTTTCAAGGAACCAACCCCTTGAGTGGCATTGTTCCCTCAACTTCTTCCTAAGTGTCTTTGTTACTGATGTGTAGGAAGGCTACTGAGTTTTCTGTTAACTTTCTAGACTGCCACTTCCTGAAGGTGTATATAAGAGCTAAGTGTTTTACAGATGATACATATAGAATTGTATCATCTGGAAATAAGGATACTTTGACTTCTTCATTTCCAATTTGTATCACTTTTATTTCTGTTTCTTGTCCTATTGCCAGAGCTAAGGAAGTGTGGGCACCCTCGCCTTGTTCCTGATTTGGGTGGAAGTGCTTTCTGTTTTTCCACATTTAGTATTATATTGAATGTAGGTCTTCATATATGCCCTTGGTTATGATGACACATGCACTTTCTATTCCCATTCTCCTTAGGGCTTTCATCATAAAGGGATGCTGGATTTTGTTTGAAGCCCTTTCTTTATATATGGAAATGATAATGTAATTTCTGTTCTGAAGTTTATTTTTGTGATATATTCCATTCGTTGAATGGCCATTGTTGAACCATGTCTGCATCTCTGAAATGCAGCCAACTTAATCATAATAAATGATCTTTTTTTGATATGTTTAGTTCAATTTTCAAATATCCTACTAAGGATTTTGTATCTATGTTCATCAGGAAAACTGGTCTGTAATTTCCTTTTTCTGTATCTGCTTTTGGTATCAAGGTAAACTGGCATTGTAAAAAGAGTTTGAACTCATTATTTCATTTCCTATTTTACCAAATAATGTGTGATGTGTTGGCAATGCTCCCTTAAAAGTGTGTTAGAATTCAGCCGTGAATCCATCTGAATATGATCTTTTTATAGCTGGAGTTTTTCCCCCTACTACTTCAGTTTTGTTATTTGTTATAAATTGGTCTAAATTGTTCATCTCATCTCAGTTGGTTATATGGATCTAGACAGTTATGCCAATTTATTGAAGTGTAAGCTTTTGAGGTACGCCATGTTGGTTCTCTGAATTTCACTGGTACTTGTTGTCATGCCTCCATTTTCAAATCTGGTTTCATTAATTTGCATCTCCCTATTCTTCTTATTGTGTTACTTTTCTCGTTGTGATGAAAATACCTGAAAAAGGGCAATGGAAAGGATGAGAGGATTCTGTCCATCAGTGCAATGTGGAGTCCAGACACAGGGAGGGAATGAAAACTAGTGTTAACATTCTCGTCTTTCTTTAGTCCGGGACCTCACAGGTTTTTTTTTTTTTTTTTTTTTTTTTTTTTTGGTTTCCCTCTTAAGTTAATGAAATTTACACTGCTCTTCAGAACAAGCCTAGAGCTTTGTTCCCTAGGTAATTCTAGATCATGTCAAGTTGACCATATTAACTGTCACTTTTCTTCCCTGATCAACTTCATACCCCAACAGATCACTTATAAACCTTCTACGTCTTGTCCAGCCATCTCATAACACAAAATGCATTCAGTCCAACTCTAAAAATTACCCTTAGTCTTTAACAGCCTTATTCAAAACTATCAATATACTCTGAGATGTGGACCATCTCTTCACCATCAGCCCCCATGACATAAACAAATAAACAAAAAACAAACAAAAGCCATGTTAGACTCTTCAAATACACCGCACAGAGAACACATGCACTTTCCAAACTGGATATTTAAGGACATAAAAACGAAACATTAGACCAAAATCCAGCAAGGTAAATGTCAAACTCTGCAAGTCCATGTCCAGTACCTGGGTCCCATGATGCAATCTTTTGTACTCCAAAGAGCTTGGATAGTGCCTCGCCCCCAACTCCCCACTAGTATCAGCCACATTCAGCAACCACAGTCTTTCTGTGGCCCAGCTTCACTCCATGTCTGCAGCTTTCCCTTGGTGAATAACTCATGATCAGCATCTCCAACATCCTGGGATCTGATACAACTTAGCCTTAATCTGACAGCTTCATGGATTTCTGAATCTCTTTCTCTCTATATTCAGAGTATATTTTTTCCCCTTATCCTGCCTTTCTTCTTCACTGGGTCACAAAGGAGTCACAGCTTCTATCTCACTATTATATCCAACAAGGAAAGTAACACACACACACACACACACACACACACACACACACACACACTCTTAATTTATAGGTAGTCATTTATTCCTTCTAAGTAATTTTGGTTTGAGGCTATTAGATAGGAATGCAACTGCTGGTTGTCTTTGGCTTCTACTTTAGCTTGTACTATTGGTTTGTACCCTTCATTTTCACTATGTGTCTTTGCTAGGGAGGTGTATTTCTGGATCTTATCATTAGAAAGTTAAGACCATTTACATGTAGTGCTATTATTGAGAAGGGTTACTAATTCCTGTGTTTTCTTCACTTTTTTTCTTATTGATTTAATGACTGTTTGCCACCCCCTCATTCATATAAAGGGGTTTGATGTTTAACAGCTGTACAAAACCAGGCAGTGGTTACACGCACCTTAAATCCAGCACTCAGGAGTCAGAAGCAGGTGCCACCCTGGTCTACAAAGTGTGTTCCAGGACAGCCAAGACGACACAGAAAAACCCTGTCTTGAAAAGAAAAGAAAGAAAACTAAAACAATCCAACAGACAAAAAAACAGAACTGCACATGATTTCTTCTTTCCATTGCATGTTTATTTCTGTGGTGAACTTTTTCTCTCCTGTACTCTCATGATTGAGATGGTTTTTCTTCTTCTTCTTCTTCTTCTTCCTCTTTGTTGAGGATTCTTTCACACATCTTCAGCATTGCAGGTTTAGTTAGGGTCATGAGTTGCTTTAGTTTGTGCTCATTTTAGAAAGCCTTTATTTTTCCATCCACTTTAAAAGATAACTTTGATGGCTTATTGTTAAAGTTTTCTCATCACCATGACCCAATACCTCACATAAGCAACTTAAGTGAAGACAGACTTAGTTCTGCTCACAGTTTCATAGTAGGGAAGGCATGACATCATCCAGGCTAGCAGAAGTTCTTTCTATCACGGCTGTGGGGCATGCTCACATCTCGGTGGATCATGACCTTTGGCCTGACATGGGTGCGTAATTATATCTCAAAGCCCAACTTCCATGACTTACTCCTTCCATCAAGGCTTATTATCATAAAGCTCCCACAGCCCCCCTCCCCCAAACCAGCACCACCAGCTAGGGAACCAAATGTTCCACCATAAGAACTCTAGGAGGTCATTTCGTATTCAGTCCACAACAGCTGCTTATTGTAGTCTTGTTCCACAGTTACCCATTTCAGGCCTTGAAATACATCAACATGTTTTTCTTGGCCTTTACAGTTTCTGCTGAAAAGTGTGACATTACTATAATTTGTTGTCATTTACATACATTTGGCATTTTTCTTTTGCAGCCTTTAAAGTCCTGTGAAAAGATTGCTTACTGGTCATGTCTATTTAGGGTTTTAAATAACCTTTGTACTTGGATGCCCATTTTCCATCTTGGGGAAATGTCTTTGGAGAGATTTGTGTGTGTGTGTGTGTGTGTGTGTGTGTGTGTGTGTGTGCGCGCGCGCGTGCGCGCGCCTTTCGTGTTTTTTATTTGTTCTTTGTTTATTTGTTTTACCATCTTCTGCCCCATGGACTCACAAGTTTGCTTTCTTTGTGGCAATATACTATTTATGGTTTATTAAAGCTTGCCCAAGGGTACAGAAATCAAAGCTAGTCACAAGCCACAGAACTAGACAATGGTGATACCCACCTTTAATCCCAGCAGCCATATTAGCTAGCCATAGAGCCAGGCAGTGGTGGGCACACACCTTTAGTCCCAGGAATCAAGAGACAAGCTGAAGGATCTCTGTTAGTTCAAGACCACAATGAGCTACATGAAATTAATCCAAACCTAAAAAGAAACAGCTCACACAAAGGTGATCTCAGCACTTGGGATCATATGCCTTTAATCCCAGCACTAGGAAGGTGTAAAAAGAAAAAAACAAAGGGCCTCATGTGGAGATTTATTCTCCAGACACGCTGAGGCTGAGGAGAGGATAGCCCTTTCAGCCTGAGGTAGAGCTAAGAGCTAGTGGCTTGGGCTGTTTTGCCTCTCTGATCTTCAGCTTGAAGCTTGAACCCCAATATCTGTCTCTGGGTTTTGAAATTTTCATGTTGCATATATTACTACTGAAGTTCACCGGAGTTGTAGTCATACTGTTTATTTACTTTTTTTCATGTTGTTTATTTTTGATTGATGTCTGAATGTGGAATTTCCTCTTCCTTGTGGGTTTTCATCCTTAACAGCTGTAGCTGACTTTCTCATCCATGTTGCTGACCTCTGTCAGCAGCAGCTCCTGAATTGACTTTCATAAGTTCTCCATCTGCTTTTTTGTACCCATATTGGCATCATTATCATTTTTGCAAGTAGATTTGAATTCTTGGTCCAGCATCTTAGCTATGTTAGTGCCTTTGTATTTGATTTGAGGTTTTTATTATTTTCTGGTTGAATCTCATCTTTTTGTTTCTTATATATCTGTTTTTCAATTTATGAATCTGTTGGAATGGATGTTTCTTCTGGTTTATTCAGGAATCTTTTTGATAATAATGGGGTTCTTTTCAGACTGAGTCCACAGCACCACTCAGAATGGAACAGATAAGCCACATAATACCACACTAACTCAAATACATTAATACAATTTGCATCTCTTTAAATACACTTAAAATCTCTTTATGATCATCTATTCTAAAGTTAAAGTGAATTACTGGATCGTCAAATGCCATGGGATAGGAAGTGAGGAAAATATTATTTATGATTTTTAGAATTAGAGTAAAATTTAAAATGCTAAATTAATAAGGAAAGTAATAGAGCAGGAAATGGGGAAAGGAAGCAAGGTTAAGTAAAGGGAGGAAAGAAGAGCAGGGATGAAGCAGAGTAAAAACCAAGAGAGTGATATAGGAAAATAGCTCTGTGAACTCAGAGTATGGGGATTTTGTAAAAGCACAGAAATGTTAACTTATAAGGTGAGCTTATAAGGTTGACAGTACAGAAAAGCTACCTGAGTCCTGTACCACAGAGGTTGGTTACAACAGAAATCTTACATACTGTCATTCAAATGGCTGTAAAATTTGCATGGTTTTAAGCCTCATGGATGATTGGGATATTTATGCTTACTGACCATCTATGTTTCCTCCATTATTTCTCTTATCATTTTATTTGAAGATCTTTTTCATATCAACTCACATAAACTCTTTATACATTCTAGAACCTGTTGCATATGTTACAAATACCTTGTCCTGTTATGTGGCTTTTCTTTTCACTTCATAATGACTATTTTACAAACACATGTTCTCTCATCTCATAAATTAACATTTTTGTGCTGTTACAAAAATCTCCCTACTTTGAGGTGGTCATTGTAAGAATCATAAGACAAGGACAAAAATTTCATCTGAGATAGTATTTCTTTTGGTTGTCGAATGTGTTTGCTATATGTTAAATTGGCTGATGTTGTATTTAATGCCTGATATGCCTTGTGTTATAGGACACCAATATCTATCTGGCTGGTACAGAAGAAGGCCTTATTCACAAGTGTTCCTGTTCTTACAACGAGCAATACCTAGAGACCTATAGAGGACACAAGGTCAGCTTAATTCTAGGAGACTTGAAAACTATCTCATGGTATTTTTGAAAGGCATATACAATGTGTTTAACAGATGCAGTTTGTACAACAGTGAAATAGTAGCCCCTTGAATAAGTGTGTTACTGATCCCAGAGAAGCATTATCTCTTGCTCGTATTGATTCTTTGTCTCTTTAAGATCATCTCTTCCAAGTTCCTTTGTTATTTTGTAACATTATCTGATATCCTTTCAGGAGGCAGTAATATATGTTAATAGTTACTGGCAATTTTCTCAAGTACATTTTTATATAGAATAATTAAAGGAAGATTAAATTTACAGTCTTTCTGTCAACTAAAGCAGTAATGCTCAGTGATGTGTGTAGTAAAAATTACTAGTAATTTTAGTAACTTTTAACCCATTGGCCAAGTTTAAAATATAAGGTGCTAAATATTCTTTACCTATGCATGACAACTTTGCGTTCCCAGGGTCCAGTGTATAAAGTCACGTGGAACCCATTTTGTCTTGATGTCTTCTTGAGCTGCTCTGCAGATTGGGGTGTCATGGTCTGGCATCAGGAGACGCTCAAGCCGGTTTTGAGTTTTTACCCAACTACTTTCGTTGTTTATGATGTCGCCTGGTCTCCAAAATCTGCCTATATTTTTGCTGCTGCAAATGAGAGCAGAGTAGAGATTTGGGACCTTCAGATCAGCACGTATGTATCAGATGGTAATGTTTTGAGTGATGTCTCCAGCAGAAAGAGTTCAAAATAGTCTCCAGCAGAAAGAGTTCAAAATAGCACTCTTACAGCTTTGTCATCAGGTAGGGAGTGCTGTGGCTCCAACAGTGCCAGCCACAACTCAAGTACTACATTATAGGATGGATTTACTTTTGAATAAATGACATATATAATAGAGTGACTATTTAAATAATCCATCCCTTGGTTTTAACTTTCCTAGTAAAACTATAGTTTCCAGGGCAACATTTCTCTGGAAACAGAAGAATGAAGCTGCCTTTCCTTCTTTAAGACCTCAGGTGGTTGTTTTCATGACCAAGACTAAGGCCATGGTCTCAGTTGAAGGCAGACTTACACTTGAGCAGTTCATGTAAATTCAAATATTCTTCTATGAGGAGATTATTATGGTGGCCTGTGGTAGGACCTTGCCTGCTATACAAAAGGAGGGGCATTTCACAGGCAGAATTGTATTGCACTTCAAGGTCTTTTCTCATTCAGGTCTTCAATTTGATGAAGCATACTCACGTTGTGGAAGGGAGGGACCTTTGTTTAAATTGTAATAGTGATGTTGGTCAGAGCTGAGAGTGCATACACATACAGAGAGAGACAGAGACACACAGAGACAAACAGACAGAGAGAACAAAAACTTTTAGTGATGGCAGATGGGTGTTTGACTGAAGAACTGTATTTGGTCTATAATATTACCAAGTTGACACAAAAAATTAACGAGCACAAAACCCTAAGTTTATGTGTTCACATTTAAGTTAGGAATTAAATTTTCCTGGGAACAATTGGCTTGTTGGAGAAATGAAGCTTTTGATGATGAGAGAAAGTTATTCTGAATTTGGAAACACTTAGGAGATTTTTGTTTGTTACATCAATTTTTTAAAAAATCAAACCTTTTCTTCAGTTTGTATATTTTAAAAGAATCATGTCAATGTGACATCTAAATTTACAGGTAAACTATTATTTCATTACAGTTTGGACCCTCTGATTGTGAATGTTGCTAACCCTGGAATCAAGTTCACAACCATTCTCTTTGCCAAACAGACAGATTGCCTTCTAGTAGGAGACAGCGATGGGCAGGTTGCAGTCTATGAACTAAGAAATATGCCTACTGCTTCAGACAGTGCTCGGGTAAGACTCGGATGCAAAATTTTTAGGACCTTTAGTAAATCTGTTGGAGCGTGACTTTGTAGCATGTCATGGATGTACATTTAGTAAGTGGAGGGCTTGAGGTGTGTGGCAATGTGGGATTCTAAGAGTCGCTATTTGTACTCTACATGGTGTTCACCAAGCCTGTTTTCAGTCAGCCTAAGTTCCTTAGATATAGAAGATAGTGAGAATACAATGGCACCATATAAGGGCCTTAGACATTGTGGGGAGGACCTCGACGTCAGGGCTGGGACAGTAGGTGTAGTTGAAGTAAATGTCTTCAGAGATTGTCCACTGTTCTTGAAGTGAGAATCAGTCTCTGGTGCTGCACCCTATGCAGCTATTCAAATGTGAGTGTTATGTTGCCCAACTTTGACAAAAAGCTCAGTATCATCAATGTACACTTTTTCCGATAGATTTTTTTCAAACTGAAAAACTTTCTTTGTTTTTATTGTTATTGCAAATAATAATCTGGTAAATATCCTAATATGAAAAATGTTAAAACAGTAAAAACCGCATAAATAATAATCTATAAGACACTGAGTTCAATAGAAGAGTGGACACAGGTTAATAACAGCCATTCACAAAAATGTGGTGATTTAATATACCTTAAAAAGTTTCTAAACTAAAATTCAGTATGTTCTCGCAATTGAATCTACAGGTTTGTTTAGAATATGTACGGTCCTACTAAGTAGCAGATAACATCTGCCAAGCCGAGTCCTTTAATATCACGGTCTGGCTAGAAACTGGTGTACTGTTCTGGAAACAATTTGACAGTGGGAAGCTAGCAGTGAGAACTCTTCAGGGGAGGGTGGATCGCCTTGGACTAGTAATTCCATTCTTGGAACATTTTACTTAACATCTTTCTGCCTAAACCCCTCTAGGCTTGTTCCTTCACCTACCTGGGATCTTTGCTAAAATGACTTTCTCAGTTAAGATTTCCTTGATTGTCTCATTTAAAACCATAATCTCTGTTCTCGCCACACTCCCTATTCAACCCTCGCCATCACTAGTTTTCCTTGATAGCCTTCTAATATTCTATTACCTTTTAATATTCTATACTCTTATTTATTTATCTAAAAAGTTATTTGTATATGCCCCCAAACTAGAATGTAAACTCCATGAAAACAAGGATTTTGCCCATTTTGGGATAGACTATATTTCCATCACTCAGTTCAGCAACAGGAGTATACAGCAAATGTTTGCTGAATAAATACGCTTTGAAAAACTCCAAGAAATCAAAATATATTTTAAATATCATTTCTTAAAGGAAGAGATCATGAGTGAATTTTAGGTTTTCAGTTCAGTCATTTGTTTTCTTTCCTAGTATATGTAAAGAACTCTAACAATCAGAAAAAGTAAGCCCAATGTTTTTTTTTTAATGAATAAATATATAAAATACTAATTCACAGAAGAGGAATCTACACTATCAAAACATCTTCATCCTCACTAGCATTTATGAAATACACAGCTAAAATTGTGTAAAATACTAGCTAACACTGATTGAAAAGTTATAATCTTACCAACATCAAATGTTAGCAAGGGTTGTGAGAATATACATGTACGTATGTATTCATGTTAGCCTCTTTGGAGAGCATTTCAATAAAACAGAAGGCTAACATACCACAGGAGTCCTGATAACTAGTCAATAGATTCTCATTAGTGTTAACTAGCCAGCAAGTGAAGTTATTTTTCTTTCTTAGGTGTTCTTGAAGCAACCTTTATGTGTAGAAGGGTGGCTTAGTCTAACCCTCAGTTAGCAGAGGTTCAAGTGCTATATAACATGGAAATCCCAATAGACTGTACACTTTCACTGTGTTTTTCAGTATGTGAGCATCAGTCTAGATTGCCCAGTTACACATTTACACAACAAATGGCAGAAGACCTCATATGAAAAAGTCTTTTATATATAATAGTGAATATTAAAATACTTAATACTTAAAGAATTGTTCATGCAGAAAATGTTAGAATTATGTTTGACTTTGTACATGATACTTTTTTATCAGTATAAAAAGAGTAACATTATAAGTACATTTAGATCCTACTTATTTGGCTGAGATGTGTATAAAATAGAGTTGGGTAGGAGCGATGAGGCAGCTTCTCACGGAAAAGACACCACCTTGGTGCCTCACTTAGCAGACTCTGGTTCATTTATTTATCATGGCACTTTTAGTATCTGGTCAGGCTCCAACACTTAGACATTTATTTGCTGTCTCCATAGGTTCTGTGTATCCACCAGGGTTTTATTGCAGTGGTGTGAAATATACACTGGTGAGGGCTGAAGACCTGTCTCAGGGGTTAAGAGTGCACACTGCTCCTACAGAGGATCCATGGCAGCCAACTCAGAACTGCCTATAACTCCAGCCCCAGGGTATAGAATACATCTGCCCTCTTTGGCATCCAAGGGCACAGCCATGCACACATGCATTTACACAGAGAGACACAGGAATAAAAAAATGAAAAGAAACCTTTAAAGACACATGAATAAGAAAACAATGAATCTGTTTATACCAATCATGGGTCTATATTGATAAATCAGAACCAACTCCAGATGATTGCTTATAGAGGACTGTACAATTGAAGTATATCACCTTACCACCTTCATACTTTAAATAATATGCATATTACTATGATAATATGAGAGTTTTTGAATATGTGTAGAAAAGAAAATTTTAGGAAGGGTGGGTGTAATATGCCAAAATTCAAGTGAAAGCTAGATGTGACACAGGGGGCAGTGGTGGTGCATGCCCTTAGTTCTGGCACTTCGAGACAGAGGCAGGTTGATCTACAGGCCAGCCTGGTCTACAAAGTGAATTCCAGGACAGCTAAGGTTACACAAAGAAACCCTGCCTCAAAAAAACAAACAACAACAAAAAAGCTAGATGTGGTGGCTCTTGCCTGTAATCTCAATGCTGAGGAGAGCAGGTAGAATTGCAAGTCAGATGGACTACATGGTGAGCTTCAGTCTAGTCTGTTCTGCAGAGCTGAGACCCTGTTTCAGCAAATAAAAACACACACACACACACACACACACACACACACACACACACACACACACACGAAACAAACAAAAGAGCCCTATTTTCAGCGAATAGAATTATAGTTAGAAGTATAAAATTCAGACACAACATGCTTCATTTTTATGTTTGGATCTTGATTTGTTTGAACCATCTTTTCATTTGAACAGTATGTTCTACAAACAGAAATCTGAGTTGACAGAGTTTGATTGGCTTTAAATAAGTTTGGTGATTGCATGGCTGGTGAGCAATTCTTTCCTTTAATAAATATGTCCTATACATTAGTGAGTGATTATTTTTGTGATTGTCATCAACGTCTTTGAAAGGTTTAGTGCTGTTTCTGTGGGTATAACCTACCCCAACTCCTCCATAGTTTTTGGAAAACAGTTATGGCCCCAGTAATAATATGAAGCACTTACTTCTTATCAAGATATTATGTCAAGTGACATCATGACCTATACTTTTTCCATTAATTTCAACCAAGAGTGTGTCAGAGGTCTAGAGGGCTTTTGGTGTCATCTGTAGGAAAGATGTGTACCAGATTTCTAAGGCTGCTTCTGGGCATGACTGATAAGGAAAGAATAAGATAGGAAGGTATACAAAGAGAACTTCAGAGCTGCCAAGGTAGCTCATCACATAAAAGATGCTTGCTGTGCAAGCCTAGCGACCTGAGTACAATTCCCTGAATCGATGTAAAGATAGATGGGGAGGGGAGACTGACTCCGAAAAGTTGTACTCTCATTTCATTCAGCACAGTCAACATGTGCACCTACACATACTTTTACTTTTATAGGAAAGTTCTTGTATATTAAAAAAATATACAAGGTAAAGTGACCTTTGTTGATTAGGTGTGTGTGTGTGTGTGTGTGTGTGTGTGTGTGTGTGTGTGTGTGATGTATGTGTCTGCATGCATGCCTGTGTTTGTGCAGACACTAATAGAGGATATTAGTTGTCTTGCTCTGCTCCTGCCTTATTCACCTGAGACCGACCAACTCACACGGGAGCTGGGGCTAGATTGGCAGTCAGCAGCTCCTACTCATCCTCCTGTCTCCACTCACGCACAGTGCTGGAGTTGCAGGCACTGACAGGACTATGCCCAGCCTTTTTATGTAGGTTCCGGAGATTGAACCCAGGTCCCCATGCGAGCACAGCAAGTGCCCCTCCCCCCTGAGCCATCTCTGCAGTCCATGTTTGGTGATTTGGATGGATATGCACTTTGTAATCAAACAATACTACCACGCAGCCCTTGTTCCCGGTGAGATGAGAGAAGTGTCCAATGGATTGGTATGAGTTTTGGGGCCACATGTTCTTCCTCTCATTGCAATTATAACTCTGTAGCATAGCTAACTGTTAACAGGATGTCAACCACCGCTTATCTTTCATGATGGCAGAAGCACCAGCCCTCTTGATATGATGAAAGTCAATCACTAAACATCTAAGTTTTGCTTTAAAGAATTACGGTTTAGGAATTCAGTGGAAGTCAATTTTTGTGGGCCTTTTAAGAAGAAACCTTTTCCATGATTGATCTCTTGAGACTGCTCTTCTATACTTCATTTACTCCTATGACTCAGTGTATAGATATTTGCCATATTTTCCTCTGTTTGGGGCATATGTACTTTATCTTAACTAAAGGAGGATATTTAAAAGGTGGTGTGTTTAAAACAGGGTTTAAAAACATAGCCATGTAATATAATAGGCTAGGGTTGAAAGATACTGAAGGCACTCTTTGAATGATGAGATACCTACTGAGTGTGCACTGTGTGACAGGGCCTGATCCATTCCCTTAACCCAAGTGAGAGGCAGAGCAGAAGGGGACAGCTTTGAGAAGCACATGAAGGTCAGAAATGGCCAGGCATTACACTGTTACACTGGATGCTGTAGGCTGAGGACCCACTAAAGGCAGCGAGTGCAGTACGGGCCAGAGGACGGGAACTGACTTCTGAGACAGTGGGGGCTGCTTGGTCTATAGAGTTTAGATACGGTCGGTGGACCTCCCATAGCCTTCTGATGCCGCTTTTCTGGGTATCCTTTTTGCCTGGTGGTAGAGGGAACATAGCACTTTGGTCTTGTCATCTTTCACTATAAATTCTTGTGTTCTTCCCCCGAATCTTTGGTTTCCTTCCCCTTGTTTGTGATCATCTTGTGAGTTTCAGTACAGATCCACATGAACATCAAGAAGCCAGTTTCTAAGGCAACCATGGACAGGCCAGGAAGCAACTGGCAATGCAGGTGAGCCAGCTCAGGCTCAGGCGCGAAAGTAAACAGGAGGCGCTAAAACTGACCTCCCTTCCATCAGATCCTTGTAAAACTGTTTGTCAAGCTTCGTTAAAAGAGACTTTTCTAGGAAAGCAGCTAGCTGTATGCCAGGAAGCAAGTGTCATTATTTAGGCCTTCCCCTGCTTGTTCCCTCTTTTACAATCTCACTGGGTGCCCATTAAATGTGTACATCTAACTTGCAAATTTCAAATGGCATTTTAAAGACAGCTTCACTGTTCAGATTGAATTTTATTGTCTTGTAATTGTGTGTTTTTTTTTTTTTTTTTTTTTTTCTTTTCAGGGAGATGTAATAAACATTCTGCTTGGGCCCAAGACAAATCAACCAGGATAATCGATCATTCTTGTTGCATTTTGTTCTTGTTCAAGGAAAAAGGAATAACATTATATACTGTAAGCTAAGATTTTAGTTTTAAGAGAGCAATATGTGGCCTATACCTTCCATTTAAATTAAATTAGCTTTTATTTCAGAAACATGATTAGTTTATAACCTAAAATACTAAAGATTTTTGTTGAGATTTTCTTAATTTTTTTCTGTTATACTTCTTGGTCATATTTGAAGTATCCATTAGCAAATACATATACCCATGAAATGTCCAAATAGCTTGGGAAATGTTTTCTTTAAAAACATACCTATCTGCAGTCATTAGAAGATAAAATCCCAGCAACTGTCAAACCTGCTTCCCAAGCCCTGCTTTTGGGATGTACAATCACACAGCCACTTCATAAGCACAGTGAGTTCTCACACCTGACTTGGAGTATCAGTGCTGTCCTCCTAAATCAGAGCCCTGAGACTAGAGAACTTTACCAGACTGCTTGGCAAGCTAAGGGAGGGAGCAGCAATTATCAGCACCACATTGTCTTGCTAGCCAGCATCCCATCCCCTGTCAGATGGGAACACTAATCAAAATACATTGCAACCTTCCTCTGAAAGCCTGGAGTCATCTGCAGGGAAGTTTCAGTCCAGACCTCAGCAAGAAAACAGGGTCTCTGACCTATTCACCTGGTCAAGGAGTTTTCTAATGAGGTCTAGAGAGAGATTGGGCAGGAAGGGTGGAATACTCCCCCACCCACTGACACAGACTGCTAAGAGGTGGTCCGTGTGGGAGGAGTTAAAGGAGGCCAGAGGGCATAGTAGACTCTTCTGTACTCCATCACAGTGATAACTACCAATGGCAAGCAACCATTTCCTCACCATCTTCATCTTGGGGGAATCTATCCATTAAACAAATGTAAAGCATTTTTAGGTGACTCTTTGGGTTTATGTCAGGTTCTAAATTTAGATACTTTCCTGCTGGTCTAAGTCATTGTGGTTGTCTTTCTGAAAGATTGAACTGTGTTACTTTGAGTAAGGCAAAAATAAAATAAAATAAAATAAAAATTTGATTTAGTTGAAAAATGTATTTCTTTTTACTTTAGTGATTTTAAAAACCATATATATTTTTTTTTCTCCTGTTTTCATCAAACCTGGATGAAAACTAATGGCATCATTTTGGACACTGGGCAATGGATCTAAGGAACTGAACCTACTACACTTTGTTTTCTCCTCCAGATCATATGCAGGGTGAAATGATATTCTCACATGCATAGATGAGGGGTGAATTTGTGCTTTACTTTGTATTAGGGAATTTCAGAGGGAATTTCCTTGCCTGATTTCTAGGCTAACTTCAGTTCCTTATAGTACACCCCATCACGTGAGAATTCCACCCATCCACTAGTCATGTCATCTTTAATGCACGTGTGTACACAGTTGGGAACATAGAGGGTGATGGCCGTGCTGAGCTTAGCGCTGGGCAGTCATCACTTAGGTTGGTCATTTTCCAGGGGGCAGCTCTCATACAGAACTTGAAGCTATCTGAGTCTCCTGTTAAGCTAGCTGCACTTCCCACTGATCTGGGAAAGGATAATGGTATCCCCAGCTGTGTAATTGTGCATCATATTTAATGTTCATTTAGTTTACTTCTAAGCAATTACTTAGAGTTATGAAAGAGAAATTAGAACACTCAGTATTTGCCACTTTGTCTAAAGAGTTTATTAAAAAAAATCTTGAATTTTACTGTAAATCGGCTTAGCTATCAATATGCTAGTAATTATACATATTGAAGCTCTTTTTAGTTTATAAAACACATTCATACCCATTATCTCAGCTTATTTATCTTAACAGTTTTGAAACAAGTAGAGAAAATTGTTATAATAACAATATCTGTTTCCCAGAAGACTGTTTGCAGCTTGAAGAAGTATGACAGAACAGCAGACCTTTCACTGGCAACTTGAAATGATTGAACTCAAACGCATTGGCTTTGGTTTGGTTTGGTTTAGTTTGTTGTTCTGAGCAGCCATTATGGTGAGCAAATATATGGTGAGATAATGGGAGACAGACAGACAGAGAGAGAGAGAGAGAGAGAGAGAGAGAGAGAGAGAGAGAGAGAGAGAGAGAGAGAGAGAGAGAGAGAATGGTTCATGTCCTGTGGAGAGAGGCAGGCGAAGACAGTGAGGAATGGCTTGCTTGCCACCTGGGACCATGGTGACATCTGATCCTGGACTGCTGCCAAGGGCCAAGTCTGGGTCTGTGGCCCTCCTGCAGCCAGGGTCTCTTCATCAATGGATGCCTGGAGTCTGACCCAAGGCCATGTTGGTGCCTGAGGGTCATGCTGCCTCCAGGGCCATACTGACTCAGGTGGCCTACACTGCTGCCTGGGGCTAGAGGCCATGTCTGTGGCTCCTGGTACCATAGAAGGCCCTTCGATTGCACAGGTGGCTGGGAGACCATCTGAGCCATGTTGGAATCTGGTAACCACACTGTAACTGGGACCACACTGATCTGAGAGGCCTGCACTGCTTCCTGGGGCCGGGGTGACACCCAGGCTCAAGTTACTGCTGTTAGCCATGTCTATGTCAGTAGTCAAGCTGCAGCTGAGGTCTGTTGCCCGAGTTACCATAGGCAAACTATGTGTTGAAGTACAAGGGCTGGGCTGAGCTGACGCCAACTGCCCCTAGGATAATGGTGACCCCAGCACAAGAAAGCTGGCTCCACCCCTCACCCTGAGCATGGGAGAGCTGGCTCTGTCCTTCACCTGAGCAGGGTGCTTCCAGCAGCCCAGTCAGACCAACTCAGTTACCACCCAGACAGACATCCAGGGCTTTGGGTTGGCATCCCCCAACATCTACTGCATCTGTGGTCTGAAGGAGCATGTGAAAGAACTAACTGGTCCTGCTGAACCATAGCCACAGGATTTCTCTCCATGAGTGGGGGTGACAGCAGGATATCTGAGAGGAGATTCAGTGAAGGGACCAGGATTGATGATGTTCCAGAAGCCAGAGACCTTGCACCTGACCAACAACTCATAGTACAATAAATATTTGCAAGTAAAGCTATTTGGACAAAAGAGTTAGAGTATGATACACAGCAGCTTCCAACACCACCAAGATGAATGAAGAGGTGATGGAGATCTGGAGAAGATAGAGGAGTAAAGTGGTTTGTTGTTGTTGTTTGCTTTTTTTGTTGTTGTTGTTGTTAGTTTGTTTTATTTTGTTTTGGTTTTTGCTTGTTGTTAAATTAATATTTTATTCGTATTTTTATTGTTACCGTATTTTTAAGCTTTCCTTTCCAAGCGTGAAGGGTGGATATAGAGGGGCTGGGAAATGAGTGGGATTGGGATGAGTGATGTGGAATTCTCAGACAACCAATAAAAAAGGAAGAGAGAAGAAAACCATTCTCCGTTCAACTAGTGGTATTCAGAAGCATCCAGGGCCACTGGAGCTGAGGAGGACTATACTGATGAGAGATGGATCTTGGCACAGCAAGACATTGCAATCATATCTAGGGAAGGGCAAGCAACTTGTGCTGGCATTGACTTGTTTAATACATACTTAGAGTGACCTGGAGTCAGAAAATATTTGAGGTATAGTTGTAGGATATTATTTTAACTATGTAAAGTTGTGTTATTTGTTTATGCTGCATTTGTTTAACCACCTAAGCACCTGTGTTCAATTATGTAAAGGTGTGTTGCATCGGTTTCACCTTGCCTGCCTAAGGCAGCTGATTGTTCTAGGCAGGAGAGGAATCAGTGGGGCTGCCAGGCAGAGAAAATAAATAGGGGTGGGGAGTGGAGTCTAGGCTGAGAAGAAAGAATGGAAGAAGGAGAAGGGAAAGAGGGACATGCCCGGGACAAGAAGCCAGCTATTCACCAAACAGACAGACATAGAGAAGCAGTGAAAGGAAAAAAGAAAAGTAAAAGAACCCGAGGCAAAACATATATAAAGAAAAATAGGTTAATGTAAGTTAAAAGAACTAGCCAGGAAAGAGCTAAGCTGAGGCCAAGCATTCAAAACTAATAATAAATCTCTGTGTCATGACTGGGAGCTGCTTGGTGGCCCAAAAGGAATAGTCTGCTACAAGGTATAGAAAATATAGATTTTATTTTCAACAACTTTATTTTCTTTTTTCTTTTTTTTTACATTCCCCCCCCTGTGGTGTAGGGTGTGTAGGACAGCTTACCCAATTAGCTCTATGTGTAGATAACTATTTCAAAACATAATTCATACCTGCTATGGTAAAAGTTGGTGAGATCAGTTGCTTAGTCCCTCCATCCCTCCAAGGCTGTAAGCTTCTTGAAGAGCAGGACCATGTGCTGGGCTCACTACACTGCCTCACCAATTGAGAACGCAAGAGATACAGGGAACTATAGCTTTCTTCTTGCAGATCCTTATCACAATATGGTTCAATATCTTGAATTGCCTCGGAACCCTAAGAAAACATTTTAGCATCAGAGTAGATAAAACATTTGAACTGTAAAATTTATTAGAGAACATGGAATCAGCCAGGAAAGTTCGTGAGCATATGTGCCGCTTTCTTCCATTTTGTTACAATACATTCTGTTCTCCTTTCAATATAAAAAGTAATAACAAACCCATGGTTGTGTGTGTGTGTGTGTCTGTGTGTGTGTGTGTGTGTGTGTGTGTGTGTGTGTATTGTTATTACCTTGTG
The DNA here is from genome assembly GCA_030556225.1 of Cricetiscus sungorus. NCBI lineage: Eukaryota > Metazoa > Chordata > Mammalia > Rodentia > Cricetidae > Cricetiscus > Cricetiscus sungorus. The sequence goes on along the minus strand of JANBXA010000734.1, from coordinate 102,867,867 downwards.
TGATTGTGCTCCCACCAGCAATTTGGGAAACAAGGCTATCTAATGTAAAGCATCCAAGCAAAAAGCACAGGACTCATTCTGATCACCCAGAGCCCTGTCCCCAGATCCTGGTCTCCAGAAAACATGTTTAGCCTTTGTGCCCTGCTGTTCTTGCTCCTTTCTCCTGCAGGAGACCCATGCTGTCCTGGTGACCCCATTGACTTCTCTGTGCAACATTTGGGCTTTGCAATTGGTTTGTTCAGGACTTTGTTTCAAATTTCCTCGAAACTTGTAGACCATTTACTAGCATATTAGCTTTTATGTGGCAAACTCATTGCATAGTAAAACTAAAAGGCTGACTTTTACATGAGACCAATTCCTAGATTGAGCAGAAAATGCAATATGTCCACTAAATCCGACATATAAAACATTGTTATGAGTCTTACAAAAGTGAGCATTCATTTTTTTAAGATTGCCAAAAATTTATGCAACCCCAAAGCAACTCATGAAAGCCTGTATTTTTACCAAGTATGTATTGTAAATAGGTACATTCAACTACAAAAAGATATGGTATATTACCCCAAGAAGAGTCCCAGGGTGAATCCTTGGGAGACCTATATCTGAACTCAGATGATAGATAGAGGGATAGAAACAAAGATTAATGCACAGGCTTGGGAGGTTTGTTGTTTTCCTGTACTTGTTTGTTTGAGTGGTGGGGATGGAAGCCAATAAGGCAAGCACACTATCAATGAGCTATTCCTTAGTTCTTACTTTTTTTTTTTTATGTTGAAACAGGGTCTCACTAGGTACCCAGCTGGCCTTGAACTCACTCAGTAGCCCAGAGTGGCCTGGATCAAGATCCTCTAATCTCAGATTTTTGAATAGCCTGGATTGTACACCCATCCACAGCACCAGGGCAAGCTCAATTTTATTACATTTTCCAAACTGTAACATGCTTTGTTTATCGTCTTTATTTCTAAGCACTCAAAATGATAACAAAATACAAAATTGATGTTGTGTATATATAAAGCTTTAAGTATCAATTACTGTTTTCTGAGTATATCTGAAAACATACACACATGCGTACGCTTACAAACACCAGATTAGCCAATTATTGGAAGACATGTAAACTGATTCCATTTTTTCTTTTATTTTCTTAAACAGGAGCTTAGAGAGCCCAGCCTAGTCTCAGTAGGTAGCCAAGGAAGCCCTTGGTTTCCTGATCTTCCTTCCACTTCTCTACTGCTAGGATCTAGCAAGTACCACCATGTCCACCCTTGCTTCTGTGTATTTATTGTGAATAAACCACAGTGAACATGGGGTGCAGGTGTCTCACAACATACGAATTTCATTTCTTTTGGATGTATACCCAGTAACAGAATTTCTGAATCAGAGGATACATTTAATTTTGGGGAGGAAGTTCTAAAATTTCCCCCACAACGGTACCAAATTTGCATTTCTCTGTGAGCAGTGATGCTGACCACATTTTCATATGCTTTTTAACTGTTGTGTATCTTCTTTGAAAACAATATCAAAACTGTTGTGGTACATGTGTGGGGGGGGTGTGCATGCTAGAGCATACATGTGAGGTCAGAGGACAACTTTTGAGAGTACTCTATTTCTACCATGCTGGGTCCCATGATCAAACTCAGGTAACCAGGCTTAGTAGCAGGTATGTTTACTAACTAAGTCATCTCCCTTGGCCCTCTTTTGACCATTTTAAAACCAGATTTTTTTGTTATTGTTTATTATTCAATACAGGTTTTGTCCTTGTTGTTATATTGTGTTACATATTATTTGCTCATTTTGATTCCTTCTAATAGTGCAACTGTTCTCAATCTGTGGGTCACGACCCCTGTCTCCAAAAATATTTTGATTCATAACTGTAGCAAAATCACAGTTTTGAAGTGGCAATTTTATAGTTGGGGTTATTACAACATAAACAATGGTATTAAAGGGTCACAGCATTAGGAAGATTGAGGACCGCTGTAATAGGTTCTCACTAAGTGAGTTGTAAGAAAGTTTATAACACCTGTGGAAAATGTTATCCATATAAACTTATTTCAAAATCCTCCCTGTAGATATTTGTAAGGAGAAAAAATTAACCACATTTGAAGGAGGAAGGAAGTTTCAGCATGAGGAAAGTATGGTAAAAGGAAAGAAACAATGGAAGTTCATAGTCTGTGAACTTTATCCGAGACAACTGGACCTGTCCTGGTAGACAGAAGCCAGACCTTGAACCTGCCCCCCTCTCGTGTGTACACATCCGTGTGTTGTCTGTATGAGTCTAGGTATGCACATGACACAACATACATACATGCAGAGGTCAGAAGAAAATGCGGAGTGTCAGTCCAAGCCTTCCACTTTGTTTGAGACAGGGCCCGTTCACGCTTGATGCTACATACCTCTTTGCATGGCTTCTGGAAATTTGCACTTAGGTCCTCATGTTTGCTCTAAACTACTATATCCACAGAGCCATTTTTCACTCTTCCTCCTATCATGAACTATTTTGTTGTTATGTGAAAGCAGTTTTTTGTTTTGTCTTGTTTTGTTTTCCTTGAGGGGCAATGGAAATCTATTAGGAGTGTTGTTCAAAACTGTTACTTACCACATGAAAGAGCTCTTGTTTACAGTCCAGAAAATGAATTGATGACAGGGGCCAATACAGAGGCCACTGTAGCAATTGAAATCAACTTGGGGGTCAAGACACAGAGACAGAAAGCAACAGATGGATGATGGAGAAATTCAGAAAATAGAAATTCACCGCATTCACCGAGTAGGGACTTAGAGATTTGCTGTTGATTGAGTACAGAGAATATTTCAGTCAATAGGTGCTAGGAATGAGGAGTTTGAGATGACTCCCAGGTGTCAGTAGTTTTACCATGAAACTTCCCACTGGAATTCACCAAGTCATATTAGAGGACAGAGAGATGGCTCAGTGGTTAACGATACTGTTATCAATGACCTGAGTTTGTTGCCCAGAACCTACATTAGGCTGCTTACACATAACTCCAGCTCCAGAGGACTTGACATCTGCAGGTATGACATGCATGTGCACACATAAATAAAAATAACTCTTAAGAAAGGTGAGTAGTAGCTAACTTTGTATTGGAAAATACATAAATGTTTGCTAATGGATTTATAATGACTTGAAACATAAAATAATTAATGTGATCTGACTCATACCTTACCAGTGCTGTAATTGATTACCTTAATTACTGACCCCGTGATATTTTCAATTTAACAAGTTGTAAAATAAAATTGAAGGATTAATACCTCAAAGTGGTATTCTAGCCAGGACCTATAATATTAATATTAAAAATGTATCAGTCTAACACTGACATCATTGGACTATGGTGGACCATCACCATTATAACTGCCAGCAATTTATGCAAAGTTCTTTTTGTGTCAGGCTCTGGTCAGTATTCTTTGCATTTCATCCTCACAAGTACCTTCATGATGTTGGTAGTGTCAGCACTTTACAAATAAAAATGGGTAATTCCAAGTCATTTTGTGCCTTATATTCTCATAGCTGCCAAGTGGCAAAACTGAGCTCTGGTTGATCAAATTTGATGCTACAGGTGTGGGGGTCTTAGCCCAGCCATGGAAAGCTGAACTGGGTCTCAGGAAAGGTAAGTGTGCTCCTCAGCCTCCAAGAATCCCAGAGACAATCAGATGCAGCAGGGAGTCTAGTTAAGTAGGAACTCAATTATGGTCCCATAACAGGCATCTTTTAAAGGAAAAAAAAAACGCAGAGCCATTGGCTTGGAAAACAGCCAGCCAATGGTTTTAAAGGTCGGTCTATTACATGCCTAGGTGCCCTTATGCTTTTCCTAGTGATCGCGAGCTCATGTAGTGACTTTATCTGGTTCAATTTAGGCAACCAATCATCATTTTTTTTTGTAAACAACTCAAGACTCACCTTCTTGACTTCCCCTCAGCACCATCTTTGACTGGTTCCTGTGTCCTACAACAGGCATTACTTACAAATCATATCAACCTGTCTCAACTACCAGCTAAAGGCATGCCATAGCTACTTGTCCTGGAAGTATTGGAAACAATTCAGAGGTGAAACACACATCTACCGAATCCATTGTATGATTCTTAATTTTAGTTTTGGTTTTATCATGTCGAGGAGTAGGATTTGAAAATTGGCTTTTGTAGGTACACAAGCATGTAGCAGTATGTAAGTTTCCTCTAACTATTCTTTTGAAGCTGAAATGAGTTAAAAAGTTAGCATAAGTAAGCCAGTTAGCATTTAGCATAATCTACTATGTTCAACAAATAATAAATTAGGCATGACTCTTGCATGCATGGTATTAGAAAATTTTAGTTTTGTTGGTAAAAATGGATAGATTTCCTGTGTAAATCTCAACCTTAAAGCCATCCATCCATTTGTACTACAGTTTGTCATAGCTCATAGGGTTTGCAGCTGATAAGGCCTCCACATAATCAACATATTAAGTATGCAATAATTCCAATTGTTAAGGACAAATAATCAGGCCTAATGTGTTTAAATTTAAAATCTTTGGATCATGGGGCTGGAGAGATGGCTTAAATACTAAGAGCACTGGCTGTTTTTCCAGAGGACCAAGGTGGTAGCTTTAGGATCTGAGTTCTTCTGGCCTCCTGGGGCACACATGACACACAGACATACATGCAGACAAAACATCCATACACATAAAAATAAATTTTTAAAGCATGTTAAGTAAACTCTTTGGATCATTATAAACATTCTCTACATCTGCAAAGATGCTGTAATTATAAGATAATTATATTAATCAGGAAAAACGAGGTTATGCTATTACAACCAATAATCCATAGTACTCATCAATTTTATATGATAAAGGCATCTTTTGTGTTCATATTTCATATTCAGTGTAGGTAGCTTCTAGAACTACAAGATATATGTATCTATGTTTATAAACTTCCCCACTGCTGGTATTTTGTTAACTGCAGTCTGAAGGGACCAGGGCACATTTAAAGACAAACGCAGCCATGTGTGGCAGCACACGCCTTTGACCCTCACCTGGGGAAGCAGAAGCAGGCAGAGCTCTGTGAGTTCAAGGCCAGTCTGGTCTATGAAGAGAGCTCTAGGACAGCCAGGGCTACGTAGAGAAACCCTGACTTGAAAAAGAAAACAAAACAACAAATACAGAGTAAATTGAAGCAACAATTAAGGAGTCAACCACCAAGCAAAAAGGACTAAATGTCCTAGGAACATGATAACTAGAAAACTGACTGGTCACAAGATGGGAAGATATTACTTTGGTGGTTCTCTCTAACCAAACTTCAAAATGTGTGGAAGGAGTGATATTTGGTCTTAAGTAAAGAACGTTAAAGGCCAAGCTGTTTAGATTATGTTACATAGATAGTAATAAATCACCAAAAGGTTTTGTTTTTAATGTTTTTTCATAAAGGAAAATTTTACTAATTTATTTTAATATATTTATAAACTATTCTTTCATATATACTACACACACATACACATATATATTAGTTAAATAATATTTATCCTCCACTCTCCCCTTTAACTTCTTTCAGAATTCTAACTCCATCCCACTCCCAACTCCAAGTCTCTTTTTTTAAAAAATAACTTACTTAGTTCAATTAGTGGGACCATCCACTGGAGCTTGGTCATCCTACCAGGGACCAAACCTTAAAGACCCACTCCTCCCCGAGTTGTCATCAGCTGTCAGTTGATACTATGTCCATTTAGCAAAACAGTAGTATGTTCACCTCTAGGGCCTATGAACTCCACAGGCTGGGGTTCTTGTTCAGATTTACAGCACCAGCTGTGAATTTCTTCCTGTGGAACAGACCTTAAATCCAGTTACAAAGGTGCCCCCTATGACATCCATGCCACCATTGCACCCATGGGCATATCTTAGCAGGCTGGTCAGAAGAGCTCACAAGATTCACAACTCAGTAAGACTGTTGGTGACTTTTCACCCCTAGCAACCGGCAGAGCAACTTCCAGTTCCAGGAAAGCTAGCTGCAGGGAGGAAGGTTCTAGGTCAGAACCAGCTTAAATTGTTTGTCCAAGTCCTGTGACCAAAGTGTGTGGTATTCAATAATGTTTTATTGTCAAGTTCTGGTAGGCAACCAGGGATAATGGCAATAGCCTGCTTTATCTGGGTGGTCTCTGGAACTCCCCTTGACAGAAAACTCTGGTGGAGTAGCCCATACCTTTCACTGGGCATTTTCTCTGTCAACCTGTAGCTTCTGAGAGGAGCATTATACCCCCCTATAGGGCAACTCCAATTAAGCATTTTTATATTTCTGAAACTTAAAGAATAGTAGGTTTCCGTGGCTTTTTGTCAAACATCCTTTGTATTAGTTCCTTTCCCCTACCCTCTAGCCCCTCCTCATTTAAACATCCCGCCTATTCCATCCCCCTCTTCATATCACTTGCATTCTACGATCTCTCCTAAGATCTCCCTCCACTGAATGGTGAAGGATTTTGAGGTAGGAGCAACCTAATTAGATAATTACAGCAAGACTTAGAATTTCAAGTTCAGAAGGGTCCTTGAGAAATCCAACCCAAGCTTCCCAATTTACTAATGAGAAAAATAAAGCAGCCAGGTGAGAGAGGGCACAATGGGGACACACTGGGGGCTCACATCGTCATCGTGGGCTTCGTCAGTCTGTACATGGCCAGGGCAACTAGATTGTACCCATTTAGCCACACACAGTATTCAGATCCTTGTGCCCTCTCATCCACCCCCCAAATTAGGATGACCCCTGGAGAGACCCTAAGAACTGCAGGGAAAAAAAAAGAAAAGAAAAATAGAGGCAGAGAGAATATTTAGAATCTAGTGGAGCAGAAAGGGGATGAGGTAACTGTAGCTTTTTTTAGTTTCCAGAGTATGTTTATATTTGGGCCACATAGCTGTTCTGGCCTGTTTTTCTGTTGCTGTGATAGAATATTCTAACCAAAAGCAAGTTGGGGTGAGAGGGGTTTATTTCAGCTCACATTTCAATATCTCAGTCCACCAACTGAGCAGAAACCACTTCAACTGGCTTATCAAAAGAAATGTTTCATTATTTAGCTGTTTGGGAATACAAATTTGGCTTTATTATAATAGAAATGTATGCTGTGATAGGCATACCCAACTCATAAGGATATGAAGGAGCATTCTAGTCACAGTAATTCTGAGTTCTGAGGAGAAGTTATCTTGCCTAGTCCATCTTTGTGATGCTGGGGTAAGATGGAAACCAAGAAATTAACAACTGTTAGTGTGCAAAGTGGGGCATCCATTGTCTCATCACCTCTGGGGTGTAGTGACATCACCACCAGCCGTTTTTAAAAAGAGGGTGCTTTAAATTCTAGATCTAGTGAGAGGAAAGCCAGGAATAAAACCCAGGGCCTGACAGACTGCATCACTGTTGATTACCCACTACATTGACAAAGAAGCCACCTTCATTCCCTGGAAGCCTTCATCAGATGGGATCTCCTCTGCTACAGAGATACCACTATTGACTTTCAGAGTTTAAAGCTTGCTCTCTGGCAAGCTTTAGTAAAATGAAAAGTGGGCTTTGGAACGAATAACTTCCTGCTTCTCAAAGACTTTCATTTCCACAGCAACCCCGGAGAAGATGCAGCAATACTAAGTGAGGTGCTTGGATGACTGAGTACCCAGCAATAATCATAAAAGCACATCAATAGCCCTCCATACTGTTGCCTGCGTGCTTAGTAAATACTGTTAAAATAAGGTCTGAGCAATAAGGTGTCAGGGGGATTAGTATAAATGGCCCAAGGGGGGGTAAGGTAACTTCAAAAATTCACTGGGTACTGCTGATTGCATCCATTCTCATTTGTTCTCTGGCACCATGAAGGGCCCCACTCTCGCTCTCTTTCTCTTCTCTGTCCTGTTGGCTGTGGCACAAGTGAGAGGCAGGGAGACTGTGAAGCTCTGTGGTTTTGACTATGTGAGAACAGTCGTCTACATCTGCGCCAGCTCTCGATGGAGGAGATCCCTGGAGGAGGCTGGCCAAGCTCAGCGAGGTAATTGAATTCATGCGCATCACTTTTTTTTTTTCTTCAGACTTATCCTTTTACTCCCCCATCCCCAGTTATTTTAGTAGCTATTTCTCTAAGAGACATTGATCTACTTTTATATCAATGTAGGAGCTTAATCATCAAAATACACTACTGAATTTGGCCTGGCAAGAGGCGAACATGATACAGTTTAAAAAGTAATGCACTGCTATTCTTTAGTCTTCTGCTTGCAATCATTTTGTTGCATTGGACTTAACTCAGCAAGGTTAGTTTGCATCTATGGGAGGAACAGTGAAGGCTATGGAGAGGCCAGGTATCTGCACGCGGATGGTTACAGAGTGTATTAGTTAGAGTTCAGGTAAGCGGCAAACAAAGGTGAAAGGAAGGACCCAAATCAACAGACCACTTATAAAGTAGCAGCCAATTTCAGAGGCAACATTTCACTCAGCTTTCCGGAGAAGATCATGTGAAGTAAGTAACACGGCCACTGTTTATCGTTTATCAATAAGAAAACTGTTTACCCAGCTCTTCAGCAGCAAGGCCAGGAAACTAGCCAGGTCTATGTGCTTCAAGAGCTGAAGTCATTGCCATTACATACATCCCAAGTGAAAAGAAGGCTTCAATAGATACTGACATCATGGAGAAGGTGAGGGCAGGTGGAGTTGGCGGCACTGTGAGCAATAGGAAATGTGTGCTCAGAATTCCCAGGGTGCCCATCAATCTGTTATCACAGCAGTGATGTGCGGAACCTCTGTTTTAAATTCAAGTGACTTAGGAGATTGACTGGAATTCTTTCTGCTAATCTTGTAATGAATTATGAGCTAAGGGCCTGGAGATATGACTCAGTGGTCCATGTCAGGCAGCTTACAACCGTCTGTAGCTCCAGCTCCAGGGGACTCTTTGGCCCCATTGGGCCACACATACACACATAATTAAAGTAATAAAAATTAAAAAATTAAACTGAGTCAATATTTACTTAAGGTTCTATTATTCTATATTTTAATGGACAAAAATGGGCTTACCATGTATGATGTTGCACAATGGCTAAATCAGGCTTATTTTGTGGTGGTAAAACATTGAAAATGTATGCTCTTAGTAATTTCTGGAATGCACATGCTGCTGTTCATCAGAGCTGCCACACTGTATAGGCCGTCTCTTGGGCTCATTCATCCTGGACACCTAAATCATCCTCAGACAGTCACCATTCTCCTTTTGCTCCTGCGGCCTCGACTTTCCAGGTCTTTCTTATAAGTGAGACCACGCAACGTTGCTCTTTCTGTGCCCACCTCTGCTTGAATAATGGATTTCATTGCCTTTGTTTTCTAATAAAGATTTAGGGTATGAATGCCATGTAAATGCTAATGGTTTCAGCATGGCTTAAAACGACTTTGCTAAACAGAAGACTGTAGTAAAGGGTCAACAATTTTCATGTTGGTGGGATGATGCCTTGAGATGTCATAAACTTGTTCCTACCACTTTAATAGGGAGGTGCATACAGACCTTATCAGAAATGCATTTTTTCAACTTGAAAAGAGAAAGAGTTGTCTCTGATTTTTGAATCAGCACATCAAATTATAGCAGAAAAACCTCTTTGAAATAGCTCTGGAATATTCAGAGCAGTAGAATGAATGTTACATACATTTCTCCTTTTATATTTTGTATTTTAGTATTGTTGGTGGTGGTGGTGTGGTGGTGGTGTGGTGGTGGTAGTGTGTGTGTGTGTGTGTGTGTGTGTGTGTTTGTGTGTGTGCACGTGCGCAAGAGATCAGAGATGAGAGAGAGAGAGAGAGAGAGAGAGAGAGAGAGAGAGAGAGAGAGAGAGAGAGAGAGAGAGAGAATGTTTATACACAGGCACATATGTCACAGTGCACATGGGGTGGTCAGAGGACACATTTGTGGAGTCAGTTTCTCCTTCCATCTTTGCGTAGATTCTGTGGATCAAATGCAGCTCCAGGCTTCCATTGTTGGGCTGCAAGTACCCTTACCCCCTGAGCCATCTCACTGAGCCATCTCCCTTGGACATTACTAATATCATAACACTCACACCTTCCACAGGTCTCCATCCCATTTTCCTTCACATTATTTATCTGATCAATTACTAGTTGGCCAACTAGCATTCATTCATGTTTTTTTGTTTAGTGCTTGCCGAGCTTGATACATGAATCTGAACTAAATTAAAAACCAACGGGGCTTGAATACAGACATTGGGAACAACATTTAGATCAAACAACATGGTTCACGTTTCACTTTCAGATACGGAATGGAAATCCCATTGATGAGCTCTGCGAGGCCTACCCAGGGCTTTTGTTACTGTTGTTGTTCTGCCTCTAGCTAATTAATTACATCTCTTATGGCTAATTACATAGCATATTGCTAATTATAAGTAATATCTTTGGAAACTGCTGGTCATGGAGCAGAGGTGGTGGGCAGCAGTTTCTGCTAGCCAACTGACACTGACATCTTTCAATATCTGTAAAATGAAGAGTGCACAATCCAGCTCTTCCTGAATTGTGGGTCTTCGTTGCTTCCTTTGTCAGGGCTCTTTAAGGTAGTCTGGTGCCTTTCCTCTCTTATAGCTGAGCCAAGAAACTACTTCCCGCTCCCAGACAGACAGGAGACATCCAAGGAAACTCTTGAGCACAACCTTCCCAAGATGGATACCTCAGGACAGGAACTTGTTCAAAATCCGAAGGCACCCATGGAAAGGCTTTGGCAGTGGAAGAAGTACTCGGTGGTGTCCAAACGAGATCTGCAAGCTCTGTGCTGCACGGAAGGCTGCTCCATGACTGAGCTCAGTACACTCTGTTAGGAAGAGTCCACACCCATGGGCGAGCTTCTGCATGTTTCTAATTGGCATTCTACCACTGAGTTCCATGTTCAGCTTCTATCACTGCAACCGTGGTCTTTGGGTAGACAGTCCTTTGCTAAAAGAGCTGTCTATTATGGCTTAAAGCCAAGAGAAGTCTCTTTTCTCCCTTTGCCAAGGTCAATCCACTCTTCTTTCTGAATTCTAACTTATTGCTTTGAAATTTCAAGTGCTGTGCAAAACTGCAATAAAATGCCTGAATTCAAGTTCACTGTGATTCTTTTTATTAATTTATTTTTATTTCTTTTTATTAATTTGTTTTTTACATTCTAATCCCAGTTGCCCCTCCCTCTTCTGTTCCCTCCACCCATCCCACCTCTCTCCTCCCATCTGTTCCTCAGAGAGGGTAAGGCCTTCCCTAGGAAGTCTTCTAAGTCTGTCCCATCATCTATTTGATGCAGGACCAAGGCACCTCTCCACCCCCCACACCCGAGTTTAGGCTTGGCAAGGTATCTCTCCATATAGAATGGGCTCCACTAAGTCAGTTTGTGCATTAGTCTTAGATCTTGGACCCATTGACGTCTGAGACGGGTGAGAGAGTTGGCCCTGAGGAGAGTGGCCCCTGCCCACAACCAACTGCAACACTCAGGAGAGCCGGCCCTGCATCTCACTTGGGCAGCACAATAGAGCCAATCTCATTGGTGGAGGTGTGGGTGAGCCAGCCCTGAAGTTGTGAGCAAGGGAGAGCTGTCCCTATGACCCATCTGTCATGTGGCGCCATGGGTTCGGGAGAGGTGTCCTCCCCACCCTGCTCATCAAAGCCTGAGGCAGGTGGGAGAGCTAGCCCTGTCCCTCATCAGCAGCACCACTCCAGAGAGTGGCTCCTATGCCGTGCTGACCCTGAAGGTGTAGGTGTGGGAGATCTGCCCCTGAGGACATGGAAGGAGAGCTGGTCTTGCTAGTCACTGCAAAGGTGAACTCACCAGTGCAATGCAGGAGAGCTCACCCTGGTGGTGAGGACAGGGGACAGCTGGCAGACTGACCAACCCTGCAACCACCGAGACCCGGGACCAAGGTTATGAGTTGGCCCACCCCGACATCCACCCCATCTGCAATTTGCCGGAGCACATGAAGGAAGCAGTCCTGCAGATCCAAACAGGATCTCCAAGACATAGGGCAATAGCAGGATAACCAAGAGGCGTTCCAACCAGGGACCAGCATCAGTAGTGTAGCAGATACCGGATGCCTCGAACCATACCAATGACTCTTCGCAATGAACATTTGCAAGTAAAGCAGTATGGATAAAAGGGTAAACTATGACACACTGTGTCACACTACAGTTTCCGTGATGACACTGATTTTTTTCTTCCTCTTTTTCTTTTTTTCTTAAATTTTATTTTGAGGGGGAGGTTACAGAGGCAGAGGGTGGATACAAAGAGAAGGGGTAATGAATAGAATGGAGATGCATGATGTGAAAGAGACACAAAGCATCCATAAAAAGAAAGACTGGAGAGATTCCTCGGGGTTAAGAGCACTTGCACCACACAATTGTCATATTCTTGTCTATAACTCCAGTTCTAGGGCATCTGATACCCTCTTCCGGTCTCCATTGGCACTCAGTCTGAATGTGGTATACAGACATGTATTCAGGCAAAACACTGATCATGTAAAATACTATGTATGTATAAATCTAAAAAAATATTGTTAAAGTCAATGATTGAAGATGCTCCAGCAAAAAAACATATACCAGGAACTGTAGAGATAGATGAGCAGTTAACAGCCTTGGCTCTTCCAGAGGTTCTTAGTTGAATTCCTAGCACTCATATGAGAGGTTACAAATATCCATACCTGCAGTTCCAGGGCATTTGATGCCCCTTTCTGGCTTCTTCAGTCACCAGGCAAGCCCATATTGCACAGACATATATGCAGGAAAAACATCTATACACACAAAGAAATCTTTCAAACAAAATAATAATAAAAGTCATGTGCCACAAAAAAACAATTGGTATTCCCCCTTGAAATCTTTTATTCTTTAGCATTTGAGTGATGAAGTCCTGGAACTGCAGTTACAGATGGTTGTAGCCACTGTGTGGGTTCTGGGAAACAGACTGCTGGGCCATCTGTCCTGCCCTAATCTAGCCAACTCTTACTACAGGGGATCCAAAGCCTTCCCTTTAGTAATGGGTAAGCTGGGAGAGAATGCTGTGCCATCTCCTAGGCAGGAGCTATGCCTCTCATAAGCATGGATGAAACCTTGGAAGACTGACCATCAATCCTGCATCTTCTCCCCAGAGATTTCTGGGACCATAGCTCTTAATGGCATTTGTGGCAGGAAAGTAGGACAGAGAGAGGGGCATGGAGATTATCACATGAAAGAGATGATCAAAAAAAAAATGTTTGAGTAATGCTCTTCTCCTTCTCATAGCCTAGGCTACCTTTATTTTGCCCCTGTCTTGCAGAGATAAAAGGACTTTCCATTCCTATCTTAGCACTCAAGAAACCAAGCCCTAGCTGGTGAAGTTATTGTTATGCAATTGGCTGTCTTCCTTGATAAAAGGAGAAAGTGGGACTATCACAAAACATTTTCATCTCTTACACTGGCTGCAGACTCTTGTGGGTTGTAATGATAGAATCTGTTCAGCCTAGTACTGCTCTTATTGATGCTGCCTGTGAATGTCATCAACTACATGTTAGGTGTTCATTGAACATTGCCTTCACACACCAGCTGTAAGGAGCAGATGGTACTTCATCATCATCATCACAGTCATGAGAAATATATCTAGTGGATGGTGTTTCCTGATACACAATAAACTGCTTAGTGTGAATCAAGGCAGTCTTGCCAAGCTTGCTAATATTCAAAATCCTTATTATCATTTTTTTCAACCTTAGTTTTACTAGGTAGCAAGTTAGATAGCACGAGGAAAGGGCACTTTGGAGATGGAGCCTTTCCTCTTAACCAGCAGCTTTAAAACCAAAATGAAACTTCAGTAGTCTGTTTATTGATCAAAAGAATGGGATCTGAATTATAGTCCCCGTTCTTGATGGAGATGTCATTCTGAATTCTCTGGAAGGCCATTCATTGAGACCTTCCTAGACCTTATAAGCATATGATCTAGGAGCTGGAAAGATGGGTCAGTGGTTAAGAGTGGTTAAGAGTACTTCAAGAGGTCCTTGGTTCAAATTTCCAGCACCATATGCCTGCCCACAAGCATCTGTAACTAGGAGATCCAATGCTCTCTTCTGGCCTCTGTGGGCATCAGGCATACACATGGTATATACATGTAGACATACATGCAGGCATACATTTATTCATATAAAATAAAAACAAATCTCAAGAATATGATTTATAAGAGGTTTCCTTAAAGAATATGAATACAGTTGTCCTTTCAAAAGAAAGTCAATCCAAATAACCCTGTCAATTACCTGGATAGGCATAAGTTCCTCAGGAAAAGCACCTTGGCTAGAGGCTTTATAAGCAGTATAAAGCCTTCCTGAAATATAAGTCAGATTGATTTACTGTACCAAGCATGAATTTCTTCCTGTGAAGTGGCCCTTAAATCCAATCAGAAAGCTGTTTAGTTACCCTCATTATACAGCTTGCCAGTCAGTCATTATAATAGCCCACAGAAGTCTTAGTTGGGTAAGACTATTGATTAATCTTCCCCTACCCCACACCCAGCATCCTGCATAGCACCTTCTGGTACTGTGAAAGCTGGGACCAAACTGTGTACTGTCTTTAGCAACAGAGGCTTACTATTCTGTTTTAGTGGGTCTTAATTACTTTTCTCTTGTTGTGATAAAAACACCATGACCAAGGCAACTGGAAGAGAGCATTTACCTGGGCTTATGTTTCCAGAGACATAAGAGTTCTAAGGCATAAATAGTGGCCACAGAGTGCAGTCATGGCGGCAGAAACAGCTCTGAGCTCACATCTTGAACCCCAAACAGAAAGCTGAGAGGGAACCAGGAATGATGTCAGGCTTTTGAAACATCAAAGCTCATTCCTGGTAACATACTTCCTCCAGCAATGCTATTCCTTCCAAACACACCACCAGCTGGGGACCAAGTGCTCAAATGCCCAAGACTATGGGAGACATCTCATTCAGATCATTTAAGCCACTAAATCAATGGCAATAGCCTGTGTTGTTTTTTGTGTGTGGGGGTCTTTGGGTCCCCCATCACAAGCAAAGGGAATAGCCCACATCTGACACCAGACTTTTTATTTAGAACCTATGGCTTCTGAGAGAAGCATTATCCCCTGTATAGGGTAAATCTAATTTAATCTATATTTAAAACATACACACACACACACACACACACACACACACACACACACACACACACATTGTACAAAATTTTGTACAAAGTATTCAGGGAGCTTATAAAACAATAGGTTTCCAAATATCTTTTTCAAATGCACTCACTGTTAGTTATTCCTAGGGGAGGGACAACTGGTTTTCCTTATGGACATGGCCTCTGAAAGATTGGCCACATTCCAAAGGAAGCCCTCACACCCATGTGCATACGGACAGCACAGTAGATTCAGTGGGTTACTTTTAAAAAAAGAAGAAGAAGAAAGAAAAGAGAGAAAGAAAGAAATTTAAAAAAGAGAAACAAGTAAGTGATGTTAGAAGGGAGCACATGGTGGGTGGGGCAGAGTCCGGGAAGAGTTCAAGCAGGAAGTGGTAGGGAGTGTACGTGATCAAAGTACATTGCATACATGTATGAAATTTTCAATGAATAAATAAAAATATTGTATTTTTACAATTGAAATGGAATAAAGGTGTTGTGGAATGTTTCCTTAACTATACAAAGATGTGTTGTATTTGTTTAATTATGTAATGATGTGTTGCTGTTTTACCTTGCCTGCCTAAGGCACCTGATTGGTTTAATAAAATACTGAGTGGCCAAATCGAGGGAGGAGGTATAGGTGGAAATTCAAGGCAGGGAGAGTAAGTGGAAGGAGGAATTTAGGCTTGAAAAGAAGAAAGGAAGAAGAGAGAGAGAGAGAGAGAGAGAGAGAGAGAGAGAGAGAGAGAGAGAGGAGAGAGAGGGAGGAAAGAAGGAAGGAAGGAAGGGAGGAAGAAAGAAAGGAAGGAAGGGAGACAATAGGGAGATGATAGGGGCCAACCAGGCAGACATGGAGGAAACAGGGAAGTAGGATACACAGAATGAAAGGTAAAAAGCCATGAGGCAAAATGTAGATGAATAAAAACAGGTTACATGAAGTTAATAGAGCTAATGGGACAAGCCTAATCTAAGGCCAGTAACAAGTCTCCATGTCTTTATTTGGGAGCTGGTTGATGGCCCTCTAAAGAAAATTCGAACTACACATGGGTCAGTACAGTTGCATCCTGGCTGAAGAGAAGATATTTTAAAGAGAAATACTTGCTTTCCTCCCACTGGCTATCATACTCTTGAAACAAGGGATCCCAATGAATTAACATTTGCCCAGGAAGGGTTTGCTGAAGGATTGTCTGAAGCCCTGCTGTTAGAGGAGACACTGTCCTCCAAGGAAGGTTTCACAGTTTTGACAGTAGATTAGCATGATTGTGCATTGGCCAGGCTGCTTCATAGGCAGCCCTCTAGCCCTCCCAGTTACAGCTAAACCTCAAATACCCCAAGATGGACTTGGGGTCACTGGACTCCTTTACTTGTTCTCCTCTCAATGTGGCCACAGGGAACATTCTCATTTCTCTGAGTTCACTGCTGTCTCTTTAGTTGACATATTGGGCATAGAGGGGGAGGCTAAGCCTCACTCATGGGGGTTGCCTAAACACATGCTTCGACCTCTACCACTCTTGTAACACAGTGGTCCCCTGGCTTCACCCCTTGAGACTGTACTTTCATCTCTAGTAAACTGTGTATTTTTTTCATGATGCTCAGTGTGCTTTGTTTGATTGTCTTTCCTCTTTTTTAGTTGAGAATTTTGTACAATGTATTTTGATCATATTCACCTACCCCCTAATTCCTCCCAGATATACCCTCTATCCACCAACTTTGTGTCCTTTTAAATATATGTTTACACATATATATTAAATCTATATATATTAAATATATTATTTATACAATTTAATATATAACATAATTTAATAACATACAACATAATATAATTATATATACATGTACATATATACACACACACGCACTCAGAGACATACATACATACATACCTACCCATCAAGCACAGTTTTGTTACCCATATACCCCCTATATTCTTGGATGGATGACCTTCCACTGTTATGTAGTCAACCCACCAGGGGTCTCACCTTTACAAAGAATGACTCTCCTTCTCCTAGAAGCTATTAATTGCCAATATTTACTTAGTTAAGGATAGGAAGTCCTGCCTACATACCACGACATGCTGGCATTTTGCTTGATTTCAGCTTTTGAAGGTCTTGTGTGGCTATGACAAGTGCTGTGAGTTCATACGAGCAATTGCATTACTATATCCTGAGAGCACTGTTTCCTTATAGCCATCTAACTCAGACACTCTTTCACTGATTCTTCTATAATGATCCCTGAGCCTTGGGAGGAGAAGATATGACATAGATGTCCCATTAATGACTGAGCGTTCCAAAGTCTCTCATTCTCTGCACCTTGACCAGCTGTGACACTGTAATAATCTCCATTTACAATAATAATGATAATAATAATAATAATTCTCTGATCAGAACTGAGAGATTCACTGATCTATCTTTGGGTAAAGTGACTAAGTCATTAGGAATACACACACACACACACACACACACACACACACACACACACACACACACACACATCTTTAAAAAGCAAAAGTACCAAAGTGATCCTAAAAGGTTATGAAAATAATCTTGCTTTTCCAACTTGATATTTAAGAAAAGCTGATGTTTATATGTCAACCAGCAAAGCACAGAGGGGCAGAAGACCCAGGTATCAAATGAGCTGGAATTTGTTAAGGCAGACACCGTAGGGTTGCAGCTGTGTAGCTGGTTGTTCAGGACTGAAACAGCCCCTCGTGGAGAAAGAAGAATCTTAAGCTTCAGAGGAAGCAAAGTTGTGTAGGAATGCTAGTAATTTAGCTATGGTGTGTCGTCATGGTGATGTGTTTGTAAGTAACCCCTCACTTAAGTTGCTGTAGTCAGCAACAGTAAACTCTTGGGCTCACCAGCTGGATTGTGATTTTTTTTCTTTTCTTTTCTTTTCTTTTTTTTTTTTTTTTTTTTTGGTTGGTTTTGTTGTTTTTTGCTGTTGTTAGTTCTCTGTTTGGATATTTGTGTTTGAAGAGACACTTGTTCAGTTGCCTCAGGAAGAGTCACATAACACCTGTAAAATTATAAAGCAACACCACTCTGCATACAAATTTTTTTACTATGTAAAAACAGTTTTCATAAAATACATTATTTGTGATAACATGTAGCCCCTTGACTATTCTCAAATTAATTCTAAATATTAATAGTTTTCATCATATAAATAAAAGCTCTTTGAAATTCTTTGCGATCTCTAAATGTGCAAAGCACACAAGTTGCCAAAGTTTAAACAGTTCAGTCTGTTTAATTGCAGTATTTGCAATTAAAAGGTTGCAATAGACAACCATATACATCCCTATGGACGGACTCATTCTAAAGGTTTTCTTACCTTGCTCTAGAGGGAAGCCTATCAGTGCTTTAAAATTTTTAATGTCATGTACTTACCGTATGTGTCTGTAAGCGTATGTCTATGTGTGTGCGTATGAATATGGCTGTGTGTCCGCCAAAGCACACATAAAGAGGACAACTTACAGGAGTCAGTTCTCTCCTTCACCCTGTATGTCCCAGGAATTAAAACTCAGGTTGTCAGGGTGGGCCTTTGTATACTCAGCCATCTTGAGGGCCTAGATGTACATTTTCCAGTATATACTTATTAGTTACCATTTATCATATAATAAATATTTATCATAAACACTTATAACTTAGTTTTTTTTGTTTTGTTTTGTCTTTTTGTTTGTTTTTTTGGCTTTCCGAGACAGGGTTTCTCTGTATTGCTTGGGAGCCTGTTCTGAAACGAGCTCTGTAGACCAGGCTAGTCTCGAACTCACAGAGATCTGCCTGCCTCTGCTTCCTGAGTGCATGGACTAAAGGCATGTGCCACTACCGCCCAACAGCTTAGTTACTATAAATACATATTACTTAAGAATATAGAAACAAAAAGAAGAAGTTAAATCCTGTGGATGCTATTTTTAGGGGGAAAAATAGCATAGGTATAAGATTAGGAACTGCAAATAGTTCAAAAAAGTAAAAAAAAAAACCAAACAAACAACAAAAAAAACCCAAAACTACCTGATTTTTCCTCCATTTGCTTCTGAAGTAACAGGATAACCATGACTAAGAGTTGCAATTGG
The DNA here is from genome assembly GCA_030556225.1 of Cricetiscus sungorus. Taxonomy (NCBI): domain Eukaryota; kingdom Metazoa; phylum Chordata; class Mammalia; order Rodentia; family Cricetidae; genus Cricetiscus; species Cricetiscus sungorus. The sequence goes on along the minus strand of JANBXA010000734.1, from coordinate 102,848,721 downwards.
GGTGGGGTGTAGATCAATTGGTCTTGGACAGGACCTTGGAAGCCTGCCAGCTAATAGTCTCCTCCCATTTCCCATTCTTACCTCTGTGAGAATGAAACAGGCAAATATAGGTCACTCTCTTTGAGGAGCTCCTTGAATGATTAACACTCCTAGGTGAAGAATAGGCATGAATCCGACTCCAAATTTTAAGCAAGAGAGATAGTTTTCTACTGCTTTATCAACCCACTGGGAATCAGCAAGTACAACTAAAGAGTTAGTGCTTCTTGTAAACAAAATTTCTGGTGCCTGTTACCAATCTTTTTTTTTTTTTTTAACACTTGTCATTATTTCGTAATAATATCCTTAGATGAATCTGATCTCAGACTGAGTTAGCCCCGTCATAAGGTTTAGGAAATGCTTCCTCTTAAATCCCAATTTCTGCTTCATTAAATGAATGCATCCGTATGTGTCTTTAACTTGTGCTTGTTAACAGAGATGCAATCAAGCACTTTAGCTATGTTTCAAAGCAATTTTAAATCTATACTATCCAGGTAAAGTGAATTAAAGAGAAAGTATTTGTATAATTAGTTAAATACACATTATTTTTCTTTAATTTCAAAATGACTGATTTATCTCATATAAATTTATAAAGTGATTCCCCAGCATCCACTAAGAAAAATGAGACTGATTATGTGATGTGTTTGTAGTTAGATGATCCACCATCATCATTTGGTGGAAACATCACCTGTTGGTCATTATCTCAAGTGCAAAGGGAAGCTTGGGTCTCCCCATACTGGTTATACTGGTTTCTTGCCTTGGTAGGTAGGGAATGGGTTGGTGGTAGATGGAAATCACAGGTTTCAAGTTAGAGCCTGCATTTAAAAGAAAAAAAAAAGTATAGCACAGTTGAGTTGTTGAGGAAAGAAGCTGAGCTACTACAGACTCTAGAGAGATTTTCAACATACTTGGGTCTCAGTTCACTCTCTGTAGGTTTGTGCTCACTTATGAATGAACTCACAAATCCAAATGTGTTTGAAGGCAGCAAGCAATGGGCAGGGCTAAGCAACATCACTGCCTAGATCCAGGAAAGGTCCTGATGCAGGCTCCAGCCCTCTGCATGGCACAAAGAGAGATCAGTAATGCAGACAGAAGTTGGGAACAGGTAATGTCAGGAAAATTGTGGATTTGAAATAAAACTGTCATTCAAAGATAGTAGTTTGAAAATTTGGGAAAAAAAAAATAACCACAGGTATATTGCAATGATGAAGAGTAATTGGGAAAATGTCTGTTCAATTTCACTTTTCTTTCTTTTTCCTTTTTACAGTGCTAAGTATTAAACTCAGGGCCTTGGGCCTGTAAACAAGTGCTCTACAGAGACTTAGCTATGTCCCTAGCCCTTGGTGTTTTGAGACAGTCTAATTATGCAGCTAAAAGTAGCCTGGAACTACAGATTCTCCAGCTTCAGCCCTCAGAATACTGGGATTAGAGACTTGCTCCAGCACACCAAGAGCTGCTTTAGCAGACACATACTGTGAAAATTAAAGGTTGAGAGGAAGGTAGGTAGGTAAGGTAGATTTTTTTATTTGCTTAATTATTATTACTATATTACTACTACTGCTGCTACTACTATTTGAGACAGGGTCTCCCGTGGCTCAGGCGGACTTCCTAATCTGGTATAGCTGAGACTGGTCTCGAACTCCCAGTCCTTCTACCTCCTAAATGTTGGGATTACAGTTGTGTCTTATCATTCCATGCTTGACTCAACTATCTTTTTTATTTTTTTTTTCAAACATTAAGAAAATTTTCTGTGTATTGGTGTTTTGCCTGTATGTGTGTCTGGGCACCATACATAGGTGCTTGGCGCCCAAGGTTACCAGAAGAGGGCGCTGGATCTCTGAGAACTGTGGTTGTAGACAACTGTTACCTGCCATGGGTGTGTTGGGGATTAACAATCATCTGTAGTGCTCTTAACCACTGATCTATCTCTTCAGTTCTGGGTTGGCTATTTTATGTACACTGTCTGTTCAGTCTTCATGAGAACACAATCACTGTCTAATTGACTTTTCAGGAAATGGGCTGAAGGTGTTAGGTGCTTGCCACACTCACATAATTGTTAAGGGTTAGAAGTCATAGAAGAGGTTTGTCTTCAAACCTATGCAGAGAGAGAGAGAGAGAGAGAGAGAGAGAGAGAGAGAGAGAGAGAGAGAGAGAGAGAGAGAGAGAGAGAGAGAGAGAGAGAGCACAAGTAAGAGAGAGAGAGAGAGCACAAGTGAGAGAGAGAGAGAGAGAGAGAGAGAGAGAGAGAGAGAGAGAGAGAGAGAGAGAGAGAGAGAGAGACTACAACACTGTCCTTTCAGCTATAAGGCCCCTCAGAAGAAAGGCCTTTAAAAGGGCTGAGATGCCATGTGGGTGGCTTGGTCTGAAAGCGCCAGACTGTTGGGTGAGAACCAGATTGCCGACTGTGAGACATCAGAGAGGCTAGGGAAGAAAACTGATGATTGATGAGTTTTCTTATCTATTTTCCCAAGAAGGGAAATGCTCGTTCTTTGAGGTTGTTAAGTTATAAGTGTCTGATTTGTTGACATTAAAAAAATCACTTCCATACACACTTAAAAGATGAATTCATTTTTTAGTAAAATGGAACTTTTTCATTTAGTGTTTCATTTCTAAACCCACCATCTGTTGCACCCTGACCTCCTACTATGCGCTTTCTGAAGTCACCCAAATTAGCAATGACTGCAGTCTACCACACACACTGAGGTACTGAGGTGTTAGTTTTTTTTTTTTTTTTTAGAGAAATTTCACATTTCTCATGTCCGACAACAGAAAGGGATAATTTAGGAAACCATTTTAATGAAGAAGAAAATAAAAGAAAAAAAGCAGTGCATAACCGATAGAGCCCTGTTGGTTTGGGGAGGTGGCTTCTGGCTGGGTTCCTAGAGCCAGTTATTGGCTGCTTAGCACTGATTATACTTGCTGGCTGATGTATATTTTATACGACAGCAGGGAGAAGTGAGGTCTCCTTTTGGATAGCTGCCAACGCTAAATTTCTTCCCTTGATGTTACGGCTCAGCTTTCAGCTGCCTGTGGCCGAAATGTCCCATGATCAACTTAATCTAGGGTGCAGACTCAAAGCCCGTGTTTTACTTCTCGAGCTCTCTCTGCTGATGTCTCCTTCCTTCACACAGGACTATGCATTTTGCTCCAGGCGCTCAGACTTTGGGCTGCAACCACGACCACAAGCACTTCTCTCAGACATCAAGCTGTGAACCGTTCAGCAAGCACGCAGTTAACCCTACAAAACCCTGTGCCACAGCACAGGATTATCATTACCACATCAAGGCGGCGGCAACGCTGCTGTTTTGTAAAACCCGCAATGTTTGTAAGATGCCTGGGACGACAGGGGCTCAGACCTGAATCGCCCAGGTACCCAGGACTTGAAACTTCCACCATTCTGTGCGTTGCTTTAACCTTCTTTTGCCTGATCATGTAGACCTTGTTCCTGCAATGTCCCCATCTGACATAGCTTCTTAGAGTAGCTTCACTTAATTCTATTCACTTAGAGAAAAGCTGTGGTCTGAGTGCGCTTCCTTACCAGATAGCTACCATGCCCCCTTTCAATCTTTGTGTGACCTCTTATCCCTTGTAAATTTCTTCCTCTGGCCTTCCATCTTTTGAAATTCTCCTCGTCTCCATCACCGTCTGGAGGAAGTTGTTGTTTCCTTTCACGAAGCCTTCCACAAGTTCCTTCACTGGATAAAGATGTTCTGGAATTTTCTTGTGATAATGTGTTCTAACCTGTGTTGTAATCACATGGTAATCTACCTGTGCCCACTTCTGTACAGATGTGTCCTGATGTCATTTCTATTGGATACTAGTCCTTGAGGGCTGAGAGGTGTGTTGGTATTTTCTGCACAGGACAGTGGGAGTTTGGTATAGTACAGTACACACGAGTCTTGCTTATAATAATTAGATTTCCTTGTTAAGTGGTCTATGCAGGTAAGGGGAGGGGAAAAAAACAAACATAAAAGCTGGAGAATAGTGGAGAGATTAACTGAGAGCGATTGGGGCAGGAGAGTGGGAGGGAGGAGGACAGAGAAGGACCTGAGAGGAAGGTGAGACTTACAGAAAGGAAGGCAGCAGATAACGTGTTCTGTGGTGGAATGAGGAAGGCTGACATTCAGGGAGGGGAAGCTTTTCTGTTGCAAAATAAAGTGACTTCTTCAAACTTTATAGTAGTGTTTCTTTCAAAATTTCTCATCTCAAGGCTTTGTATGTTGACTGACGCTCTCCTGAAAATCCGTCATTCTGAATGAGTCCTTACCCTGTGTTTAGTATTTCTGTGCAGCTGGGACTGCTAAAGTGACTTCTTCAAACTTTATAGTAGTGTTTCTTTCAAAATTTCTCATCTCAAGGCTTTGTATGTTGACTGACGCTCTCCTGAAAATCCGTCATTCTGAATGAGTCCTTACCCTGTGTTTAGTATTTCTGTGCAGCTGGGACTGCTAGAGGTCATTGCTGAACTGGTGTTGTACATAGCAATAGGCCTTCCATTACTTAGTTTTTTTTTGTTTTGTTTTGTTTTGTTTTTTTTTTTTAACAGCCAACACAACCTGGGATGGATGATGAGAAGTTATTCTACTGATTGGAAATTAGAGCCCTAGAAGGAAGTCATCTCGGCCGCGGACTTTCTATATGGCAAAGCTATTTCTTCATTTGACTCATTCGTACCAAGCTGCTATGTGATTTCACGGCCTTAGTCTGAGAAAGAAACAGTTGACAAAAGCATACTGTGACACTCACTGCTTCTTCTGATAATCAAATCCAGATTCCAGACTGGTGTTTGCAGACAGGCAAGTCCTGGGGGTCGCTATTCTACATAGGCCCCCTAAAGCACTATCAGAAAAAAGCCTAGGAATGCGTTTTAAAACTACATTTGGTTTTAGGGAAAAGTAAGACATCAAAACATTTTCAAATCATGAAACATTGACTTCGTTTTTCATTCGCTAAAATCTTCCTGATACGAATTATACATAATTTTCCCCTTAAGAGTGTAACACTGCTAATTCTCTCCATATGTGAGCAATTTGTGTTTGACCTTTAACAATTGTCCTCTAGGCAGATGACTTACCATCCTAGAGCAATGCCACAGCGTCATTTTACATGCACACAAAGACTTGAAAGCTCCATAAAAATAAACGATCCATGCTACAAGAGGCATTAGCCAGCAGAAGAGCTATCTCAGCCCTGTAAACTTCAATGCCCATACATTCAGGAACCTCACTGGGTCACTTTAGTGCTAAATTCATAGGAACAAAATGGGAAACACACGTTTTGTTAAGCTGCCAGCTTCAAAATTTTGGGTAATAGGCCAGCAAAAGCTCCTCAAAGTCACATGGGCAGTATGTACTTAAAGGTAGTGTCTCTTTCCAATACATGATCTTAGGTGTTATAGACACATTTACTATTAAGCATCATGTATATTTAATAGCATAATGTCTACTTTAGTGTGCTTAAAAGCCTGCATTCACTTTATAGTTTCCATTATTGAAGAGTCAATGTTCAGTTCTCCTGTAATTTTGCAAAGTGCAGGCAACCCACAGGAGTGTCTAGATTTAGTTTGTGACCCCATGGGTCTATGGTAATTATTATGAAATCATTAATTCTACCTCAGCACTTTCAGCTGTCAAGTACATGTAACAGTAATTGCAGTTAATAAATGCTGCTCAATTTATTAAATGTAAAACGAAAGCCAGTATTATTTTATATGCAGTACTGAAGTGTATTAACATTCATCATTTTGGTGTGCCACGTTGAATTACCCTGTCCTATATGACATATATCAGAATATGTTACCATATATATCTAGAACTTTATCAAAAATCAGTCCATGGAATTCTATTTCTCCAACTAAAAGAGAAATCAAAATAATTAATACCCAAAGTAATATTTAGTCAGCGCCCACGTTTATGTGAACCACACTCGACTTCTGTTTTGAAGAAGCAAGGTTCTGTCTTGGGTTTTCCTCCCTTCCTCCACAAGTCCTCACAAGGATGATGGAAACTTCCAGTTGTTCATCTTGTTTTTGTTTTTGTTTTTTTCTCACAGGGTTTTGCCAGCAGAACGTTAGTGGACAGAGAGACACAGCCTGTTTCATGATTTTAAAATGCCAAGACTGTAGCTTCTCCTTTTCAGTCACTCGAAGTAAACCGCATAGACATTTGCAAGTGCAAAGAGAGTAGAATTTCTGAAAGCATAGGACGAAAAGGTATCACTTTTAGGATTCCAGAGGCATCTGCTGCCAATATGTATGCTCTGACCATCTCGTTGTCCGATGCAAACGGTCACAATTAGTTTATACCGGGGAATCATTAATTCTTTGACCTGAGTTTTAATAACCTAGAAATTGTAAAACAAAAACAGACAAATTAAAAAAAAAAGGGGGGGAGTTTTTTAGTCACATTAAATCTCAAAATTGTTAAACCTGAAAGGATAATTTGGGAAGAATGGAGGGGACCAAGAGGAGGAAGGCAGGGAGGGTGGGGGACACAATGGGAGTGGGGAGTATATTGACACATGTGTGAAATAGCCGAAATGAAGCTCATCCCTGTGTAGGCTAACTTCAAAAAATATTTAAGACTTTTAAAAAAGGAAAATAGTATGGTGCATTATTGATACTCCCAGCACCACACAGAATCATAGGTAAACCTTCTTTCAAGTACTGTCCTCATTCAGACAGGCATCCAGGAACAAAATGACAGCATTAGCAATAAGTGGATATTTCTAAGATACAGTCAACTGCAGAACAGAACTGAAGGGACTATTACACCCTATGAAAATCTATATTAAAAGATGGCCACTCTTTAAAGAATGTTGCAACCAGGGTTACTTTGTGTTTTCATATCTAATGAAGGGAATATATTCTGAAATCTCCCACAACATAACAGAATTGAATATTTACCCCACAGTTTGTTATAAAAACTGGAGCAGAAGAAACTATCGTAAAATGCACTGTAGTTGATGAAAATAGAAATGTATTTAAAGACCATGATACGTATAACTGATTGCACTCAAAGAAGTCACTGTGGCAGGGAGAAAACAGTCATTGAAATGTGTATTTTTCCAACAATAAGTTCTAAAAGTGGGACAGATGTTGGTTGAGGTAATGGCTCATGGTAAAGCACTTGTACAAGCATAAAGACCTGGGTTCAACTTCCCCAAGACTCAAGTAAAATTCAGGTATGATAGTGGGCATTTAAGATCATAGCATACCTACAGGGAGATGGGGGGGCAGAGACAGGCCTATGCCAGCTAACTTGGCTTCTGCTGTGGTGAAAAACAAAGAGACCCTTTCTCAAACAAGGTGGACTAACACCCAAGGACGTCCTCTGCCCTCTACATATGCAGTGGCTTGTCCATGCCTAACGTCACAGACACAAACATGCACACATACCACAAACACACATTATACAAATATACAGGAAGATTATTTTTAGGTGACATGGAGCTGGGGAGATGGTTCAGCAGTAAAGAGTAAGCACTCTTTATTTGGTTCCCAGCACTCACATCAGGCAGGTCATAACTGCTTGTAACTTCAACTCTAGGAGATCTGAGGCCTCCTCCAGCCTTTGCACACATCACATACATGTGCCCACATGCACAAATAAATAAAAATATAAATCTTTTTTTAAAAAAAGAAATGGAACAGTTTTGTAAACCAATACATTTGTTACAAATAACATACATAATGATGGCTTTAGACAAAAGCTTATCTACACATGTGCAGCAGATGATCTAATACCTACTTTCATAAAACATTATACCATTTAACGGATGTCAAAAATTAATTCCTTCATCACACAGAAGGAAGTGGGCTGTCTTTCAGCAAATATTGTGGTTATAGCTGACACTGGGCAAATTGCACTGCACCTCAGAAATTGTTTTACTCATCTGTCTGCAGAACTCCGGGTCGTATTCTGCTTCTTGTAGATAGGCAGTAAGTACATCTTTCAAAATACGGTTGACAGTGGCCACGGGAAAATGTTTAGTGGGTCCTGGAAATACACATGGAATTTCTTTAGAAGTCAGTTATTTCTAATCACATCCACCTACCTTGTAAGTTCATAAAAAGAACACTGAAACATGAAGCCCATTAGTAATCTGGGTGAACTCCGGCTAAGAAAGATAGAAGTTTGAACCCGTGCCAGGCTTTTCTGAGAGAACAAGGGGATAAAAAGCTCTGTATTTCCCAGACTGCCTAAGGAATATGCAGTGAGTTCCGCTGAGGTTCATACCACAAGCTCCTTCCTCATCAGGTGCCAGTGCTGGGGCCTGCTCCTCAGTGTTTACACCCTTCCCATGCCGCTTTGGTCTGTCTACTGCAGCCAGAGAACTTGCTTGGAAAAACCCAGATCCTAAAACAGCATTTTCCTTATGGGATCTGTAGCTGTGCGTCTAACGGTCCCGTGGCCTTGTTCCAGACGCCATAGCTTCCCCAGTGCATGCTGCTCCAGTCTCTTGGGCTCCGTCTGTCATGTAAAGATGCTTATGTGTCTTTAGCCTTGTCCACTCTTTGACGCAGAGCATCATTCCCCATCTGTTCAGTTAAGAAATGTCTACTCAAGTTTCAATTCTGGCTCAAATGCACTTTCCGGGTTCTGTTTCCCCTCGTATCTCACCCGAGGTACAAAACACCTCTCACTTATTCCAGACACAGGGGTCTCCTAGATCCTAATCCACTGGAAAACAGGTAAGGTATACCTGCAACTTTCTCCAGTGACATAGAAACAAGACTGGAGCCAGAGAGAGGGCTTAGAGGGTACTGGAGCTTGCTGACAAGATCGGTGATTGGAATTTCATCCCTGAGACCCCCCAGGTCGAAGGAAAGAACCAACTTCAGAACATTTCCCTGCCTCCACTTGAGTGCTGTGGAACATGCTTGCATGCTTGTGTGTACAAATTATACACAGAAATAAAAATAATAAACTTCCAGAATTTAACAGAAATGTAAGCAAAACAGGGTTTTATCCCCTTGGGAGACTAATTCAATGCCTAGGTATGATTTCTGGTTTTAGTGGACTTAAACATTTTACAGATAATAAATCATTGCCCAAATAGTAGTTACTTTTTGCTGACCATATTCTACGTGGTCAGGGACTGTGATAAGCATATATTTACTTTATGGTATCTTTCAGTAGATCTTTGAGGGGACTCTCACAGTTATAACTGTTCCACAGATGGGAAAATAGAGGTAGAAACCCAGAATCACACAGTAACAGAAGTAGGAATGGATGCTCAAGATTCATCTGGCTTTAAAATTTATATTCTCAACCACATTTCATCCATATTTGGATCAAAGCTTCAGATAAGTGGGTTTCACCTTGATATCCCTGGAATTAGCTGCATTATCCTTCTGTTATCTGTTATCAGCCCACACAGCTATATGGCATACACAAGGTGGCATAGCTTGGTATGTAGGGGATGGGTTATTGTTAATAAAGAGGAAGAGTTTGAGTCAAGAATGCTGTCCAGTTCTCCTTTAGTAGTTAATATTATCTATTAGTGTTTATTCATGATGCCTATGTCAGGTAGGGCCTAAGGGACAAAAGGCAATTCCAAGAGGAGGATTTAATGAAGTCCCCTTCTGGGATGTCTGAGAGAGAAAGGGAAGTCACAAGCAATAGGGTGGTTCCCTTCCATCAGTAGAAGCAAGCCACCCCAGGCTCAAGCAGACCAGAAGGGAGCTCCGATTAGATCCGAGCAGGGCTGCATGGAGATGGCTCCCTTAAAGTGCCATATCCCTTGGCTGAGAGAGTAACTAGCCTGAGATGCAGCCATGGCACATACCAGGAAGGCAAATCCCCAGGCCTCACAGCCTTTTCATCCTGCTGGAGTTTCCTTGGCTTTACTCAAGAGAAGTTTACGGCCTGCGACTGTAGTCTAGTGAGGTCAGCCTCCTGAGGCTCATTAAAGAGAATTTTTACTTTGATGATATAAGACTTGTTTAGTTCAATTTAAGTCAGGATAGGAAAGCCACACATGTAGGTCCATGCATATAAGCACCAAGAAGGTGGAGGAAGGTGGATCAGGATTTCATGGCCAGTCTTGGATACATAATGAGTGTAAGACAAGCCTGGGCTGTGAGAGACGGTGAGAGAGAGAGAGAGAGAGAGAGAGAGAGAGAGAGAGAGAGAGAGAGAGAGAGAGAGAGAGAGGAGGGAGGGAGGGAGGGAGGGAGGGAGGGAGGGAGGGAGGGAGGGAGGGAGGGAGAGAGAGAGAGAGAGAGAGAGAGAGAGAGAGAGAGAGAGAGAGAGAGAGAGAGAGGAGAAAAAAAGAAATCAGGTGGGGAAGGAGTAAAGAAAGAGGAAATGTGATACAATGACTCTAGCAGCTAAAACATCTGTTCAGCAGAAATCTCAGACAGTTGCCAACATATGAATGACTGGTTCCACTTCTGATCCCAGGGGCCAGAGATTGAGTATTAGAGACAAATTCCCTTATGGTGAGCTCCTAGGTGCTTACTCGTGTCTGTGTCCCCTTCCTGTGGATTTTGTACAAGATTTTCATTGTGTTCCTACCTTTAACTGAGGAGCTATGGATAGCTGATGTCTTCTTGGGGAGGGACAGTCTGCTTTCTTTAAGGGTAGTTCACCATGCTTCACAAGATGGTCCCCCACACAGGAGTATATGGACAGAGCATATTGAAGTCAATGGGTTATTGGTGTTTGGGGCGGGGTGGATCTGGGAAGAGGTTAGGGGTCAAAATACAATGATTGATGACATTCTTGAAGAATGAATGCAATATCTTTAAAAAGATTTCTACATGCATACTTGAGTATAGTCAAATTTAAAGGTGGCTTTCCCCTTTGTATTGAAAATACTAAGAAATAAAAAAATTGCCACTACCTGTACTAAATTAAATGAGTTATGTCATTCCTGTACTAAATTAAATGAGTTATGTCATTCAGAGAGATAAGTAACCCCCTTTTCATTCCCACTTCTTCACCAAGTACTCATATCACATGGTCTTACTTGACCAGTATTATTTCCAGGAAACCCATTCTGCCTTGCATTAACCTACCTGTCCTCCTTGATGCATTCAGAAAATGGATAATTTTTCTAGTGCAGATATATAGGTCAGCACAATGCTCCCCTGCCTCCTCCCACCCATGGGAGCAGTATCTACCCTTCTAAAATGATCCTCTCCCTCTTGTAGTCATAGAACAGGAGACTCTATCACTGCTACCCATGAGCCCCAGGTGATTAGCTCAGGGATGACACAGCTCTAGGTCCGGCCAAAACAGAACTTTCTTACTTTATTTCAAAGTAGAAGTAGGTATAAAAACAAACCAGCCTCTTGCTTGCAGCAAAAGCTATGATTTATAATCCCTAGGAATTGTCAGAGGCCATATTTCCTCCAAGTTGGAAGGAAGGCAACAGTGAGAAAAAAGGAAGTTGCCCACATCAACCAAAGAAAGTTCATCTGGAATGCTTGGAGCCTGGTACCTAAGTAGCTCCCAGGGCCTGCAATACCACGTTCTTTCTGAACACAGCATATCCTTTTAGCTCACAAACACGATTCTTTAAAATCTTTAAAACAATTTTTACTCTAGTAATGAAAACTCATTCTTTCTATTCTAGTGGTCTTTTCCCTACACATCCAGAATCATCTGTCGTCAAGTTCCAATTGATCCGCTGACATTCAAAGAGATGGAAACAGGCAAGGCAAGCTCCTGAAGCTACTTTCAGGTACAATGACTGCAATCAACAAACCCTTTCTTCTTCATTTTGAGACATTTTTCCCCCTAAGGAGGAACATGTTTTAGAATTCAAAAGATCAGAAAAGTGAGAACAAAACAAACAAACAAACAAACAAACAAAAAACTAGATTAAAGGAAGAATAGTGAAAGCAACAAACTGCACCACAATTTCCCCAACTGGGATAACAAAAATTACTCTAAGTCTGGCTGGCCTGGTGGCAGGAGCCTGTCATCCCATACTTGGGAGGTGCAGGCTGGAGGAGCAGGACTTCAAGCTGTACTCAACAATTTAGTCCATCTGAAGACAGCTAGAGTTCTCTGAGGCCAAAACAAAAGCATGAAAGAGTAACTTTGCATAATTTTGTGCTTACATTTAAGAAGACGAAATATACTTTAAATAATTATAACAGTGCATACCAAGTCATAAAGCACTCCTTAGCTAGTGGTTCAGGTTGTTGTCTCCTGAAGGAAGGAGGCTTCACACTTTGCCAGGGTGTGAAGGCTGCAAAATGGCAGCAGATATAAGTAGGACACCCGATGGCCCTGCACAGGAAGGACCCCGAGGGATCAATGGGTTCCAGCATAGAAAACTTGACACCAGAAACAGAGCTTGAGAGCCTCACAGAAACTGAGCCCGCGAGTTTCTCTCTCCCTCCTTCTCTTGCTTCCTTCTTCTCTCCTGTCCGTCATTCGCACCCTCCTCCCTCACCAATCACTATTTTCCATCATGTTGGCTTTATTCACTGCTGTCTGTGTAGTGACAAAGTTGGCTACTACAGTAGGTACTCTTCCTTGCCAACTTTCCTGGGGTTTGGCTCACCTGGTAAACACATCTGTAGGCATTCCCAGAGAAGTTGACCGGAAGAAAGAAGACTCAATCTGAATGGATGACACGACCCTACTGGCTACCATCCCATTCTTAATAAAAAGGGGGAAAGTAAAAAGTCACCAGGGCACCCGTTTTTATCTCTTTTTTCTAACTGATCTGCCGAGATGTGAACAAGCAGTCCTCTATAGCTGTGCCTTCCTCGTCATGAACTGGATCTTTAAACCACGAGCCAAAACAAATCCTTTCTTCTGTACATTTTTTTCATCCATGTGATGCTCATAGTCACCATCTTTAAAAAAAAATTGCTACCTAATTTTAACCTGAGCTTCAGAAAAGGCCGGGTGCAAACCTTAGTCCATAATTTATGGGAGTCGCATTGAATAAAACAAGAGGCTTTCATGCCTAGTGAACCCTGGGAAGGTCTTAGTCTGTCCCATTTAGCAGCAGTTACAGTGAATGGGAAGTGATGTACAGACAGCACCTCACTGATTCTCACAGCATCCCTACAATATGTTATTTACACACAAAGCAGCCAAGATTCCAGGATGCGTTGCTTAAATATCACCTTCCTAGGTACCATTGAAGCTAGCGTTCAAGCTCAGATGGGATGCCACAGCCTGTTATTTTCTTCTATTCTCTCCTCTCTGTGGTTAGTGAGCCAAGGTAAGTGGTGCTTTATCTAAGAAACACCGCTTCCCTTTTCTATTCTTTTTTCCCCCTCATGAACTACATTCATGTTTCGCTTTATTTATGGTAGCTATAATCATTTTGATGGAAGGACAAGCATACCATAACTTACGATTGCAGTGGTGGTGAGCTCTTCCCAGACTCAATGATGAAAGTCTTTTGTGCTAGGTTAAGTCTGCTTTTCAAGGCAGCCAGTCAGCTCTACTAACAACTAAAATGTATTTCCAATTCTACTTGCTCTTGGGTTTATTTTGCCTGTGAAAGGTGCTCATGGGCCTTTGGTAAAGATTTTCTTATGTCAACTTGATATAGTTCTGGCCAGGAGAGTGGAGGATGAGGATGACAGTCAGTCACTTTTATCTGAAGGTTAGTCAGCACTTCTGAAACTTTTGTTTGCTTGAAGAAATTAAAAAAAAAATCTAAGAAACTTAGGCCCTTGCATTTAAATTGTAATTTAAATTGCTTTATCTTGTTGCAGTGAGATTCCAGACCTTTCTTTAGCAAGTCATAGCTTGCCAATGAAGAACCTTTGGTTGATAAGCCAGGCAGTAATGGCCGACAACATGAATCCCAACACTCAAGAGGCAAAGATGTGGCTCTCTGAGTTTGAGGTCAGCTTGGTCTATAGAACAAGTTCCAGGACAGCCAGGGCTACACAGAGAAAACCTGTTTCAAAAAACAAAGCAAAAACAAACAAGCACCCTACCCCCAATCAAAACAAAAAAGATAGAAACTTTGATTTCAAGTTGGAGAAAACTTGACCCAGACTCAGGTTGCTGACTGAAAGGGCTAAGGGCCAGCACCTGGACTTAGGTATGCCACTAAAGCAAGCTGGATGTTAGGAACATTTACTGTCCACCACAAGCAGTGTAAAATGCTACAAGACTAATTCTGGAGCCTGTAATATTGGAGTGGGGGTATCAGTCAGCCACCACAATAATATTCACATCATGCAAGTGTGTCTAAAGTTACGGTGTGTTGTCCTCCTTTTATCTAAGTCATCACAGCTTCTCAAAATGAACCTAGAGTGTGGCCCATCAGAGGGCTGGAATGGGAAGCCATGTTTCTTACACCAATAGTATTGGGATTATTGGAGAAAACTGGCTATAAGGCCTAGCAGGGTAGGATGATGGGTTATAATTTTCCTGGGGCTAACCGGCCACAGGTGGAATTACCCTGGCCCACAGAGTCCTTCTTTGCTCCTTGGTAAATCTCTATGGAATTTGTGTAGGACGGCAATTATACATGAATTCAGATAATCATAGGCAGGCACACTTAAAGAAAACAAATAAGTCTGTGAAGAAACGAGAATGGGGAAAGGTATTTATCTGCAGAGTCCACCTGGGAGCATAAGGGCAGGTGTGAAAATTCTTGTTTTCAAAGACCCTAAACCTCAATGGTAGTAGCTAAACATCTCTGTCAACAGGGGACCACAGTCATCTACCTCTAGGCTGAGGTATTTTCCCCCCACCATCAACAACATTGGTGGGCTTTGAAGGATAAATATCAATATACCTCTCTTTCACACACATGCATATTCATCCAGAAATACCCAGTGAACTTCAGTGCAATCATATTATATTGTGCATATTTGTGGCATCTGGAGATTCATTTAGGGGACCCTGCTTTGTTTTTGAGTCTCCTTTTTAAAAGAGGAAATAAGCGTTGCTTCAATTTTGCAAAGCAAGACCACCGACTCACTCAAACTAAGGTCACTTATCTAGGACTGAAGACAATGCCAGGCTACAGTTAAATTAGCACAGGTCATTGAGTTAGAAGTTTAGCATAGCGGTTGCACACCTAACTGGTAGGTGTTTTCCACGTGAACTGTATGGCGAGAGGCTGCATCTCGATGGCTGGGCTCATCCGAGTGGGACACAGTACTGACAGAACTAAGAGCAAAAGAGGAACATTAATAATTAGTATCATCACAATGTTAACAAAGCATAATATTTCTTTAAGCAAGTATGTTTTCATACACAAAATTCACTGAAAGTTCCCAATAAACTTGATATAATTAGCCCAATGACATATTTAAAATCTGAGACACTCTAGAGATAGAAATATTGAGATGTAGAGAAGTTACTGGGACATAGTCTCAGGCCTCAGGGTCATGGTGGAAGCCCAGGGCAGATGCTGCTGGGCTGAGCCACGGCCATGGAGTAGTGAAGTGAGTATTCCAAAAGCTTAACAAAGACACAAAAGCATATCCCACAGTAAACAAAGCTCACAAATGGCACTTGGGGGTGTGTAAAGAAGCTTAAAGTGTTGGGAAACAAATCCGCACAGACAAAGGGTATTATACAAGGCTCATTGTGGTAAGCTCCACCAAATCCCTTCAGAATGAAACAGAAATGGGAAACTCATCTCTCTACATGGTGAGAGAAACCACAAGCCACCCAAACTATAAGAGTCAATCACCGTCAGCTGCCTTTTCAGTGTGAGGGACCAGTCTCCAAGGCAATCTGAGCTGATCCAGGTGCTGACCAGAAACCCAAGCAAGGAGGAGTTCCCAGTGGGCCTCTGGCACCGTGTAATTCAACCTAGTTCAGAAAAAAACCATGTGGGACTAATGAACCTACAGCATTCTACCCCAAATTCCCTCCACCTGTGAAATCAGAGGTTAAGACAGATGCCATTTCAAAGGGAATGCTATAACAACTTCCTCCCCTGCCGCTGTCTTGCTCCCCCACTTCGTGTTTGTGTGTAATGTGTGTTTGCATCTGTGGGTGATGTGAATTTGCATTCAGAATGACCATTTCTCCAAGTAAAGGCTGCCTTTTTGCTATAATTGAATAACTGAGTAAGAGTTATTCTGTTTTTTGTTGTTTGTTTTTTGTTTTTGTTTGTTTGTTTTTGAAATAGGGTCTCACTAAATAGCCCTGGCTTGCCTCAAACTATGCAGACCAGGATGGCCTTGAACTGGTAGAGATCCACCTGCCTCTGCCTTCTGAGTGCTGGGATTAAAAGCATACAAATACCATGCTCTGCTTATTTGTTTTTAATTACTTGGTTTTTCTTTTTCTGTCTGTGAGAAGTTTAAAATACTTAGTTTGCAGATGTTTGGGAATTAGCGGAATCTATAGATTGGCATTTCAAGGAAACCACATTTAGTCTATTTTGAAAAGTCCTTTAGTACTGTATGGTTTATGGGACAAATTAAAACTCACTCATAAAGTCCAAGAACATGGTGACATTCTGGCTGCTTTTTCACAATGCATCTTTGTGGTGGCAATTCTTCCTCCTTCCTTCTAACACCTGCTTTTCTCATTTTTCTGGGGCTGTTTGAAGTAGCAAGAAACCTCTCAGGCCATTGTGGCTACAGGTGTTGTAGGCAGGACCAAAGATGATAGATAGTGTCTGCCTATGAAACACACACCAGCTGCATAGGCTTATGATTTGGAGATAAGTCTGTGTGCCCAGTGTTATGCATGTTGCTTTCAATCTGGCAACACGACCCCTATCAGCGATTTCATTTTCCTTTCAGTGTCCTTTGATACTGTAAAGATGTCACTATTCTGTCCGTTTTAAAGAGAAAAGCAATGAGACCAAGGACTTACTATCTATCCTTTTATCTCCCAACAGAAAAGTCTAATGTGTGATTCCACCAGACAGAATGAAATACTGGAGCTAATCAATGTCTGCAATCCAGATATGTGTGTGTGCACAGCATGCAGGAGGCCTTGGGTGAGGCCTGCTCTGTCTCCTACAGGTGTACCATTCAAAATTCCCAGAAAACAGAGCTTGATGCACAGCTCAAATGGACTGGGTTTAAAAACCAAAAGGAACCACTATCCTCATTACTGTTTTGCTCAGTGTCACTAAAGACTGGTAGTCAGTGCACTACATGTTATTGTTGCTATGAAGACGGTGTCTACTGGGCAACTTAGAAAACCCAAGGGTTGAAGTCTAATGTACAGATTGTAAGTTTTTACCAGCTTGGTCTGCTTTTGAATTATTGAAGATGGTTTCTCAGGGCCTTTTTTTATTTATTTGGAATGTCTATGTTTGGGGGTGTCTGTGTATGTAGGTGTACACTGATGTGTGTAGAAGCCCGAAGTTGGTGTCTGGTGTCTTCCTTGATTCTCTCCACCTCACTTATTGAGGCAGGGTCTCTTGCTGAACCCTGAGCTCCCTGATTCACCTAGCTTGGCTAGGCAGCTCACTGTTGGGTGTCTCCTGCCAGTCCCTTGGTATTACAAAGTAGTCTTCAAATCTACCTTGCTTTCATGCATTCTGGGAATCTACACTCAAGCTTTTGTGGTGATGGCTCCATCTGCTGAGTTTCTCCCAAGCCCCCAAAAATCTTCTTCTTTGCACAATAGTCATGTAAATGCTGTATGCTCATTGTAAAACATGCAAAACACATGGAAAAGAGGAGAGTAAAGTTGCCCATTACTAATCCCAGTGATTATATAAGTACTGTTAATGTTAAAAAGAATGTTTTTGAATTCACGATGTTACATAAGCAATTCTATTTTTTTTTCTGCTTGAAACTGTATCCTAGGACATTTCCATGTCAGTAACAAATGTACATCCATATTTTAAGTATCAGCTTAATATACAAACATTTCTGCATTTAACCATTAGTCTAGATCTCTAAACTGTCCCATTGGGTTTCTTTTCTATAGGAAAAACATATTTCTATTTTGTTTGGGCACTTGTGTTTGTTTTCACTTTAAAATGCATTACCAGAAACATCAAATGTAAGTGATACAGACTCTTGTGGAAACAGCCCACCAGAAGCACAACACAGTAAGCTGTGTGAAACTGACTTGCAGTCAGTTTCGCTGGGGCCACGAGGCCTTGAGAAGATCATAGGCATTTTACTAGAAGGCTGGATACCTTGACCACACACAGGAAAATGTTTAGGGAACCTGTTGCTTTCTGCATCTTCAGGCTGACCATGTCTCCAGTGGACTATAAGTTCGTGAAACATTTTAAGAAACTTTATTATATTAAAGTTTCTCTCTCCCTCTCTCTCCCTCCTTCCCTCCCTCCCTCCCCGCTCTCTCGCTTTCTCGTGTCTCTCTCTCCCCCCCTCTCGTGTGTGTGTGTGTGTGTGTGTGTGTGTGTGTGTGTGTGTGTGTGTGTGTGTGTGTTTGTGTGTGTATGTGTACCTGTGCTCAGGAGCCATGGAATCCAGAGGTATTGGATCCCACTGCAGTTAAAGCTGCTTGTCAGCTGTTGTAGGTGCTGGGAAGTGAGGCTGGCTCTACTGGCAGACCAGAATGTGTTCTTAACCACTGAGCCATTTCTCCCACCTGAATTTATACTTTGGACACTGTGTTTATGTTTGCTTCTTTGCCAGTATGAAGACTGTAGTGGCTTGAATGAGAATGTCCCCCATAGTCTTTGAACACTTTGAACACCACCAGCTGGTGGTGGTGTTTGGGGGAAGGTTTAGGAAGCACAGCCTTGGTGGAGGAGTATGTCACTGTGATGGACTTTGTGAGCTTAAGGCCGCAAATACTCACACTTCATTCTCTCTGCTTTGTCCTTCTGGCTCACAATGTGAGTTCTTTGAACTCCGCTCTAGCCGACATGCCTGTTGCTTCCTGTTGTTCCTTTCTTCCATGATGGACACTTACTCCTCTGGAACCATAAGCTCAAATAAACCCTCTCTTCTATAAAATGCCTTCATCATGTTTTTTTTTATTACAGCTACAGAAAAGTAACTAATACAAGACTAGGAGGCAGGGCCTCCCTGAAGCTGTTAGCACTTTACTCATCATAAAGAACAATCTGATAGTTTGCATATTAGTGTGTGATGGACTAGAAATTGAAAAAAAAAAGAGAATAAGGAAAATATTAACACGACACATTCAGCACTTTAGTGAAGACTGAAGGAGGAGATTAAGATATTATCGATGCTTGTAGTATGAGGAAGAAACATTAATTAGACTAGGGGCTGGAAAGATGACTCAGTGGTTAAGAGCCCTGACTGCTTTTCCAGAGCACCCAGATTCAATTCCCAGCACCCACATGATAACTCACAACTGTCTGTAACTCCAAGATCTCATGCCCTCACAAGACATGCATGCAGGCAAACACCAATGCAAATAAAATAAAAATAAATTATTAAAAGAAGAAGCATTAAAGTAGAGCTAGGTATATTTTTATTTTCTTTGTTTTTAGTTTTGTATGGATGGGTATTTTGTCTGGATGTATGCCCGTGAACCATGTGCATTCTTATTGCCAGAAGCGAATGTTGGATCACTTGGGACTGGAGTTACAGAGTTATATACTGTTGTGAGCCACCATATGAGAGCTCAGAATCAAACCTGGTCATTTGGAAGGGCAGCCAGTGGTTCTTAACCACCAAATCATCCCTGTAGTCCCATGATAAGTTTTTAGAAATCAAAGAGCTCCTATATTTTTAAAGCAAGGAGCTATCAATGTCAGTCTGGCTCACACAAGTTCAACTCTGTTCTGTGTTGAACAGCAGCTCCACTCAAACTACTTGAGTTGCTAAAAACCAGCATGAGATGCTCATTAAGTGCATTTAAACCTCCAACTGAAGGTGTAGATACAATAAAAATATCGACTACTTGTCCCAACACTACAAGTGGATGAGGTCCAGTGTTTGATCCAACTTGCCAATGATGATCCTTCCTGACACATAGTCTCATTGCCAAGAGAATGCTGCAATCAATTTTATCTTAATTAATAATTAATTGAGACAGGGTTTTGCTGTGTAGTGTTGACTGGCTAGGGACTTGCTAGGTAGACTAGACTGGCCTCCAGCTCTCCGTAATCCTCGCACCTTTGTTCCTTAAGTACTGGCATCAGGTATGTGCTGAAAATCTGATCTAAAACCTGGTGCAAGCATTCAACAAACTAGTTTCTGGCAGGAAAAGAGAAAGAATGCATACCTTTTATGCAAAGGTAGGTTTAAATCAAAATGTGTAAATTTCATGTATAAATCCAGTTAGTGCTTGAAAGTGCAGGTGCTACTTTTGAGGGCAGAATTGTAATCAGGTTTCTTGAACTAAGAGTTACTATTGAGAACAAGCATAAGCCCCTGAGCTATTACTGGTGGGAACCCATGCCCCTTACAACTGTGACTTCAGTAAGGGTGGGAGCTTGTCATTAAAGTCATGTGCTGCCCTCCAGTGGATAGACTTCACAGTGCATAGAGAAAAGAAGGCTAGAGGTTCTATATTTTGTTTTTTAAAGCCTTTTAACAAGTATTTATTGCTACAATGTGTCATAGTTGAGAGTGATAATAGTACAAAAGATAATCAGATTCCTATGCTCTAGAAACATGATGTAGAGAGTACGATAAAATATTCACAGAAACTGCGTAACTAGGAACTAAGAATATCTATGGATTTTTTTTTTTTTGATTATGTTTAAGACCAAAAGCATGCCAGATCTTTTCCTAGCAGTAGATGGTGTATCTTGTTCAGAAATATTAATTCTGTGGAAATTATGCAGTTTTATGACATTTTACCCCATTTTGGTTCATATTTCTAGAAAAAGGAAGGTTACAGTGGAAACAGAAGTTGAAATTTTCACAAATTAAAGAGAGAACAGCAGAAAGTAGTCTCACAGGATGTATTTCTCAAAAGTAGGAGTGGTTTTCAAAGGACAAGGAGTACACCTACCTCCTGTGAAAAGTCTGGTGCTGGCCTGATTGAAGGAAATCTAGAGTGACGATTGACAGAACAGAATAATCATGAGTGTGGGGGGAAGGTTAGGACCAGTTCTTGAAGCTGTGGGTCAGTGCTCATCTGAGAGGAAGGGAGGTGATGGTCAAGGCCAGATACAGAATCCCCTGCAGGCCCTGGATGAGGCATAATTTCAAAACTACACTGTAATCTTGAGAGGTGATCTAGAAGCATCTGAGTCCTGGCTACCTCACCTCACTGTGAAGTCATCAGTGAGGGGTGTGGCCAGTTACAGCAGATTTCCAATGCTAAGGAAACAATCACTCCCCTCTTTCTTCTTTCTTTCCTCTCCCTTTTTGTCTTTGGAATAGATGCAATAAGGAGGTACAAATAAAGTTTGCTTTGCATTAAGCACTCGGAGGAACCCTTTCTATAAGCTGTCAATTCATCTTACAAGTCACCCCGGACTTAAAATACACATGGATTTGTGAGTCTAATTTGTATGAAAACAAAAAGACATACTTGTTCAAGAATTCACATAATGCAATAACAATGTTCATTCACTGATCAAAATATTTCCTAAAGGACAATTTTGTGCCCAGGTACTCTTCTATGTCTTTGAGATATCATATCAGGAGATACTAAAGGCAATTAAGCTCCTTTGCCTCTACAGAACATATATTTTATTATTTTGAAATTTATTTATTATTATTGTCCATATGATGTGTGCTGAATAGCCAAATCCATTTTTATTCTTACTTGCCTCAGCAGTGTTTGGTCTCTCTCTCTCTCTCTCTCTCTCTCTCTCTCTCTCTCTCTCTCTCTCTCTCTCTCTCTCTCGGGTATAGAAGGGCACCTTGTTCTAAGTTACGTATCTCTGGTTTCCAGTGTGCTTGGAATCTCTTCCTACCTGCTTGTACCCTTTGGGTTTTCCTCTGGACACTGTCGCATCCTTTGGCTCTGTTTAAAACTAGATTCCATTTTTATTGTTAACACAAATCTCTCTATATAAACATATATACTCTAGTAGTCTACTAACTGTATTATTATATAGTTTGTTAAAATACTACATGTTGAAGTTCTATTTATCAAGAACATTTTAGTTTCCCTCTGGTATAGGTTTTTATGTTGGAATCTCATTTAAGATGACTTTCCCCTAGGCATAGTGGATAACTTTAATCCAAACACTAGGGAAGCTGAAGAGGATGCTTATGGATTCAAGGAAGTGCAGGGTGTGGTGTCGGTGGTGGTGTATGGCATGGATATCCTTGCTTCTGGAACAGACAGGCTTTCCTATGCTTTCTTCTATGTGCTTTATAGTTTTCCATTCTCTGCTTCCCATCTGGAGTACATCTGTGTAAGTACTAGATCAGCTTCAAGGTACTAGATCAGCTTCATCTCCCCCCTCACACTAAGAGTGTCTTCTTCCAAAACAATGTCAGACACAAAAACCAAAACCCTCAAATGTTCAAGGCCATGGCGATGCATGCCTCTTCTCTCTGAGCTAAAGAGGCTGAAGGATGAGGGTCACTGTAAATTTGGGCCAGCCTGGTTAGAGGCTAGCCTGCCTTTTTTTAAAAAAAAACGTACCATTTTTTTTTAAAAAAAAAATTATAGATATAAATTGGGGTAAAATAGAATCTCCTCTATTTAATCCATAGTTTCTCAAAGAAGCACATGGAGGTCATTGCATTTCAGCTTCTCCAAGTCTCTCTCTCTAAGGCTAGGCTGTGTCTTAGCTTGATGCAAATGGCACTATTACACATGCTCCCTCTTTGATCTTCTATCATCTGGAATTTCTCCTCAGGGATCAAAAGAAAGGATAGCCTGACCTCACTTCTGATGTGAGGACTCATAAATTGGAATCCTAGAATAAATTCTTTCCATGTAAAATTCTTGTCTTCTGTCTGCCCAAGCAGGTTCCTACAAGACCATAGGGGCAGGGCTTTCCAATGTGGTCAACCACTGGAATAAATACCTAGCTGGCTATGAAGGAGTTCCCAAGTAGCTCTCAGTTTGCTGGAACAATGAAGTTCTCTATGCTCTACCCCTTTGGTACTTTTCTATGCCCAGTGTGGGGCACAATAACTGACATGTACAAATGGCTCACTATATCTTGGGTAAATAAATGGAGTCAATATAGTGTGGCTGACCTGCTATGCTAGGTAACTTTAATACATTCTGGTGGAGAGTGGTGAGCGCACATAGTTTTTGTTCCATGAATCCCAGGAACTTAGGTTTGATGTGAAAACTCTGCAGTCTCCAACCATCACCCAAATCCACACTAGAACTACTGGCCTCTGAACTGACATGCTTGGATAGCATGTCACATTAGCCACAGAAAGAAACTTGACCTCCTGGTTTCTGTTTCCATTTTAAGGACAGGAGACAAGAACATCTGTTCAAATGCTGTCCAATGTCTGCCAGAGGGTGACCCTCCAGTAAGTAAATCACCTATGGGAACGCCTGCCTGAGTAGAAAGCGCAAGGTTCTGGTGACCAGAGGGGGACAGGGGCATTCATGTAAATTACACACGGATTGCAATGAAAAATATTTGGCTAATGAAGTCTTTTTTTTTTTTTTAATTTGTTAACTCTGTGGCTTTAATCTCAATCTACTTGGGCCTGCCATTTCTTTATCTGATAATGGGGGTGATGCCCACACCTATTCAGAAGAGGAGACATTGACAATCATTTCTGGATGAGATCAAATATGGGAACTTTGAACTTTGTGGGCCTTAAGCTTTCCATTGCTGTGGCTTGTCTCTGCTGCTGTGGTCCCAAAGCCACTGGAGACACTGCATTGATCAGGCAAGCCATGCTCTAAAAACTGTATTTATGGACATCAGAAATTTGGATTTCTACCAATATTTGCATACCACAAAATGTGCTCATTTAAATTTTGATTTCAGGTATGGAATAAGCACTCCTAGATAGGAAACCATACCCAACCATGTTTCAGATTGTATTTGGCCCTTGCTTGCCAGCCCTGTTAAAAAGTTTCCTGGAAGCAGAACTGGGACTGATGATAAGAACTCTGTAAGTGTTCACTGCTACCACTTCTCTTCTTATTAATTGTCTACATGGAAAGTCAAGTTCAGATTTTCCAACCTGGTGGGAAAGTCATATGCCAAAATTTGTGTTTAAGAGGTTTCATTTTGCTGCTGGGTGCAGTGGGGTCCTTTTTGATACAATCTACTCAGATAATTAATGACTTTATTACCAACCTGGAGCAAATACACAACCTTAAATGATGCTTCATTTTTCTTTAATGAAACATAAAAATATATTATAAAAATATAACTTGAACAAAAAAAGAGCCAATTCTGAAAACAGATGACAATGATTACATTGAATACACACTCAATCTTTCTTTCACAACAAAGGAGGCACTTAAATATTTATTATTCCCAGGATGACAGTTAAGCATCAGTCACAATGAAGAGTACTGAAGACATAAAATTTTATATCTCTAAGTATGTCTACCAGCACTCTTTATTTTTTCATCTTCCTTCTCAGTTTGTCTACTGCTACAAAGA
Source organism: Cricetiscus sungorus (assembly GCA_030556225.1). Classification (NCBI taxonomy): domain Eukaryota; kingdom Metazoa; phylum Chordata; class Mammalia; order Rodentia; family Cricetidae; genus Cricetiscus; species Cricetiscus sungorus. The sequence continues at coordinate 102,824,316 of JANBXA010000734.1, read as the reverse complement.
CAAGCAAATTTGTAGTATATCAAGGGAGATATATATATATATATATATATATATATATATGTGTGTGTCACCTTGTACAGGTTTGTGAAGAAAAGAGAAGGCAGCATGAGAGACAGAAAGAGCTTCCATCTTAGCTTGAAGATGGGTGTGGTCAAGGTTGGGTATTTAGTGAGCTTCCTGAAGGGGCCAGAAGGAAGAAAGCAGAAAATTCCTTACAAGGAGTGGGGTTCCAGCCAACAGTGGTTGAGGCCAGATAGAGCTCTGAGAGAAAGTAGGGTGTGGCCAGAGGGCAGCCTGCCAGCAGAGGATGGTGCTGCGGGAACTGGCAGGCATCTGTGGCCCCTTGAATTTGGGATTGTATCCTTGCCATTGAAACATGTTACTTGACCTGAAAGGCTCAGCTATTTCAGAGCAGAAGAGTAAGAATGAAGATGGCCTAGCAGTGTCAGTGTAAGAGAAGAGAGAAAATGAGACAATGTTCAGGTTCCGAATGCCCTTCAGGAGATGATTTATAATACTGACATTTAGATTCAGAAAAAAAAATTGTTTTTGAAAAAAGATGCATCATTTTCAGACACATTGTTAGCATCAAATCATGTCTCCATGTGATAGCCACTAAGATTTCATAATCTTTCTACCAGTTGAAGACTCATATGAAGGAGAATCACCAATATCCTAAGAAATGTAGGTTGCAAAGACGGACTATGAGATAGCTCAGAGGCTAAGGACCCTTAGTGACAGTCTGATGACCTGAGTGTGATTCTAAAACACTCATGGTGGAAGGAGAGAACCATATCCTGAATGTTGTCCCTTGACTGCCACATACATGCCATGGTATGCCAGCTCTCTGCTCCCAAACAAATATAAATGAGTCTTTTTAGATGGCTTTCTACTTTGTTTCGGAAAAGGTCAATGGAAGTGGGGGTGCTACTTTAGTTTTTGAATGAGGGAAATTTTTTAAAGCCATGGGGGATATCCTATTAAATTCTTACTTAAGTGGTCTTTATAAACAAGTAAGCTGCATGTAGGCCTGTAAGCATTTTGATGGCTCAGACGGGATGGGCGGGGATTCTAGCACTAAGGAGTCAAATATACTGAGTATTACAGTTTAGATGGAAAGGTATTCTAGCACTTGGGAGTCACAGAATACTACTGAGTGTTACAGCTTGGATGGAAAGGTATTCTGGTACAGGAGCCAAGGAATACCACAGGTCACAGTAAGCATAGCAGCTTACAGCCCTGCTTCAGAGAAAGGCTTCCCCAGTGTATCAGCTCCTCTTGGGAAGGAGACGATTTCCCTGTAAAGTTATTGAAGTTGTTACAGTTCGGCTCCTGTCCCCCGTACTTTGCCAAGGGAAGGTTTCCCTGGAGAAAAGTGGTAGAGCCCTGATCCGCTCTGCCCAGGGTCGTCTCTGCCTCTTTGCTGCAGCGAAAGAAGGTCTCACCCAAACCTCATTCATGAGATTTATTGGGAGGGAAGAATCCAGGAGAGCGGCTGTCCTCTGCTACACTGGCCTGAACAGCCTGAACAGCCACAAGCTGAATAGATGGGGTTTAAATAGGGCTTCTTAGGGGGTAGAGTTTTCCCAGGGAGATTTCCAGGATGGGGATTGGCCAGGTTTCAGTCCTTGAGCTCAGACTGGCTAGATCCCATGCTCAGGATTTGGTTGGTTTTCTGAACAGGTTTAGAGTCAGAGTTGGCTCTGGTTTCAGGGCTAAAGTGTGTTTCTTTCACTGATCTTTTTTTTATTTTAGCCTTTTAGCTCTAATTTTAGGACCAGGGTGTATCCTTCACTGGCTCTGATTCCAGGGCCAAAGTGTGTTTCTTGGGCACTGGTTTCAGGGTCAGGGAACATTTATTTGGTTCTGATTGCAGGGCCAAAGTGTGTTTCTTTGGCTCTGCTTAGGGTATGTTTCTTTAGTTGTCCTTTTCCCTTACAAGGTAGACAATTATTTTTAAAGGTACTTTAAAAAGAACATGCTTGGTGACTTGGGCCTGTAGCACCAGCAACTTGGGTGATGGAGTAGAGAATGGAAAGTTAAAGCCTGCTGTTGGTTCAGAGAGAATCCAAGGCCATTCTGAGCAACTTAGCAACTCTGTCTCAAACTAAAACAGAAAAGGAGGGCTGGGGTATAGTGGTAGAATGCTTATCTAGTGTGCAACAGGCTCTGGTTTAATCGCCCTTGCTTGAACTTTAATAGACAGAGAGGATGCACGAGAGAACACTTGTAAACGTTTAGAACTAGCAGCCAGTACAGCTGAAGATCAGAAGTAGGAATTAATCACTGTAGCATTCTTCCTTCTGACTGAGTGGGGTTGCTGTTCTGTTATACTCAGCTTCCCCTAAGTAAGAGAGGGAGGTTGTGTTTGCAATCTACAGACTTGTAGGCCTGAAAGTAGAATTGTAAGTAAGTATAGGCATAAATTGAATCGCTTTGTTAATAAAAAGTTTCAGTTTCCAGAATCCTAATTAAGTATAGTCTGTTGTGCAAATCACACTAGCTCCTGCTTCCCAACCATGTCGTTAACATGATGTGTCCTCAACCCTGTCTATGTTGATTGACCGCTATGTCAGGAATTTGTTTCATCTCCTTGCCAATAGTGGTTGAAATAGAATGCCATAGGAATACTAAAGATGGATTAATCTTTTTAGGAGTGAAAATGCCACAAAAGATCCAAAGAAATATTTATGATCTATAACTCTCTAACTGTACTGTTGAGAACCAAGTCAAGAATTACTATACAGTGAAAAAAATTAAAAAAAGAAAGAAAACAATTTGAAGTGTCCAACAATTTGGGGATGATTAACTGATCCTGCTTACAAACTTGTAAAATATTATATAGTCATTTAAGAGCATATGAACAAAGAATGAAAACATAGTACAAAATTCGTATTAAATAGTTGCTATGTTTATGTACATACGGATTACAAAATGTGCAAACTGTGAAGTTTTATAATATTGTGGAGAATGTAAGAGACTTGTAAGGGCAGCTGGTCTGCAATACAGGTGGTTTTGTTTTGCCAGGTAGTTTTTCAAAGCAGTAAATGTACTGCTAGGATCAATGTAAGCCTTCTCTTCCATCTTAAATATGGCCCCAAAGACCAAGGTAGCCTTATGCTTGCCTATCCCTTGATCCCCTTCCATCCCTAGGGAGATGTTTTGGATCTTGGTAAACATCACTCATAGCTACAGGAACTAAATATCCAGGTACTCACTGTTTGGACCGCCAATGACCTTCCTTCTGTCGGAACTCATGGTTTCTTGGGGAACACACACTCCCTCTGTTCTTCAGTGCAGAAAACTGTTTATCTTTAGCCAAGGCTGACATCATAACACACTCTAAGAAAAATAAGTTTTAGAAAAAGAGAAGATATGAAAATCTTTTAGTTTTTGTGGTTAAAACACCCCAGGTAGAGGACCCAGATGCTTGTGTGACCCCTTTGAATAGGGACTGAGGTTTTCTGAGAGCAATAATATGTAGTGTAAGTAGATATTTTGTTGTGCCAATACAACTAGGAATAGAACTTTTAAAAAATGCAATAGTGTAGTTAATTCACACAAACAGACATTAGTATGTGGTCAAAATGCTTAACTGATGGATAGGGCGAAAGACACCGTGGAAAGCTGCGAGTCTGTAGAAAGATGTTGTCCTGCACCATGCAAGCCACTGATTTTATTATTGCTCTGCATCTAATCTTGATGTAAGTTTCTGAGTTAATTTTGGCTTTTATGGCTGTGGAGGGAAATGTGGTGCGAGGGTGTGTGCTTGGAAGAAATAGACAGATTGGAGAGGTGTCACGGGGAGAACCCAGTTCCACAGAGAGTTAAGTCGATTCCCATTTGTGTAGGCTACCAGTCTGCTGTAAAATCTGGCCCCATTCTTCAATGTTAAACTTCCAAGGTGCGGGGGTGGGGTGGGTGGAGGAGTCCTAACAAACAGAGCTATGAGATCAATCATGGTCTAAAGTAAACTCAAAAAAGGAACCAGAGGAAGGTTAGCACTGTACTTTTTAACTTAGTCTCCTGCTGCTCGGAACTCTCCTGGTTCCCCATCAGAAAGTCTGAGTACCATGGTGTCTTTCCACACATGCGCATTAAAGAAGCTGTACGCACAAGACCCCAGCCTGTTGCTTTGTGGTTTTGATACTCTTTGGGAGCTTTTCTAGAAATCATAGGAAGAAATTTGCTAAAAAGAAAGATCTGTAATTTGTGAGGAAAAAAAGAAAGAAAGAAAGAAAGAAAGGTCACTTTACTCCATGAATATGCCATCTATCTCATAAATATTCATAAACATTAAATTCCACTACGAATAGCCCGCTGAGCTGCTGCTACCCCTTGCGTATCCTGTGCCTGTCTCTCTTTGGAGTATTTGCTTTGCTCTAGCAAAACCGTCCAATAGATGCCCGTTTAGAGTGTGACTCCACTGATCCTTCCCTTCCAGAAGAACTAAGAACTGCACTCCCAACGTGAGTGTGCTTGCTAGTTCCGGAGAATTAGCTGCTCCCAACTCTGCTTGCAGGCACGCAGCCGCGCTCCCTAGAGAGACCCCGGATGGAACTGAGAACTAGCGATGCAGCAAGTAGAGGAGACAGCTGGCGACCAGAGAGCTCTTGCTAGATGAGTTGAACATCACCCTTTGAAGGCCAAACTTGGGACTTTTTCTAGTTTTGTTGAGCTGGTTGCAAAGATGGCCATTTCCCCACATAAGCTGCTCCCTCCCCAGCCTCCTTTCCTGGACCCTCTGTCCCCAGGCACCTGCACTGACCGGCTGCTGTGAGTTGGTGGGCAGGCAGGACCACCTGGACCTGGGATCTTCCTCAATGGAGCTGCAGAAGACCGTCTGCTGCCTCCGGCTTCGCTTGATCTTGCAATTCTGGCGGACACCCAGGCCGTCTCCAGGGTGACCTCCTCAAACATTGCCCAGATCGCCCCTCCCCGGCTCGGTGGGCCTCGGAGCAGCTTTAGACTTAAAACATCTCATCTTCACTGTCTCCCAGAGCCTTCCCAACTCCTCTGCCTTGTGGGGTTGCCACGATCTGACTGTGAGGATGCTTCCCCGGAGCCCCTCATGGTGTTTCTCTATCTGGGGATGTGAGGAGGTACCAGTGGGAAACATGGAAGTTTTCCAGGACATCACATCTGAGACGTAAAGACAAAGAAGCTGCCCATCTCCTCCCCCGCCCCGTCCCCCGCCCTGCCAGGACTGCTGACAGATGCTATGCAGAGGTTCAGTTATTCCGTTGCTCCAACAACTATGCCACGAATTGGTTGCTCTAACTGTACAGAAGCAGCGAACTGAAAACTGTGATATTAAATGAAGCACCTGGGTCACACGGCTGCTTCAAACTCCGTTGTTACAGGAGCAGGCTGCACTATCTCCTTCACTTCCTTTCTAGACTCTCCCCAGACTGCTGAAGCTTAGGAAGTTTGGAGTTCAGCTGCTTGGGGTCGAGAGCCCACCTTCTTTTCTCCCTGTCATAGTGAACCCCCACTGAATGAAGAGACGCCACCCACAGCGCACAACCTACAAGGAATCCTCTCCTGGTCCACAGAAACCAGGGTGATAATTGAGCATCCGGATTCCGGCGGAGTGTTCAAAGAGCCCTCAGACCCATCTTAATCCCTGTTTACACAAAGCCAAGAACAGAAAAGAATTGCTCTTGGCTACTAACAACCAGGTAGATCGATTCAGTGATCAATAGCCCCCTACCTCATTTAATCTGTTTAACGACCCGATAGTGCAGAGATGCCATTACTTTGTTTTATTTTAGTTTTATGAGGATATTGAGAACCTGCTCATATTGATGTAACCTGCTCAGGTCTCTAGTCAAATTATGGAACTGAATTAGTCCCACTAGAAAGACCTTGACTTTGCCAGACAAGTGGGTCCCACCATCGTCTCCCTTAGTCATGCAATCATGTTTTCCAAAAAATGTGGCTGTACTTTTAAGATGCAGGAAATAAAAGGTTCACAGGCCAGTCTATTTTCATATTTTTCATTTATTTTCCAGAAAAAAATCACATTTCAATAACAATTCATTCACATTAAACTGCATTTTGAGATGGGAACCCTATTTGCAGTAATGCATCACAATGAGTAATTGCATATTCGAGATTTTGTGAGATGGGTGGCTGGAAGAATTATGAAGAAAAGAACATTTATAAAAATCACCTTACAAAAAGTGATATTCACACTTTTACTAACTCATAAGGCGAGTGACGTGAAGATGGTTTCATGATTATATTCAGTGTGTCCAGCCACATTCCTGTCACCCTTGCCCAGCAGAGAGCTCACAGTTGTTCTCCAAGGGAGCAAATCTTTGCTGCTTTGCTGGGTTGGGCAACAGGAAGCATAAAGCAGCACTGAGATTAGGCAGTAAGGGTCAGAGAACAACGGTTGAAATGAGCCAGTAGAGGAAAAGACGAGACATTGACTTTGTTGACTAAATTTAAAATATACCTTGAGTATTTGAATGCACAGATTCTTCTGTAAATATTTTATGCCAGAGATGTTTCATGTGATGATATACTCGGTACTGGATTATAAAGAGAGTCAGTGTACTTTTGCTACATGGATCACAGGTAATTTGAAATAAAGGCCACTACCAGGTCAAAGTACACACCAATGAATACCAATGGATGCATTACATTGTAGTCAAAAACACAGCGAAAATTCTCTGTGATGCCTTTCCCAGTTTCTTATTGTTAAAGAAGAGTAAAACACCAATGGCTTACACTGCCACTTAGTGGAGATGATGATTCAAACTGACCTGACCGTTTCATTCAGACAGGCTTTGCCCTACACAAGTGAAATACTGATGAGAAATCTTCTCACTTGAAACACAACAGTGTTCAAGCAAACCAAAATCAGGAAAGCCTGCCTGGCACGCAGGGTAGTCCCACTGGTAGGTAAGACTAGAGGGTCACCATCACAGCTCTTGCTGGTTTCCAAAAATAACTATTCAACATCAATTTTCCAGTTCCCTTCCACTGAGATAAGGGGCAGTGTGGGGTGGGGTGGGTGGGAGAAGGATGCAGGAGGATGAGGGGGGAGAGAGATAGAGGGAGAGGCACCAATCTCTTTCATGCATATTCATTAAAAAAAAGAGCAGTAATCAAACACCAACCCTTGGAATCCATGAAGCTTTAAGAACTGTCATTCTAGGAACTCTTAAGAAAAATACCAGGTTTTTGATCTTCTGAGATAATCATTTGGTATATTATTTTAAATACCTTAAGGTGATGGTGAATAAATGACATTCAACATTTATTTTGTCAGAAAATACATCAACAAGGCAATGAAAGTTCAATGAGTCAGATGGCATTAATATATGCATGATATGCTCAGTTTGTGAAGCAGGAAACTTACGGAGAGTTGTGTCTATCAGCCAGTGATTCACAGAATCTGAATGGACTAAGGGGCGAAGTACATTCAGAAAATGACAGAATGTTATTTCTGTCTGGTACAAACAATTTTAAATAAGGGAACATTTTATATTTGATTTTATGTAAGAGAATGATTTAAAAAAAAAAAAGAAAAGAAAGAAAAAAGCAAGAGAAAAAGAATCCTAAATATTCAGGTTAGCCCTCTGACCATGCTGAGAAAAGAGTGCATTGCTCTTGGCCTTAAAGAAAATGTTTTCATAGAATTCAAAAATTTATGATACAATACTATCAGCATCACTGAAAAATAATTTTGTTTCTTGAAGTTGTTTAGTCAAATATAGCTGAAAATTCATCACTAGCGTTAACTAGTTCAATGGAACTTCTTCAACAAACAGGGGCTTGAACTGCTGGTCATAGGTTCTTAAGATCTTAAAAATCTTAAGATCTTAAAAAAATTAACAACATTTCCATGCTGGGCTAAGAGTTCTTTAGACAACAAAGTTAAAATTCACTGAAAGACACTAGTGAACACAGATAATAATTCATTTCCAATGGCCAAAATTACCTTAAAAGCTACAATCTTAGCCTACCCTTCCTTCTTGTATGATTTGATTTACACACCCTTCAGTGGAGCTGTGAATTGGAATTAAAAGGAAAGTGTCCTTATGTTTTTCTAGGTATTTGTATAAATAAAAATACCCCTCTCTCAGTTTGGTGACATTCTAAGTTTCATGAAAAACATGCCAGTTATTGCCCATATCTGAAGAGTGACAATTGTGGTATAGGACCACATATTTCGGAACACAATGAATGCTTGCTTGTGCTAGTAAACCAAACATGATTTGGAAAACACTGGTGGTGAATACAGTTCAAATATACTGTACTTTCCTTTCTTCAAAATAGCATTAAGGGTCACTTTAATTTGCATTTGTTTTACACTAAAACTTTTTTTTTTTTTTTTAATGCGGTTAAAGATGTGTTTAGCAAGGCAATGTATGCCAGGAATAAAGGAAGGAAATCAGAAGTTAAGAGAATAAATTATTACCAATGATACATGTCAACAAGCTGTCTTTTGCATGCTGCACTTCCCCCTTAGGAGAGAAAGCAGAAAATAAACCTGCGACCAATCAAAAAGGCTAGCCTTACTCATCATCTCAACTGATCCAAAACCCGACAGTTCTTCAAGAAGGAATTTTATTTCGATTGGATCCTAACAATGCAATTCTGCCTTGCCCCAGAGCTGTGATGGGCGAGAAAGTCCAGTGCTTTCTGTTTGTTTCTGTTTAATGTTTGAAGATGTAAGGGGTGTACTCATGTCTCACTTCTCTTCGTCGTTCTGTGGTTTAACATGAACCACAAGAGAAGCCATATTTAATTCCTAAGTGAGAGAATGGCTTTCTCCATTGTTTGCCAAATGAACATATGCAGCCAACACAACACAAACAGCAGGCTAAGGAGTAGGGAAAGTCCAACAAAGCTCAAGAGAGAAATTTGCGTAGTGAGCACAGTAGAGAGGTTCATCAGAAGAGTCTCCTTAATTGGTGTTACTTGGCCTGATGTATTTATTTATAGGAACAATTTGACTCATTGGTTGGTGAGGACATCCTGGGGCCTTCACGAGAATATCACATTTCCTTATGTTATATTTCTAAGCTTTATTCTGAGCCCTCTTTGATATTACTGAAAATCTTGCTTTCAATTTTTAGAAGCTACCAAACAGAAAAAGTACACATTTTGATTGACCATGATTCTGGGGGAAGAAAAAGCTGTTACACACACACACACACACACACACACACACACACACACACACACACACACACACACAATGCATACACAAACACACCCCTACCTCTTTAGTGGATATTTGCATATTTTACTATCATTCTACATTCATTTACATCCTGTGATTGCTTTGAAAAAAGGCAAAAAACAGCAAAAATTGGCAAAATTCTTTTTGTAATGAGAGTCTATGAAACAAAGCCAGTTTTCAGGCCAGTGGTCTGAGTGTTCCTTGAAGCTTGTATTAGACTGAATTGGGGGAAAACACTGGAAAAATGGAATTACCTTTGAAATTAATAACACATAAGTGTGCTATGATGTGAACAGTATAAAGGGCCCTAGTGATGTATCAGGGCCATGATGCTCAGATTTGGGATGCTTATCAATAAACATATCCCCAGGTTCCATCCCAACAGATTTATAAAAGACTTGCTTTTACCCATTGCATTCGTCTAGGTTCTGAGACTGTAACAGGGCCCCACTTTAGATGATCCTCTACTACTGTATGGAAACAAGGTGTCCCACATGCCATCCTTTGAGAGACCTCATTTCTTTTAAGATAGCATCCTATCCGGCCCGCCCATCTGTAATCCTTTCAATGCAAACTTTTCACAGTGTATTTTATCTTGACATTCAACTTGATTACTTCCCCCAACCAAACTAAATGAAATAGCAAGGTACTTGTTCTGTTGTCGGGTTAATTGGGGTCCTTTGAGTTCTGGGGAGTCACTTTTGGGAAATTAATCAGCCTAAGTAAGCCTCAACACCATTATTGGGAAAACATGGACTGAAAAGCATTTTACCATTTTTTTTAAATAGATGTTGAATGAAGAGCTATATGTAGTGGCTGATGACTGGGGAACACTCGCTGTACAGCTATATTTACTGTGTAGCAATTAACCACCGTGAACACACATGTTCCCACAGTCTTGAAAGGTGTTTTATCTGGGTGAAGTAGAGCTGTCAGTCACCAGAGTCAGAAGGTACTTTGGAGACCTTTACATATGATGAGGCTACATCTCAGCATCTGGAGAAGCCCCTCAGTGCTGGGCAACCCTTTGCTTTATAGGATTCCCGGCACAATTTTATTAGAAAAATAAAAGTTCCACTAAGAAAAGCTTGAAAACTTGCATTCTAAAGGTGAGAAGAGGGCGGGGCATCAATGGTAGAGCGAAGGTAGGTAGGCTTCCTCCAAAAGGAGGATTGAAAGTGGAAATGTGCATAACTATGGGTCTGATGCTTTGCAGACTGGGAGTGGGAAGAAGTCTATACAACAGTCAAAAAGCATTTTTGTCTGCCCTTTTCCAGTCGCTCAAAACCCTTTGCACATGGACAGTCTTCCTTTATTGGTAAACTGTGTCCCAAATATCACACAGGGAGTTGTCATTTTTAGCAGGTATATCACCTAAAGTAGTAAATTAGTAGTTGAAAGGTCCAATTATGATAAAATTCAGACTAATTTAAACAATAATTTATTTTTTTAAACTGTCATAAAAATAAGGGGTTTATTTGAAGAGGAAAACATACTTTCCATGTCACCAAAATAAAACATTCACACTTTCTACCAGCTTTAAAAATCAGAGTGTGTAGGAAACAGCTCTCTGGCCAACCAGAACTTGGTCTTAATTTAGCTTACTGTCCTGCAAACCATCTGGCTATGAGCTAACCCATTGTGTTTAGACAAAAGGGAACCTGACTGAACATTGATGACTGAAACCTTGACTCAATTAGGACCATGGCTCAGAACACAAATCCCTACCCCACAGTGCTACAGATTCAGCTCTGACAGGAGATGAAAGCCTACAGAATTAAAACCAGTCAGAGCACCGGCATCTCCATCCCTGGTATGGGCATATGCTATTTGACCAGTTTCTGAATGGGAAGGGACTACCCATTTCCCCACTGAAGCTCTCATTACTAGAGTCTTAATTTTGACATCATTAACTGCCATTCCATCTCAAAAAAGTCAATTAAAAAACTACAGGATTTCTTCATAGTTTTGATTTTGATTTCTGGAAACATTTGAATAATGTTAGAGGCTGTTCAAATCTCTATCTTTAATTACATTTTTACAATATCAATAAAATTCTTCTTTGGAAAGAAACACCATGTATGTAAGGACCAATTCATTCTAAAGCTATATAAAATAAGATATAAACAGAAAGACATGAGAAACAGTAATATTTACACATTTTAATATGCTTTTGTATTAATATTCAATATTTTTCCATGAATTGACTACTTAAAAACATTGTATAATCACATTCTAGATAAATTTCATCTTTCTGCTTCTAATTCTCCATTGGCTTAAGTTTTCCTTTTCCCATGTTCCATGAGATTTGTTTTGCATTTTATTTCTCTATTTTGGTTTCAACCAAACTTATTATGAATAAATTAGTTTGTTCAAAAAAAAAAAAAGAAAGAAAAAATAAAAAAATAAAAAAGAAAGAAAGAAAAAGGAAAAGCCCTTCAAAGCCAGGCTGCTTTGGGGAACTGGACAAGAGTCTGTTTTAAACAGTAGGAATTATTCCCAGGTAAAACGGATCATCTTGAACATTCGTTTGGTAGCAAGCATTGATTGAAGAGAACACAGATTAATATGCAGGGCTCGCTGGATACAGCTGCCAATTGAAATCTCATTGTTGAAGCAAGACTTAAAAATTTAGTCTGATTCTAGAAATGAAAGGAGCTGAATTCAGATCTGTGTCAAGTTTGAGTGAATACAAAAGGAAATTCAGCAGTGAATGTTACACACCCCGAGTCAAATGCAGTTATTTAATGGAATAGCCTTGAACAGAAACTGTTTGTTCTTTGTTGAAAATAACTTGTGACTTACAGGAAGACTACCTCTTTAGACCTCACAGGACACTGCTCCAATTTCCATCCTGTGGGGCCACCCTGCTCCCCATCCCACCCTAGAACTGTGGGATTTATTGAGTTGCAATGCCACTGCCATGACTCTGCTTTTTATTCCCCAAGAACGGCAAAGATTCATACTTTTATATGATGAATCTTAAAATCATTCAAAAATATTCATAGGACAACAAGGTGAATAGAATTTCATTTATAAAGTTTATTTCTGCCTTCCCCAGAGTTGTAAATAATAAGTTTAAAATTCTACTTTTGAATCAAAATAGGGAACTATTTTTTTTTTTCTTTTCCCTCTAAGGTCCTTATTCTAGTGTTTGGATTCTTGTGAGTAAAGAGGACACAGGGTACTCTTGGCTGCTGGTTGAGGGAGCTCCCTCTGCTCTGAGCAATTGTGCAAAAAGTATTAACCAGTTATGCTACAGAAAGTCTTCAAACTTTAAGAATCATGTTGGCTTTGATCAGATGGTTTAACAATCTCCACATTTGCTAAACTGCAGAGAAGGGAATTGGGGTCAGGTAAAATTGCAACACCCTCTGCCCTCTTGGATATAATTTAATATACTTAAACTTTAAATATGAATTGCTTTTCCCTTTTTACACAAGTTATAAAAATAAGAGGCCCTGTTTACACAGTTTGCATTTTTATGAAATTTGCAGTTTGAAAAAAAAGCTTTTTAAAAAGTGGTAATTAATGCTTCTCTTTGAATATGCTGTAACTTTAGAATCTTTTTTTTCTGAAATAGTTTCTGGATTGAACCCACTAAACTGAAGCTAGAAGTTTTCTTTAGCACTAGAGGAAAACATAGTAAGGAGTGAAGAAAAGTAAATTTTTTTTTCTTCTGGTTCCATTTAAGGTTCTTGATGTGTGGCACCCCCTTTATGATAACTATCAACATTATATTTAAATTTTATATATTGACAAAATGCACTCTATCTCTGTAAGCATTGTGCCATTCAACAGTACTACTATTAAATTTACATACCACAATTTAAATTACATCCATTTCAGGAATGGAAAATACTAAAACTCAAGTGTCTAAGTGCCTTACTGGAATGAAGGTACAGTTTACAAATACAATAATTACATTTTAAAACCATTAACAATATTACACCTAGAAGTAAATACTGTAGAACTGATCATCATAGTACTGTGTGTGGGAAATCACTGCTGAAAGCCAGGACCCTCCAGTAGGTAGAACAACCCCAAGTATAGATAACGGTTTGTTTTCATCAAACCAGATTAGAACCCATCTCTCATACAACAGTTCTCCAGGCCATGGATTTTCCAAATCCTTGCATGAGATTTTATTAGTTATCCGCCAAGTATTTTCCTGCAAAACAAAATCACAAATCAAAATGTTATCGATAAGCTCAGTGGTATGATGATCTAGTCCATTTCTCCTGCCCTACCCCTCGGAACCGAACACTGCATGTTTGGGGTACTGTACTCCTATGAAGAGGTTTTCAGGTTTTTTAGTCCCCCACACCAAGAGTCACCATTGCTGCTTTTGTAGACAGTTTGATGAACATTCTGGATCCTGCCCAGGTGGATCTGGGATTTATCTCTGAATATGGGAAGCTGTTCATATTTATTTTTGACATAGTTCATTTGAGAGGGAAAGGGGTATAATTAATAATTACATCAGAATAGCAGGTGTAAAAACCAGGACTCAGAGGCAGAGGAGGGGGGTGGTGGTAACATGCTTGCATCATGTGTGGTGGGCTCTGGGTTTACCCATGCAAGCCACTGACATGGGCAATCACCTTATTATCAGGGAGGCCAGGCTCTCCATCAAAATTCTATTATTTGTGCCATACTCAATTCCTGGGCAAACAGTGTGTATCTGTAGACTAGATCTTTTAATTTCTCTCCACTTATCTCTTATTCTTTCTTTCATTGAGTGAGAGTATATATGTGCGTATTTATACATTGGTAGAGTATATATCTATACAATGTATATATCTATACATTGGCAGATGTATGGGAGTTAGAGACAACTTGTAGGAGCTGTTCTCTTCTTCCATCATCTGGTTCTAAGAAGTCCAGTTCAGGTTATTAGGCTTGGTGTCGAGTACCTCCATCCATTGATCCACCTCACCAGCTCAAAACTACACATATTTCTATATTTAAAAATATCATTGTATGTGTATACATGGTGTGTGTGTGTGTGTGTGTGTGTGTGTGTGTGTGTGTGTGTAGGTCAGAGGACAACTGTGTTCTAAGTTAGTTCTTTCCTTTCACTTGTAAGTGGATTTTCGGGACCTAATCCAGATTGCCAGGCTTGTGTGGCAGGTGCCTTTGATCTGATGAGCCATCAGGCCACAGATAGGTTAAAGGTTGCTTTTAAAGCAGATCTTCCTAGATCTCAGCTTAGCCCGAAATTCTAAAATCCAGGAAGTACAGTTGTTGAACAAAAATCTTCCAAGGAATCTAATGCCCCCATGCCTTAGGCATGTCACACATTTTTATGCTTTCTCCAACTTAAAAAAAACAAAAAACAAAAAACAAAAAACATGTTTTCAGGCAGAAGAGAAAGTCAAATCCAAGAGTGTCAATCTTGTTCAGCAATGCAGCAGCTGGACTTATCCCACTGGCTTCAATATACAGATCAACCATATGGGGATGACGGCTCAGTTTGAAATAAACAGACCCAGCATAAACAGCCAGAGCCTTCCCACTTGGGTTGCCGGTTCATCTGTAATTCATTCAAATATCAGTTTGCTTTCTAAAGGGACATAGGGATAGGAATGAGGAAGCAGAGGGTGAGAAACCACCCTTGGTTCTTGCTTGAGGAGGGGTAGCAGCATTATTTCCACCAATGAAACCAAAACTACCCATTTACCTGCAGCAAACCTCTTCTTGATGAGTGAAAACCGGTACCCTGCTCCAACAAGCTCAATGTCACAGCCAGACAGTGTGCTTCCTTCACTTGTGAACTGCACAACCAGTGGGGAGGGCTTGCTTGGGCCGTCAGATAACTGAAATCTTGCCAGTAAAGATCCCACACCTTTAAAAGAAGAGCGTCATTGCAAGACAGCAGTTCGTAGTGCCACTTTGCACATAAGTTAGAGATTGCATTTGAGATTAACTGTGCAAAACTGGACAGCCTAGAGAGCAGCATATTCTTCAGCTACAAAATAATGGTGAGTAAAAGCATCCTTGAGTAATATGTGTAACTTGTTTAAATACATCAGGAGATGCTTGGTGTTGGTGGGGCATACTTTTAATCCCAGCACTAGGGAAGCAGAAGCAGGCCAATCTTTGTGAGTTCGAGGCCAGCCTGGTCAACAGAGCGAGTTCTAGCTAGGATGGGCTCCAAAGCAATACAGAGAAACCCTGTGTCAGAAAAACAAAACAAAACAAAAAAAAAAAAAACCAAAAAAAAAAAAAAAAAAAAAGAAAAAGAAAAAAGAAAAAACCCAATACCAAACCAAACCAAGAAAAGAACTATGTCAGGAGAGTGATACTTTAAAATGTGCACATGCCCCAAGGAGGGCTACATCCTTCTCCAATTAACATCAGAGAGAGAGAGAGAGAGAGAGAGAGAGAGAGAGAGAGAGAGAGAGAGAGAGAGAGAGAGAGAGAGAAAGAAGATAACCACATGGGCTCTGCTCTGGCACTGGATGGACACATGCCTCCTGAAGGGTTCTTGGTGGGACACCAAAGCCACTGAAAGCCACTTGATTTCATAGACGTTAATAACTAAAAACAGTTCTGCTTGTTTCCGGTTCATAGATGGCAACACCTGTAAGTTATCTCAGATTTAAGCCTGTGATTACATTACCTCCGTTTTCTGACTTCTGGGAGATATCAGGAATTTTCCACAATATTCTTTGCTGTTCAGCATTCCTAAGAGTAAAACAAAGGGCTTTTTCACATTCTGAGGATTTGTGTAATAGATTTCACATTTCCAGATAATGTGAATTAAAATAAAGTGGGTCTCAAAAAGTTTAGCTCTCAGTAACTACATATGTCCCCTACACGAATAAATGTTCTCCCTTTTCCTTATTCTGACCAGCCACAGCAATGTGACATAAACAGTTAGAGGGCGACACAGTGTTAAGAACATACCCACACAGAAAATAGAAGCGAAGTATTTGTTAATCACCCAGTTTAGGCGATTTCCATTGTAGTCACTGGCTAGCTCACATTAATTTTAAAGAAGTATTCTTTATTTTGCTATTACTAGTAGAAAAATTGATTTCCCTGTTCCCCTGGCAGGCTTGCTGAGGTCTCTTCCCACAGTAAACTCTGGCACTAAAAAGTCTGCAGTACTTTAACAAGAAGGGGTCCTTTTATGGAGCAGAAAGGGGACGAGAAGCTGTTTTACCAGACTGCTGGAGGAAGCACGGCCTGGAGCTTGGTCACTCCTCCATCTATGGGGACCAGGAATTGCACATTGTTAAGGGCCACTGAGGTGCTCATGGCATCTGTGTTGTACTTATAATCTATGCGCAGGTCAGTGCTCGCAGGCTCACACCGCCAGTTCACTGCCAAGTTCAGAGGTGTGGACTGAATGCCCTGGGCAGACACCTTGCCAAAGGACAGAAAAGAGAAGGTATAAGTCTCAACTGTTAACATAAAACTGAACCAGAGGCTGTGATTGGCTCTCCGAGGAGCAGATGGGAGGTGTGTGTGTGGGGAAGTAAGGGGGGGGTTAGGAGGAGAGGAGGGAGGGGGAACTGGGATTGGAATGTAAAAAGTACAGTAATAAAAATAAGTAAATAAAAAACAACAAAAAATTTAATTAGCATAATCATTGAATTATTTCTTAGCAAAAGTTTCTTTAGAACTATTTCATGAGGCTATCACACTAGAAAAAAAAATTACAGGTTATTTATACCCACCGCTTAAAAGTATTAGAACACTTGTGCTCTTACTGTGATTATGCTGACCTAACTTAATAACAATCTATGCTATTTAAAAATAAATTTATTTGTTATTTGTATGTGTATGTGTGTGCCTGTGTGAATTTATGTACACTCCGTGTATGCAGGAGCCAGCAGAGATGAGAAGACTCTGCACTGGAGTCATGGGCCACCATGGAGTTGCGAACACAATGTGGGGGTTGGGAACTGAAGCCATGTCTTCTGCAAGAGCAATAAGTGCTTTCAGCAGCTTTTAACCTCTGATATAGTTTTCCAGCCCCCAACTCTTATAATTTTAATTAAGTGTGCATGCATGTTTCTATAATTTAAAAAAAATGAAACACCTCACTTTGTATTTATGGGTGTATGATGAATAGTCTCACTAGTTCCCACACAATTCTTTAAGGCTTCAATTTTTCATAACCACAGCATTTCCATAATATTAAAAGAAATGTTACTTTTATGCAACAGTAGGCACTTCAGAATGTAAATTTGTAACGTGAAAGAAGATAACCCTGGCCACATAATAGGCTTACCTGATATTTGAGCATGTCCACATTATAATATGTAGCCTGGGGTTTTTGTTCAGAGACTTTCTTTAGGTGAGTCATCAAATTTGGCATGTTTACCCAGAATTCCTTGGTATTGGCATCATTTTGTGTATTATCACTATTAAGATAGAAAGAAAATCAGTGAACAGTTTCTCACTGACACCTCATGTGCACAAGAAGCACCTCAGCAGATGGTCTCTGATTTCTCCATTGCCTATGACAACCAGAACACGAAAGCATCCTCAGGGTGGTTTTAGCCCAATGCAGTTTGGTGTGGTGTCCCATAGCCATCCAGTATCTACAAGGGGGCTCTGTTCTGCTGCCAAACATTCCTGTGAGCTCCTGTCTATTAACTCAGCAGAATGACCATTGGGACCTTTGAAGTGATAACTACCTCCTCATCCATACTCAATAGCTCTCCCTATACTATCTTAGTTCTGCCTAATCAGCCACTGCAATTAAGGGGAAATAAATTGATTTCCCTTTGAACTGACATAACATAGTAATTCTCAGGAATTAACCAGTTAAAAGACTTGGAGGTGCACAGTTATAATCCCAACTTTGAGTAGGCTGAGGCAAGAGGATTACAAGTTCAAGGATTTTGTCCAAGAGCATCTAAATAAAAACCTGGATTCACATAAAGACAGCCTTGGAGTTTACAGTGATAGTCAGAGTTACTTACAGTAGGACAGTAGAGTCTTGACTCTCTAAAAAACCTTAGCATCTCTGACAGCTGGTACTCAGCAGCCTGTTTAATGACCACTTGCCTAATCTACAATGCAGCTGCTTCTTCATCCATGATGAAGGACCAGCTGGGTTTTATGGTGCTGGATGGTGCTATCTCATGGGGACAGGATGACAAATAAACAAATAGATTGGACGTTTTTAATGAAAAGGATAGGGGCTTTCCAGGAGAATGGCAAGGGGACATAATTTACTTTGGGGATGGTCGGTAGGGCTGACGACGACAGGGGATGGACAGGGAGACAGAGGAGCTGAGAGGAAGTGAGTGCCATAGGAAGAAGGGGATGATAGTATTAGAACATGGGAAAGTCATGTTGTGGGGCAGGACTTCACTCATTTTTGATAGGGAAGGACTAATGACGAGAACAGACACATAGATTTTTGTAGATGCTCAAAGCCAATTGCAACCAGTTGAAATTCTGGAGCATTTGTCATGCAATGCCACTGATCAGCTGTGAGCAAAGAGCAATCTCATAAAGGTCATTTGGGTGTAAAAATGTATTGGAGCAGGGCCAGATTGGAGTCAGGGAAGGAAGCACTTGTTACTGTCACAGTCCAGGGACATGATGTTGGTACTAACTTAAGGAAAGATGCTGAAAAGGAAGAGTGTAGGTACTTTTCAGAGAGACTTCTAGAGAGAGGTTTCCTATCCATACTTTATGATGGAGAGGAAGCTGTCAAGAATCATTCCTTTTCTCACATCCACCACAAACCAGTACACATATGCACATGCCTAATAAAGGCATTGCTCAGGTTTGAAATGAGATGGTGTGCACATACAGGAACAAATCCACAATATCTTCCCTGGTGTGATACCCATCAAAAATGACCAGTATAGTAAAATCATATGTTTCACAGGAAAGGTTTTCAAATTTACATGGAAGAATAGCCACAGTTCCAATATTATTTCATTTAAAAGAGTGTTCATACAATAAGAAGGTTTTCTATTATTGGGCTCATTGCCTCCTATTTTTTAACAACTATTAGTAAGAAGTGAAATAGGCACTGTACATTTTCAGTGATAGGAGTTTCCTTAAATGCCTCTTTAACCCCTTTAGAAGCTGTGAACTAGAACACACAAATGCATACACAGCTACACATTCACACAGCACCACAGACAGAAAACTTGATAGCAAACACACATGCCCGGAGTCTTGGTGTTGAATCTACGTGCATATCTGCAGACACAGGGTGCCAAGGCAATCATCTCTTTAAGATTGTATGCAGAAATCATATTTACCAGCAGAGAAGTTGGGGGTTCGGCAGGACGTGCTCTAACCTGCTGGAATTTATCACCCGAAAAGTCAGAGCAGCTGGGGATGGATTGTTGGCAAAGTGTCTGGTGATGCCAGCGGGGAAGGACAGTACCATTTCTCCTGTAATCTTGACAATGCATCTGGAATACCAAACACATGAGAGGAAAGTGCAGAGACAGGGTCAGTATACTGGGGTGCAAAGCAGTGGCAGGACAGAAAGGATTTGAATGACAATGTGAAATACCCAGAGTTAAGGACAAGCAGTTACAATTATGCTTCCAACCTTCAAGTCATTTATTTCTAGCTTACCTGAGAATTTGAGAACTGATTTTTTTTTTTTTTAAAAAAAGAACCTTAGTTGTAAGCTATGTAAAATATGTTTCTGTAATGGGAAATTTCAAGAACTAGAAGTCTGAACTTACCATTTTGAATGTTTTGGGAAGGACATATACCTGTCTACTAAAAAAATCAAAATGAAAAAAAATGACCTGAAAACGTAGTGTGCTCAGTGTCTTTTAGGTACTCCCATGTGAAGTTCTCATGCCCTACTTTATTAGTTCTTTAGTCCATTATTTTGCCTATTTTATCACAATTAAATTAGCCATAGAAATTAAAACATGGTAAGATGATCGTTCAGAAGGAAGAATAATCATTTTAAAAGGCTTCATGGAGGTATGAAGATGATAAAATGTAGTTACTTATAATGCAAAAATTTCATACATTTCAATGATATAAAAATCAATACATAACCAAGACCCATGTTTCCATTGTCTTCCATGTCTTCCTGCCCCTCTGGAATCCCTTTGGCCCAGTTCTACAATCCTTGATCCTAGGTTCCTGCTGTATGCTTTCATTACTCTTCATTGTTTTGCACTTTCTATAATATAATATAATATAATATAATATAATATAATATAATATAATATAAATGTGCTTGGGGGTGCTGTGAGACTTTGTTCCCTAGAGGAATTATTTTCAGATTTATCCACGAAATTCTGGGCATCAGTAGTTAATTTGTTTTTCTTTTGCTAAATGTATATATATCCTATTTTAAAAATAATAAGTCAATTCACCCATTGAAGAATATTAGAGTTCTTCCCAATCTTCATCTGTTACAAAGGTGTGGTCGTCTTTGAGTGGGTATGGCTCTAACTTTTCTTGCTAGGTATGAGGGATCACCAGGTCCTGCGCTGGGGATACATTAAACTTTTAATGAAATAGCCCAACTTCCTGTGTTTCTTTCTTTGCCTTGCTCCCTGTCTGTGTGTTTCATTCTTCTTTCTTTCCCTCCTTCCTTACCTCTCTTTCCTTTCTTCTTTCTAAAAAAGAAAATACAGCGGTGTGGGTGTAAGTATCTCAGCATTTCCATATCCTCACTAACATTGCACAGAATCTATCTAGTAGTGAGTTGTGAGATCTCAATTTAACTTGGCTTTGAAGTATGTCTAAGAATCTTAAGATCTTTTGAAAAGATTTAATTAATTAATTGTTGTGTGTGTGTGTGTGTGTGTGTGTGTGTGTGTGTGTGTGTGTGTGTGTGTGTACCCTTGAGTGCTCTTCCATGGAGCATGCACGGAGGTCAGAAGACAACTTGCAGAGTTGGTTATGTCCTTTCACCACACGGTTTTCTGGGAGATGAAGCTCAGATGATCAGATTTGGCAAAGGTACCTTTACTTCTGTGAGCCATCACCCTAGCCCCCAACTTTGTTCTTTTTCAAGATTGTTTCAGGAATGGGTCCTAAAAGAATGCAGGTTCACAGCATCAACTTCGGCATAAACTCAATTTATAAGCTTTCAATTCCAACCACTCTCTTCTACCTACTCTGGGAGACTTTGATTTAAAAAAAAATTTCTCTTTGCTTACAGCATCAGGTAAAGTTTTGTCAGTAGAGGGCGCAGAAGAGACAGTGTAAGGAGTTCCCTTAATCTCCATACCCACTAAACGAAAAATTGAAGTTATTATATTTTTAGATTACTGAGTTCTGTGTCTGTTTGACACGGTTTTCTTTCCTTAGGAAAATATTTTTGACCTGAATGACTGTTCCTACCAGCATTTGATGTGAATGTCAATGTGTGATTCGAATCCAGATTAACAAAGCTTAAAGTGAAACAGAATTAGAAATCAATTTTTGAATAAAGCCTGGGGCCAAGTAAATCCTCACAAATGAAGCATTTACAAAGAATGAAGACATTTCCAATCAAGTGGCATGTGACTTACACATTGGGCTTTCCCTCTTGTCACAGGCAGCAATGAATTCTCCAGCTCTGGGCTACAGAATCTGAAGCTGGTTCCTAGTGGAGTTGTGTGACTGAATTAGGGGAGGGCATGGGGAAGTCATCGCTCCCATGTGACTGTACCGTTCTGTTGACACTGAGCACAGAGCTTTTTCGTGGGCATGCTCTGTGTGCAGGAGCTTGAGCTGCTTATTTACTCAACCTCCTTGGGCTTAGAGACCATGAAAAATCTTCCTCCCACCATGCCACTCAGTTCAAATGACCCTTTCTGAAGCCTTCTTTACTGTCGTCATCATCCCGCCTCCTTACCTTACCCTTTTCTAGGTTGGACATATGGATAGATTTTATTTTTTATTTTTTAGAAAATTGTGTGTCAAAACATCGTATTTGCACCT
This sequence comes from Cricetiscus sungorus, assembly GCA_030556225.1. Taxonomy (NCBI): domain Eukaryota; kingdom Metazoa; phylum Chordata; class Mammalia; order Rodentia; family Cricetidae; genus Cricetiscus; species Cricetiscus sungorus. The sequence continues at coordinate 102,802,223 of JANBXA010000734.1, read as the reverse complement.
TTTCCATCAGACATTGGATTACTTCCACCTGCAAGTATTAGTTCCCATCCTAGATGTCTTTACCCATGTAACTCCTGTCTAGTCCAATGGTGGCTTCAGAGTAGCCATTCTGTAGAACTTAAATGAGGGAGTCAGCTTTAGTCATTTACCAACTACAACTTGAGCACCTTGACCCTTGTTTTGGTGCTGAAGATACAACAATGAAGAAAAGAGCCAAAATCCAGCTGTTAGATTCTCCATTCCAGTGGACGGGAAGAGTAGGCAATGGACAACAGGATAAAAAGCATGTGTGAGGTGTTGGAGAGGGCAGCTGAGGAGGGAGTGAGGTAGGGAGGTTGGTGAAATTGGAGAGGGAAGGATGCTACTTTCTACAGGTGGAATGAGAAGATCTGTTGGTAAATTTTTTGAAGTGAGGGGACAAGTTGCACAGATACATGGATGAAAGCTTCACTAAAGAGAGGGAGAGGGCTGAGTGGGAGGTGGGATGGGGAATAGAAGGGAAACAGCTATAGGCTTAAGTGGAGAGAATTGAAGAGGGAGGCGTGTAGACAAGGGAGGAGGGGTGTGGCTGGAAGTCCTCCACCAACAGAGCACAGAGCACCTAGAACCTCACAGATCCCTGGGGAGTGTCTCTCCTGTAAACAGATGAGAGTTTGGGGCATGGGAATCAGTGCCATGACCAGGATGGACTTCAGAGGGGCCAAAGTGGAAGCTGGGAAGACCAATTACATCTCTAAATATACTAGTGAGTGAATGAATGAAAGGCAGCTAGGGAGCAAACAGAAAAGGACCGGCTGTGTGAGTCTTCCGCGATTTCCCATCACAGAGTATGTGTTCTCGCCACACTCCTATTAATCTTTTGAGTAAATATGCTTCTGTTTTTCTCAGACCTTATCAGCTCAGTGTTTGAGGCACTGGTCAGCCAGTGGCGAGTGGTTCTTCTCACTCACATAGCAGGCAATTGTACACATTCTTTGTTCTAACAAGTCTGTAGGACTATATAGTAAGAGTTTTTCAGCTTAAGCTGACAGTGTTTATATGTTCCATATGAGCCCCTCTCTCTCCCACTCCCTCTCTTTCTCTCATGTCCTGCCTGTCTGGATCAAGCCCAGGCTACAATGTTTGTTTTAATATATTATTATGGACCTAGAATAAAACCCAGTTCTTGTTGAAAGAGCCATGACAGCCAGCAAGAACACAGACCCAGTGACTGGGTAGGATGCTTTGGGGCTGGAGTTACTAATTCTATTGGTTCTTCAAAATAGTATTAGTAGAGGAAGACTTTTTGAAACAGTGTTTCTGAAGGGGAAAGAGGACTCACACTTTGTCGTGTGAATTCCCACCTAAAGTGTGTTACTCCAATTATGTTTAGTTCTTACTGCTTAGTAGGATCTGTAATACATAAGCACACCTGTTACTTCCCATTTCTCTTGTGCTAGACTGTAAAGTTTTCTAAGCACTATTCTTATGAGTGAAAACAAGAACTAAGAGCCAACCATCCATCTCTTAGGTTTCCTTTTATTTATTGATGGAATGTAGGCCTAGATGCCTAGATTTAAACCAGTGATACACTTGGCGGTAGTGTGGTGCGGGTGTCTGGTGTGCAGGGTGGATTAATAGTTCCTGACATAGTTTGGAGTCAGGATTCTCTTTGTTACTGAGTGTTGAAAACTGTCTCTCTTTTTGTGAAAAAAAAAAAAAAGTGCACTCATAAGATGTGGTTTGCATCTTTAAAGCCATCACGTGGGAGGTAGAGGCAGTCGGATCTCTGTGAGTTCAAGTCAACCTGCTCTACATAGCCGGTTGCAGAAGGCCAGGGCTGCATAGTGAGACTGTCTTAACAGAGAAAAGAAAATGTAATAAAATTTTAGAGAACTAGTGGAATTTATGGATCTGATCCACTTCTCCACGGAACTCTTTCTCAGAAGGTAAGATAGTTACGTTTAATGTTCACCCCAACCCACCCCGCCCCCACAACTACATAGGATGGGGCTTCAAGAACACAGGGGGCCTTATCCCAGGCTTACTTGCTTGGGTCTGCTCCTTTGAAGTAGGCGTTGACAGTTTCTGTGAATGCTGCTGCAACTGGGAGGGTGTCCTGGGCCCCCATAGTTAGAGGACTGGGTCCCCTGGAAGAACCTGTAGGAGACAATGCTTCCTTTTATTTGGGGCATATGTAAAAGGCATGCTCACATGGAACTAGCACTCACTAAGGGACTGGGGAAGAGGGGAAGGGGGAGGGTCTTTTTTTTTTTCTAACCACAAAAAAAAAAAAAACAAACCAAAACAACAACTACAACAACAACAACAAAAAAAAAACTAAACAAAACATGATTACACAGTAGCTGTGTGTTCAATGAAAGCACAAGTATTTAAAGAAAATATTTGGCTGGTTTATAGACAAACACACTTGACACCAATTCATTGACTACGGAAGAAAATCCAAGCAAAGAACAAAGTCACAGGGGTTTGTAAACGTTCTGCGTAAAGCATGCGGCAGTATTTGCATGACAGTTTGTGCAGCAGGTGGTTAGTAGAGAGAAGGGTTGGTTTCCCATTTCCCACTAGAGCATTTCGCCCAATCAAGTGCTCAGCTTGAAAATTCGCATTCCTTCATTTGGAAGAGATAGTCATGTGGTGTTACATAGCTCACTGCTCTTTTCTGAATTATCCATTTTCAAAAGCACAGTTGCTTTTTGGCTCAACAAGGTCAAGGTCTTTGCCTAAAACAAATGCTACCAAAACGATACATGTTGACTCCACCCAGACAAAAGAATGCACTGCTTGCAAGGTACTGCACTGTTGACACTACCAGCATCTTTGTGTTCACTGAACACCTGCTGTGTGCCAGGAGAGGGGACACGTGCCTCCCCCCTCCCTTCACCCCACCTTCCCCTCAGCCTGTGGGATAGGCAGGGAGAGACATATTTTACAGAAGAGGAAGCCAAAGTTTAAAGGGCCTTTTCCAAGATAATACAGTTATCAAGCAGTAAAACAAGGATCCAAATCTAGATTTGCTTTCCTGTATAGCTTGTATTGTTATCATTACGCTGTGTGGCTGGTCTACAAGAAACACTTAACTACAAAGATTTGCTGCAACATATAACTTCAAAAGCATAAAGTTTAGTTTGTCGCCTTTGTGATTAGTTTCTAGGCATGGTACTGAACATGCCTATCTATGTTACATGTTTGATGCTTCTCCTTTCTACCAAACGAAGATGTTTATTACTATTCTCTTTTGTCACAGGATACATGCATTGATGTAAATCCCACCCTTTATATGTCTTCCTCCTCAACATGACCTTTCCTGCTCATTCTAGTTCATGACACTCCCCACCCCCAGTTTTTTCTATCTTTGTTCAGCTCTTAATATCTTGTACTTGGTAGTAGGTTATCAATCTTTTAAAATTTTACTTATTTATATTTTATGCATGAGTGCCCTGCATATACACTTGTATGCCAGAAGAGGGGCATCAGATCCTATTACAGATGATTGTGAGCCACCATGTGATTGCTGAGAATTGAATTCAGGACCTCTGGAAGAGCGGCCAGTGTTTTTAACCTCTGAGCCATCTCTCCAGACCCCAAAGGGCATCAGTTTAAGAAATATTCATTGGTATGATGTATCATGCCCTAGAGTAGATGCTGAGGATGCTCAAGATGAGTTAAACATGGTCTTTTTCCCCTGGAGTTCAGTTGCAGTTATCATTATTTTCATAGTCAACAGCATCGCCACCATCACCATAATCACACACCAGTAAGGACTTCTGTCACCATTATTTACTTCCCATTTACTATGTGCCTTGTGTAAGTAATAAGCATGATATTTGTTGGGCAGACCACTTGTGTGGTACAGGCATGGTTTCCAGCCTGCATCACTGCCAGGAGGAGATGGTGGGACATCTAGGATATGGGAGTCACAGGGAAGGAATTTAGGTCCTTGGAAGAATGCTCTTAAAGGAGATATGGAGACTTGAACTCTTTCCTGTATAACTCTTTGTTCTCTGGTCACCATGAAGTGAATGTGCCTCCTCTATTACATACACATTTCTGACATGATATATTATGCCACCATAGGTTTAGAACACAGGGCCAAGGAACTGTGACTCCAAATAAACCTTTCTTCCTTTTAAGTTGGATATCTTTTTTAAAAATTATCTATTTTTATTTCATGGAGTGTATGATTTGTCTGCTGGCTATCTGTATGAGGGTGTCAGATTCCTGGAACTGGATTTACATACAATTGTGAGCTGCCATGTGGGTGCTGGAAATTGAACCTGGGTCTTCTGGAAGAACAATCAGTGCTTTTAACTGCTGAGCCATCTCTCCAGCCCTATGTTGAATTCCTAATATTATATTTGTCACAACAACAGTAAACCAATTAACACAGGACAAATATTCAAAGAATTTCTACAACTTGCTCAGTCTTGCCTAGCTAATATGCAAAAAATTTTAAGGTTGATAGTGAAGTATGTGTGAATTCAAAATTTAGGTTCTGAGGACTATATTATGTTGTTTCCAGAGTGGGTAATTATTTGGTCATTTGTGGCAAGAAAACAATTGAGGCCAACCGAAGGGTGTACATCTTGGACCACGGGGTTGCTAAATTTTAAAGAAAGGAATTAGGGATGAGCTACTTGTGCAGTCCACACTTCCTCAAACAGAACCACGATTATACCAGCCCTTCCTTAGGAACATGTGCCATCACCCACTGTTAAGTCCAAGAAAGGTGATGTTTACACACATTTACAAATAATACAATAAGAATAAGCAGGAGAAACGATTTTATTACACTGTTTACTCATTAGTTCAGACATTTACAGAGTAATTAATAGATCCTGGAAGACAATGACTTCCCTAGCTGATGGGCTGGAGTGGAGAGGGGTCTAGGCTATTACCATTACAGCAAGATCGTGGTTTCCCTGTCATTGGGACTTGGGAGTTTGGTGAGGTAGAAAAAAATTACAACCAAATAGAGTAATTAAACAAATGCTTTAAAATGCTGGTGTGAGAAAAAAAACCAAACAAACAAAAAACAAAACAAAACAAAACTTAATGGATAGTCAGTAAGTGACAAAGCATTTTATACGGATATTTTGGGAAATTTTATACATGAAAATGGGCACTAAAATAATTCTTTTGAGACTCTATATGAAAACCTCTGGGTATGTTTCAAAGAAAAATGCAAAGATGTACAATATTTATATAATCTGGAGTAGGAGTATTGATTTCTTGAGGTTTTGGGTTTCTTGGAACTGAGATTAGAACAGTCCCTAGGAAATGAGAGACCGATGAGCCATCTGATAGGGGGGGCCCACATTTAGATCATGTTAACTATATGTAGCACATCATTTAATGAGAGAGACAATAACGTGTAGGAGGGAATTTGTCTTATGCGTGTGATGTACCTGTGCATGCTAGTGTGTGTGTGCGTGCACGCGCGCTCGCGTTTCTGTGTGTGTGTGTGTGTGTGTGTGTGTGCTTGTCTTGTTTGTGCGTGTGGAGACCAGAACTTGACATGGGCATGTTTTCTTCAGTCACTTTTCTGCCTCATTTTTTGAGACAGGGTCTCTTCACTCAACTTGGAGCTCACAGTTTTAACTGAATTATCTGGGCGCCAAGCCCCTGGGATCCACCTGCCTCCACCATCTGTATTGGAGTTACAGAGGCACACAGAGACATGCCTGGCTTTTCCCTGGGCACTGAAGACCAAACTCAGGTTCATAAGCATATGTAGGCAAGCACTTTACCCACTGAGCTCTCTCTCCAGCCCAAGGACACCTTAAGAAGAAAATAAAACTGATGGGAAATGCAGATGTTAGCAGACAAAGAGAATATTATGGGCACTTTATTTTCCAAAACAGCAGAACATTTTAATGGGCATGATATGTTTGTGAATAAAGTGGTGCGATTTGAGTGATGGAAGACTGATAATCACAGGAGTCGTACTATGCACAAGCACGTAGTATTAACTGCATAGTCAGCAGTTAATGTTTACCGAGAAAGAATTCTCTACTGAGGGGGGTCCAGAGCTCTGTCCACAGACTAGGCTTTCATTATCAGAATTACTGAGGGTGGTGGAGATAGTGAAGGTGGTAACAGTGATTCGAACAGCCATTCAGCAATGACACTGGGTAGTGGCTGGGAGAATGGGGTTGGCACTGGGTAAATGGGAGTTGGCATCCAGCCTGGGATTGCTTCTTTCCCTGATACTTGTCTAAAGTATTTTGGGCAGTAATGATCCAACCATATCATTTTGCAGGCCTATTCTAAGGATTACAAAACAGTATAGCTTTTAGAGTAGTTTGGTCTGTAACATCATATTTTTATGATGATTATTGCAATTAAGATAATATGGAGGTAATCTGCATAAGACAGTTTTAGATATGCTTAAGATTTTTTTTTTTTTTTTTTTTAAGTTTGGGATACTGAGATGGAACTTCTGAGGAAAACCAGCAAAAATAAAATATGAAATTCCTAGATGTCAAGATTGAAAAATGGCCAGTCGATCTGGACATGGCGATGCGTATCTATAACACTAACATCCGGGAGGCTGACACAAAAGGATGACAGGTTGTGGGCAGACTGGCTACATACTGAGCCTGTCTCCAAATTCAAAACAAAACAGTGAAGTAAATTAGCCAAACAACTGTGGTTTGGGGGGAAAAAAACTAGTTCAGTAGATGAATATGCATAAAAATAAAACCAACTGGGGGATTTAGTTGTTTGACTTTCTGTGGTTGGGTTCTGAAGATCTCAGGTAGTTTGGACTACATCAATGGAGAGTGTTAGAAATGGTGTCTTCACTGCCTTTTGTCTAGTGTGTGCTTTGTGGTATAGCTCATGAGAGAGCACCAAACACTCCAGCAGTTAGACCAAACTCCAGAATGTGACAATGGAAGGTTCTAATTTAGCGCTCTCTCTTTTTGTCACCTGACTCTTCCCACTGTCCTCTGCCCTTTTCTGCTCTTACTGTGTCCACATCTTGAATGCTGTAACCATCCCTGTGGATTTGATCAATAAGGCCATGAAAGCAGAAACACATATAAGATAAATATTTACAGAGAACACTTTTACCTTAAAAGATCTACAATTTACAATTCTAATTCATTGGTAGGCATGTACTCTGCAAGGAACAGAGTATTTTGTATTTTACTTTGTATTTTACATATTTTTTTGTCATCACAATCTGACCTATTTATCATTTCTAATAGCTATTTAATATCCTAAAACCCTTTCCCAGATGTTAGGTCACTTCTGGTTGGTAATCTAAATTTGTCTGAATATTAATTGATCTTTTCCCTTTGCACTATTTCCTGAAGATTAAAAAATTTGAACAAAAAAGATAATTTTTTAATTGTTAAGAGGGCCTGGGTATATCACATGGAGGCTGTGCTCAGTGTGGCTGGTCATATGTGAATGCTTCTGTGTCCTCTGTAAAACTTTGGGGTCTTTGTTTAGAAATACTACTGACTAAAACTAGGAGAATGAAGAAGAGCTTTAAAATTTTAAAATTATCCAAAATGGTATTGTTATATGACTCAAGGGGTCAGACTTTTTAAGGCCAAAAATCTTCAAGAAAATAGTGTCGTGACCACAGAGAAGACAGCTAACTGTACTTCTCTTGGGGTGTGGGGCAGATTGTATAGCTTTAGCTTTCTGTCCTATAGTATTAGGTGGTTTGTAGATATTAAGGCTGTTACCATGAGAATAACTTTCTGACAAAGTATATATGCTCTGAAAATAGTGCCCCTTTACTGGAGGGTTGAGTGTCTCTGTCATACCATCAGAAACTTTGATGTGTGAGATAGAGGCAGGGACACAAATATGTAAATATAAGACACAGAGAAATAAAAACTAAGTATTAATACACGCTGTAAGAGTATACAGTTGAGGTCCATTGCAAAATGCTTAGTTGACCACAAGATGAACTGCAAGTGATCACAAGACCAACAGAGAAAGACTGGGCTCCACAGTCTTAGCCATCAGGGTGTGAAGTCTTGGTTTTCACTAGGGACAAGGTATTTGATTTCTCTGGTACTCATTTTCCTCATCTTCAAAACAGCATCAATAAAAATAGCTTACTGACAACTTGCACTAACCATTAGAGGCAGTATTTTTGAAGTCTTCAATGTGATATACACTTGAAGAGCAATATGTTTTTGCTGCCATGGTTTTTGTCAATGTGAACATTGGTTAAGTTTATAGAAGAGGTTTGGTATTTGAACTAGAGTAGACTTTTAGGTAGAAAACAAAGGTAGGTCTGGAGGTTTCTCTACAAAGGGAATTTGCAGATTCCTTTCATCCTTCAATTGGTTTTATTTTGACTGTTTCTGTGCACACATGTCTAACTTGGCATCTCTCAGTAGGTTTAAGTTGCTTGATTGTAGTATTTGTACGACAATAGGCTATACAAGTTGTTTGAACAGACAAATAATTTGAACAATCAAGACCCTTTCATTCAAATGTGAGTGCCTGAAATCATTAGGCATTGTGCTGGGGACTGAGAGATACATGGTAATGCACGAGGCATGGCCCTTCCTTCCTTTGTGGAACTTAAAGGGGAATGTAATATTAGCTAAAATTGCAAAGAAGCAATGAATGGTATTAGAGAAGCATTTAATACCACAATCATTATACTGCTGTTACCTCACAAGGTAGGTGCAATATTTGTTATTGTGGCTCTTATGTGTGCCCTTCAAAAACTTCTGATTCTAAATGCCAACATAAATTTATGCTTTTTTATGTATAAATTTACTGTTCCCATCCCCCCCCAATTTCTTTCTCCTCCTTCTCTACCCATGAAAGGGCAGGTTTCCCATGAGTACTAACAAACATGCATTATAAAGTTGCAGTAAGACTAAGTACTTCTGCATGTATTAAGGCTGGACAAGGCAACCCAGTATGAAGAGTAGGGTCCCAAAAGCCAGGAAAAGAGTTGGAGACAGCCCATATTCCTGCTTTTAGGAGTCTCACAAGAGTAATGGGCTTTTTAGAAACATACAGTGGGCAGGATTGCTCTGGGCTAAATCCTGAGGGATGAGGGATAAGTAGCAGATGCAGACTCTGAAGACACTATGGAATAAGTCAAGCCCGGGAAGGGGCCGTATTTCACAAACCATACTATAGTGCCTTTTAAAAATAAAATGCTAATTTAAACTTAGTCATAACATGTGATAGCTTTTATTTTAAAATCAAGTATCAAAATAAAGTTAAAAATGAAAGCCTTTTACTGTTATTTATTGCCATATCTTGGCTCCATTTGGAGTGGCTTACGATCACCATGATGGACAGGGGAAGCCGCAGAGAGGCCTCATAGGAACCACATCTGTGTGCTGATATGAGTTGCATTTTCTACTGAAAATGGTGGTAGGGTTGGCCTGGTTACTTTGTGCTTACTTTTAAAGTTGCTGTTTCCCTACTCTTTGAAAAGAAAATATGATACTGGGTACATTCTTTTTTTGTAAAGAAGTGTTATCATTTGTGGTGGTGGTGGTGGGGGGAAAGGTTAGATTTATATGTATGCACATGTGGATGGATGTAGTTACTAAATGTAGCCACTTTAAAGGCTACTGTGAGATTTACAGAGCTATTTATTGTATATTCAACTTGGTTAAGATCTACATAATAGTTCTCTTGGTATCAAAAATGTACCTCTGGAGAAATCTTGTAATTGATAGCAAAAGAAAAGCGGGGCCTTCCCACAGAACACTTCTCCCCACTAGTTTTCCTGTAAGTGGGGACGTGATGACAGTCATAAGTCACCAGCTTCTCTCATAGTTTCTTCAGCTGAGTTACTAAAATTAATTTCCCTTCTGTGTTTGACTGAATTTTACTACATGCTTGGAGAAAAAAAAAAAGTCCTGCTTTGATGTAGTAAGAATGTGAAAAATTAATTTAATGCAGAAGACTAGTTCACTATGCGCCTGTGTACTTTCTTTGGAATTTAAATCCCATAATGGAGAAAGCTGAGACAAATAGGTTGACTGGTACACATTATGCAATAACACTCAGGTATTACAATACTAACTTTCAAAAACTTCTGGCTGGTTTTCAGGGAAGCTGTTTGTTTTGCAGAAACTTAGAAATAAACTTGGAAAAATGAATACAAACAAAACCCTGGAGTTTTGATGTGCAGTGAAATTAAGCTATCAATGTTTTAAAGAAGCATACAAAGTCAAGACCATAAATCATAAATACATTTAACAAAACCAAATCACTGCATTAATAATAAATTGCAGGTGCCAGTCACGATTTTGATATTTGAAGGTTAGCTTTGATTTCTGATGGGTATGTGGAAGACAGAGGCTTGGTTACTGTCTGCCCCCATTGGTTAGCAAACAAATGCATATTATATTTAAGCTTATTTTGCATCTCAAAATCTGTTGAGCCAGTGGAATATGTTTCATTAGATGAAACTTACTTGTGGGGTCAAGTAAATGCAGCATTGGTGTGTGTGTGTGTGTGTGTGTGTGTGTGTGTGTGTGTGTGTGTGTGTGGTGTGTGTGTGTGTGTGTGTGTGTGTGTGTGGTGTATGTGTGTGTGTGTGTATGTGTGTATGTGTATGTGTGTGGTGTGTGTGTGTGTGTGTGTGTGTGTGTGTGTGTGTGTGTGTGTATGTGTGTGAGCATGTGTGCACGCAAGGTGTTTTTTTTTTTCTTCCACAGTTATTCATATCAACCTCTGAAAAGTGTGATTTTTCTCATAAAATTTTAGTTTGTGCTTTTTGATATCTTTTAATTTAAGAAGTGTTTGAGTCAATATAATGATCACAAAAAAGCAAACTGAGCTATTTTCAAGTGATTTGCAGTGGCCCAGAGGATTTGTTAAAAGAAGAGAGCTAAGAGTTATACAGTATTTGATAATATAAGCAAGTCATGAATGTACAGAGTCACTTACATGGATCAGAACTGAAGTGTAGCAAAATGATAACGGTGACTGTGGTTATTAGATTACATATTATTTTACTTTTCTTATGTGTTTGCGTCTCCAAGTTTTCTATAAAGTCCATGAAAAATAGTATAAACACAATGGGAATTTGGAAATTTTACATTGAGGTTTCTACATTTCTAATTTTTATTCCTTGCATGATTCCTTACAGTTCAAAAATGGATGCTGGCAATTTTGAGCACTATTGAAAGTTACTTTTCCATTGGGACTGACGCATGTGGGAGGAGAAAGAGGGAGAGAGCTGCCTAAAACTGATGAACTTCCTGGAAGTCTGTTTGAATGGCCAGTTTCATTGGCAATAAGCTGTAAGTTAATTCAAGAAAAGCAAAGTTCATAGATAGGAGGAACCATTATTAGTAGCTATTTTTCCTGGCCCCTCAACAACAGAGCTTCACCAAAACATCCTTCGAAGATGCCCCCTGCCCTGCTCCTCAGAGTAACCTTTGTGCATTATCAAAGGCATCTTTTCTCCCTCATCCCTTAGGGGAAACAAAAACTTGTTATCATCATACTAAACAGCAGATGAAGAAGCGTAACTGCGAAGACACATAGTACCTGTTTAACTATTGCCTGGCAACAAGAAAAGCAGCCCCATTCCTTCTGTGTCCCATATGCTGGTAAGTAGAACAGAAGAGGAAAGCAATTCCACCCCATGTCCCATCTGTTGTCAGTCTGTGTAGAAGTGATTGCCACATGCTTGCTGGCAAAAACCGTTGATGAAATTCTAACACCGATGACTTAAAATGCCTTATGCCAAAGAAATCTTGGACTTAATGAAGCAATTAGTGCACATGTAGTCATTATTACCTTTCCCATATTTTAAAATGTCTATGCAAATAATTAGTATACGGGATAATTACATTTTGTGTTTTACTTTCTGTAAGGACCTTTCATAACCAACAGTCTGGTTAGTTTGGAGGTAATGCTAAATAAATATATCTAAAGCCCAGATACATGAAAGGATTTGAAAGGGGACATTCTCCTGTGTCTACATCTATATCACTAGTATACCTTCTCTACTTATTTATGTCACTTCTCCTTTCTAGGGTAGCCAGAGGTTCACAAAGAGCTTTTTCTCCCTCTTTCTTTTGTAGTGCTGTGCCTCATACATGCTAAGCATGCAGTCAAGCCCCCCCCATTAAAAGACTATTTTGTTATGGAAATATGCAACTTTAAATTATGGCCAGTTCTTCCGAAAAGTCTCGTAGCAAAAATAAAATCTCTTATTGACCCTCCATTTTCTGAAGCAGGCTCAGGTCCATTGGAGAGTGAAGTGGTTTCCTCCAATTTCTCACCCTCTATTTTCTTTTGGGGATGTTTGTAATTACTTGTCAAATCTTCTAAAGACCACAATTTACAGATTAACAAGATGCAAGCAGTTTTCTTGCATGTCTCCCAATAGCTTTAGCACAGGAGAATACCACCAGCTAGACTATTAGTCTCAAGTCAGCTTTACGGAATGTTTTTGGTGGAGGTGGATACAGAGAGAGGTGAAATTAGGTACCCAGACATCACCTTCTTGCCCCACAAGCAACAAAGGAAAAAAATGCTTATTGTCCATGGGAAGGGAAACCAGGTAGCAACTCAGAGCAGAATATGTTGTGGGATGATTTATGTAGAAGATTGAGATGCTAGAAATTTCTTGAGAGCGAGCAAGGTTGACACCAAGACAGCCATGTCACAAGTCAGGGACATGTGAGGTTGGACAATGATAGTAAAAGCCAGTATTTACTGAATGCTTTGCATTCACAGTGAACCCATGGCTGGGCTTTCATCCTGACCATGGTGTCATAAGAAAGGTGCCATTATTATTCAGTTTCCAGGAATGTAAGACTTAGGTTATATCACATAGTTCTGAGGCAGTAGCTCCAACCCTGGAGGGTTATTACAGATTCTAACACACAGTACACACACACACACACACACACACACACACACACACACACACACACACACACACCCTCTATTCCACTTCTTTCTTACATATGTAATTGTATATAAGCATATGCAAATATGTATTTATGAATACACTGATATAAACAAATGGAGTTTTCCTTTTTAACTAGGATAAAGTCAACTTACAGTTCAGTAACATCTACATATGGCATATGGCCACATATCAGAATGCTAACACAGCAACAATTATGGTCAAAGATGACCACATAGATTTAAGTCACTCCTCTTAGGTTAGTGGAGGAAATAGGCTAGGACACTACTTCCAAAGCACTCTATCTCTTTAATAACAATACTTTCTACATGTTAATGCCACTGTCCATTTGATGCCTGACTTCTGTGCACTCTGAAGTCAGGGACATGTTTTTCTTATGACTGCTGTGTCCCGATAGCTTTCACAGTACCTGTGCACATAGGAGGAACTCAGTAAATAATTGCTGATTGAGTGAGCACAGCTGTAATTGTGCTGATAACAAATGCAAAGCACAAAAGCCAAGTTCTACAAATCTGATCATTGTCGTCCCTACCAGATGCCTCCCTATTCCAGTTATAAAATATGGCAAATCTTAACTATACACACCCATTATAATTAATTCTGAGAACCTATGAGAGACATACAAGAGAGTCCTGACTCCTTCCACAGATATAATTGGGAACAAGTTAGAGGCATTTACATGCTGAATTTAGCTTAAGGACTATGTTAGGCAAACTCTGTAATATTGACAACCTATTAGACAGCCAAGTCCTTCAACATGACTTATATATCCTTAAGATTATTATGGGGTAGGTAGGGAACTTATGTTTTTTTTCTCAAGAGTTTCTGCTACATAGAAAGGAAAAATGAAGTATCAGATAAACTAACTCTTTACAATAAGAGAAATACACAGTTTAATACTCATTTTAAAGTTTCTGTGAGTCTGTTCATTTTTATTTGATGGGGGAAAACAAATATAAATATTCCTTTGGTCTCATGTGCAATTTGGAGTGTCCGTATGTGAGAGTCAGAAGAGAAAAAAAGCAGAAATAAAGTAAGACTATATAATAGAAAAGGATACACACCCAAGAGAGTACTGGAAGCGTTGATGGGCAGCAGGCAGAAAGAGAAAGAAACAGCCCACAATTCCCATGTTGACTTGTATTTTCAGTAACAGCCAAGGGGAAGCAAGTGCTTATCTCCTGCAGTTTTCCTTTCTAGTGGTCAAGTTGTTGCACTTAAAATGTCACTGCATTCATCTGACTGACATTGCCATAGGTATGAATGTCACTGTGTTCATTCAAGTTTGACAAACAGCAGAGAAGTCAGCAAGGCATCTAGGCCATTTAATAGTTTCTACAAAAGCATAGCAGTTGAGTGGCCCATTCAAAATTAATCACTGATTTAAGAAATAAATAAATAAAAAACGCAATGGAGCAACTTCTATTTGGCTGCCAAGTGCAGGCATATACCAAGGCTAAATCATCCTGTCTATGGATGCAGAGTCCTTCACTCTCAGCAGACTGCCCCAGGTGGTTATTCTTTGGGGGGGGAGCAGTTTTGAGACATGTTTTTTTTTCTGAGTAGCTTTGGAACCTATTCTAGAACTCTTTCTGTAGATCAGGCTAACCTTGAACTCACAGAGATCTGCCTGCCTCTGCCTCCCAAGTGCTGGGATTAAAGAAATGTGTGTGTCACTACTGCCTGGCTTGCCCCCAGTTTTACAGTCCATTTCCTCTTGGATGCTTCATGGGAACCTCAGTTTTTCTTCCTGATCATATCACCGCTGGAGATTTCTTCCTCCTGATTAACGGCAGACTTCTCCCTGGTTCTCCCATCCAAGCACTAAACAGGCCAGACCCTGCTTGGCTTCTGCGAACAAATGAGACCACAGAGGTGTGGTTGTCAATGGCTCCTTATGTTTGAAGATGGAGTCAGCCTTCTCTCCTTACTCTGCTTAAATGGTTTTTGAGATCTTGACAATCGCATCATGTTGGTCCATTCCTATTTCCTGGACTATCTACCTAACTTCTCTCTGATTGTAAGTTTCTATATTGAAGATCCTCAGACCACACCTCCCTCAAAAAGTTCTTAAAATTCACCTTGCACAGGGATTGTATTTCAATTCCTCCTCCAAGCATGTGAAACACTGTGGGACATATTCTCAATTTACTTGGTCCAGGGTTTATCATCGCTGAGCACAAGCTAGTTGTTCATCCTGCTTCTGCTCCAGTTACCCTTTCAAACTAGAACACTTCACTTTCTGAACCCTGGTTCTTTAATGTCAGCTGGGCCAAGTCCCTCCGTTTACCCCAAGATGTCAGATTCTTCTCAGCTAATCCCTGGGCTTTTCTGGAGTTTTGCTGCTGTTTCACGCAGTGGTGATAAGCATGCCTTATGGGAAGTGCTGCATTCCTGTTATTTGTGCACTGACCGTCATAATTTCAACAAAGGGACTTATACCCAAGAAGAGCTACGGAAGAGTTGTACCCACCAAGGGAAGGAACAAGTTAGTGCATCTTTAGCTTTTTCGATCTATTAATCACAAGCGGCTTCCTTCTTCCTGCCCCAGGGGAAGTGTTAACTCGAGCTTCAGGTTTCAAAGTTGTCTCCATGAAGTAATCCTTCTTCTGGGACTTATGGCTTCATGTTCTTCCTGTTCTACAGTTTGCTTTTGCACCCAGACAAGTGTGATGCACACTCAGGGTTCATCTCCTCTCTGAGGGGTAAAAGATTCAATCTTTAGTGAAACATGTCTCCTTTGCCTCTGGCACATTTCCAGTCTTCAGGATTGCACCCAGTTTCTTTTGAGTGTGACACAGTTCAAAGACCTGCACTTGGGACCATCATGGTCCTAAAAGGAGAAAAATACATATGGGACTAAATCTGAAGGTGACACAAGACTATCTTGGCTTAGCCACCACCAAAGAGCTCACAGACCACATTAGAGAGAAGAAAAACACCAGAATTTGGTCACTTCTTTTAATTCACCTTACCCAGTCTGAATATAATCTCAAAGTTTGAATGATTAAATTTTCAGGCATCATAGTGCTTTAATAAACAAAAGAAAGTTGATTTTGTCTGATTTCTTAATTATCTTGCTGGTGAGTGTTATCCTTTGTGTTCTGAAGTTTATAAAACAAAGACTAAGAGACATTAGATCCTCAAGATCAGGATGTTATGCAGGACACAATGGACTTGAATTCTGTAGTGAATGGAAATATCACTTTTATGACTTCACAATAATTCCCCAAGAAAGGATTTAATTCCTGACTTTGTGTTATCTTGAGTAAGATACCCGAATTCCAGCACTCTGATCACTAGGGGAGATGTGAATAGTAAGGTACCACTGTGGGTGATGGCTGCGATGTGGTATTGGAGTGTTAGCTCAAGAGTCAACTGTGATAGGGAACAATCCATAAAATCTTGCAGCCCTATCACTGGCAAAGATAGTAAGTAGTACCTAGATATGATGATGACAACGATGATGGGGATGATGATTATAATAATAATAATGATAATAATAATAACAATGATAATAAACAATTTACTACTTCACTATCCAGGTATGCCCTGCCTGGCACAGAAGCCACCACTCAGTAAGCTTTTCCACAACTATTCAATCAGAAAGATTCTGACCTGAGTTCTGGACATTCATGTCCTGCCTAGGAGCCCTCACACACACTTGAGATGACTAGGATACACTCTGATGACCACCCATTCTGTCTGCAGCATGTCTGTGTTACAGTAAACATGGTGAGGTAGGGTAATGTCTTCAAAGAGCAGGAAGCCAAGCAACCATTCATACACTCATTGTCAGGGATTTCCAGAGCCAGGTGACTGGTTTACTATGAAAAAAAAAAAATGGGAAATCCTCAGCAGACTTCCCTGGAAGCACATTTTGTAGATTTCAGTTTCACTGTAATCTTTTAAACAGATTTAATATGTTAAAACAAAGGAATGTTTTGTGACTTCCATTATTAATAGAAAGGATTGTATAACTCATATACACACCACAGTCAATGCACACAGTATCAGAAGGGCAAGGTCATGCTTTTATATTGAATGAAGACTGACTTGAATGGCTACTTTTTTATGGTCCTGCATGATTTCGCTGTCCTGATAGCTTAATGCCGATTTTCAGAGTAAGCACTCATTAAACTGAATGCATTATTGATGGAAAAGGACCTGAGTTAAGTGGTACAATCAGAGGGACCCGCCCATCTGAAGAACACTAGGAATTAAGCAAGGCAATTGCTTCCCAGAAAACTGTTCACACCTTTCAATTTTCCTTCCTTTAATGACTTCCAAGTGAGTTAATTAGCCTTTCCAAACTCTTACAGGCTTTTATTACAAACCAGGGTAAATAAAAGTGAGTGAAGTTGGGTGGGGAATTGCTCAGTGAGAGATTACTTGCCTAGTGGGTGTGAAGCTATGGGTTCAGTCCCTAGAACAGAGAGAGGAAGAGAAAGACAGACAGAGAGAGAGAGAGAGAGAGAGAGAGAGAGAGAGAGAGAGAGAGAGAGAGAGACAGAGAGACAGAGAGACAGAGAGACAGAGAAAACAGACAGACAGGAGAGAGAGACAGAGAGAGACAGAGAGAGACAGAGAGACAGAGAGACAGAGAGACAGAAAACAGACAGACAGGAGAGAGAGAGAGAGAGAGAGAGAGAGAGAGAGAGAGAGAGAGAGAGAGAGAGAGAGAGAGAGAGAGAGAGGGAGAGAGAGAGGGAGAGGGAGGGATGGAGGGAGGAAGTGAGTGTTTTTTACATGTAATTGTGACTTACTAGTGATCAATTAGGGACATAAAAAAGCTTGCTTACACTGTCAGACACTTAAGAGTGCTTTTTCAGAGTCAGCACAAGTCTAGAGAGAAAAGAAAGTCTTTTATCCCAGAGATGACCAAGGTCCTTCCAGAAACAGTTTTGCTCTCTGAGGTCTGATCAGGATATAGAAAAGAACCTGAATGGATGACTGGGCTGGTGGGTAGAGTCAGAATGGGAAGGTGGGAGAGGAGGTTTCAGTGAGGCACAGACAAACTGTGTCTGGGGATGACAGAGTTGGAGGGCTGGGGGTGAGAGAAAACTCTGCCTGGAGACTGTGTATAGAGCAGGCTGAGCATGTGGGGGCAGGGTGTCTCCTACACAGCTTAACCCCTACCTGCCTGGCCGTGAGGCTTTGCAAAGCTGCTTCCAAATTTCATTTGCTTCAGAATGACTTGTGTGGTTGAAATGAGAACATAGACAGAAGTGTTTTATGTACTCACAGTCAGTGCTCAGGTGTTATTATATTCGCTATTTACCGCCTCGCTTCTCCAACATGCTCCAGCCTCTACCATGCTTTATTTTTCTTATAGAACTCATTTCCTCCTCTGTACTATCTATATGCACTACTTATTTCCATATTTTTAACCCTGCATACTAGAATGTAAACTCTGTGGCAACAGGGATATTTTTGTTTTCTTTGCCAGTGTGGAGTGGTCAGTAAATGTCCAATAGATGTTGTTGGATGAGAGATTCATTGCTTCACATAGTTTCTAGTTATAAGACGCACGACAAGTTTTATAAAACTTTAGTTATGAAATAGCTAAACTAAACCCTGTCTGTAGGCACTGTTTCCAAGGTACTAGAGTGGATGAAACAAGTTGGGGCTGATGCAGCCAGAGAGGCCCTGGAGACCATGTGTTGAATGGGTCATCCCCACAGAACCTGTTAGGGATGATGCTTGAAAATGAACATGATGAAAAGGAAGTTACTCATACTTCAAGTCTACAGATAAATGCAGAGAGAGGCTGGAGGTCAGTGGAAAGTCAGTGGAATGATCCGATAGAGGATCAATGATTGCTGTTTATAGTCATGAGGCTTTGACAGGCAAAGCAGGGCTATGAGAAATTAAATCTGGCTCCCATTTGCATGGCATACAGCCGCAGGAAAGGGGGAAATATTTCATGGAGACTGCTTCCAAAAAATGGTCATCCTTGGAGAGAGCTGGGGTTCAGTTAGGGAATTGAGTGTGAGTTCAGCAGAGATGCTGAAAATGTAGGGAAGGGGTGCTAAAGATGCCATACCAACAGGAGGAAGAACAGCATGCAAGGTCACAGAGGACAGTATGACACAGGTGACCAAGATGGTCTGAGACACAAGGAAACTCATGGTAGCAAGGATGTTTGTTGTTTGATTTTCCCCACCAGATGCAAGATGATTTTATAGCTTAAAAAGCCACCCAAGGAGAGAGGCAGTGCATTTTTGGAAACATCTTGACATTAAAAGGCATCACAGAATTGAAATATCTATTAGGCATAGTGATTTGTCATGGAAATACCACTCCCTTCTACTTGAGGATACTTGATGACTGAAGGCAGGCTCTCTCTCTCTCTCTCTCTCTCTCTCTCTCTCTCTCTCTCTCTGTACTTATGTACATGTGAGTATTCATACAGGTATGTGCCCACATGTGTATGGGTGTGCATTCACATGTGTCTTTGTGGGTGTAAAGGGCAAAGGTCAATGGTGGGTATCTTCTTCAATTGTGCTGCACCTTACTTTTGAGGTAGGGTCTCTTCTGAATAGGAGCTCACCATTTAGCTAGACTTCCTGGCCAGTGAGTCCCTGGATCTTCCTGTTTCCACCTCCACAGTGTTGAAATTACAGTGTGAACTGTGGTGCCTGAGTTTTTAGGTGGGTGCTAGGCCTTCATATCTGTGTAGTAAGTCTTTACCAACTGAGTTCTATTCCCAGCCCCAGGATTTTCTTTTGGTTAATTGAAAAAGTCATTAGTGAGAAACCCTGTCTTGAAAAAGAGAAACCCTGTCTCAAAACACCAAAAAAGTCACTAGCATTTGAATCATTTTCTTAATAAGGCCAATGTAAATTTAGAACCCTGGTCTTAAGGCTCTGTACTCATTTGTTAGCATGTATGAGGTACTCACATCATTTTAAACTAAATTTACTGCTCAATGTTCATTAGTTACCCAATGGATTGGTCAATGACTCAAATGTCGACTGAATGACTATAGGGTCCTAATCACTATTAAGAAATGGATAATGAACAATGAAGTTTTAAATGTTACAAGAAAAGTTATTTGGAAGTCAGTAAATAAATGAAAAGCTACTTAGAACAAGTGGCGATTTTGACATGAGAACTTTCATGTTCTTCACTCTCTGAATGAAGCATTGAAGAAAAGTATAATTAGTAAGAATAGATGTGGATAAACATGAGTATCCTAGGGAATCAGTTAAAATACTATTCAACAGAATGTGTTGAATGGCTGTCTTTTTGGAGGATAAACATTGAGGTAAGGCCATATTCTCAAGGTGTTATACAATGCAGCCATTTCTACATCACTCTATCATGACAATAAAAATAGTCTTTGCAATCTTTTCAGGTTTTCCTAGGCGAAAACACCTCAGGCTGACCTATACCCATGATGCTGTATTACATAAGTTAATTTCCTGGCTTATAAAGCAGACTTTGCTACTGGTTGAGTTGAACCAGGGTTTGAGCCTTGGCAGGTACAGGTTCACATTGTGCTTTAGGACTTTCAACCCATCCTGAAGCAGCTGCGTCTGTTGCCTGGATGACTTGTATGAATGGTTTTGGACAGCTTCTCTCCAGCATGGAGCTTGCTACTAGCTCTGATTGACTTCAGGTACATCAGGCTTGGCATTCTGGGATTACAGGAGTGCAATGGCCCTGCCGTCTCTCCTGGAGCCTTTCATTTCAGCTGATCAAAGAGAAATTTCAAAAGTCTGTGGACTTGGTATCTTCCTTATTACAAAACTGATGCCCTTAAGTGATAAAGTCACATGGAAAAAAGACATTCCCCCTCCCCCCAGGAAAATCACCTAGCACTTGTATTTGGGTCATACTGGGAAAAGACTTCAGGGCATCTGAAAGTTTGAGGTCAGACCATGTTTCTGGTACCTGTGCAAGTGTCAAGAGCTCCTATCTTACAAGGATAATTCATTGTCGGGTGAATTTATACTTCATACTGTTCATATATTTTAGCCATTCTGGTTTTAAAAACACATACTCAAGTCCCTGTTGTCAACAAAGACATGTTTAATTACTATTTAATTCTAGGGAGAAAAATCTATCTTACCAGCTTTTGACCCTGGAATAAATTTCACTATTTAAAATTTTACAATGTAGGAACTTACATGATAAATCCCGATGGATAAAATGGCTGATTAATTAGGTAAAGTACTTAACACCCTCTTCTCGATGCCCACTTGGTAGCTTAAGTGTGCTATTGAATCAAATGTGCCGCCTGTGAAGATAAGACGTTAAACACAGAATAGGAGAGTGCTAACCCTTAATAGAGAGTATAACGAAATGTCAAATTTTTGAGCTTTGAAATTGGATTTGTTTTTACGTGTTTCCCTTGACCTTCATGAGTGGCAGGTTCAACAGGAGTTGCCCACTTTACTGCAGTCACTGCAGTCGCAGTATCCAGGGACGAGGACCAAACCTTCCCCTAAGGCTCCTGGTCTTGTCTCCTGTTTCTCTGATTCCTCTCGGAGCATTCACACATGTAGGAACTCACATTTACAGTTCATAGGACTGGATTCTTTATCTGGAATGTCAGGTTTTCTAAATTAGGCTAAATATAATGCCAACCTCAAATGTGCTCAATGTTTGCCACACACACAATTGCAAAAGGATTAGGAAAGAGCCTGGTTGACAGAGTCAAGTTCCTTAGCCAAAGAAGGTTCCGTTTGGTTCTGCTTTTTAATTGGCCACCATTAATTAAGTAACCAATGTTAACTGCAAATCAGCTTTAGTTTGTTCAGTATGAAAAATTGAAGAACACATACCAACCAAATTCAGGAAATGCTTTCTTTAGTACTTGATGCTTTCCAAGTAGCCATAGCATTTTTAGTGGAGAAAGCAAGACCACAAATTTTGAGGAAGACTGGGAATTTTTCAATGGGAATAAAAACAACACAGGAAGAAGAGACTAGAAATTAGAATCTGGTAGGCTATGCTCTACTTACCTTCAAAAGTCAAGTAAAACTTTCCTCTGTCAAACCAAACGAGGGAAGGCTGTTCATTCTCTGTTTGGCCAGGAGGTGAAGCAGGACGGGGAAGGGTTAGGAGAGGGAGAGAGAAGGACACGATGTGAGTTACAGAGCAGGTAATTAATCTCACTACAGGGAAGGGTAGAGGCACTGCATGCCATGAGCGTGCAGGTGGGAGGGAAGGCTGGTAGTTGAGAGGACTTTTTTCTTTCTTTCTTTTGTTTTAGTTTTTAATTGAGCAAACAAGGCAAAATCAAAGCTATGGAAACTGAAGGAATGGACACGCGTGTAGGTAGCTTGAGGCTAGGCACTTGTATGCATGGAGCAGATGTCTTCCTGGCCATGCAGGGTTGTTAGCGTATTTCAACTGCATTAATTTGGGCAAAACTGTCATTCAGCAATTGCTGCATCCTTTTTGTCGTCCATGTCTTCCCCTTGCTTGTCGGCACAACTTGGGGTTGAGGTTTCTATGCAACATTTGCTTAGCTTTTCACTGACAACAGCACTGCATATCAATTTAAAGTTCACAGACGATGTCAAAGGTGTCCCATCCCTCTGCTGGAGTCACCTTGGGCATCCAGTCACAGCACACCCTTTACTTCGGTACCAAAGAGAAGAAAGATTTCCAGTGGTGCTTCAACAAGGTGCAAATTGGAAAGCAATCAACAGACCCTGAGCACATTAATTATTTCTTCCTCTGCAATTCACACAGCAATGGCATCTCACCTGGTTTGAGCCTTTTCTCTGAGAAACTGTCATGCAACCTGCTGTTTTACAGTATGTCCACTCAAAATTGGTTCAGTGGCATGAGTTCCATGATGGACAGTACATGGACAGAGTGCATCTGAGAGGCACTGGGACTCATGAGGTGGGGGAGCATGTCCATGAAGCTTCTAGCATTCAAATGGAAAATGGCTTGGATTTGAAAACTCTAAGTATCTAGGTATCACCCAGCTAGCACCATACCTGCAGGCGTGTCACAGCGCCTTTCAAACGAGGGCAGTTTGTCATAAAAAACATCATCTTCTGACACTACAAACCAAAGAAACATAAACAAATGGAAAACAAAAACACAAATACAAATTCCAAATGAAACCAAGAAGCACAGTTTACCAATTGAGGCAGGAATGACTTTCATGGAAAAAAAAAAAGACTTTAAGACATTGGGATTAAGATGAAGATATGGAAAGTGATGAACTTATTTGAGATGACTCTATGAAGAGAAACTGGACTAAGAAACAAAAGCCAGGCTTTAGCATCTGTCAATGTGGTGGGAGTCAGCTTCAGGAAAGGAGTTAGAACCCACCTTCTCAGGGAACCATGAAAGGCACAGCTTTCCTTACGGGAGAACATTTCACTCCAATGCAGTTCTCAAGGGGCCAGGCCTATGTTCATCAGCAAGAACCTCAACATAGCCCTGACAACTCAACAATATCACCTGGCACATATATTCCCCCAGAAAGAAAGGAATTAGCTTTGAATGTGACCACTAACACAGTATAAATCCAGGGTTTTATAATGGACATTAAATTATACTGGACACGTTGTGCCATTTTAATTAACTTGTACCTGCCTTTGATAGTTAAAGGCTACTGATTGTGAACAGTGTTGTCATACTGATATCTTTGACCATGGTTCCAACTGTGGCAAGATGTTTATTTTTGGAAACTGGCCACAGCTTTATGAGCTAAGACACTGAACCTCAGCTATTTCAGATCTTTAACCAGGCTCGTCACCAAACAACAAATACAAGGAACTATGTTTTTACTCTATGTGATCAAAAAATAATGCCTTAGGTTTTAAAGGTGTTATCACAACCTTAACAGATAATAAAATAAAAGTAGTAATGGAGAAACTGTCCTTGTCACAGGATGTTAAGGACAGAAATTAGGATCATAAACACTGATGCTCTTGGAACTCATTTTAATGACTTGATGCCTAGACTTAGGGTATATGACAGGGAAACTCTTCTTTTTAATTATTTTGGTTCTAAGATTCAAGGAACAAAAAGTGTGTGCATATGTGAGTAGGTATACAAGTGTGCATGTGTGTGTGTTTGACTCTGTGTGTGCATATGTGGGGGAGGAGCTCAAGGAGGCTGGAAGACGGCACTGGATTCCCTGGAGTTGATATGATAGTTGTGTACCATCTGATGAACTAAGTTTGCTTATAATTAAACTTTGGCCTTCTAGAAGAGCAGCAAGTACTTTTTAAATAAGTAAATTAACTAGTTCATTCATGTATTTTTATATGTATGAATGTTTTGCTTGCATGTATATCTGTGCACATATATGCTGGTGAGCTCAAAGGCCAGAAGAAGGCTTTGGATTCTCTGGAACTACATTTATAGATGGTTATGAACTGCCATGAAGACACCGGAATCAAATCTAGCCAGTGCTCATCACAACCACTTGCCCATCTCTCCAGCCCCAGGTCCCAGGATGTTATTTTTCAGTATTTAACTGTAGTTACAGTTTCCATGGAGGTGGAATGATTTAGTGGAACTCCTGTTTCATTGAATGGGTATGGTAGATACAGATGTTTCACAAAATACAGCATCTTTTAGTTCTACGCAGACTAAGTTGGTATGAATATAATCCCCCTAGACAATTTATAGAATTTGGAATTGTTCTCCACATTGGAGGACATATTTTATGTTGCATTGCTTAGAACAAGTCCCTTTTAGTCAAGTTATGGATCAAAGGAAACATCAGAGTCCATCTGACGCTCATTTTGTCACCCATAGATGGTTACATTTCACTTGTTACAGATTCCTGCCACATTAAAGATGCAAATCAGACTGTACAATACCAGGAAGGATTACAACTAACAGAGAAGCAGAACTGCCTGCCTTGTCATCATCTAAACAAGCAAAGAAACAAGACTTCTCACAGTCACTGAAATAAGAAGCAAATAATAAAGTGGGGGATTTACAGGGAGAGATAAGGCCGTTATCTCTTCTGCTACCTCTCATCTGATTCTTATAACTTCAAACACTTTCGTTACTCCATTAATATTAATAGATTTCTCCCTCCCCTGAATTACATAGCACAGGTTCTATGGGCATTCTCTAGCACAAAAGTCGTCACTGTGTTCCCTTCATTCTAGACGTGCATCTTCTCACAGTCTCAGCTTTCTAGAATTGGGGTTTAACACAGTTAGTATGGTTAAAAAAATGTTGTTCCCTGACACATTTGGAAGCCTTTTATATTTCTTTGTCATCTATAAAATAACGGTGTTTTTAAAAATCAAGGAATTCTTAAGTTAAAAAATACAGCTATGTAAGAACTCTTCATTATTTGAGGGTAGTGATACACAGAAACTTCTATTTTCTTATGCTGTATTGGGTTCACTGCTGTATAAATCATAGCTCTTATAAAAATATTCATTCTTAAAGTTCTTTATGGGCATTTTCTTATATGAATTATTGTATAGAGAGTTTTGATTTGCTGTTTTTTGTTTTTGGACATAGGGTCTCTGTAGCCCAAGAGCTTGTGATTCACCCTGCTTTGGCCTAGCAGGGTACACTACCAAATGTAGCTCAGGCTTGTTTTAAAAATCTTAGTTCATGTATGACTTTGAGATTGGTTCATCAGTTCCCATGAAATTGCTCCAAAGGTCACAAGAATGGTAGAAAAGTTTATAGGTGGGAAGTGATTGTTCAGCCACCACTTTAAGGAACCTGCTGTGAGTTTCAACCTCTCCCAATTCACTTGTTAACAGTGAGTTCTCACTTTAGGCAAGGCAGAATGTTTGGAGAAAACTAGAGACAACAAGCAACACACGAGGCTGGCTGGTCGTTCAGTAACTGAGCTATTTTAGAGAGAAATGGCTGTAATGTGAGCAGAAGCAACAGAATAAAGACCCGGTGGTGAGGACGTCAGTGGGCAGATAAACCCAAACCAACACAAGGGAACCTAACTGAGCAGATGAGGGTGCTCCTGTGTAGGAGGCATTGTGACCAGCTTCCTACATTGCTTCATTTCTCAAGCCCTCTGTGGTTCATCTTGAAAGAACACACACTAGGGATGATGGGGATCAATGTTGCTGTAACTGGAGATTTCTGCTGCAGGAAGTATAGCAAAATGTGTCCAAAAGCACGGACACAGTTCAGATTCCCTGTGTGTTCAGTTTTGTGCATGAATCACAGTGAGCTGAAAGAACACGCCGGGTGGCCCATCTAAGGTAGAGTGTGGTCACTTTTGAGTGACAACTCACTCTTACTTCCTTTTTTGCCCAATAAAGCACATCAAATGGAGGGTGTGTGGAATGAATGGTCCTGGGAAAGTCTAACAGTAGGATAGGGCTTGGGCAACTGACTACAAAAATCAAGGAGGTTAAAAGAGATAGAGGATGAAAAAAAAAAGCCTAGCAATCATAAAACATTAACAAAAAACAAAGAATCAGAGAGGAATGAGCTAATACTACTATACACTGGAAATCTGGAAGTCCCAAATTATTCTAATTGATACAGAAAAAGAACAGATATGGCTATATAAATAATGTTAAAATCTGTTTGTTATGAAATTACATGAGCTTGAGGTACATGTGACCGTCTTGAAAAACCAAAAGGAAGGAATTCATATGAAACTGGAATAGTGGCTACATTTTCAATTTGGGTTAATTTAATCCAAACTTGGATGTGTGTGTGTGTGTGTGTGGGGCATGGCTTAAAGTTTAGATTATATGACAGAGCTGAAATTGCCTTTGTGGTTCTGAGAGGCACACCTTCACTTGTTCTGGAGAAAATGGGCAGCTGTTCTCTAGGAGAGCCTTTGGTGATTGCATGGTGTGCTCCTTCCTCTGTAAGTAGCAGCAGGAGCTGGGTGAAAATTTCTCCCAAGCTGTGTGGAACGCGCCAGCTGGTTTACAGCATGGGAGAACTGGAGAGCAGTCCAGAGAATGGGGAGTGGGGGGTCACACAGGGAAAGTGTGATGGGAAAGCTGCAGGTCAGGCAGCATGCAGTAAAGGAGAGAGGCAGGGGTTGAGGATGGGAGGTGGTGATGGTGGCAAACCACCCTCTGAGCGACCGTTCTCAACCCTTCACTTTCATTACAGTGTATATGGTGAGGGAGAGGTACAGGATTGCCTTTTGATTGCCTTTTCCCTTCCAGGGAAAATGGACCACTAGGAAAAAATGTTCAAAAAATTTCTCAGGTATCTCAATGCCAATGCTTGTATCTGTCAACCTCAGACAACCAAAAATGATGAAGAATTGAAAGTTTCAATACAGCGAACATCCCAAGATTTAAAAAAAAAAATTCTGATCTAAACATTTTCTCTCCAAGGAGAATGCCTTTTGTTACAAGAACTATCCCTTGGTAACTTCTTTTGTGAGTTGCTCTGAATGGAACAATGTAAGAAAATCCCTACAAAACACATGCATTTCCACATTCTGTCCATGGTTAATCTGTGCGGCTAAAGCGCTGGCCTCCTTAGCTGAGAAAGTGCTTTCAAGAGAAGAACCAGATGATCGTAGCAAACACACAGCAAAACAGTTGTGACTAGAAACAGGGCCCAGGGAGCTGAGATCATAAAAGACAGCCAGTCAACAGCCACAGATACATGAAAAGAGAGGTCAGTTTACCAACGGTGGGAGTGGTAGCTGCACTCAAGGAGTTAGTCGACGATATTGAGGAAGTGCTCTCAGCCCGTGCTAAGGGTGCTATCGGAGGAGGGCTGGAAGAGTGTATGGGTGGGCTAAAAGGTCTGGACTGTAGAGAGAAGAAAGATGCAAATTAGACACAGTCATTATACTTTGTCTCAGCATTTTCAAACATTTATTACATTTTTTTTTTTGTGTGTGTTCATGTGTGTGTACATGTCACGGAGTGCACACGAGGGCCAAATGACAGCTTTCCACTATATGGGCCACAGAGACTGAAATCAGGTTTTGGCAGCAAGTGCCTACACTGCTGAGCTATCTTGCCATATCTGGTTTCAGCACCTTTCTTGGCTCTCGGCCCTGGATATGAGAGCTCAGGTTCTTGATGGCCATGGTACCATTTGCACTGAACTGGACCACACAAAACCAGAGTGCTGGAGCTGGAGCAGCCATAAACCACAGCCCGTGAGCTTAGTAGGCTTAGACGAGCCATTTACATGTATCCCAGGAACTAAACTGGTATACTCCTCCATAAAGAGGTCTCAAGACAGAAGCTGAGTGTTATGATGCCATTTATTCAGTGGCTGTTGTACAGGAGTCAATGAGATTTACTTCTGCCACAAGCTTCTTAATTGAACCACCGAGAAGACTATTCCCACACATCAATCTTAAAATAAAATTTAAGGAAGCGTTGGTAGTACACTTAGAGGCCACCACGCTACATTCATATCGCTGAATTTCTGCTGCTGATTTATCACATTTCTAGGGCCAGAAAGCAGATTTTTTTCTTCTCTCTCTCAGAGCTTTCTAGTAACTAAGGCAAATATTGTAAAAGAACCCCCCCACCCCTTTCTGAAGATTCACACGATGGACCATCACTGGCCTAGGCACAAGATTCCTACCATTTTAGACCTTTGCTTGGAAGCTGGGAGAAATGTGAGGAGGCTTGAAAGACATCCTCATATGGCAGCGACTGTTTTTCAGCTGGCCCCTGTGATAGTCACTTATAATGTCATGCTTAAACCTGAAGTTGAGATGTCCAAGTTAGGGGACTTGGGGATCTTGTTCTGAGCATGCTAAGGCAGGGAGAAACATACCACATCTCCAACTCCAGGCTTCCCTGGAGGTAGCTTTGGCCGGGATGGAGGCCGGGGAGGAGGCGGAGGCGGAGTGGTACTGCAGCAAGGGACTAAGGGAGTAGCTGGCCTCGCAGGAGACGATGCACCTGGAAAACAGGCTGGTGTTAGAGACAGCAGGAAACACGGCTGGCCGGAGTGCATCAGCTCAGAGCAATGCCTGCCGGAGATGCCACGCATTCTTTTTCTTCGCAGTTACTACACTAAATCTTTTGCACAGCACATTTTTCTTTTTTTTTCAATAAAGAAAAAATGTTCTCAGTTGAACTATGGTTAATGGCAGAAGCTGAAGCTCATCACCTTGCTGTCATGTAACATCCAATGAAAGGTAAATCCTTGATGGAAGGTGAATTCAGGTGACTCTTGGGAGGGCAGTAGGGGTGGTTCATTTCAGCCAACTACACATGGGACTTATGATACAGTTTCTTGTTTTCTTTCTTTCTTTTCTTTTTTTTTGTTAATTTACGTTCAGAATTTATGCCCAAGATAAAACTGGAAGTTAAAACTTGAAGGAAGAGGAATGTTATTTCCGCATTAGATTTTTCATTTTTAAATACAGGTAAAAGAATTATGCTGTTGACTCTATGCCAACCCATGAGTTCTAACTTCATGAGTGCTAATTTCTCAAATACATAGTGTGAGCAAAGGACACGGAACTACAGGTCACTAGTTTTTTTGTGTGTTGACTCTTTATAACAGAAACACAGTGAGGGCTTTGAAAGGAGCATCCTTGGGAGCTGGCTAAAGTAGGGTTTGTTACTGACAGTCTCTTTGGTGTTTTTGAAAAAGCCTCTTGGATTTACTTTTTTGGCTGTCCATGACAAGCATATGAAACACAGATGGTACACAGAGGCTGGCATGCACACTGAGCTCAGTGCTCAGGGACCTGTCTGTCTTCAGTCATAAGTCTGGGATGCATAGAAAGAACTACCTGGCCTCAAACCTTAGGAGGTGAAATTGATGTCCAGACAGTTCTTGTCTTGGTTAGAAAAAAGCAGGCTGTAAAATCATGCTTCAGAAACATACTCCCCTACCTCCACACTCCTTCCCCAGGCACCTCCATGTGTCCCCTGTCCTACTAGGTATCTCCACATGTCCCCTGTTGTACCAGCTATCCCCACATGTCCCTGCTTCCACATTCCCCATTCCACCAGTTGCTGTCACATACTGCCACCTCACATCCCCTTCCTCACTAGCTGCCTCTATATCTACCCAACCCCACCTCCATATGCCCACCCCTTCAGCTACTTCCTTTACATAGTAAAACACAAAACCAAGACCAATAGAGTCCTAGTCCAGCACCTCAGTCCAGTTTTTGAGATTCTCAAAGAGCTCTGAATCTGAGAACCAAAACCCATCTCAGAATCACTTCTCATCTTAAGAGAGTGCCTGAGGGTGAGCTTTGCTTCTCTTGTTTAAAGAATGAAATCTTGAGTGGTTTCTTTTATACCTGCTAAGTGTGGAGTCACTGTTACTGCCCCCCTAGACACCCTCCTGTGCCTCTGCTAGTACCACCAACTGTATTTTTTTTCTTTCATTCTGCTCTTACTTTGTTTTACTGGGCCAGGATCTATGCTAGTACTTTATATGTGTGGCATCATCCTCCTGCTTATTCTTGAGAGTAGATCCTGTGTGCAGCTCAGTGAAGACTGAAGTTCTTTTAGTGGCACATCCATGACCACAAAGCATAAATGGTTTGTTAAATCTCAAAGCATATATGTCTCCCGAGGCTTCAGATGGACTGTGGACTGCCACAACTTGCATGCAGTCTGTTTTAATTCCATCTCGACAGCTTGAACCCATCTTTTGTAATCTAAATGTCCATAGTTTTTGGCTCACATTCTTGTTAAAAACCACAATATGATTGACAGGCCCACTACAAAGTTTCTTTTGAGTATTAAGTGTATGTTATGCCCAGTATATTTTTAAAGCATAGTTGTGACAGTATAGAGATGGGAAATATGTTCTTAAACAGTGGAGCTTTGTCAGGAAGTTTTTATGGCATTATTTTGGGGGGGGGGAGCACAAAGAATTTTCATTCAGCTTTAGTAGTATCTTGCTGTAGGAGTGGTCCAAAATGTTTGCTCATGGGCCTATAGTCTTCTGAATGAAGCTCAGGCAATCATTAGCTTCAGAAGAGAAATTCAAGACTCCCTTCCAGTAATGCTTGGGCCGAGGACTGTCTCCAGGGAGATATGATTGGGGGAAAGGCTGAGTTTTGGTCCCAGTTCTTTTCTCAGCTGTGAGTGGGATCTTTCCCTCTCTGAAACTCAGCTTTGGGTCTCAAAAAGTTAGAAATGTTCTGCCTTACAAAGGTTCTTGTTGGGGGGCCCATAAAGGCTTCCCTTCATCTAAGCTTAAGGTCAGAGAGGTCAAAACTATCATTATTCTTCCAAGATTAATGTCAGAAGACTTAAAGGTCTAAGGCATGGCTACTGTAGGATGTTTTGTTTTGGTCATGGATGTCTTATCTAACAAGCAACTTGGTCTGAGGTGTGGTTACTCTTAACCCTCAAGGGCAGATAATGAGAGTCTAAAGCATGTTTACTAAATGTTTGGAGAATTAAGGAAGAAAGTCTGTTTGTTCTTTGTACATGAGAAAGAAGTCTTTCGCCATTTTCTCCTACATGGTTGGGGTATTTAAGAATGTTGAAGAATAAACTTGGTGTGTTCAGCATTCATGGGATTGTAGTCCTGACTCTATTCTGTGTCTTTCTTTCTTCCTTAGTATCTTTACCTGCCATTTCTCAATCCACACTTCCCCTCTCAGGCACAAACATTGGTTAATATAGATTGGCACTTCAGCTACTACAGATGGCTACTACAGGTTCTGATAAAAACCCAAACTGATGCTGTATAACACAAGGCAATTGATACTGAAGAGGGTGCTAAGGACTGTCTTTTGATGCAGGTATAGGTAAAAGCAAAAGAAAAATGTTATTAGTTGAAAAGTAATTACTTTCCTTTATAGACTCCTTACTTATGCCACATTATTCTTATTGAAGTGAAATAATTGTGATAGATTATGCAGACAGATAGTCAATAAATATATAGAAACTAAAAGACACATTGATTAATCCTTACTGGGAAGAACCACATAGTCTAGTAGGGGATGTGCAGGGCCCGATGAATGTCTAACAAGTGAACTAATGCTCCACACGCCTTTGCTCATTGGTTTCAGGTGTTACAGATGTGCAGACTTATTTATACTTCTTTATCCTCTCTGATTTCCAACCACTCTTTTATTTTACCCCCATGTAGTGTTTACTGTCGAGAAGAATGATGTGAAATACACTGGGTAATCCATTGTTTAAGACTTAAATTATGAGCTACAAGTACTGACAGCCTTGACTTGCTCTTGGCCCATTTGCTGCCCTCAACCAGCAATCTTGTCAGTTCTGAAGGTCACATGTGTATTTGCATGTCCTTTCCTTATGTGTCTGTGTATGGAAGGGGCTGGGGACAGTGGAGGCATCTGAATGGAGATGGCAGAGGTGTAGGACATGGAACCCAATAGCTCTTCTACTCAAAAGATTTGTGACCAGGACCAAATTACCTCTTTGACCTTTGTTCTTTGGTCTGTCAGATGAAGCTAATCACCCTTTCCCTAAGGTCAGAAATTAATTTTGTCATTTCAATCTCTTCTGGATACTTTTATGTTAACTTGACACAAGATATAGTCACCTGAGAGGAGGAAACATCAATTGCCTTCTGATGCCTCCATAAGATTGGACCTTAGAGAGGTAAAGCGTTATCTTAATTTGTAATTGATGTGGGATGGCCCAGCCCATTGTGGGTGGTAGCGCACTGTGCTGGTGGTCCTATGTTCTATAAGGGAGCAGGCTGAGCAAGCCATGAGAAGTAAGTCAGTGGGCAGCATCCATGGCCTATGCATCAGTTCCTGCCTCCTGCCCTGTTCAAGTTCTTGACTTGGCTTCCCTCAGGACATTTAAGCCAAAGGAACTCTTTACTCTCAAGTTGCTTTTAGTAATGGTGTTTCATCACAGAAATGGTAGCTCTGACAAGAGCTACCCCAGGTTGCTCAAAGTCATTGTGTGTGTTATTTGAATAATATAGTTGAGTGTTGTGTTAGTTTCCTGAGCTAGAACATGTCACTCTGAACCCAACTCTTTTCCTGGCTTCTACACTTGCTGTATGCTAGCAGCATGTTTCTCCTGTGCCCAGGCACACGGCACACACTCCGAATAGACACTAAGAATCAGCACCTGCACTTCAGTGAAGTCATGCTTAGCTGAGCCTTAGGAACTTTCTAGTAAGTCACGAATTTTTAGGTTCCAGCTGTTTCAGCAGCAAGTGATTCTTCTGTGTCATGCTGTGGGTTGAGTCACTTGTCACAGCAGGAATCACCTGTGTTGGGGGTATATTGGGTATGTTCACACATACTTTGAGATGTCTAGGAAAAGCTGGCCAGGCTAAGAGTCATGAAGAGCAGAATTCAAACATCCTAAGGTTGAGATCTTAAATTTTCATTTTGGACAGTTTGTCCATCTTCCATCAATACTAGATGAAATCATACATTAACTGGGACTTAATTAAGAAGATAATGGTATAAAGTTTCATTTAGTCATGGGTTTCACCAGCCAAGTTCTGCCTTCCACTTAATGCAAGTGAATGTAGCTTTCTCTAGCTCAATTAGTAACAATTAACAGTCTCTATTGGTAACATTTGAAAAGTTAAGTTCAAATAAGGGCATGAAAGCTAAACACTGAAATAGTAACCAGACTCTCAGAACAGAAAGAAGAACAGCTCTTCTGCACCAACTCAGTGGCCAGGTAACTTAAATATGACAGGTGACAGGCAAGGGAGGACACAGGTGAAGATCAAACTTGCCCTGTCTTCCCTGACTGTAGGTGTTTGCTTCTAGGAGTGCCTGATTACCCACCATGGGCTGTTGTGACTACTTTTAATGTCCTTTCATAACACTACGGACCTGGCCCGGAAATGAGAGCATGTCAGGAAATGATGGAGGCACATCCTTCTTTTAAATTGACAGCTGGCTTCTTCAGGGTTGCTGTTCAAGAGGGTTCTTCACTCTCTTTGTAGGTAAGCACATAGCTTTGTATCCCTGACAAGACCTTATGGGAGCAGCTGCCCTAGCCTTCTTGAACTACAGAGGGAAGCACATAGTAGAGTCTTTTAAAAGCACCCTGGAGCATGCCAAGCACTGTAGGGCACAGGTGGATGTTAGCAGTAAAGTGAGATCAGCCTATGTGAGCAAAGTTTTCAGAAGTACAAGAAGAACATGGTGGTTAGGAGTACAGCACATGGCTGGATGCAGTCTGAGTGTCCAAATGCCAAGTCTGAATCCTCTAAACAGTTTTTGATTTTTTTGCCTCTGTAAAACGGGGACATTTTAATACTAAAGTCAGGAGGTTGTTTTGAGGTTGAAGTAATACATTTAGTTGGTATTACAGGAAAATAAAAGTTCTCAAGGTTCTTATGGCAAAGATGCTGGCTGGTTCTGCTACACTCTCCAGACTTAAGTCTTGATTGTGCTTCTTTTTGGTGGAGCTGGGCTGAGCATACAGTTAACACAGGCTACTCTGATGTCCTCAGAATCTTTCACTTTACAGAGCACAGCTGCATTTGCTGACAAAGAGAAAGCTTTGGAAGACACCCTGTAAAGAGGCTGCAGTGAAGGCATTAGGATGGAGGCAATATGCCTTTCCCCTCTGTGACTTCCTAGATCTAAGCCCCTCAAACTTGGTGGCCTCTTGGTGGCAAGTATCAGAGTGGCACTCACGACCTCCTGGAAGATGTTGAAGCTGAACCTGCACGCAGAGGAAAGGAACACTGAGCCTCTGGCCAGGTGACTGAGCCATAATGCAGTATGGTAAAACCTTGGTATTTGACAAGCATGGCAAGTGTTCTTAATCTGCATATAATTAGACAATACAAAATACAGTTTCAAATAAAGATGGAAAAGAATTCAACAGGAGAACTTGTGTCCTAAGTCCCATTGCCTGTCACTCTACCTAGAGGGGGCACAGGGCCTGAGGAATGTCCAACACTGATAACAGAGACCTGATCAGGTGGCTCAGGTACAATGGAAGCATGATAACAAATCCAGTGGTTGATCTCAATATCAAACCTCAGGATCCTCCCCCACACTCTGACTTATAAACTGTAGGGCCTTATGAGGTATCTTAAGAGGTGGGGGGGTGGGAGAAAAAAATAAAAATAAATCATTTAACTTGTAATCTACTTGCTGTGACATTTATCCTTCTAGAACTTTCTGGAATTCTAAACAGTGACATCACAGCTCTCTTTATAAGAAACAAATAGCAGCCCCACCTCCCATTCCTTCTAACTGTAGGGTACAAGTCAGGGCACTCCTAGGGCTGGGAGTGCAGGACAAGACACATCCACAGACTTGGACTATGACTGGAGCATTCAATGGACTAGAACATGCCACAGGGCCACAGGACACCAGACCAGAGGAGGAATGGCAGAAGCCCTACAGCCAGTTGCCAGGCAGGAGGAGGGTGTTGCGCACATCGCAGCAGCCACAGCCATTCCCCAGCACACGAAGCACACTCAAACGGTAAGACATACCACTGGTGGTCCCCGTACCACTGCCCGAGCCAGGTCCAGGGGACGAAACCACAGTTCTGTAGGTGGGTGGTGGTGGGGGAGGTGGAGTTGCTCTCTGTCCCAACCCACACTCTTTAGGAGAGGAGAGCGTTTCTAAGTAATCATCTTTAATGAAGGTCTGCTCAGCAACTTTCTTCTGCACTTCTTCTAAATTGAGCGGAGATGGTACATTGCGAGGACCAGCAGGCCCCGGGGGACCTGCAGAGCCTGGGGGGGCAGCTGGGCCTGGAGCTGGGGAGTCAGCTGGGATGTCTGATGCAGCTGGTGGGGTCACCACCTTTTCCCTTGGAGTCAACTCTGGAGTAATATGTTCCGGGGATGCATCAGAGAAATGGACCCACTTCTCTTCAGTATTAACAGCAACAGACTTGGGGGACAACACTGGGCCAAAAATGTTGTCCAGGTCACTGATGGATGGTAGTTTCTCAATTTTGGCCTCTGTGGCTGCCTGGTCATTTCCTGTAGTTAAAGTAGTTGATTTTAAATTTTATTAACTCTTACTATTACTTGTATAGATAGGGGCTAAAAGGGGGGTAGAGGAAAAAGCTTAGCAGGAATACTTACTGTACCATGTAAGATGCCTCAATGGGCATCCTTCATGATGTGGAAATAACTTTACTGAATTAATCACCAAAGGGAGAGGGTAAGGCGCTAACTTCAATACTTGACTCATATTTCTATGTAAGGTGACTGTGGTAGAGTGTTGAGCATAGTACTGCCCTCTAGTGGAGCAGCAGTGAAAATATAGTAGCAGGGTCACTTAGGGCTTTGGAAGGGCAACTACCCAAAGGGAGGATAGTCTTGAAAATCTGGCCTGCTGAATACAGGGAACACAGCACAAGATTTGAGCCCTGAGTTCATCTTTACAGAGCTTCTCCAGTCTAGGCAGTTAAACAGAACGTTTGGGAAAACTAATGATAACCTCTGGTAATTGAAAAAAAAAATAGAACATCACATTTAGCTATAGATTTACTTTAAGTACACCAGAAACACAACAAGATTATTAAGAAGATAACCCCACATAAATGTGTACAAACATATACAATGTACTGCATACATAACACACATAGGGGACACAGCAAGACATTTGTTACTGATTAGAAATGTTATATGGAACCCTGCATAACAGGAAAATCATGACAACATCTTTAGAATTTCTTTTCTCACCAAGCAGAGCATGTTAATATGCTAGTAATGACTGTGATGTAATTTTTTCTGAAGAAAATTTCATTTTGCTTAAACATCAGCAGTGTATTCTTTTCTACACATATCAATAAGAGGTAAAATTAAAAACTTAATCCTTTAGTGAAGTATAAAATATTTGATGATTACAAATTGGAAAATAGTCATTTTTTTCTTTTAAGGTGACAATGAGGTTATTCAAACTAGAAATTGCTGCCTAAATATCTCAAAGGCACGGCCATACCTCACCTTACTTGTAAATGACTCACAGGCTATAAAAACAGGCTTGGTATTTCCATATTTCTGGTTGGAAAGGAGTTAATTTCCAAGGCAGCAAAGCCACAGATAAATGTAGCCTCATGCATGACTGACAATAAATTATGGTTTTTGTGGCTTCTACCTTTATTTTCAGCTAATACAATTTATGGAGACACAGGGTCTCCAAACAACTGATGTTGAAAATACCTTACTTACGATGCTTTCGGTGGCTCTCTATTGGGCTTGAGTCAGAATGGATTATCATAAACAATTGCACCTAACTTTCTATTTTTCTGAGAAATATCCCATTTCGTCTCTGTCAAACTCAGCAGGCTGCAGCGACAGCCAGACATAAATGACTCCAGAGGTGATAAAGAGCCACATTCTAGGGCTCAGGTAAATAAAACAATGATTACCACGTTTGAATTGCTTGTCCAATAAGACCTGGCAGTTTACAAATTGCGTGAATGCACGGTATTGATTTTAATAGAAAGGAAAAGCTGTATCTCATAAATGATAACGTCTAAAGTAGTTTACAGCAATTCCTGGCCATATTTTATAATTATTACCACAGCCTTTGCAGTGGAATGATTAAATATTTGGATGACCACTGGGGAAAATAATCCCCCCCAACAGGTTACTCTCCTTCTGGGACCTACTTCAAGCTTTTATACCCAAAGCAGTCAGCCTTAGTTCTACAAGACTGCCTATTCGCTCTTGAAAGATACAAATTGCACTGAGACTATTTATTTTCAAGTCATTCAAATGAGAGCCAACCAAGCGAGAGGTTGAGTAAACAGTTGACTTTTCATTTTATGCTACTTTATTCTACTTTATAACCAGTGCAGCTCCCATTATATAAAATTCTGCTAAACAAACAAACAAACAAAAAATGTGTATGTCTGTGTGACACCTGGGAAGTGTACCTTACAGTAAGTCAACATAGTAAGCTGCAATAACATTGAAACCCAACACCAGCACTGTGTATGTGAGCACAGGCTCGGCTTCCCAAAGCATCAAGGGCAGGTTGTCATCCAAGGCCATGGACATATTTGCCACATCATCTCAGGACTGTAAAAGCCCAGTTTACCTGTTGCAACTGTTAAGGGGGAGCCTGTTGGAGGTGGGGTGGCTGGTACAGGTTTCGGAGGTGGAGGTGGAGGTGCTGCAAAGAGAGAGGTAAAGTGTCAGCGGTCACATTCTTCCTGTGTTACACAAACAGGACAGAGAAGCACGGCCCGGGCTTCTGTTCACACATCTAGTCTTGGAAATGGGGCAGCCAGGGTCTCCGTTTCTGAAACTTCAGGGCCAAGTGTGCTGGCTAATTTTACGTCAACTTTGATACAAGCTGGAGTCTTTTTGAGGTGGAGGGAACCCTAATTGAGAAAATGCTTCCATGAGATAGGATTGCAGGCAAGCTTGTAGACCATTTTCAAAATCAGTGACTGACATAGAAGGGCCCAGCCCATTGTGGGTGGAGCCACCCCTGAGCTGGGGGTCCTGGGTGCTATAAGAAATCAGGCTGAGCAAGCCATGGGAAACAAGCAACACTCCTCCATGGCCTCTGCATCAGCTCCTGTCTCCAAGTTCCTGCCCTGCTTGAGTTCATTCCTTGGCTTCCCCCAATGGACTGTGATATGTAAGTCAAATAAACCCTTTTATGCCCAAGTTGTCTTTGCTCACAGTGTCTGATCGCAGCAATGATAAGCCTAACTAAGACTCCAAGAGACAGAAGCATTCAGATTGCTCCATCTTATGGCCATAGGGATTTTGCAAAAGGTCAGATAACCACAATATCAACATTTTATTCATTCAACAAGCATCAAGTCATAACTAAGTTCAATTTCTTTACTAGGAGCAAGGGGCACTGTGTTGGATAAACACTGGCTATGTTTGGGAGGAATAGTGATTGCTCATGAATCCTGGTAACACACAGCTCCAGTCCAGGGCGTGACCACAGAAACAGCAATAGTCCTAAGGGGGCTGCAGGGAGGGATTTTAAATTTCGTCTGGATAATGTTGCCTATATTGTATCTGGGCAGATTTTGCAATATTGTGCTTTTAAACTTTCAGCATGTGTGGTAGTTTGAGTATAACAGGCCCCCATAATCTCACAGGGAATAGCATTATTAGAAGGTGTGGCTTCGTTGGAGTAGGTGTGGCCTTCCTTGAGGAAGTATGTCACTGTAGGAGTGGGCTTTGTGGTCTCCTGTGCTCAAGACATGTCCTGTGACCCAGTGTCTCAGTCGACTTCCTGTTGCCTTTGGATCAAGATAAAGTGTTTCTCAGAACCATATGTGTCTGCATGCCACCATACTCCTAGGTGCCATGCTTCCTGCCTTAACGACACTGAACTAAACCCCAGAAGCTGTAAGCTGCCACCTCAACCCAATGTTTTCCTTTATAAGAATTGCTGTGGTCAAGGTGATGTTTCACAGCAATAGAAACGCTAAGAGAGCATACCTTAGGAAATCAGGAGTGAAGTTATGGGCCAAAAAACAGACATTCCCAATAAACCTTTTAGGAAATAAGATTCTAAGATAAAAAAGTGCAGCATTTTGGCCCCTACCAAAAAATTTGCCCTAATGGGTAGGGTTTCTCATTTTGTAGATGAAATTAGAAATTATTCTTCCAACAGATAATGTGTTTTTCTTTAAATGTTTTTTTTTTCTCACATGTCATGTATGACAAAGAGTTCACACGATTATCATAAGCCTTTGCTCCCTGGGAACTTGACTGTGGGCCCATATTTCCTGTCCTAAGATCAAATGAGCCCGGTAAGGCCTGAAGCTAGAGAGCCCAGACTAGTGCTCTCTACCCTGGACAGCCCAGGAAGAGTGTCTTCCTGACATTCCTCCTCTCTCCACCCCTAGCACCACCACACACACACACACACACACACACACACACACACACACACACACACACACACACACACAATCCTATCTTTCTATCTTATACTCATGGATAAGTAATACTTTAAAATAATTTTATTTTATGTGTAGAAGTGTTCGCCTGCATGTGTGTGCAATGAGTGCTCATGGCATCCACAAGAGGCTGTCTCCTAATCCTATGGAGCTGGAGTTACAGATGGTTGTGAGCAGCCATGTGGGTGCTGGAAACCAAACCAGGGTCCTGTCCAAGAGCAGCTAGCGCTCTAAACTACTGAGTCATCTCCCCAGCCTCATAAATAGGGTTAATCTTAGCTATGAGCTGTTGAAATCTATTCCCAAGAAAACCTTTTCCCTCAGAAGTTAGGAGCCATTCAGTAGTTTTGCTCCTAGCTCACTACCTCTACAAAAAGCCAAGGTGATAACCACTAGATACCATGAAATAAATAGACTACCACAAGGCCTAGAACTAAAGAGGTAAACTTCCACTGCAACCAAAAAGCAAGCAGAACTATAGGATGCTCATCAGTCAAACAGCAGCCTTGGCTATGCTAAGTGGACACGCAACGTCTACAGCTCACTCTTAAGTTCCAACTCTATCTGTATAAACATGACAATCATTTATTTTCTTGTCAATTAAGAAGAGTTTTCAAGGAATGATTTGGATAGCTTAGATCTGTAAAGCAAGGGTCCAAACAGAGGCCTTTTCACTGGCTTTTTATCCTAGTTACAGGGAAAAGCACGCAGAATCCCGCTTCTGTGGTTGAAACCACATCTGGTAACAGCATTTAAAGTTCAGAGCTTTAGGAAAAGCTGCCAACTTTTGCTTTTCTACACTGTTTTTGAGAAAAATATTTTTACAAGGTCTGGATCATATGACCTTAGAGTGACAACATTCTCAACAAATAACCTTTTAGCTTTTAATTATGAATCCCTTCGGCTAATTCCTATTGCCAGTTTTAGATACAAAAGCAAAGCCACAGGGATGCTGGACTGGAGAAATTATTTATTGGTAAGTCTCAATGCATTAAAAAAAAAAAAGATCCTCTATGCTCCTTCACTTCCCAAATATCCTAAAGTCCATTTTATTTTTCCATGTGGATTCCAAGAAGCAGCTTCTAAACACCTCCTGTTCTGGGTATCTACTGATGGAGACTTCATAAATCCAGGGATGATTGACTTGACCTCGTGACTAACCAAGCTAGTCCAACTCACCAGAGGTGAGGAATTGACAAGGTCTTTCAGGTCCCTGTCCCATCACCTGGGTTGAAACCAGGAGCATTGCCATACATTTGTCTTGGTTTCATTGTAGTGTCTCTGTGAGAGAACTTTTTGTCTTGCTTTCCAGGTCGCCTTTCCTGTCTATGGGTCCTTTCTGTCCTGTGTAGTCCCAGTTGACTGGGACCAGCAGAGACCCAGCTGGACTTGCTCAGTGCTTGTGTTGTGTGGTTGTCCAGTGCCTTCAGCTCAACTTTTTCCGACTTGTACATAGTCATATGAGGAATGGATGGACAAAAGATCATGTAAGATATTAGCCTCAATGCTAACAACACTGCTTTATTTTTTATTTCACTCCAGCTTAGGAAACCTGACCTAGACTGTTAGAGTATAATCTCGTTTCTTTAAATTCAAATATTATCTACCCAGGTCTTCTAACAGTTGTCTAAAATTTTACTATGCAGACAGACAATAAAATGAGTCAGACACATGAACTTACTTCCAGTGGGAAAAGGTCTTGCTAGCTTCGGTGACTCCAGGCTTGGGTTAATTGGTTGGCCTGAACCCCATATCTCAGGCTGATCTAAAAGAACTGGAAACATAAAAACAATTACTCAGGGTAAGCTCAAACAAGAATTTAGAACATTGATTGAAGTCGATCTTTGCAACATGATCCCACACCCTGCATGGTCCTAGAAGTTTAATTTAGGACTGTGCTGAGCCACACGCTCTTCAGGCAGAGGACAGAACCAGAAACATGGTGGGTAGGGAGAGAGGGGGCGCCTGTGTGTGGACATGGAGCTAACCAAAGAAGAATCCAACTCTAACCCACACTTTCTTCCTGGCTGGTCACCTAAGGACATTCTGGATGCCACTACACATACTGTCCCCATTTCTGTACTATCCAGACATTTCAGGAACTAATTTGAGAACATTTATTTTGTTGTTAGTCGGTATATTTAAAGACTTCTATGAATATGCTCCAGTGTTGAAAATGTCTGGATTCTGTGCAGCGGTTCCTGCTTTTAAAGATTGTTCAGTCTCTTAACCCTTTACAGCATCCTGAGGGGGGAGGGTATGGTTATTCTAAAGATGCTTGAACATTTTAAAGAGAACCAGAAAATTAAAATAAATTATCATTTTATTTTATGTGTATGGGTGTGTTTTGCCTTCATGTATGTCTGTGTACCATGTGCATGGCTGGT
Source organism: Cricetiscus sungorus (assembly GCA_030556225.1). Classification (NCBI taxonomy): domain Eukaryota; kingdom Metazoa; phylum Chordata; class Mammalia; order Rodentia; family Cricetidae; genus Cricetiscus; species Cricetiscus sungorus. Next base: position 102,760,218 of record JANBXA010000734.1, on the reverse strand, counting down.
GTCTGATGAGGCCAGAAGAAGGAGTTGGATACTCTGGAACTGAAGTTATAGATGATTGTGATCTGCTTTGTCAGTGCTTGGAATTGAACCCAGGTCCCATGGAAAAGCAGCCAGTGCTCTTAGATACTGAGTTTTCTCTCCAGCCCAGGAACCAGAAATTGAATAGTTCTTTAGATGTATGAAGCAAATCAAGGCAAGGGAGTATTTGTCTAAGAGCACTGAATTTAACATTATTTTTCTTTTTGTTATGATGTTTTGGTTGTTAGTGTTCATGTGTAAATAACCAGTCCTTTTAAGTAAGTGCATTATTATTCAGTGTGCAGGCTGGAAAGTAAGTTGGATGTGGATTTCATTGTAGCTTCTAGCATACTGTAGAATCCTGGGCAAGACATTTAACCTCTCTGAGCTTTCCCCCTGAAGCAGAAAGGGGGAGATAACAACAACTCCAGGAGCAACAGAGGAATAAAGTTATTAGTGGGAGTACAAATACACGCATATACAAAATGTGAACATCAAACACTCATCTAAGGCCAATAGCTGTTATTTTGTATTTCATTCTCACAGCATCACCATGTGCTAAAAGTCAATGCCATTTTGGGGGCGAGAAAAACAATGGCTAGTGTTCTATGGCTTGTCTATGGAAAAAGTAGAGAGCTGAGACCAGATGCAAGCACAGATCTTTCCAAGCCACACATTTTCCCCTCCTAGATCTTCTACACAACCAATCATAGAACAATCAACCTAAAGAAAGAAGAGTGAGCAGATTAGAAAGAGAGGCGTGGCCAGGGGGAGGGTGGTGTCAGAACTTTGCCAAACATCAGTGGCTAAAGCCAGGAGGACAGTAAAACAAGACTCATCAGTGAGTCCGGGTGGATGTTTTCCTCTGTTACAGTCTTCCATGCAAGTCTAAGCTCTATGCTGGGAACAGCATTACTTCCATGGGGACCACCTGGATTTTAAAAACCAAACCAAACCAAAACAAAAGACCCCTCTATTCTCATTGAAAGCATCCCAGTGCAGCTGGTTGCTCCTGAGCCATTCTTCATAGGAAAGAAGTTTTATCTGGTCACATCACACCGAATTCTCTGCAGTGCACTTTGGTTAAAAGAGATGTGTGTGTTTTGTAGAGTTTGCAATTGTAACAGGTATCAGTGAGTTCTATGGCTTCATCCACTGCTTTTCTTCTGGGTGGGATAAGACCCGAGCAAGTCCTTACACTCTTGAGATGGAGGTAACCAGTGAGGACTAAAGAGTAGCCCCACAATCCTCCCAGGTTTAGCTCTATCTATAATGCTACCAGATATAAAATTCTGTCTTCATTACTGTACTTTGGAATCCCTCTGTTATTTTAGTTTAGTCTTCTTGTCTTATTGTTATGTAAGTCTTTGTTTTTAAGACAGATTCTCACTATGTAGCTCCAGTTGTCCTGGAACTCACTCTGTAGACCAGGCTAGCTTTGAACTCACAGAGATCTGCTTACCTCTGCTTCCCAAGTGCTAAAAGGTGTACACCATTATGCCCAGCTTATTATGTAAGTGTTAAGGACATTCTCCATTGGGGCCTAGAAAGTTACCATCTTATTAAAAATATAGTTTAGAGTTCTTTTTTTAAAAGATAGCATTTTTAATTATGTGTATATATGTGTGTCTATCTATGGGCACGTGCATGTGAGTGCAGGCGCCACTGGAGTTCAGAAAAGAGGGTTGGATCCTCTGGAGCTAGAGTTACAGGCAGTGGTGGGCTTTTCAATGTGGGTACTGGGAACTAAACTTGGGACTTCTGTGAGAGTAGTGAAGGCTCTTAACCATATTTCCATAATGTCCAGCCCCAATTTAGAGTTTTTAAGTCAAACAAATTTTTTGGGGGGCATTGAACCAGGGTTTCTCTGTGTAGCCTTGTAGACCAGGCTGGCCTTGAACTCAGAGAGATCCATCTGCCTCTGCCTTTGTCTTCTGAGTGCTGGGATTAAAGGTGTGTGCTACCACCACCCACCTTAGTTAATTTTTTATAATGAAATTCTATAATATCAGACACACTTATTAGAAACATATGAATTGGGTATAAATACAATTCAAATATAGACTAGATCCCCATTTTAAAGGGGTGCTTTATATCAACAGGACATATACAATCTAAGCCCTTCAAAAACATGTTGATCTTTAAACACTTAATTATTTAATTGTAGAATAAATATTTAGTAGGTGACCTAATGTTAATGGCAGAAATGAAGGTATTTCTCTTATAGCATTGCTAAACATTTGTCGATGCTTCTGGATCTTAGCAGACCTGTACACCATCCCACTGACACTGCCCCCCATGAGCTGGAAAAGAGCCAATGCCCTCAGAGAGGCCTCACTATTGAGCATGAGAAGACCACTCTGAATTTATACTCCTGCCCACACCTCTCACAGCAGCTCTCGGGCTCAGAGTTCATTTACCCTCATCAGGATTGGTGGAGATCAGCATTCACTTTTCCTGGCCTATTTTCAGGAGTGAACTTGTTAACCATTGTGGGAATAAAATGTTAAACCCTAAAATAATAGATGCTTTTCAACTAAACTCACAGCACACTTCACTTGGAGCATTTTCCCACCATGAGGGTCTGATGGAACGTTCACAATACACACTCACATATATTTACTCGAGAGAAGTAACTCCACAGCAGTGCTGTAGAAGACACGCAGTTCCTTACCTTCTGTCTTCTGTTCATCGAAAGCTGATTCTAATGGTGGACCAAAGAGAGGAGCAAGGGCCAGCGTATCATCTGGAGGTTTCTTGCTAAAGCACGCATTTTAGGCAGAATATACAGAGAGAAAAACCAAAAATCAATGCTCAAAGCTATACACAAACTCTCATATACTCTCCTTGCTTAAACAAGTACTCATGTACTTAGGCATATACAGGTGTGCACAAAGCTTCTGTTGGATGTAGAAAAGTATCACATGAAGGTGTCACATGGGAAAGGGTCATGGCGGGAGATAAGACCTTGAGGTCGAATAGAGGCCTCAGTGTAGTCCCAACAGAAACACGTGGTAAATTTCTATACATAGAAATGATGTATTAGAGATGCCGGTTTATTACAAAGCACCTTTCTGTCACATGAACTAAAAAAAACTATACATATTTGCTTTATATGGTTTTGAGACAGCTTCTTATAAAGCCTGGGATGTCTTAAAATTCATGATCCTTATGCCTTTGCCCCCTGTGTGCCGAGCTACAAACGTGTGCCAACACGACCTGACTAAAAATCTGCACGTCATTGCTTGTGCTGATTAGTTTTTAGGTCAACTTGATGTAAGCTTGGGTCATCTGGGAAGAAAGATCGTAACTGATAAAGGGTCCCTATAAGATTGGTCTGCAGGCAAGTTTGTGGGAGCATTTTCTTGATTGATGGTTGATGAGGGAGGGCCCAGCCTATGGTGGGTGGTTCCACCCCTGGGCTGGTGGTGATCTTGGATCTTGTAAGAAATCAGACTGAGCAAGCCACAGGGAACAAGCCAGTAAACAGCACTCTTCATGGCTTCCACACAGCTTCTGCCTCAAGATTCCTGCTTTGACTTCCTTTGAAGATGGACCATGACCTGAGACTTACAAACCTTTTCCTCCTTGAGCTCTATCTGTTCATGGTATTTTACCACTGAAATAGAAAACCCTAACCAAGGCACTAGCTTATTTCTTCTCATAATTAATGCAGTTTAACGAGAAAGTCCAGCACAGAGCTATATATGTGGTGCCCAGAAAGTTTGTGTTGGAATAAATAAACCGGGACACTCAGTTTCAAATTTCATCTTGCCCCTCCTACTTAATAAACTAGTGATGGCCCAACCAGTACATCTCTAGGGTATTTAGATACCTCATTTTCCACCTGACTACTTATCTAGACAGATTATTGCTATTTTATGGTCTTCATTCTTTCTCTGGACCTGGTTCCCATCAGGGATCCTAATGATCTCTGTGAGCATGTCTTGCAGGGGAAGGTTGGAGAGTGTGAGCATGTCATGCAGGGAAAAAGCAGGTGGAGGCTGAGAAGGCAAAGAATCCAAGTTTTAAAGAAATAAATTATAACTATCACTATGGAAACTATTTGTATAATACTTCACTCAAAGAAAACACTGTACACATTACAATAATTTGTGTGTCTGTGTGGTGATGGGGGGCAGGGTAGTAGGGGCCAAGAGAACAAAATAGCAGGTTCTTTTGGTTGGGAAGTTGGAATGTATCAAAAAAAAATATAACCAACTATCCAAATTCTCCTTTGTAAGGCAATGCAGTGTATCTCAGATGAACATTCTGGAAATCCAAAACCACCTTATGCAGAACTCTAGTCTTCTTATCAGTGAGTAAAGCATATATTCTGCCATAGACAAATGCAGGCATTTACCCAAAAGTTTCCATTTGGGCTGCATGTGTAAGCAATGACAGAAGATTTGGTCAATGATGTAGATATATGAACTCACACACATTCACGTGGCCCTTCATTCATGTGGCCTGGAGGATATTTGCTTAACAGTTACAAGTCCATGACGAGTAAAACACAACCAGGATCTCCCATGCTCACCTTGTAAGTTCTGGAGTTGGGGTGGAACGCCTGGGCCTTGCGACTTCTTCACCTGACACACAGGACAAAGACCTTTTAAGGCATATCTTTAACAGTTCCTTCTGGAGTGTCATATGAGCTATGTTTGGAAACACTTAGAGATTTAAGCCTCTTCAATAAGCAACTTAACATGAAAACTGCAAAACAAACCCTCTTTCCTGGTGATGCAACAGCCATATATCTGACATATGTGATAGGATTTCTCTGGCATTTATAAAACCCCATTAACCAAAGAAAAACCATAAACAAGCCAACATTTGAAGATCTGTATATTGTAGAGCTCAGAGGAACAGCCTACTACCATTCTTCAAATAAATGCCTGTTGCCTGAAACGGTTCTGGCTCTCAGTTACCCTGGGGAAAAATAATCCAGGCCACACAGATCCAGTTGTCAGTCTGCTCTCTCTCTCTCTCTCTCTTTTCTTATGGCAAGGAAATGTTGCAACTTAAAGAATTTAGATTTTTCTAGGATACATTGTATATGGCAGGAGTTATATCAGACCTTATATGTGATAACTTATGTCATACCACTTTGGAGAACTGAATATTTCATATCCAATAATGTAAGAGTAGATAAATTGTATTTGTCTTTAGTTCCTTCTGAACAGTCTTCCTCTCTCCCCACCTCTAGCTTTCCCAATCAACCATTTTTGATTAAATTAACTTCTAGGCTTAAAGATACAGCAGGAGCTGACAAATATGGGAAGAAAGCACTGGTGTTTTTCCAAAAAAAACACATTTATTTGGAGAATTTAAGCATTAATCATTCAGAACCCAGATATCCTCTATCATAACAAGAAATCTTTGCTATAAATGTTTTGTTTTGAAAGCCTTAAAAATAAACCCCCAAACTTGCAATTTGAATGCAAATATGCTCCAAGATCCAAGGAACTATTCCTCTGTCAAACCATACTCTATTTCTGGGAGCTAAGATATACTTACTGGATAAGTTCCTTTTAATTGCACCCTAGAATTAGAAATAAACACTATAAGGCTTAAGACCACATATATGTTATGTACAATATGTATTATTTCTGTCATTTGAATTAAACTGAACTCAAAGACACTCCAGATTGGGAAAAGGAAATTTGACTCAGAACCATACTGAAGTTGGAACCTGTGGGTACACACACACACACACACACACACACACACACACACACACACACCAGCTTTTTTACTCTAAAGTGACAGAGAAGGAGAGTCATCTATAAGTCACCAGAATGAGCAAGCCCTTTACCTGGATGGATTTAGTAAGGACACAAACTGGTCTCTTACAATTAGGTCCCTCAAACTCTAGCACATAAGCATCTGAAAGTTATTAAATAAAATTATAGAATGTGTGAGTACTGTCTGCTCCTGGTCAGATGGGATTCCAAAGTGGTTAGCAGAAATAGTTATCAGAATGGCCAGGACTTCAAGGGTGAAAGTGGTGAATGTTGATTGGTCTACTCATGTTCCACTGACAAGAATGTTTTATACAGGGATCCTAGAAGCTCCATCCTCCCTACCCATCTTCTCCTTTGCCTTCTCCCCACTTCCTGACATCAGTCTGCCAACCAGGAGCCATCTTTTCAGTACAAGACCTCTGGTAGAATGCAAACACTCCTGGCAAGAAGCATCCATGCAGATCACCTATAGAGATGGAGTCTCGGCACAAACTTATTTTGATAATAGGAAACGCAACTCAATGAAAAGTTTTGATATAAGTCAGAGGCTGTGACAGGTTCTTAGCATGGACTCTTCTAGAAAAGTAAGACACCAGGAGGGTGACATCTTGAGGCAGGGCATGGCTTGCCTTAGGAGAAAGGGTGGAAGGTGGTAGTACAGGTAATTGGTCCAAGAGGCACTCATTCCCACCCCTTCTCGCTGTGGGGGAGAGTAACTGCTGTGTTGTATTCTCTTAGATAATAACCTTAACACTGCAGGGCATGGTTTAACACTTTACAGCAGACCAACGGGCTGCATTTCATCTTTCCTAAAACTGACAACTTAGAATTTTTCTGTTCCAGTTTGAGTCCATTTATGATGGAGGAATGGTCAGAATCAGAACAAACCCATTAGATATTTCTTGGTAGGTGGCTTAATTGTACACATTACTTCTTCTAGCTTGTTTTGCCTGAAAAAGGCAAATTATCTGGTCTTACTCTGTGTGCCAGATAGAAAACAATCACATTGCTAGTAATGAAATAAATATACTGATTCCAACCTGCCTCACTCATTATGGGAGTTTGGATAGAGGAGATATACAGACAGATGGCTGAAGGATGAATTGTTAAAGCAGAGTTGAAATGTTTTTCTGCACTATCAGCCCCCAGATGTGAGAACTATTTTAAGGTCTGAAGGAAGAGACACAGGGGTTCAAGTACTGAACTCCAAGATTAATGAGTTGGTTGAGGGAAGAGGGCCCTACTTTGTACTGTGAGAACTGCAATCTAGCAGAGAGAAGATACCAGAGGCTGAACTGAAGCCCTTTGGGTCTATCTACACGGCTCACTTTATTAAAATTGCAATAGTCAAGGGAGCGAGAAGAGCACTTCTTCAGTATTCGCCAGGTACCATGTGTGTCCCTTCTTCCCACATGCATTTATCATTGGAAGGCAGGCAGCAAGGGAGCTCCTGCAATAGTATGGCATGCACCCCAGGAAGGAGTGAGCCAAGTGCAAGCCAGACACAGAAGAAATATACAGACAGGCTCGGGTTGTTTTGAAATGAGAAAGAATAGAGCAGTTACAAAGGAATAGATTCAAATGGCCGACAGCAACATGCCAGCCCAACAGGAAAGAGGGTCTCATTGTCAGCTGAGTGTGTAGCACAGTCCTTAAGGACCTGAGGCTGCAGTACCACAAGTGAGGCCGAGGTGCTGTCACCATAGAAGCCACACCCAGGAAGGAAGCACATTGACTGAAGCCTCAAGTGACCATGTTTTTATTCCATTGACCATTGCTGAATATATATGTACGTACGCACACACACACACACACACACACACACACACACACACACACCACTACAGATAAACGATATGTAAAATAGTGAATTACTTTTCATTTTGAATTAATAAATTCATTCCTTATGAGTTGTCACAATCTGAGATCACCTAAGGGCTGGGTTGCAGTTGTCATATTCTAGCTAGCTGTCTCTGGAGATACCATCTCATAGTTTAAATAGAAAAGCAGTGGCTTGTCATTGGGTAGGGTGGTATTTGCTTCAAATAGTAATGACTGTTTATTGGCATAAGTTTAGGAGCATTTCAGAAAGCTTTGTTCTCTCTCTCTCTCTCTCTCTCTCTCTAAGTATCCCCAGATGGACTTGCAGTCACTATGTAGCTCAGGATGGCTCTGAACTTGCAATGATTTTTCCATATCCCATCTTAGCCTCTCCCGAGAGCTGGGATTATAGATGTGTGTCACCACAGCAGCCATACCTTCTCTAAGGGACTGAACAGGTAGACACGGTTATTTCAACAGCTTCTGCACTGCTCTGAATTTTTCAGATTCTTTGACCTGAGAAAAACTAATTTCCCTCTGAAAAATGTGGACTACCAGGATGAATATCTTGTCAAAGTTGTCTAGGGAGCCTGGGAGTATGCCTCCCTTTCTCATTCTGAGTATGTATTAGTGCATACGGACCAATGTAAGTTACAGTATAAGGGCACATTTTGAATATGGGTTCAAAAGTGATGTTGTTTGAAAAGTCCTTTCTTCAGTTTTATTGATATTTTTATTATTTTAAAATTATGTATGTGTGTGTCTGAGTGGCTATATGTATGTGAGTGCAGGCATCTGCAGAGTCAAGAAAAGGGTAGATTCCCTGGGGCTAGAGTTACAGGCAGCTATGAGCTGCCCAATGTGTGTTTTGGTACCTAATTCAAGTTCTTGATATGCTCTTAACCACTGAGCCATCTCTCTAGCTCCGCATTATTATTACTGTTAGGTATTATTTCTGAAGAAATTTCTTTTCTGCTGTCATCATCATTGCTTTGCATTAACTTTTGTGTTAACTGTACTTTGGTCCCTGGACACACACACACACACACACACACACACACACACACACACACACACACACAGCCTCCTATATCACACATCAGGCAACATTAATTCAATTATAGACAAATGTTCTGATAAATTTAAATGCCTTCATGTTTAGACAGCCGTAAGCTTCCAACCAGTGAACCCAATTTATCTACATCTTGGCCACTGGGTGAACATAATGGTACTGGGAAAGCAACCTTACCACTCCCCTTTGGCAGCAACTTTCTTTACACATGTTTAAGGTTTAAAATGTTGAGAGCTCTTACCGGGCTGCGCCTCTGTGGTCAGCAAAAAGGAAGAGAGAACAGACACCTAGTCAGAGAATGACGGATCAGTCAAGAGGCGTGGGTAGTGGGGTTTCGAAACAGTTACCAGCCATACACACCAAATCACCAGGTCAGAGCAAGACAAGCAGGCACGTTGATTAGGGCTCAGTAAGCCCCAGGAGGCTTGGGAGAACCCCAAAGAGAAACTTCTGTATACAGCTTTGCTAATGTGGTGTTGTTTTATGTATATCTGCCCATAAGAACAAGACAGAAATGTACAGAATCCTTATTGGTGATTTATTATAACATCTTGTCAGAAACAGTTTTTCGCCAGAATATTAAAGGCTATCTAGAGCATCTGGACAAGTCTGTTTCCACAGGCAACAGCATACACCAGCACCACTGATGCTCTGTATTACCACAAGGACCCACTTTGGGGATTTTTCTCTTCATTGTTCTTAGCCAGGCATTGGTGGTGCATGCTTTTAATTCCAGCACTCGGGAGGCAGAGGCAGGTGTATCTCTGTGAGATCAAGTCCAGCCTGGTCTACAGAGCTAGTTCCAGGACAGGCTCCAAGCAATACAGAGAAACCCTGTCTCGAAACAAACAAACAAAAAACCCAACAAAAAACAGATACATTTCAGCAGGTAGTGACTGTTGTTTTTAAAACTTGACTTTGGCTTGATGACTTGGGCAATTTTCTTCTTGTGGATAACCCCTGATAAACACACATAACCCCTGATAAACACACACGGAAACCATGAAAACCAGCTGGCAACAATAAACACTTGTGGACCAGATGATAGTCTGGGAACACAGCACACAGACAGGACTTCTCTATTTACTCCCGCAACCCTGATGATAGCTGCCATCAATGTGTCCCAACAGTCTCCTTTGGGATCTTTTGGCTGTACCAGGAAGGACATGGCTGTGGGAGATGAAACTGAAAAGTAAAAAATTTACTAGCTGTCTGTAGGGACATGAACTCGCCACCCTAGGGCCTCCATCCCCTGCAGGTGGTCGCTCACGAGGTCGCTCACGGAACTCTCTTGAGAAAAATAGTTCCTGAGATAACTCCAGGATGTCCCAACAACCTCTGTGGAATGTTCCAACGCCTTGTTTAATACAATACATAGCTTAACTGATAAGTAAACATGTAACTCCGGATCTCCCCTACCCCCTCCCTAGTCAGCTGATAAGTGAACGTGTAACTTTGGACTTCCTCTATTTCCTTCCACTCTTTTGATGTTTTTGCCTTTATAAGCTTGTCACAAGTTTGGGTCGGGGTCGAACTCTTCCACTCCCTGTGGGTGTAGAGTCTCGACCCCAGCATGCTGGCCTGAGATCTCATCCAATTTCGTTTTCAATAAACTTCCTCGTGTGATTGCAGCAAGTCCGGTCTCGGTGCCTCACTGGGTGCGCGCTATTCCCGAGATTTGAGTGAGGGTCTCCCTTCGGAGGGGGCTTTCAAAACTATGCAAAGTTTGCTTTAAAGACTCAGTAGAGGGGAGGAGCTTCCTCAGTCGAGGCCAGGAGCTCGAACACAGGGGCAGGCAGGAGCTCAGACAAAGATAAACTGATCTTGGGAACAAAAGCTTCTAGACTTTATGCTTGGGAGGCCGCCATGGACATTTAGTTCAAAGTGAGGTCTGAGACCCAGTTAAAGTCAGGAGGACCAGGAACGGGTTTTAGATCTCAGATTCTGTGATTTCAAGTATGGCATTGTGGAAGGACTATTTGGGCTACATTATTGTTTTAGTGACCAGATGAAAGTTCTTTAAATAAGGGAATGTGGAGGTTACATGACAAAAATTAGAAATACTGTAAATGAGGTACTATGCGACATACTTGCCCAATATGATCTTATGATAAATCATGCAAAATAAAATGCAGTTTGCAGCTAAACAAAGGAAGACCCTTAGACTTAAGACTTTCTCCATTTAAAATGAAAACACTTTCAAAATATTACCAAATGTATTAAACCACTCAAATAAGCCATATCTCAATTTTCTATGAGTTAAAAAGCTCTCTATTTTAGTGACTAGTTCATGCTTATATAGTTCATACCCTTCTAGTAAATAATATTTTCTGTGATAATATTTTAGAAACTTCATTTGCAATTTTTTTTCCATCAAGGACTAGCCATTCAAATCCATACAGTTGCAGGCTGATTAACAAGAACCCAAAAGACACAAAGCCGTGCCAAGTACAGATGTTGAGGGTTGCAAGGTCTGTGAGTAAGAGCTCCTGAAGCCCTTAGAAGCAAGAGGTTCTAGAATCACCACCATTAGAGATCCCTGCAGGACAGGAAGGTCAGTAAAGTCTATCAGCTGAGGTGGGGGTGGGGTCTTTGGCTGTTAACTTTTATGTGTGAGGTCCTCGGGTCAATCCGTATATTGTAAAATGAAAGTCATTGTATCTCCTTCTCTGTCACTTCAAAACATTGATTTGTGACTCTCCTGTCTCTACCTCATCAGCACTGTGACTTACAGGAATTCAACTACTCCTGGATTTTTAAATTTTTTTATGTGAGTTATGGTGATCTAACTCAGGTCCTCATGCTGGTAAGCAAGCCCTTGACCAACCCAGCCATCTTTCTAGTGTTAAAAGATTTTTCTAGGAAACAATTAGGCTGCATCAACAGCAAGTTGTTACAATGACCATAGCCAACAGACTGACTTGCTTTTAAATGCCTTAGGGTCAGGGTAAAGCATGTGGCGGGTCTCTTTTCTTCACCATTGTATGTGTCATTATTCAAGCTTGTTCTTGTGAACCACAAGGTCAGCTACACCAGTCATCTACAGTATTCGTTTAGACTTAGACCATCTTCTGCAACCCCACTTGGGAGATGAAACAAAGATCCTGCTAATAATGTTTCACTCCCAGGGGAGCTGGCTAAGGAATCGTCATGACTGACATTTCAAAAAAAAAAAAAAAAAATAAGTGAGTTATACAATGTCTCAAAAACACAATGCAAGTGAGAACAAGGTTATCCTTGCTTTAAGCACAGCAACATTTCCTCCTAGGAGGAAAATGGGTGAGGAATGGAGAGTTTTGAAAGTGCCACTGGCAAATTTTAATGAGACTTGAACAACTCTGCTTAACTCAGAGGACAATCTAGGGTCGAGGATAATATATGAAATTGACCACGTAAGGAAAGGCTACTGAAAGCACCAGGGACAGGATGTGAGCACACCACGTGATCCTCCCCTCATGTACATCCACAGAGGCTCAGCTTAGCAACAACAGAACAGATACTTAGATTGCACTGGTTGCTTGTAATTTTGGAAACACAGAAACTTGGGTCATATTTAGGCGAATTTTATTATTTGGACTCATTTTTGTCCTTCTGTGTTTCACATTCCTCCTTTCTGACACCTGAATTTTGAGTGCAGCTTCTTCATGAGGTATGGATGAGTTAGTGCACAAGGTAAGCTCCCAGCATCCCCCTAGCTGAGCTCAGTGGAATAAACCAAACCTCTTAGTGTGGGCTGATGTAAAAAACCAAACAACAAAAATGCCTGTTTGTATTTTACACTAACATTACCCACATCAGCTTTGGATGGGCGTGCTAAGAATATTTTCCCAATATTCCAGGCAACCATGGAAACAGACATTTCTTTCTCCTTTCCCTTTTCTTTTTAAATTTGTTTTATTTTATCATCGATGTTGCTCTAAGATAAAGGTGTAATTACATTGTATTGGATTTGTTTTGTCGCTAAAAATCATCCTCAGGCACTAGCAAGTAGCACTCAGAAAGTGATTTGTATTTCATTGTACTCATTTTATGTGTCTGCATGCATACAGATGCTATGATGTGTATGGAGGTCAGAGGACAATGTGTGGGAGTCACTTTTTCTCCGTGTGGTTCCCAGGATTCAAACTCAGGTCTCTGGGCTTGGCAGCAAGCACTTGTGACCCACAGAGCTATTCTGCTTCCTGAGATTTCTACTTTATAAAAAAAGCCCCCCTTTCCAGTCCCCAGCAATACCAGGAGGGGACATTTTGATTCACTAAAAGAAAAATGAATAAAAACAGACTAATTGGAGATCCTCTGCCACCCCCACTCCTCCCCATTCTCAGACCAGTTCCACAGTCAGGATTCTAGAAGGTTGTTCATTACAAACATTAAATGTTCATGGTATGCAGAGGTAGTCTGACCAGCTAAAGTGGAAGATGTAAGAAGTGAAACATTGGATGGAAAGTATTGGGCTGTACGCCTCTGACCCTCTACAAAACTACCTTGTAGCCCATGATAGTGGGCATGAAATCTCTTAGCAACCATCTTCCTTGTACACAGTGGCATGCATATTTTGACCTAGTCCTGGTTCGCAGCATTTGGTTTTAATATCTGAAACTTCGTTTTGATGTTAAACAGGCATTGGATAAACAGATGATGAGAATGAATAGAATATATAATAATTTGTTCAGAGCATAGGAAAGGTATGTTTTCTCTTACCGGACTTTTCCTCTAAAAGCGAAGGCATGGGGAAGAAGCATAAAGAGACAATGAGAGAGGTGACATAAATCTTCAAGAAGAGGCATTGGAGACTCAGAGGGACCTCATTTAAAGCAGCCCACCAAGGCAATGTTCTGCACATGCTTTCTGTTCATGCCTGACACGGCCACTCCTGGGTTATTGTCTTCTGTTCAAGATTCTGAGGGCAGAGCCATGGCTCCATGGCTCTATACAAGCACATTTTAAACTTTCTTCTCCATGGCTCACAATGACCAAACAGATTCATGTCTTGGAACAGAATGTTGGAAGTCACTGAAAAATGACATTAATTCATTACAGCTAGGCATGTCCATTGCATGGCAACTGGAAAATGTTCCAGAAACTAATCTCACTATGGAACCTGACTGCGTCTCTTCTCAGTTCACCCTGGCTGCAGCCAGCTTGTCTCTGATCCTGTCTTTCATTTCCTTCTGCTCTCTGTGGACAGTGACATCATCTCTCCACAACATCTTAGCAAGGACCCATCGTCTCTCAGGGACAGTAGGACTCCCTGAACTTTCCATGTGTTCTTCTAGCTTGTGGTTGTGTTTCCAGCTGTGTCTCCTTCACCATCCCCACAATCACCTTCAGCCTCCCTGGCTGTTTAGCATACTGCCTCCCTGATGGTCTGCACATGCATTCAGGCACCCATCCCTTCTCTGTAGTTTTTCTGTGAGTTCTGAACTTAGTGGCATGCCTCAAGGCTTTCTGCCTTCTCTCTACTGTCATCAGCCTCAAGGGCTTCTTCCCCTTCAGCCAGTCAAAACCCTTCTGCATTCTTCAAGGTAAGAAGAATTTTTTTCTCATGAGTTCTTTTCCAAGCTTCCCAGTCTCTCTCCCCACAACCCCTCTCTCTCTCATACACACAATTCCTTATCTTGTTTGATCACAGCACATTCCTTTTTTAAAAAAATAATTATCAACAACCTCTATTTGCTTGGAATTTATTAGCCTCAGGTAAACAAAGGAAGATTATGACAAGTTTTTCAGTCCCCGTTTGCTCTGTATTATCTGTCATCTCTCCTCAATGAACTCCACAGCAGTGGCTACAACTGACCCTCCTCTAGCCCCAAACACGTTGCTGTGAATAGTTTGCCCTCAGGTTTATGAATTTCATTTTTGGACGCATTAAAACATTATGCAAATGTTTGAGGCACAGTGTCGCCTGAAATATGGAAATACTAATTATTCTCTAAGTAAGGCAGAATTGTGAGTTGCCAACATGGCCTTATTTGAAGTGGTTACTTTACCAGCTTTTATCAGTATTTCACTTTGATCCTCCTTGAGAGTTCATTTCTCTGTCATTAGTGACCTTGGGTGCTAACACAAGTTATAGACTCCAGACTCCAAAGAGGTGGCATGGCTTTATACACATGAACTGAGAATTATAGGACTACATATCTTGGGTGGGATTTCTCTTCTAGCAAACACAAATGCTTCCTAATAGCTAGGAGGGAGGCTGTCACTGGTACAATTTTCAGATAGAGGCAGGTGATGAGAAGTACAGAGATGAAAATGATGAGTGTAGGGTCTCAATCTACAGACAAACACACCTTTCAGGTTAAAATGCGTAGATGTAAAGCTGTCATCACAGTGAAAGATACACACACCTTCCGTATACTCAAATTAGCCCAATCTTTCCTTAGCTTGATGCCTTTTGGCAAGTTTGGCAAGTCACCCTGGGCCTCAATCCTGTAATATGGCACAGGTAAGGTTGTTGTAAGGCAACTATGATATTTGCAGCTATCATTCAACAGAACCCACATTTACCACAACTTTGCCTTATGGGATTGGTGTCATCACTCTAATTTAGCTATAAAGGTGAAAGGACGGTGTGTTGGAGTTCTAAGGCCTTGTGGTTACAAAGGCTCAGAGGCTTGGGTCCAAGGTGGACCCAAGTCCATAGTCCAGGGCCTGATGAGCATTGAGATGGAGAACAATAGAGTCCAATGGTCAAAGGGAAGTATGTAAATCGTGCAGTCTCCCCTAGCAGGGCTACAAGTGTTACAATGTGAACTTCTGCTAATAATCTTTTGGTTGGGGATTAAACTCTGATCGTAAGGCATATTTATCAGCCTTTTCTAGAATTAAATGCATTTTGTTTAATTAAATGAGAAGAAAAAAACCCCTGAAAACACAAATGTCCTTCCTATGCCTCCCCATCTCAGGATACACGATGGATTAATTCCCCTTCAGTCAACATGTTGGTTTGTGATATTAGCACCCATCAATGCTTCTTAGGGTCTCTTAATGTAAGAGTTTCTTAAGCATATTAAAATCAAAACAAAATAAATCATGACAATTCTGTTCAGGGTAATAAAAAGAAATTGAGATACTTCTCGGTTTAAAATAAGATAGCAAGAGTTGAGTTTTCATTATAGAAAATAGTAAATAAGAGTATCCAGAAAAAAGGTGTGTGCCACAGTCTCACAGAATGAGATGTGTTTCACAGGCTTACATGGAAATAGAGGTAGAGTAAGCAAATTATTAGATTGGGGAAAGTCCACAGGAACAGGAATTTTCTTATCCCATAGACCAAGAAAACCTGATTCCTGACTTATAAGCCTTTCTAACAGGCAGCTCAATTTTAAATTAATGACTTTTCATGAAATACCCAGACCCCTACTTTCCACAGAGGCAGAATAGCTGTTACTATTCCAGATTAAGTCAATAATGCAAACATTCATTCATTTACTCATCAACTTCAGTCTTATTTAACCCTACAACTTTTATTTTTTATGCACAAAGAGCTAGAATGAGCAATATTGAAAACGCTGGGGGTGGGTATGACAGTGCTAAGTGCAGGAAATACACTCAATTTTGCTGATCCTCATTGGAAGCTTTGTGCTCTGAGTACATTCTTGACACTTAACAAGGAACTGAGCTGCCCCTTGGGATTTGGAGCATCAAACACCAGGGTTTCTTTGTGTAACAGTTTTGGCTGTCCTGGAACTTGATTTGGAACTACAATGGCCTCAAACTCATGAAGATCCAGCTGCCTTTACCTCCCAACTGCTGGGATTAAAGGTATGCACCTTAATTCCCTGGCATAAACCAAGCATTTCTTATCATTTGTGACTAGCTGGGTATTCATAAAGAGCAAAATGGTTGGCTTGGCCATTAATAGACATTTAATGAGCACTCAGTAAATACCAGACACTTGTCCAGGCATACTAGTGAACAACAAAAACAGGGACATTGCAATGAGCTCACTTTTGAGAGTTGGGGAAGAAGATGGACAAAATAATAAACACAATAAATAAAGAGGTAATAAATACAAAATATAAGCAGGGTATTAGTATTTATTTAGAAGATGATAAACACATTGTTAAAATAAAGGAGTTTAAGAATATGAAGTTAGGGTGCTTGGGATTTCAATAATGTGGCTGGGTTGACTTGAGGTGACACCTGAAGTTGGTAAGGACACAGCACAGTTATCTGGGGAAGAGGTCACAGGATGACAGGAAGAAGTGGGATGACAGGGAAGAATGGCTGTGTGGAGGGGGAGGTGTTCTGTCTCTGAGGGTCACCAGGTTGTTGTTAAGGCTCTTCACCCTGTTCCAATGTGACTTATAGCTGTCACTATGGACTCCCAAGTATGAGTGATTAATTACTATTGCCCTTGGCTTACAGGACACAGAGACTAACACAGCAAACAATGTCAGAAAACAACATGTAGCTGTGACACATGCTACTATTTGGTGTTGATCTTGGGAAGTCTGTTTTGGTTCTCCATGTTAGAAAACACAAGAGCAGGATCCAAGTAGGGTAAGAAACTTTAAATAGACAGAGCAAGTGAGGTCGGTGCATCTTGCCTTTTGTCTGTGCTGTTCACAGTGGGACATGTAGCTCAGGCCTGCACATATGGCCCTATTTTTGATGTAATTTGAGTGAGTTATACTCGTTTTATTTTATTTTGTTTTTTTTTCCCCTAAAGCAATGAAAAATTACACTTCCTGCAGGCTATGATGGCACATGTCTATAATCCTAGCAATCAGTGAGCAAATTCAGGATAATGGATTTGAGCCCATGATGGGAAAGTCTTCTGTTCATATGTTTCTCTTATTGGTTGATAAATAAAACACTGTTGGGCCAATGGTCAATGAGGCAGGAAGATAGGCAGGACTAAGAGAGGAGTAGGGGAAGTCTGGGAAAGGTAGGCAAGAGGGCCAGCCAGAACAGTCAAGATGTAATAGGCAAAGGAGTTGCAGGTCTGGTATTCTCTGGTAAGCCAAGACCACATGAAAATACATAGATTAGTAGTTATGTGTTAATAATTAAGACAGAATTAGCCAATAACAAGACCTAGTCATTGGCCAACAGCATTATAATTAATATATCATCTGTGTGTTCATTTGGGGCAAAGTAGCTGTGGAACTAGGCCGGTGGGAAAGAGTGCTCATAACAAGGCCATCTTGGCCTACAGAGCTCCAGGTCAGACTTGGCTACATAGCAAAATCCTGTCTCAAGAAACAACCCATCCATCACATTTGATGATACTTATTTCTGGCACAAACATATAGCCCCAAGAAGACAAATGGATACTTATTTTTTCACTATTAACTGAATCTTTCATTTTTCATATGCTATAGAAACTTTTAATGAATAAAACTAACTGTTGTGGTTTAAGAAAGTAAATTCTGACACTGGGGGTGATGGCGCATACCTTTAATTAGAGTACTCAAGAGGCAGAGGTAGGCAGGTAGATCTCTGTGAGTTTGAGGACAAAGCAAGTTCCAGGACAGCCAAGGCTACTAAGAGAAACTGTGTCTGGAAAAACTAAATAATAATGATGATGATGACGGTGATGATGACAACGATGATATTCCAGATGCTTGAAACTTTGGTGTTTAAGATTGTAAACAGAAAACCTGAGGCCTCAGAAGAGAAAAATGGTTTCTTACTGCAGCGTGCAGGATTGTGGGAGAAAAGCCCTGAAAGAATGTCTCAAGGAAGGAAACACATGGGTAAGCTTTGATGAAAGAACCTGGAGCCTGTCAAGGCACAAGGAATGCCTCATTGCCATCAGCGGAGAAGGAAACATGGATGGCACAAAGTAGAAAAGAGCCACAGAACTAGAAATCATAAATCTTTTTCTTTTTAAAACAAAACACAATGTAAGTCCCATGGCCTTAGGGTTAGATTCCTAGTTCTACACAATTCCTCATGGTGGGACTATCCACCTACCCATTCAATCGATGAGTATTTTCTAAGTCCCATCTGTGATGGTTAATGTGGTCAACTGGATCATATCTGAAATCAACAATGAGGCATTGCCTCTGAGTGGGGTTGGGAGGGAATCTCTAGGCAGGCTTAACTGGGGTGGGGTGGGGATGCTCTCCCTGGAGCGGACAGCTGAGATGTTAAGAAGACTGAGGGAAGAATGGTAATGCTTTTGCTTGCTTAGCTGCCCTTGCTCCTTGCTGGTGAGTGTATCTACCTAACTGTTCCTACTGATGCTGCCCTCACTCACTGACATCGAAACCCAGCTTCTTTGGCCTAAGACAGACCAGTGACTCTCTAGGAAACCTGTAGGCCTTCAGTGCCAGACTGGGACCGATGAGACATCTGAGTTTTTGCCCTCTCCAGCATCTAAGGGCTCTTTCTGGACTACCCCTCCCCATAATGTAAGCTAATATAACAAGTTGCCCTTTGTAATATACATCCATTCTATCACGTCTGTTTCTCTAGAGAACCCAGTTCATATACTATGCATCAGTCCATGCTGCATGCTCCGGCAGAAATGACTCCTTGGGGGAGATTTAAACCTACCTCCCCTGAGTTCAGGGACAGTTGCCAAAACTGTTAGCAAATGATGCATCCCTCTAGAAGTTATTTTATAAATTTATTGCTTCTTTGGAGTTCTTTGTGTTCCGATTATATCCATTAGCTACTAAAAAGAACCCAGATTCCCGACCACACAGAGGGGGGACTAACCCAGTCAAGGAGAATTTAAAGGAAGAAAATTATTTTAAAAAAATTGTAATTTGACATAATTAAAAGCACATAATTCAAGAATTTTCTAATTCTGGTGTGGCTAGTCTAAGATGCTTATATGTCATTATGCATCTGTGGTCATCTTCACCACGATCAAACCCCTAAAACAGGAAAGCTTGCCTAAGTCAGTGGAACAAAGTGGAAGAATCTGGAGTTATACAAGGAAAATCTGTTAGAACTCATGTATGGTAACAAGATCTTGTACTCAATGCAACCAGACTTCTCTGGGAATGTAATGACTAAGGAGTTCAAGGATGAATACTTACTCATGTTTCAGACCAAAACATAAAACAATGCAAGGATTTCTCCTTAACAAAATAAGCTAGGCATAGTTGGTTTGGAA
The DNA here is from genome assembly GCA_030556225.1 of Cricetiscus sungorus. Lineage (NCBI taxonomy): Eukaryota > Metazoa > Chordata > Mammalia > Rodentia > Cricetidae > Cricetiscus > Cricetiscus sungorus. The sequence goes on along the minus strand of JANBXA010000734.1, from coordinate 102,740,480 downwards.
AATGATACTGTCATAAAGGTCAGGAAATGGAAGCAACAGAATGCTCCAGAAAAAAAAATTAGTAATGAAGGAAGAAAAACCAACACATTTAGACATAGGCAGTCTTCTGCGATCAGTTGGCGATTTACTAAAACATGGAGAAGGGAATGACATATTTTGAAAGAGAAGCTTCTATCATGTTCTCTGCCCTTCTCTTTAGGGCCCTGAAACAGTACTGTCTTAGGTATAATTTGGCCTGATGGGTCAAACTGCTCTTAGAGGCCCATCTAGAGGGAGATTCTCACACTGCCTCAGCAATGTCTGCACAGGTTTGAAAACCAGCTTTAGTACCCTGCTTGTTTGTTTATATTTTTTTCAGCCCTTGTCTAAACAAATCCAAATTGAGTGGAGCTAAAGCTGACTTGGTGAGCAAAATGCAAGCTGAGCATTTGCTTTCCAGCTTCCTGAGTGCACAGGGCCTGTATAGCGCCTAGAACCATGTGGTAGTTAGTCTCTTCTGGAGTTGCAGGAGCCTGGAGTGCTGCCCCACCTCCCATGATTCTGTGTTTTCTGCTAAGCTCAATGGGGTGCTGAACCTTCTGCCAAAGTGAGGACAGGATAGGGGGTGGTGTTACCAAGCAGCAGCAAATTTGTAGAGTCTGCTCTCTGGCGGGGTAATTTGGGGGTAGAAGGTGGGTGGGCCACCTGGAATCAGCAATCAGCACCAGTCTGCCTACAATTCAAAGCCATCTCCCACAATGGATGAATAACTCCATTACAGATTGCAGATGCCCAAGAACAAGGTCAAATTCAAAAAGTATATCACAACTGGTAATGCATTAACCCTTCATGTCACTAAATTTGCAGGGTTGTGGGGAGGAGGTACAAACCTATACTTAACCGCCTCCTATTCTCAACTATTCTACGAGTCCTCTTCTTGACTTCACACAGATCCCTCTTTGCTATTTTTATTTCCTTCTGCCTCCCACAAGTCTCTCAACTAAAGGAAAAGGAAAGTGCTGCTGGAGAGAACCAATTATCAAGGAGCCCTGGCTGGGCTGGCTGTTCAAGCCCACCCAGACATTTCTCATCCCCTCCTGTCATCCCTAAGAAAGCCAGCCCTACTGTTCCCACTTCACAGACTGGAAAACCGAGGCTTAGAATTAAGTAACTTGGACAGGGCACACAGACACACGGCCTGTGCTCTTCCTACTTGCTCTTGGTCTTCCAAGGATGAGCTGGAGATGTAGTTTGGGACTAGAGCTATACATCCAATCTGCTGCTGTAGCAGAGTGTTTCCCATAATGATGATGAAGCCAAGATCACATGGGTGAGCAAGGAATGTGTGAGTCAGAATGTGAATTTAGCTTTGACTCAATCCAGAGGGGGGAAAAATCCCTGAATTGCTGCAGAACTAACGTGTATAAAAACAAATCTCCCAGGGGGAAAGGCGGCAATGAATCCTGGCTCCCTGAAGACCAGAGGTAAGCATAGCAGCACTCAAGAAAGTAAGGCTTTTATGTTTCACTGAAGCCACCTGCCTCCTAGTGTCTACCGAGCGTGGCTGAAGCTGCTGCTCCCCTGTGTATTTCAGAATGGAAGAGATTTCCATTCCATAGGTTCTGGGAAGAGGAGGCAAGGGGTCTTGGGGAATAGGGAAATGTCATCATCATGTGTCTACTACAAGCAGCATGGGCTGTACTCTCTGGTGAAATAACTTGAAGAGTAAGAAAGTTGATTTTCCAGGTGGGTGCCAGCCTTCAGTGCGGCTTCTGGATGAAGAACCACTTGAAATGATTTAGTAAGGCTTCTAGAATTACTGTAAGGGAAAGTTATTAACACGTTTCCCCAGTTTGATGCTTAGGCTAATTAATTATTGATCTTAGGTCTAAATGACTTTTGAGTGTTTGGGCCACCTAAATATGAGCCTTAATGATATTCTTAAAAATGTGCTCTAGGCTCTGCAGGCAATTCTAATGACACTGAGATTGACTTTGAATGTCATGTGAAATTTGAGTGTTCATTAGCTGTCAAGTCAAGCATTTCTCTGAGCAGCCCCATGAAGTTGTATGAGAATTGTCAGTGCTTACGGATGAAGAAACCAAAGGCAGATTTTTGGAACCCACCAAGATCACTAGCTGAGAGGTGACTCATTTGAAGAACTGTGATATTATTGCAATAAGTGTGCATTCATTTTCCTCTAGTTACCTTAAAGAAAACTACATCCAGTAAAATTCAATTGTATATTGAATTTTGCTTTTGCTATGGTTTGGAAAGAGACCTTAAAGTTCAGTGTTACTTTACTCTTTAAGAACAAAGCATGGGTCAGGAGAGGTGGTTCAGTGGTAGAGAGCACTGGCTGCTCTTCCAGAGGATGTAGGTTCAACTCCCAGCACCCACATGGTGGCTCACAACTGTCTGTAACTCCAGGGACCCAACAACCTTACACAGGCATACATGAAGGGAAAACACCAAACACACATAAAGTAAGAATAAATACATCCTTAAAAAAGGAGAACAAAACTGTCTCCTTGTAATGTAGTGTAACGGAGGTGTCCATCTGCTCCAAGTTTGTGAAGGGCCTGCCTCACGTGTCTGGGAATGATAATGACAGTGCAGTTACTGTCCCACAGTGTGTTTGCTATTCCAACTCCAGAGGCCAAAGACTGGAGTCTCAGACAGATTTAAACACCATGCCTGAACAGCAGAGCTAGCAAGCTAAGCTCGGGGGTGAGGGTGGGGTGGTCTTTCTCACCACACCCTAGTTCTCTTAGTGACAAGTGTGGTTGCTGTGCCTGTTGCTAGAAAAATCAATCTCATCTGTCTCGGATAGAGAAATTGAACTTAAAAATTCTTCTAGATGCCAACTGAGATTTGTTGAAGACGGAAAGTCCAAGGCAGGCAGGAGATGCTGAGCTCCTAACTACAGCCTTGAGCTTTCAGTGTCTTATACACTTGTCAGGGTATGAAGACACAGTGTGCTCTCAGCACACGAATGGAAGTGAAAGCAGGGACACAGATCCCAAAAGGAAGGGGAAAAATACAGAATAGTGATCAGGATGTGAAGTACAAATGACAATAGGTACTGCCACCAGGATTCTGTGTGTGCCTGCCCTTCAGCTGTTATTAAACAGGTCCCCACCTCACTAAGGATGGACAACAGAATGGCAAATGAGATTTGGTCCTGACAGAGGCCTATGAAAGCCAGCATCCAAATCACCCCCAGGCCTAATTATCATCTTGACTTTATCGGCGAGTAGATGTGCTCTCCATAACAGTCCCAAGGCTTATCTAAAGAGACACGGGAAGAACACAGTGGCCAGGCCAGCTCAGTTCCATGCCTTCTTGTTACATTGCAGCTGCCTGATAGTGACCCACATTCTCAAGCCAAGCATTTAAACAGAAGAATTTCCAGAGGCACATGGAAATGAAGGCAGTAGCCTTAGGTGCCATGGTAACTACTCCCACCTGTCTCCTTTTCCCAGGGCTTTTGGACATTTAATGTCTTTCAAATACAGTTCTGTATTTTATGACTTCTGACTTTGTAACAAGTTTGAATACAAAGAGAATAAGAGAAGTTGGAGAGGGCCAGTGTGAGGGCATAGTTGCGTGACTCATCTTTGGTTGAATAAAAGAGGATGGGGTGAGGATGAGTGCAGAAGTAGAGGGCAGCAGCATTCCACACTGCTCTGTCCTTGGCCTGGTTCCATTAACTTTTGTTGACTCACAAGTATTTACTGAATGGCAATGATTCGTAAAGCTGTGTCAAATGCAGGAGATTGAGGGTGGACACCAAAATGTGTCATACATTCCCCTGAAGGGTTGCTTGCACCACCTTTGAGGCTGTCAGTCTTCAACTGTGTATACCTCAACATTTGCCTCAGCTGCACAAAAGTGGGTTGTTCAAGGTCATGTCTTACTATGGCTCTGAAGAGTACCGATTATATTGTAGTATAGCAGTTTTTCCTCAGCCAAACACATACCATGGAAGCATCATCCAACCTCCAGAGTTCAGCACAGGTTGTTGCTGTCTACATAAAATTGTTCATCTCTTTGTGTCCACAACATCCCACAGGTGTTAGACCCAAGGTCAGTTGGCAAAAGGAGGGACATTATATTTGCACAACCATAATCAAGGATAAAAATCATAAGCTATTCAACAATGAAATACCATGCTCTAAGATGTAGTGAGCATTCTTTTGCCCAGGAATAGTGGTGCACACTTTTAATCTCAGCATTCAGGAGGCAGAAGTGGGCAGGCTTTTGTGAGTCTGAGGCTAGTCTGGTCTTCACAGTGAGTTCCGGGCCAGTTAGTAATACACAATGAGGCCTTATCACAAATAAAATGACCAAAAAGCAATGGAGACAGAGGAGTCACTCTTATTGCTGGAGGGATATGCACTGACTACACAAGATGCCTGAGCTGAACACTGTTTCTGTTCACCTTGATGGTAACTAACATGCAGTATAGCATCACTCGACTTTGAAAATTGATTAGATTTAACCCTAGTTCATAAATAGGCTTTGGGAGTCCATTCCCTTTGGAGGGATAATTTCTAAGCCTCTATACACAGGCTTAGGTCCTGCCCCAAATGATGTGTCAGACTTTGATGATCCCTCATGGGAAGCCTCACCCTCCCTGGTGAGTGGATGGGGAGTGGGATAGGGGTTTGGTGGTGGTGGGGAATGGGAGGACAGGAGGGAGAGGGAACTGGGATTGGCATTACAATATGATTTAAAAAAAATTAGACATTTTTGAAAGAGAACTTCCTACACCAGAACTAATACCCCTCATGTAGGAGCTAATCCCTGAGATCTGGATTAAAAATACACTGTTTGATGATACAGAAGGATTTTGCTAGTCACTAAAATTTTAGTTCTCAACTAATTTCCAAGTGAGGCAGTAGGTTGGAAGCCACTTCCCTATAACCTACATGAGAAGAGTTGAAGGAATATATAGACCCTTTTCCAAAGAGGAGAGGCCTTGGAAATTCACAATGGCAATGTGAGAAGAGGTGAAGATTGCTGAGAGGCAGGTACACATGGGGCAGAAGCTAAACTTAGAGCAGCTTCATTTGCTCTGCTCTCTGGAGGAGAGGAAGCAGAAGGCTCATCTAAAAGCTAACCCAGTGAGCCCTGAGGAAGAGGGACCACTGAGGCTGGCAGTCCTACCCCCAGGGCAAGTCTCATATCTACTTGCAAGGTTTCATTGAAGTAGGAATTCCTAAACACAGGTCATCAGTGGTGAGGAGGCCCATGATCACTCTAAGATTCAGTGGTGGCAGAGTACCATCTAGAGAGGGGCTCTACTGTTCACACACATTTTACTCTGGGAGTCCAAGAAAAGAGGCCAACCTCAAGTCAGGGAACCGTTATTTAATCTGGGGAGTCTCTGAATGATGGGGGAAAGTGCCCAGCTCACAGTCTGGCCAGCAAAGAACCCTGATGTGTAAAAGTGGGAAGTTAGTCTGTGGACACCAGACACTTGTCCAATACAGGTTGAACACCAGTGTGAAGTGTAGGAAAGTCACGGGGCCATGAGTTCAAATGAAGCTCCATCCCTAGCTTATAACAGTTTCAAACTTCTGAGGGCTCAGCATTTCATTCCTGTTTCTTGACCATTAAACATCTCCCTGTCTTTAAAAACACTTTTGGTTGTAGTTTTAGTTTTGTTACTATTGTTTACTTTTGTGTGTATATGCCACAGCATGCACACTGTGGCATGCATATGGAAGTCAGAGTACAACAGCATGGAGTCCTACCTCTCTCTCTCTCTCTCTCTCTCTCTCTCCATATGTATGTATGTATATACATACATACAGAACTGTGCTGGGGATATTTGTACAGTGTATGAAGATGTATTGCTCTGATTGGTGTATTAAAAAGCAGAATGGCCAATAGCTAGGCAGAAGAGATAGGCAGGACTTTCGGGTTGAAAAGGAGGGGAACTCAGGATGATTGTAGGCATGTGTGAGAGAGATGCCAACGAGATATGGAGGAAGTTGGACATAAAGAGTAAAAGAAAGCTAAAAAGCCATGAGGCAAAACATAGATGAATATAGGTGGGTTAATTCAAGTTATAAGAGCTAGTGGGACAAGTCTAAAGCTGAGGCTGAGATTTTATAATTAATAAGTCTCCATGTCATTATTTGGTTATGGCAGTGGAAAATAAAATCTGATTATATATGGCATCCAAAACGAGGGCACACATTTCCACACAGGACCTGAGAAATCTTAAAAAAAAAAAAACCCCAAAGGTTCCAAACACACAAACATGGAGCCAGATGTGGCTTCCTAGTCCTGTAGTCTCTCCGGTGGGCTCTGCTTACAGAGGCAAGGCTCCCAGCTGCTGCCTGAGGGCTAGAGCCAGCTGCCAGCACCGTGTGCATGCTGAGCTATGAAGTGGCTCCCATGCAGTTTAAGATTTGTCTCAAGTGGTCAGAGAACACTCCACACACTTGGTAAAGCCAGGTCCAGACACAGAAAACATCTAAAAAGGTATATATAGTATGTTTAAAAAATATGCTTTGATGCCAAAGAAAGAAAATGGGTATAAACAATCATAAATAAACCATAAATAGCTTAAAAATAATAAAGTAAAGCCTTTAAGGAAAGAGCAAAGTAATATAAAATGAAAAAGCCACATAAAGATGAAAAAGATATAGGGTGCCTGTATGGATTCTGTATGGTATTTTTTTAACTTTGAATTTTTTAATGCTAATGTACAAAAACAAATAGCTGCTGAGAGACATTGGATTATGGAAACTGCTAAATTAAACTAACTTATGTAGTTTAAGAATGTCTTAACTTCAAAATGGAAGTAAAATATAGGTTGTGTTGAGGGAGATATTATGCCTTTGCTTCCACAAGATTCTCTTCAAAATTAATAAAGATCAGATTTGATTGGGAAAGATCTCCTAAAAATATTGGCCACTGACAAGAAAAAAGAAACCAAGAAAGACTATAGGACAGGTGATGTATATGTTGATGATCCCTCTACTATTCAAGCAGCTCTGAGACTGGATGAGACATGATGAATATTGTTGGTTCCAGAGTCCTTATGGCTTATTATTACATGCCTTTCTTTCATATGACATGGAAAAAGATTTATAGTTTGGTTATACGGTCCAAAAGGATTTATTAAGTTGATAGATGTCCTTTACCTGCTCCAACATAGAACCAAAAAAAGATCTTTGATTTGTGCACACTGCACATTCCATATTTGTGTTAATACAGATATATATGTTACCTTTAAAAGTTTATGTTTTCAGAAAAAAACCCCACCAGACACCAATAAAGACAAGTAATTCAGGTGATTCAGCATCTCAGAATGCCTCTGTTGCAGTTTCCTCAAAAACATGCATCCAGCACAACTTCAAAGCTGCTAGCTGTGATGGTCCAGCCTCAGCCTCACAGACTACTCCAGTCAAGACTTCAGATAAGCCCTACACTTTCCCATTATACAAAGACTGGACAACAAATCTTACAGCTAGTTTTCCCAGGACTTGACCATTATCCCAGTTTTCTCAGGGTCCCCTAAAGATGCCGTTGCCCACAGACAGGCATTCATTGTAAGTATGTACTTTGGAACAGGAAGTAATTGTAAGAACAAGACACCCACATTCCTAAGAGGTGGGGTGGGTAGATTTTTGTTGTTGAATGGATTATGGATGTTTGTCATTGTTTAGGGGTTTGGTTACAAATAAAGCAAAGGAGATTGGATTCAAAGATCTTTATTTGAATAGAAAATGGGGGATATAGAAATGATAGAATAAAAGGGAAGATTATTGAATCCACTTTTAGAATAAAAAGCAACTAATCTCAAACATTTTACATTGGTATAGATTTTTGTATATTGATACAAATTTAAGGTTATTTTTGTTGTAATATACTGTATATATGTTTCTACTCTTTTTAAGGTATTGCATCTATGCATATCATTTAAAAATGTAGTGTAAAGTTCTAGTCCTTGAAACCTATTTAGGATAATAAGAAATTCAGGTTAGTAGTTAGTCATCTATAATAATCAAACTTGTAGTCATGTTAGGTACGTTTTCAAGGTCAAACAGAGATATATTTTAAACAGACAGATGGTCTTCAAAAACTTCAGAGACCTATAGAATATGGCATTTAAAACATTTTAATAACATATAGCTTTCATGACAGTAAGACATGTCTGCTCCTGGCAGCATTAATCTACATTAAAAAAAGATGGTTGGGCATCAAAGAACTTCCATATGGATCTTGCTTTTGTTGTGAGAAAGCTATCCACTGAGCAAGAAAAGCACTTGCCTCAACTGCTGACAGTATGCTGTCCAAATTGAAACAGCAACACACAAAAAAGAAATTGACTGCCAAACTTTGCCAAGACAAAGTAGGACAGTCCTTCCTTCAAAAGTTCTGGCTTCACAGAAAAGTCTGTCAGATATTCTAGGCCTGTAGACCAAAGATGGATGCCTCAAAACTGCAGAAGTACCTTGGGGTGACTGTTCAGGCAGTCAGATGTCTGCCATTTTTTTTTCTTTTTGGAGATTGTTCTCTCTACACTTCCTGTAATATTATATCTTATTGGGATATAATATTAGTCTAGATAGTTACAGTTTTCCTTGTGACCAAATTTTTTTAAAGAAGTGGTGTAAAGTGTGTGAGGTTTAGAGACATCTGATGTGGGATAATGTTCTTGTTTACTGTAAAGATTTGCCACTCATTTTGGTTAATAAAATGCTAATTGGCCAGTAGCCAGGTAGGAAGTATAGGTGGGGCAACCAGACTAGAATTCTGGGCAGATGAAACGCAGAGAGGCAATCACCGGCCAGATGCAGAGGAAGCAAGATGAGAATGCTTTACTGAGAAAAGATACCAAGCCATGTGGCTAAACATAGATAAGAATTATGGGCTAATTTAAGTTGTCAGAGTTTGTTAGTAATAAGCCTGAGCAATAGGCCAAACAGTTTATAATTAACATAAGCCCTTTATGTGTTTACTTGGAACTGAACAGCTGCAGGACTGGGAGAGACAGAAACTTCCATCAACAGACATTAATTTTTTTATTGAAGAAAATGTTTTGAGGACTAAAAAGATTCTTTTGGGTTATTAATACAAGTTATGATAGAAAGTGAATTACGTACAAAATTTTGGATTCACCAAGATGGAATACATAATGCATACGAACTGGACAAAGTAAATGCAATTTATAATTGTTCTTATTATATACAGTTTTACTGTGCTAGAGTTAAAAATTTTCCTTTTTATTTAGACAAAAGGGGGGATGTTGTGGAATATTTGTACACTGTGTGAAGATGTGTTGCTGTGATTGGTGTAATAAAAAGCTGAACAGCCAATAGCTAGGCATGAGGGAGAGACAGGACTTTCAGATGCAGGGATAGGAACTCAGGATTATTCTAGACATTTGAGAGAGAGAGAGAGATGCCAACAAGACATGGAGGGAATCAGACATACAGAATGAAAGAAGGGTGAAATGCCACTGGGTAAAACATAGATTCACACAAATGGGTTAATTTAAGTTAAATTTAGCCTAATTAATTAGGCTAGTGGGACAAGCCTAAACTAAGGCTAAGCTTTCATTGTTAATAAGTCTCTGTGTTGTTATTTGGGGTTGGTAGTGGAATAGAAAGTCTGACTACAGAACTGTCCCTAAAAGGGTGGCAAGAGCTCATTCCTAGTGTAAATATCAAAATTAGAAATATGTGGCAGTGATTCTCATGAAAGAAAATTTCATGGCAAAGGGAATAAATTGGGCTGTGGACTGGGGTCAGGAAAGCAACCCTACCCAATCTTCTGTGAGTGGCAGCCAAACTCCAAATTGTAGTCTCAGTGTGTATACATCTACTTTTTGCTCTGTTTCTGTGAATTCTTTCTCACTTGAGCCTTAACCACCTGATGGCAATTTCTTACCTTAAAGATGGCTTCTGAGGAAGCTTCCGGCTTCCAGCCAGTTTTGCTCACTGTGCCTCAGCAGCATATCAGGTTGGGCACATATTCATTGTAGCACAGTGGATCCCGCCTTGCCTAGATTCAATGAGCTTTTAGCTATGTTTCTGGGATGCGAACAGAAAGCCCACTTTCTTATTCAGTCATCCATTTAATCAGGGGGACTTGCCTTCTTCCACCTCTCCATGCAATTTCCAAATACCCACCCAATTTATCATGCCCTAACTAGAAGGGGATATAAACTTGTCCCTGACATTTAAATAGATGTTCTTACAATTAAAAACAAACAAACAAACAGTGACTTGGTTAGTGAAAGGCGATGAACATGATGTCAGCTGAAAAGTGAAAGGGGGTGTTTTACCTAATGCTTCCAAGACTACAAACCACAGGCCAGAATGTGTATTTAGAATCTCTACCTTTCATTGCAGAGGAGAAAGAAACAGTATTGCATGCTTTTGTTAAAGTAGCAGGTGAATATATGATGAAAAATCATTTTCAATGTGTGGATGACTATTAGCAATCCTTTTAATTGTCACCAACACATAGAATAAATCCTACTGTAAGCACTAAGATTTGCTTTTTCCTTAAAAAAAATAAAAATTAAAACAACAATTTTATCTCAGGAAGGCAAAATTTTATTCTCAAGGAATAAACAATTACAACTGTTTTAAACAGGTTAGTTGAGCTATTTCTAGAAGCCCCTAGAAAGCCGTTCAGCATGTACTAACTACCCTGTTGAGGGGGATGGTCCCCTGAGAAGCCAAGAGAATCTCATTAGGGAGCTTGCATCTTTGTGCACAGCTATTCTTAGAAGACAATGTTGGCACTTTTCAAACCCCAGGGAGAAAACATCAGCACTCAGAACTCAGCAACTGAAGAAAACCAGTAGCTAGGAATTTGGAATGGAAGCCCCGATCATGGGAGAAGACCAATTAGAATAATATAAATAAAGCAACTGCAACTAGATATGAGGATTCTAAATTCCAAGAGTATTTAAAACAATTTGGGGATAAGAAATCATGAAGAGCTTGAACTTTAGAAACCTGCTAAGATTTTACTTATTTTCTATGATTTTGGAGCATCACAAGGGGAAGTACTTTTAGAAGCAATGTTCTTGGCTTTTGTTTGTTTTTATGAAGACAGAAAATAAAGAAGTGTTTTTAAAACTTTGCTAGTTGACCTGTGAAGTTTATATCCTTTTAAAATTAAGTCTTCTTTAGAAGTAAGTCTGAAACCTCATTTTCTTATTATTTTTTGTCTGACAATTATTAAAAAATAAAACACAATTTCACACGCTTTTACTGGTCTGGAAGGTACGAGGAACTGCCCTGGAAGAGGGTGAGAGTGAATTACTCAGGGGTTGCAGAGCTCACCAGATTAGACACACGCGGCTTTTAGCACATGTGACAGAACACAGCTCCCCACCCAACCTTACCAAAGCTTAACATAAGGACTCCACTCACCACAGGTGATGGGGAAAGTGCAATGTTGCCTATTGAAGCCTTCAGCTCATCTACAGTTGCAGCATTCTTAAGGACGTCCTTCGACTGCAGTGGTTTAATCTTGATGTTGAATTTCTTGTGGGACTCTTCTTCCTCCTCGGACTCACTTGAAGAATAAAAGTGTTTTCCTTTGGTAGGTAGAACACAGTTAAGGACACTTAGCTCTTTCTTCTACTAAGAGGTATTGGTGAGGATAAGACAAGGATGGTTACAAGTAGACATAGCAAAAGTCACTTTAGATGGCAGGACAGCAAAGAAAAATAGCACCCAAGGAGGAAAGGTTAGGGTTATGAACTTTGAGGAGCACTAGTCATGGTCCTACACTTTTCCCCTCCCTTCCCTTCCCTTCCCTTCCTTCCCTTCCCCTTCCCTTCCCTTCCCTTCCCTTCCCTTCCCTTCCCTTCCCCCTCCCCTCCACTTCCCTTCTCTTCTCTCCCCTCCCTTCTTCCCTTCCCTTCCTTCTCTCTTCTTTCCTCCCTCCCTTCTTTCGTTTTCTTTCATTCTTCCTTCCTTCCTTTCTCTCTCTCTCTCTTCCTTTCCTTTCTTTCTTTCTCTCTCTCCTTCCTTCCTTACTTCCTTCCTTCCTTTCTCTCTCTTCCTTCCTTCTTTCCTTCCTTTCTTTCTTCCTTCTTTCCTTCCTTTCTCTCTGAAAGGTGAACTTTATATGTCACACACAGACCACAGGCAGGAACTTGTGTCCCCACACACTGCAAGGCTACTTTAAAGGGCACCTATAAGAATCTTGCATGCTTTGGAGTTGGCCAAAGTAAGGCAAGGCACTTGAGTCTTTCCAGGGGGGAGTTGGACAGAGAGGAGAATGCTCTTTGCCATTCACTGTAAATGACACTGTCATATTGGGGTTCAGCAGGTAAGTCAGGGTAACACTTGTGCCGGCTGCTTTACTGTACATTTCCCTCTACCCTGTCGCTTTTTCTCTGTCTCTCGATTAAATCAAGGCATGTGCATGCTCATTAGCCACCAGGCTATTCTCTGGGCTAGATACTCATCTCTGACGCTAAGAGTAGCTTTGGTTATTTCACTACCTTTGTGAGACTCGAATTTAGCTTACTGGTCCCTGAGACAATATAAATTTTAAAAATTTAAAAAGAAAGGATATAGCCTGGTTCTTCAGGTCTGATGCTGTAACCTTCTTCATCCAACTCAGGTGAGTTCTGTAAAACAGAAATGCACATCATGTAAACACATGCAACACACATATATGTAACAGTGATACTTAAAGAATAATTGAGAGGTAGTTGAGGGCACACGAGAAGCTGGAGGCTGGAGTGGGAATTGTGGACATGATGTAAATACAGTATTCCTGATTCAAATTCTCAAAAAAAAAAAAAAAAGATAAAAATGCATGTTAAGTGGTTATTTCCCCCAAATGATGGAGAAATTGTTTTCCTTCTAAAACCTTTTACTTAAGAATATACACAAGTGTCCCATTTTAAGGGGTTGAGGATTTAGCTTTTGGAAATGAATGCTAAGCAGTCTATGTTTAAATCTTTGTTCAAGGATATTTGAAGGACCCCAGTTATGTCTCAAAAAACAAAACAAAAAGTACTCCAAGAGAATGTATCAGGCCTTTCCATAGCACAAATTATGCCAAGCTGTGGGACACCACAGCTTAGTTTGTAAGAATAAGGGGAACTTTCAATGCAGGTAAAGAGGGTAGGGTGAGGACGGGGTCACTCCATGGTGGTGGGAGGAGTGTGGGATGAGATGTCATGGCCGGAATGGACAGTGTGACTCAGGTGGTGAAGGCCAAAGTGACAAGGATGACAGGATTGGGAAATAAGCTGCACTGTGGGGGTGGGGGTCAGGGCCTGGGCAAAAGACCACAGGTGATGTCTGCTAGGGTTGGGGGTTTTGTCTTGCGAGAGCTGCTGAAGTTTCTTAGTCACAGTGGAACATGTTGGGGACAGAGGGTAAGGCGACTAGAGGCAGGGAAAAGGGCGACTCATTTAAAATGTGTGTATCAACTCAGGCTCTATTGCTAAGGCTATGTGTGACTCGAGTTTTGGTGATGGGATAGGATGAAGCAAGGACATCTGGAGGGATAGATTGTCAACTCTTGGTGATAGCAGGAAAAAGGAGGGAAGTTTCAAGAAGAGTCTAAGGTTTCTACTCTCCAGTCCTGGGAGATCGACTACTAGATGAAGCTAACACCAGAGAGCTAACACTTTAAGTTGGGGAAAATAAATGACAGTATATGCATGTTGGGGTTCATTATGTCACACCTTAGTTCCTATTACAAATGTGTGACAGTCTCGTTGAATGACTTGAAAACCCCATTTGGCAATAATGAGCTCAATAATTAAAAAGGAAACTAAGCACAACCAGATAGCAAGTCAGCATCAGTCTGCCATGGTCCTTGACTCCCTGTGGTTTTGAGACTGTATCCTCAGCCAAGGTAAAGGAAGGACTGTGTGCACTGCTCTGCTAAAATTGGGACTGGAGGGGCAGCAATGAGAGATCTCTGATGCAAAAAACATTTACATAAAGATTCTGTATGATTAGAAACCTGAGGGTAGTGCAGGTTGGGTGAACAGCCTGCTCTACTGTGGTTAATGAAGTGTATGGTAATGATGCTAAGAATTATGGGAGAGTTTAGATCTCAGCTGGGATCTACCTTTACCTCCGGAGAATCAACTGTCACTTGACCTGGGAAAAGTTCATACCATTTAGCTGCCATCATATAATCTAGGCTCAGCAATTAACTTATTTGCCTCCATATTCAAAGCTACTTAGAAAGATAATCACCTAGATTTAATATGAGAAAAAATGTATATTTGTATACAGCTGTGGGCTTAGTATATTCCTGTAATGTGCAAGCAATTATCCCAGAGTTCTTAATGATGGGACCTGGGTAGGTGCTGTGCTAACTGACTACTAGGGACCACATACAGCTAGTGCTTGGAGGTTTCAGGTCTTGAAGCCTGGTTTGATAAGACTCTGGTGCTGTGAACTTTACTACATCCTAAACACGGCAGGCGCTTCCAAATGAAATGCAATTTTCCCACTTATTTCTGTGTCCTCTTATGTGTCTAAATGCCTCAAGTAATTTTAAAGTTGTACATTTTTTAAAAAGTTCTTATACTTACATATCTTTCCCAATCAATTTCTGCATAAAATCCATTTGGTGCCCCATTGCTCTTTTTCTGTAATAAATTTGAAAATAAGTTTAGAGGGGAAACATTTGAATGAAAAGGAAATACAAGACCACAATGGAACAAAATCCACTTAAGTCTTATCTGTATTTAGCATGGGCTATCAAAATCCAGCACTGGAAAGACAGATTAGAGCATCTTATGGTAAAAAGCACATTGGTGTAACTGGGTGGTAAATGCAGTTGCCATGGCACCGAATGAGAAAGCCTATGTACATATTTCACAAGACTGCAAACCAGGCATAGGGGTATTCACAGCTAACTGTTCAAATTTTACTCAGTTACTGATGAACTTGTTGAGTTTACATTATGATTTGATTCTCTATATCCCGAGGATTAAAATCATACATATGGATTTTAAATGGAAACCTTTGACTTCTGTGCTGCCGACATACAAAATAATTCTAGTATACCTGGAATATTCAGCTGAGTCATTAACTGTTTAAATTATTTATATCACTGACTCAATTGATAGTATATAAACAGAATCAGCTTTAGATTAGTTCATTCAGCTCCTAGTCACCAAAACTCATGTTGCTATTCCTTCTAGGTGGCTCTCCTTATCAAATTATTAAAATAGAATTTGAAGGTTGAAGGTGGGTTTCTCTTTTCCTGCATTCTGTGCCTGCCTCTACTAGCACACTCTTGCAAGAAGATGGGGAACAAGCATGGCTCCATTTCCTGCTTATCTAAGTTTTTATTTGGCTCACAGTAGAATTGTGACAAATGAACACAAGTACTTGACCAGGGATGAGGCACCCTCCAGGGGGAAATCAATAAACTTCTCTATTTTTTTTTTCTGACAAAAGTACAAATAAGGTTAGTGAGAATAGGTCCATTCAACAACATTCTTGCATTTAGCACAGAAAGTGATGCTAAGTCATTGAACAACAACAGACTTCATAACAACACATGTGGTGATATATGGGGCTTTGAGGACAGGGCCTTTGATTTTGCAATCACAAGTAAGGCCACTTGCATTACAGTGTGGCTGGCAACTATCCACATTGACAAACAGGGGAGAGCTCTTTTGCATATGCGCAGAAGAATCATCAACATCCATTAATGTGTACTGAATGTTGCATGGGCATTCTAAGAACAAGCTGTGGCTCAGTGAGGGATACAGTTCACGGGGTGTAAGTGATGTGCTTTCCTCTCTCGCTACAGACTATCACTGCGTGAGAGTTCACCAGGTCTCGTACCCAGGAACATGGGCTTATGCTGATCACCCTCTCTCTCCCATTCCTTATAAATATTCCATATATGCGGGCATCATTTCTGTCTTTCCATAGAACTGTCTTCTTGGTGTTTGAGCTTTAGTGGCAGTTTGTCCTGTCTGTCAAAGGCTTGTAAAACCTGTCACCTTAGCTCTGCCTGTGTGCATTGCAATGTTACTGTTGAGAACATAGTCAATTTAATGTGTCAATAATCTCTCCTGGAAACAGGCCTGCCTCCTATTTTTATATATAGTTCCTGCTTTACCAACCTGTCTGTATATGTTTTTACCTCCAGAAGCTTTAACCCAGAAGCTTTAACTCCTTAGAAAGCATATATATGCATATATACACATATATGCTTAGAAAGCATATAACAACCAAATTAACAGAGAATTTGACACAATAACAGGGAATCAAATAAACTAAATGGATTCTAGAGAGACAACCCCATGGATATTGTTATCTGTGTAACACTGCAGTCAGTCTGCTTTCTAGTTTCTAAATGATTCCTTCATACAATAGATTGCTATTATAAACTTAATGAAATTAGGTAAGTTAGTGAGCTCACAGTTTGTCTAGTTTTACAGCTTTCTTCTCTGCTAATATGCTCTGTGATTAAAACTCCTCAAATTCAATATACTCTACATGTTCAGGCAAATTATATATGTATATATATATATATATATATATATGTTAGTATAGGTATTTTTTTTCTTGACAACATATACCCAACACTTTCATAAAGAATTTACTGACTTTCTAGATTTGGGCCTAGTAAACATTTCCTTGTTTCTATGGAAACCAATGGAAGACTGAAACAAAGAAAAAAAAACCCTAAGGGTTTTCTTGTTTATGATAAGCATTTTACAAACAAATACTTAATTCAAACAACATATTGTAACAATACATTCAGGTATTCAGCACTCTACACACACACACACACACACACACACACACACACACAGACCTACATACATGCAAGGGAGTGGCTTTATTAGAGGAACTGGCAATTTATTCTCATTCATGGTCATTTACTCTAACAAATACTTTTGTTTCACAAGTGAACATTAAGTTAAAGGTAAGCCAGGATTTAACTGGGATTCTTTTGGTTAAGCACAAGGGAAAGTAATTCTTATCTTTAAACACTAAACAAGGCACAGCTCATAACTCGTGGCTGTACCAGTTCTTCATAGAGGGCTTCAAAGCAGGGAGGGATGTGGTGAAGAAACATCACAGTTGGATCTAAGGCTGAAGGGAGACCAGATTTTTGCTGACATCTAAATAGTGTTTTTTTTCTTCTCCTTGGATATTTTTTCTCCATTTCTCTTTTCTAATATTTGACATCTGTCTAGTATAGCTTTTATAACTTGAGAATTTGACTGTTTTTGAAAATGATTGACACTCATGGGGATATTCATCTTGATTTAATAGACATTTTACTTTGGTTATCTTACCGTCGGTTTTCAGATAATGTGATGAGTTAGATCAGCGGTTCTCAATCTGAAGTTTGAGACCCATTTGGGGGATGAAGGACCCTTTCACAAGGGGTCCCATATCAGATACCCTGCATATCAGATACCCTGCATATCAGGTATTCATATTATGATTCATAACAGGAGCAAAATTACAGTTATGAAGTAGCAACAAAATAATTTTATGGTTGAGGTTACTACAACATGGGAAGTGTGGTTTCCACAAGGCAGGGTCCTGCCAAGCTGCAGATATTGTTGCTATAGATGGTGCTTACTTTACCAAGAGCAATCCAACTCAATTTGCATGTTGATATTTCTATTATAGTTCATCATCTTTACAGACAACAGATTCTTTTAAAACCTGAAAAGTTGAAATCCCTGTCCTTTTTCTAAGACAAAAGACAATGCAAGCCTTTAGGATTGCCCATTCTTTAGAGAAGTAGCTAGACCTCAGCACATGAAGTCTGTCTGTATGTTGATTTAAAACCCAGACCCGGGTAGTCAAGAAGTAAGTTGGAGTTACCTTGTTGAACAAGTAGTGCTATTGTGCGTTCCAGATTTGAGGTGGGGATTTTACTCACTGTTTCTACAACCCCTTGGAAATTTTAAACTAAAATCTGTGTCCTTACCGAAGCTTTCTTGCCTCCTTCACGCGCACACTCTGCTTTGCTATGGTAGGGTGGCTCGTGTGGGCTGGGCTGCTGGAATTGATTGTGTTCATGTAGAAAAAAGTTGTTAAAGGATCTGTTTGTTCTTCAAGACACATATAAAGAATCACATGGAGTCAGCAAACATATCACAGTAGAGACAACCTCTAGACCAAATTGTGCAGCCTACCAATCATGGCAGGATTCTGTAAGCAAAGAGTGGACTTTGGGCCCATAATGAGGCTCTATTCAGCAGGCCAGTTTGGCTAAGCCAAGAGAGGAAGGGAGAAGGCGGGAGATGGGCTGAGGCACCAGGGGCCATTTGGATCCCCCTTGAGAGGGCACTTGGCCTACGAATAGAGAACAGACATGAAGACAATACAGAAAGGGACCGGGCAATTTCTGATTGCATTTCTACTCTATGGATAAAAGGCATAGCTCTCCTCTTTTCTTTTTATTGAAGTCAGGGACACAGAGGACAGTTCCAGACCTGTGCCCTTTCCTGGCTGCATGTTTAGAGACAAGCAGAAGAGCTCTCACAGCCAGGGACTCTGACCCTGGTACCCCAGCGTATTTGTGGAGGATTGGAATTGCTTAGGGAAAGTTCTGGTCTAGCCTGCACCAATTAGAGTTTGTCTCTGGATTAGAAAGCATGTCATACACAGCTACCTGCAGTCTAGACATTGTGACAAACAGCTCTGCCGATGATGGATGGGTATACACTCAGCCGGTGAGCAGCAAGACACACCCACCTTCACTCCATGCAGCCCTGCCATGCAGCCTCATCAGTGATGGGCTCCATCAGGCACTGAGAAACTGAAATTAAGTTTCAGTTTGGCACAGGCTCTTTGGGTACCAACTTCTTTGTAAGCACTAGCTGGGAACACCTGTAGCTGGTAGAATCATATTAGTGAAAGTGAAAACAGGCCTTGATCCGGCAGCAAGCAATCTGGAAGCTGTCTCAACCATATCAAAGTGGTTACAGTTCATAGATCAAGGGGCTTAAAAAACCCCGTTTTGAGTTTAGAAGAAATTCAGGCTGTGATTTCTATAGACCGATAACAGAGATATTCACTCTAGTCCACAGCATTGGGTTTCAGAATTTAGTGGCAAAATGTTTGGGAGAAGTTTGAACGTTTTCCAATAGGACTTGTAACTGACTTATAATTTCCAAATATCCATGATTATACTTTTTTTTTTTTTGAAAATGCACTTTCTTATTTTGAATGTGGCCTTTTCCAGAATAGTTTTTGGTTATTTCTGGAAGAAATGAAATTAATTCCTCTTTCTTATGAACACATCTTTTTGGCATTTCTAACTAATAACGGAGAGGACCTAACTGCAAAGCAGTGATTTTACAGGACATGGATGGTGCAAGAAAGGCTCAGGGAGACCTGGATGGCATTGGGCCCAGGCCTGGAGCTCATGTTTATGGTCATCTTCAACATCTTCAACATTATGTGCCATGGCACATAATACAGCAGATGATGAAACTGGGGCTCCTCAGAAGAGCAGAGACCAGAGAGGCAACAACAGGGCCTCAGAGACAATGAGCAGGGGATTGGAGGAAGAAAAAAAAAAAGACATGACTGAGAGAGTGGGAGAATGAGACAAGCCAAGAGTAGCAATCCAGTGAGGGCAGAGGAGAAGACAGAGCCTGGCAAAGGCGAGGACAGAGAGACAGAAGGACCCAGGGATAGGACCAAGCCAGAAGCAAAGAGAAGACACAGAAAGCAGAGAGTACCTGAGACAGAGTTAAGGAGAGGGCTCTGAGCCAGAAGCAAGAGGCGAGGAGAAGCTGAGTCTTCTGGGCCTTTTTTTTCCCCTGCTGAATAGAGCCTTGATTATAGAGGTCCCAAAAGTCTGATCAATTTCATTCTAGTTTTCTTTTTTTTTTTTTTTTAAAAAAAAAAACATTTCATAGCAAGAATCACATGAATGTGAAAGGCACCCCAAAGCTGAAAACTCTTTAAGTCAAATGCAGGAGGAAAACTCCTGCTATGGCTGCAATCAGCACCCTATTAAGTAGACTATTATAAGGAGTAGGTTTTCAAAATATATATTTTTAACCACTGGATTTATTTTAGTTCTCGCTCTGGCCCAGGGAGCTTAATGTGTGTCCATTTCCCCCTCTATAACAGCTGTTCTTTTGAACCTTCCAAATAGGCAACTGATTAGATGGGAAGGAAGTCATTTTGGAAGCCAGGGTTGACTCCAACGTGGATCTGTCTAAGCTGGCATACCCCAGACCACTTTAAAAACGAAGAAATCTGGCAACCAGCTAGGAGTCACTTCCTGCTTAAATTGAAACCTGGTGGACAAATTTTTCTACTGCAGGCTGTAAATTCAGGCATAAATAGTTTCAAGACCACTCCCAATTTCTGGATTTAACATAGGAATTGTATTTGCAGCCCAGCTACTCAAGGGGAAAGTTTCCTTGGGAGGCAGCTCCTCTACAACTGTGGCGCTGCTGGAGAAGATTCTCCCATAATGAGTTTTATGTCGCCGAACTGAAGATGAAATAGGAGTCGACGTCGACGGGAGCAACCCCTGTGTAAACTGTCTGCTTTTGATCAGCCGTCTCTGTGGCTAGTTTGCTTTTTTTGCTCTGGGGGGGGGGAATGGGTTTTAGTTAGTGCAAATATAGAACGTCTAACTTGCTCTTGGGCTGGTTTTTAGGTGAACGCAATATATAAAGTCTAACTTGACAATGGCCACATTTATATCTCATGCACGTTTACTAGGGAGAATTAAAATAGTTGGGCTTTTGAGAAGTCCTGCAAGGGAGAGAGGGAAAGAGGGAAGAAAGAGAAGGAGGAGGGGAAGGAGGAGGAGGACTGAGAAACTGGCCTTTAGGTAATTTAAGGATAGCATACATTAAGGTGCAAACCCACTAAAAATGATCATTTAAATACTTACCGTCCCATCTCGATCTGGAGAGCCTCTGTAACAGAAAAGAAATTGATTTTATGAAAAGGAGTCATTCCTGCCCAGTGATTAAAGACGCACATTATCTTCAGCTGCCCTTCTTCCCACTGCAGTGAACCCAGCTAAGGAAACAAAAATCACCTTACTGATCGACATCTGAGTGTGGGGTAGGCACATGTGTGTCAGGCAGGGAAATTGTCACCAAGATCTGGAGTCCAAAGGCACAAGCCAACTGTGCTGGACCATGATCCACATCATTCACAAGAGTCTAGTCCATCCTTCTTAAAGGATTTGTTTTATTTTAAATTATGTGTATATGTGCACGACTATGTGTGAGCATGTGTGAGTGTGAATGCAGGTGCCTGTAGAGATCAGAGAGTGAGTCACATCCCCCTGGAGTGGGAGTCACAGACAGTTTTGAGCCACCTGACACTAGAGCTGGAGCATACTGTCTTTCAGCTGCTGAGCCAGCTCTCCAGTCCCCTTGGCCCGTTCTTGCTAACACCACTTATAGGGTCAGTCATAAGGCATGTACACAGACACATGTATACTCCTTTAGCTACCCCCTGTGAGCGATCCTGAATTGCTTTTATGAGGTAAAGATTTTTTTTTTCCTGGAAGTTTTCAACCAGTTTGATAAATCTGTGCCTTCTTCCATATTCCGGTATTTGTATCTCTTTCAATGATAGGACTGGAGATGGGGTCGGAATCGTGCTAAGTTGCGCCCTCTGCTGCTGAATCCCAGGGTAGCATTTCTGTGGTGGTGCCAAGCTGTGATGCTTTGCAAACAAGGGCTTCAGAGCCTGAGTCTTCTGGCATCCCAGCTGCCCAGACCTTGTTTTCTGTCTCTGAGGAGTTGTGTTAGAATGGCTTGATTTCTCACGTGCTTTTGTTTCTTTGGTCTGTTTTGTACGCTTGTTGGGATCTTTGTGTACCCCACACTTTATTTTGTTCTTTTCCACTTTGTTGTTTCTTGTACGTTATGGGCATCTTCTGAGCGGTTTCTGCTTGGATACTCCCTCATTACTATTTTTTTTATGGGGGAGCAAACTGCATATGCAGAAATGATGATTTACAGCAATCTTGGTATTCATACAGTTTAAAAGAGTAAAATGAAACCAATAACAAAAAACAAACAAATAAAAAACTGGAACACTTGCGTTCCCTGTAAGGTTCTGAGACAGGGGCATGAGGACACTTTCAGGGAAATGAAATTGTAGTTTATAGCATTTAGGGCTACAAGAATTCACAGTTAAGGAGTAAAAGTAAGGATGTGGAGGGAGGGATGTATGAAAGAGAGCAATGTGTGTGGGCTACAAGCGTGGGGAGTAATAGAGAAATAGAGCCCCAGGAAAGAGAACAGGCGGAAAAGGACTTAGACTAACAGGAACTAAGAATGGTGATAAATGTGAATGAAAATAAAATACCAAATCAAAATGAGATGATGTAGGAAATCTATCACCAACCAGCTTGTACTGCTTCCCAGGTGGGATGGCACGGCTGTCCCCACCCCTTTGACAAATCATTCTTCCTTGTAGCTGGCTCTGCAATGGGGAGGGGGCTGCTGTGCAAAGAAGTTAGATGTTCTCCCTCCTGAGGTGGCTTCTATGCTGGATACAGCTTCCTGTTGGAATTTCCTAATGGGAGATGCCAGCCATCCAATTAAACCTCTTTCTGGTGTGCTGGGGGAGCCTACGTTCCATTCAGGGCATTCAGTGTTTATGAGGGGATACGGGGATGGGGATTGCCTAGGCTTGTGTTTATCTCTGCTACTGGGCATTCTCTTCCACTGAGGATCCAGACCTTTTCCAGAGAATACATGCATGAGCTGGGCAAGACTGCCTGATTCAGTACAGTTCTTGTGTTCCCGTGCTGTTGCTCATCTTGGCAGAGGCAGGGAGCTGCTTTCCATACGTTCTGCAGACAGGTCACCTGTGGTGCTTGTGGGATATTTGAGTTTTAGATGCCCATTTCACACTTGTGATGGATCACCCACAGCCAGCACTGTGCTGAGCTCTCATCAGCCTTAGTGCATTTAGTTTTCTGCCATGACTTTGCTTCCCATCTATTTGCTCTTCAACTTGCTGGTCCCAGGGGACTTCGACAAGCAGGGACCACCACATTTGGTGTGTTACTGACCCCAGGGGAGTAGCAGTGGTTCTGTATGTCTGTATGCTGGTTGGTGGCTGCTCCAGGCTGCTTCCCCATTGGAGGACTCTGTGGATCTCATCATGTCCAGCTTCTTTCTACACATTGCTTGGCTTTTCTTCAGTTCACACTGTCCAGCTGCCCTCCCACTCCTCTGTGTGTCTCTGATGTTGCTCTGTTCTTTCTCTCTCAGAAACAGAAGGGCTCTTCTCCTTCACCGGGTCACACAGAGGCAGCTCTCAATTCGCCATTTTTGCACAATGCCAAATTTATGTAGCAGTCTGCAAGAGAACCAGCTTCTTGGACATGTATTTCATTTTTAAAAGTTCTTCCCTTTTAAAGTGACAGATCCATTGTATTGGATGAGTTCTATTTTAAACCTTGTCGTTCATCATGGATGGGTGACCTCTAATTTTAAAGGCTTGTTTCATGTGACTACTGCCATTTCTCTTTGACTCTTTGTCTGGGTGACAGTCTTTCCCATCCCTGCCTTTCTAGAGTAGGATTTTGTTCTCGGCCTTGTTTGCTTCTTTATGGCCTTCAGCAAGTGACTAACCCCACCTGGCACTGATTTATCCTTTCTAGAAGTGAGACACTGTTACTAACCTTATTGAATTATGTGAAAATGAAGAGGGTTACCAGCGCAGTCAAATATTCTGCTCATCCTCTCTCTATCAGCCCCTGTAATGATGATCAAATCAGGAAGCTCTAGATCTTAAACCCACTCTTTCTGAGGAGGTTCAATCAGCTGAGGTTGATGCTGGCTGCTACGCTAGCAGGTTGCTTAGCAACCCTGCACCAGTTGCAACAATCCTGGAAAAGGTTGGCATCAACAAGGTCTCAATGATTGCAGGCTGACACAGGCATTAGCTGAAGCAAACCGCCAGAGCGCTCTGCTAACCCCTTTGTGTTTATAATTCCTTTTCCAAGAATGATACGTGATCCAATTAGAGAGCAGGGGCTCATAAGAAACCAAAGCTTTCCCAAGACAGTGTGTCCTTTAACCATCACGGTTGGGGGGAACCAGTTTATGCTTAATTTTCTCTCCTGTAAGTAATTTGGCAATCAGATAAAAAGTTAAGGAAAGGCGCTTGGGTTTCTAAAAAGTAATGCCTCATTAGAAGACCGCAGAGAGACACTGGGCATCTGAGGCAAAGCCATGAGGAATAACTTACTTTCATAGACTTCTTTGCAATGGGAAAAAAAGTGCTTTGGCTACATGCAAATTAGCCTAGCCTGCTCTGAGGCTCATTTAGCGGCCCCCAACCTCTCTCTTCTCTCTCTCTCTCTCTGCTTCTGCTGTGGTGTTCTTCTGAGATGCTTCCAACAATGTCGCACATAACACATAGCACAATGTAGGTGTTGCCAGATGTGGCTGACAGCCTCTCCTGTCCAGTGTCTGGCCTTCTAGGGAGTGTGGATTTCACATAGTAGAAAGCTAATTGTCACAGGCAAGGAAACTGAGGCCAAGTAAAGGCCTGAATAATTTCCAGTGTCTTAAGACTCTTGGCTGAACTGGGACAAGAGCACAGGTGTTTAAAAGAGAGCAAGGCATTCATTTTGGTGGTTAATATTTAGAAAATGGCAAGTTTATCAAGACTCAATGTAAATCATTTGATGCTTAGAAAAATATTCCTAACTTAATTATTTAGAAACCACTCCAGGGCTGCAATAAATATAATTTCCAGAAAATATTTACCAAAAGAAGAAACACAGACTGTGAAGAGACGCAGTGTCTAGTATCTAGACAGAAAGATAAGCTTTCTCGGCTCTTCACATCTTTGGGTGACAGCATTTCAGGGGATCAAGGTACACCACTACTGAGGATAGAAGGCCCCCAGCCCTTCCTATCTTACCTCGTCTGCTTTCCATCCTTGCCTCTCATCACCACTTTTACCAATACACTCTGTCCATTTGCTTTGTCCTGAATGCCTGCTAGATTGTCCACCTCTCCGCTTCTACTTTTACTGTTGCATTTGTGTGAAAGACATTCCCTCACCCTTTAGAAGGCCAGACTCAAGGCCCTCCTGCCATGAGGCATCAGGCCAAATGGGAGGATGTGGAGGATATATTCAGTTATAGGAGAGACTTTTTAATTTGTATAAGTCTTGATTGATTGAATTCTATACTTTTGGATGGGAGGACACAAGAAAATGCTAAGCTGCCTGTGATAAGGTTTATATTTAGTTAAAATGAAAATTAAAAATCTGAAGATGAAAATAATTCATTACTTTCACCTCTGCACACCCAACTGTAAGTTTCCTAATTGTTCTTTTCCAGGCATGCCTGGTGAAGAAGTATCCCACTGGACTCCATTCTGACACAGGACAGGCCATCACAGATCTGCATTTTTATTCCTTCATATCCAGCTGTAACTGCTTGCTGGAGCTCTCCTTAACTTAGCTAGGACTGAGATCCTATGCTCTTGGCCAGTGAACTTCATGTATGGTGTTACTTGTACAACTTGAAAATGCATCTAAGATTTTGTGTCAGGGCCAGCTTCTGAATAAACATCCAATATGGTTAAACAAGAACACAATGGAATGAACATGTTACCTTACAAACACTCTCCAGAGTCTACTGGGGCACACAAGGAATTTATCAACTGCGTTAAAACATCCCCAAATTGTTTTGGACATTGGTTTCTTATTGAGGTCCCCGTTAATTCTATTGGTTTTACAGATCTAACTGTACAATTCTGAGACCTCAAATAAGAGCTCTGGGTGTCATCCAGGGTACATTCGTGGGTTGGGCTAGGGTGAATCTGCCTGCACAGATTCTCTTGGGTTATTCTCTTGGGTCAGGTTATGCAGATAACTCCTCTACACATGTAATAACCACATTTTCTGCCTCTCTTGGCAGAATTAACAGATTAGATATGAGGCAGTAAAAATGTTCATGCTAAAAAACCTGAACCCATGATGGAAAGTCTCTACCCTTCAAAAGCATGACCCTAAGAAGAATTTGTGCTGAACAGTGACAGTTGACTTGGGAATGGGAAAGTACAGGAAAACAAGCACAGGCTATCATGAGAGACTTTGGGGCTGTCTTTCAGCATCAACTACAAAAGTGTCTTAGACGGATGCTCCCTCAGACAGGCAAACTCAAAAGTACGTACGTAGAGTCAGTGTCTTTCTCTTTCTTCCGTATTCCAAAGGCCTTCCTTGTGCGTTTTTTCAGTCCTGTGGGGAAATGGCAAAGGGTCAGGAAGCGATCAGCAGTACAGTGGAATGAATCCTGGTGCAGCCAGACCCAGTGAACTCTACCAACACTACCGTGCACATGACTCCAGAGACAGAGGCTGAGCGAATTCAAAATCAGTTTGGGCAACTTTCTGAGACCCTGTCTCAAAGATCTTTTCTTTTAAAGAGGTGAAGAAAGAGAAAAAGAATTAAGAATATGATTCAGTGGTTGAGTACCGGCCTAGCACAGGCCAGGCCCTAGAGCAGTACTTCTAAACCTTCCTAATGCTGCAACCTTTTAATACAGTTCCTCATGTTGTGGTGACCCCCAACCATAACATTATTTCATTGTTACTTCATGGCTGTCGTTTTGCAACTGCTATGAATTGTAATATAAATATCTGTCTTTTCTAATGGTCTTAGGTAACTCCTATGAAGGGTCATTTGACCGTCCCCCCAAGGAGTCAAAACCCACAGGGGTTCAATCACGGGTCCTGAAATGAAAAGAGAAAGTTGCTACATAGCTGTTAAATTTGCATATTTAGAAAGCAGTGTCAGCATATGTATATGCATGTGAATATGTGAGTATGATTCATTATTGAAGTTTCAACAGGTGTTTATGAGGGCCTCGGCAGGGGAAGTTCTTAGACTCATAAGCAACATAAGGATGCTGTAACTGGGAAAGATCACAGGCTTTTCTTAGATGACTGTTATTCATCAGAAAGATCAAGACTTTGCCAAGAAACTGAATCACAGATTTAGAATAGCCATTTCCACGGTGGATCAGTATTTGAGACTGGATAATCCTAAAATGCAGAGAGAAGATGAGCCTTACATACTAGGAGAGCTATGCACACTCCTCTCTCCATCTCTTGCCCAGCATTGCCATCTCATCTTTAGCATCACAGCTAGGCTGGAATACTAACTGTTCTTTAAGCACACCCCAACACTTGTACTCCAGCATCTCTTCCTTAGGATTTTCCAACTCTGATTGAAATTCACTGCTTATTTTGCCAACAGTCAAACTTTCAATTCATTCTTGAAGGTCAGGCTCCAATGCTACATGCTGATAAGACCTATCAATCTTTTCAGTGTTGTTGTTTTGCTTGTTTGTTTTTTCCAGACAGGGTTTCTCTGTGTAGCTTTGGAGCCTGTCCAAAGGCCAGCTCTGTAGACCAGGCTGGCCTCGAACTCACAGAGATCTACCTGCCTTGCCTCCAGAGTGCTGGGATTGAAAGTGTGGGTCAATACCGCTTGACAAGACCTATCCATTTTACTTTTGATGCCTTTGTACGTATTAATATATCAGTGGTATAACTCTTCAGCTATTTAAGATTCTCTGACATCTGTGAGCTTTCCTAGCCTAGAGGCCAGGACTACCTGGTTTGCATGTATGCTCCCTCCCCTCTGCCTGCCCATTTTACAGAATTATCAGATGACATTTGGTAATTGGAGTTCCAAGAAAGCACCATTCAGGCAGAAGTGGGACAAGAAGACCTCTTTGTTCCATGCTTATGAGCCAAGCCAAGTTTGGGTCTCCCATTCTCACTCCATCACAGACATCCTACATGGTCCACAGGTGTGCACATGGCTGGGCTTCCTTAACGTTAAGTTAGCAAGTACTGTTTTCCCATAGCAGATGCTTGTGGCATCAAACTGTAGGTAAAGTTGTGCTGAGAGGTAGGAACTAAAAACAAACCTGATATTGCTGAGAGTAGTTGGGAGGCTAAGGCAGGGGGCTTGCTGAAAATTTGAAGGCACCCTGGACTACGAGTGAGACCCTTTTCAAAAGCAAACAAACAAACTCAAAGCAAGCAAGCAAACACACATATGGCCACTGGTGTGGCAGGAAGTACAACCAGAAAAATAGACAGGACCAGGCATTTGCTATCATCTTTCTCAAGGTCTGTGAGTCAGTCGAGGCTCTGAGTCACTCATTAGCTGTCTCTAAGAATTACTACTCAAATATAGTTTCCAAAATGTCTCAGTGCAGCTCGATTTTGCATTTAATATTCATTCTATTTAAGATGTTTAGACCTTTAAAATGTCAATGCTCTTTTTAAAAACCATTTCCCACATAAAACTATTCTCCATTACTCTGCACATAACAAGTTTATAGGGGAACTGGCTGACATTTCAAGCTATTCATAATATTTAGGAACGCTTGCCCCCATCCCATCCCATTCCATTTTCAATTCTCTTTGTTAAAATCTCTTTCTTCTCTATTCTGTCTTATTCCCCCATAGGGACAAATAACATAGTTACATAATCATCATTTTCTTCTTATCATTTATCCCAGGTTTCAGCTTCTTGCTGCTTCCAATTTAGCTTTAGGTTCACAATGAGTGTTGTACTCATGAATCACTACTGATGACTTTAAGAACACAAAACCATGACTAACATGAGTTTTCAAGTTCTTTATTTGGTAACTCTACCTCTAAGAGACAGCACATCCTCCCAAACAGATCGGGAAGTAGCCACAACTTTCAGATTCCAGGTAATCTTGTATTAGCAACTGTCAAGCCCTGGACTAACACTTTTGGACAACAGTGAATGTGAACTAGGTCACAAATATTCTGAGTCATCTGTTTTCCAGAGAAAAGTGCACCGGCCTAGAGTTGGGGACATAGAGGTCACCTCACCATCATTTCTGGTTGCACAGCTTGCTGTTGCTTCTCTTCTCTTTGGGATTCAGGCTTCCGTTTATAACAAGCAACAATAAAAGGCGAAGGAATCGCCCACTCATAAAATCCTATGCTAACCTGGAGCTTTAGTGTGACTGGAAAGCATGCTTCTAACACACAGAATACACGTTCACATGGAATATAAAACAGAACGCATAAATATGTGACCTTTCGGGAAAAAGTCAAATTGTTAAGTAAGCATTAAAAAGAGGGCCCCTCCGTGATGAGTCAAAGACTTGAGAAGATGAATGTGCAAAGAAAACTGATTAAAGCAACAAAAAACATAAGTTTTTTGTAACTGAATGAATTGTTTTTTAAAGATCCAATCAGAAATAATACTACCCCTGCTAAACATGAGGCACAGTCAGTCATGCCTTTTGAGAACTTCCCAAAAATATTTTGGAAAAGTCTCCTAGGAGAAATAAATCAGTAAGATGGCTCAGTGGGCAGAGGCATTTGCTGTGCACCCTGAGTTCCATGCACAGAAGCCACGTTATGGTAGAAGAGGAGAACTGACCACACACACACTTCTCCACCCCATCCAGCACCCACAGTCCTAGAAGGGAGACATGATTATCAACAATATTATTGGCACATCGAGATAAAGACATTTTGTCAGTTCGAGAAACACAGGGGCCAGCAAAATGACTCAGAGGGTAAAGAAGCTTGTTGCTGATGGGAGATGTGATTCTGTATATATGTTTCTCATACTGTTAATAAAGCCCTGTGGCCAATAGAAAACTAGATAGGTGGGGCTAGGAGACTAGGAGGAGGAAGAGGAAGTAGTAGGAGGAGTCAAGATGTAGCCGGGGAAGGAGCAGGAAGCCTGCCGCGCGGCTCCCCATAAGACGACCACTTGGAAATACTTAGATAAGTAAAAATGGGTTAATAATTAAGACAGAGCTAGCCCATAAACAATAATGGTAACTGGCCGACAGGATTGTATCAAATACAGAGTCTCTGAGTGTTATTTGGGGCTGGCACAGCTGTGGGCCCACGTGGTGGTGGGTCCGGGAGGCCGGCTGGGAACAACATGCTGTAACTTAATGGTACCAGAAGCGGGATTGAGAACTTTCGCTTAAAACTTAACAAAAGCTTAAAAAACAGTTTTTAGAAACAAGGGAACAGAGACTAGCAAGACTTCTTGGTAGCAGCATTTTCTCCGTTGGATTTGTTTTGTTGTAGACAGAGATTTGCGCGGCTCCTTTATGAGAGGTTTCCAAAATTAGCATAAGCGGCAAAAACCGCCTTGCTTTTAAAGAGCTCTGCTAACAATTCATTGGTGTGTACAAGAGCTGCAATGAAGGTTTACACTGTGTTTTAAAAAATACGCTGGCTTGGGAGAGAAAAAGAAACAGGATACAATGGTTTAAAAAAGAAAAGAGAAAATAAAATGAATGGTTATGGTTGCGCATACCATTAATCCCAGCACTGGGCAGGCAGAGGCAAGCAGATCTCTGTGATTTCAAAGCAAACCTGGTATGCACTGAATTCCAGGACAGATAAAAGTTACACAGAGAAACCCTGTCTCAAAATATGTAAAAATAGAAATAGAATAAATAGAGTAATAAAAAAGCCACGTAAAAATGGAAAGCACAGGGAAATTTTGGATACTATACGCGATTCTGTTGTCTTTAAATTATTTGATTGCTGAGAAAACAACTACTAATAAAAGAAATGCTGCTAGATTAATTCAATTTATATATTTTAAAAATGCTTTGACTCAAAAATTCAAGCCTAAGGACAAGTTACTGGGGAAAAGGATTTCTATTTTTATTTCCACAGAAAATGGAAGGCTATGGATTCTTTCCAGACTTATGTGGTTTGATCAAGCCAGACCCCCTGAAACAACTCCCCAGGTGATCCAACATTCAAAGCAGTTGAGACAAAGCCTTGCAGACTACTGCCAAGATTTCTGCGTCTTCTTTGGACCCCCATGACAGCGCCCTCTACCAGCAGGAAGTAGTTTGGAAAGAACGACGCCCAAATTCCCAAATATTGTTTATAAATGTTTGTTTTCATTTATATGGGCTTGGTTATAAATGGTTAATGACACAAGCAATCCTTGTAAAGGTAAAAAAGGGAATTAAGGTATAGATATGAATACTTTGCTTTGGAATGGATTTTCTTTTATTGATACAATTTAAGGTCAATTTTATGATATGTATATTTCTCCTCTTGTTTAGGTATTGTGTTTATATAGCTCATTGGAAAATGTAATGTATAATTTAGTACAGATTATAGAGAGTTACCTATGATAGTTAAAACTTGGAGTTAAGTTAGTTAGGATTTCTAGATATGCAGAGATGGATATATTTGAGATGACTAGGCATTCTTCAAACCTTTCAAAGGCCTACAGAATATGGCATTTAAAATGGTTTAGGGTTTTTCTTGACAGTGAGGCACAACTGCTCCTGGTAACACCACCTACAGAAGAAAGGAAGATGGACATTGAAGAAACTCGTTATGAAGTTTGCTTCTAATATGGCAAGACTAGCCATTTGAGCAAGGTACTTCTCTTGTCTAGACTGTTTGACTTTATGTTGTAGAAACTGGACATGCAGGACCCACAAAAAGGTGACTGCTGATTCAAGATGGACATTGCTACAGGATTCCTGCTTCATGGAAGAGGCTGCCAGACAGCCAGGCAGTCTACAGGACGCAGAGAAAAATGACTGACACACTGTCAATACAAGTGGACAGTTTAAAGTTTCCTGCTTTGCTGAGAAGTCTGGAGATACACTATGGCCTATGGGCTGAAGATGGAACATTACAGAAGAACTTCGGGTGACTGACCAGGCAATGAGTTGTCTCTGTCATTTCTAGAGTTTATGTATTATCCTTCTGTGGTCTTTGAAGGAGTTGAAGACAGATAGTTATGGTTATAGTTTTCCTTAGTTAGGATTAAAGATAAGTTACATATAGGACTTTAGACTCACAAAGATAGGATAGATGATATTTTGTTTAAGTCTTACAAAATGTTAATGGACTAAATATTGTTAACTGTGATTCTTATTTGATAACTGTTGTATGGTATATTTTGCTATGTTAAGGTTAAACCCCTTCTTTTACTTTAGACAGAAAAGAGGAGATGATGGGAGATGTGATTCTGTATATATGTTTCTCATACTGTTAATAAAGCCCTGTGGCCAATAGAAAACTAGATAGGTGGGGCTAGGAGACTAGGAGGAGGAAGAGGAAGTAGTAGGAGGAGGCAAGATGTAGCCCGGGGAAGGAGCAGGACGCCTACCGCGCGGCTCCCCGATAAGATGACCACGTGGAAATACTTAGATAAGTAGAAATGGGTTAATAATTAAGGCAGAGCTAGCCCATAAACAGTAATGGTAATTGGCCAACAGGATTGTATCAAATACAGAGTCTCTGAGTGTTATTTGGGGCTGGCGCGGCTGTGGGCCCAGGCTGGCGGGCTGGCGGAAACTTACACGCTACATGTTGCCAATCCTCACAACCTGATCCCTGGGAACCACATGGTAGAAGGAAAGAACCAGCTCCCACAAGCTGTCCTCTCATCCCCACACATGTACCTTTGGAATGCGTGCACCCCTACCCATACAAACGAATGAATAACTGTGAAAAAATTTTAAAGAAAGGAATGATTTTCCAATCCTAACTTCATAATGCCATGACAGTTTTAAAGTCAACTTGTAATTAGGATTGTTTTTGGTATAGGGCATGGATTTGGGTCAATTATTCTTTATTAAGGAAAGGAAAGCACATAAATTTTATTTTAAAGAAATGCCCCTCTCTAGGTGCCTGAACTGGCTTTCCCCTGTAATCAGATTGGTGACTACCCTAATTGTCATCATAGAGCCTTCATCCAGTAGTGGATGAAAGCAGATGCAGAGATCCACAGACAAGCACTCAGCCAAGCTCTAGGAATGCAGTTGAAGAGAGGGTAGAGGGATTATAAGAGCAGTGATTGTGTGTGTGTGTGTGTGTGTGTGTGTGTGTGTGTGTGTGTGTGTGTTAAGATCCCTGAATGGCAAACCTACAGAAATAGCTGATCTGAGACTGTGGGAGTTCACAGACACTGAACAGACAGCTAGATAAACAGCATGGAACCTACCTAGGCCCTCTGCATCTGGGTGACAGTGATGTAGCTTGGTCTTTTGTGGGACCCCTAACAGTGGGACCAGGACCTGTCTGTCCCAGGTGAATGAGCTGACTCTTTGGAACCTATTCCCTATGGTAGGATGCCTTGTTCAGTCTTGATGCAGCGGAGAGGAGCTTGGTCCTGCCTCAGCTTGATATGTCATGTTTTGTTGACTCCCATGGGAGGCCTTACCTGTTCTGAATGGTAATGGAGGAGGAGTGGATGAGGGGTGGTTAGAGTGGAGGTGAAGGGAGGGAATGGGGTGCCAGAAGGGAGGGGAAACTGATTGGTATGTAAGTAAAATAAATTAAAAAAGAAAAGAAAAAAGGAAAGAAAAGCACCTCTTCAAATGTTAAGGTCCACAGCAAGAAGACACAGGATGAGAAAGGTTTTTTTTTCCTGAGCTATGGAATGGTGGCCACCTTTATGGGCAGCTCCAGAACTCTTGTCTTGGCTGAGCTGTGGTGAGCTGGCCTATGCCCCTCTGTCTAACTTATGTCCCATTAGCTTCATTTGGTGTCTTGAGATAGGTCAGTAAAGTTTTGAAGGAATGACATTAAAAACAGACCTCCTCACCACACATAAGACAGAGTTTCTGTTGCCCTGGCTATCTTGGAACTCAATTTGTAGATCAGGTTGACCTTAGAATTGCAGAGATTTACCTGCCTCTGCCTCCTGGGTGCTGGCATTAAAGGGGTGTGCCACCATGTGTGGCTAAAAATAGACCTTTAAAAAGAGGTTGGAAAGCTTATCTTGATTTAGCCATTTCTGAGTATGATGCTATTGAACAATTAAACAGAGCAATGGATACAGGATTTGATGGTGTTGGCACTAAAGTCCAGGGCAAGAAGTAGTTACATCATTGAGACACTAAGCACACATTGTCACTGCTGGTCTCTCTGCAGACCAGCTATTAGCTGCATATGATGGCTCTTTGAGTTGTCTTACAAACTCTCTTTAAATGGTGCCTGTGTGTGTGTGTGTGTGTGTGTGTGTGTGTGTGTGTGTGTGTGTGAGTGTGAGAGAGAGAGAGAGAGAGAGAGAGAGAGAGAGAGAGAGAGAGAGAGAGAGAGAGAGAGAGAGAGATCACATATGCACACGCATGCACATGTAAGTCTGGGCACAGATGTGTGGGCGCATCTGCCATGAGTATATGAGTATACATACAGAAGCCAGGATATCTGGTGTCCCCTTTTGTGGCCTTCTACTTCATCGTCTGGAGACAGGGTCTCTCACTGAACTGGAAGCTTGCCATTTCGGCAAGAATGACTGGCCACAGAGCTCCCAGTTACCTGCCTGTCTTCACCTCTCGATGCTGCAGTTACAGGCGTGCTGGCTTTTTAAATGGGTGCTGGGGATTTGACTTAGCACTGAGCCATTTCACTAGCCCATCTCACAAACTTTTTTCTTTTTCACTTGTGAAACTGTAGTTGGCATGTTCAGGTAATGAGTCTGAGGGTTGGCTTAAGCAGTGCTGCAGGAGATAAATCCTGACTCTATGGGTGGAAGTGGAGCACTAACTCGCGGGCTCTGAATGAACACCATTTCTCCCACCTAGGTTTGCCCAAAGACACTGCATTTAAACTTCAAAGATATACCTCATTATTTAGTTTATATTATTCCGTAAGTGAAATGGAGATGAAATATTTCTCTACGAGCAGGTGCAAATGTGGTATAGCCATACGATAGTATGTTATTCAGCCCTGAAAAGGAATCAATGGCTGATGCCTGATATGGCTAATATCCAGCAAAGACAAATTCATTAGCATAGAAATCAGAGTAGATGTTGATGGGACTAGGCGGAAGGAATGGGGACAGTTGAATGACAGAGACCCTCTTTGAGACGATATAAGATTATGAATCTAGATAGTGGTGTTTGTTCTGAGAGGTTGGAAATACATGAAATGTGATGAGTTATGAATGGCAAAATGATCCAAGTGAAAAACTGTACATTATGTGTATTTTAGCTCAACAGAAAAGCCAGGCTATTTTGCAATTAGAGTGGGGGGAAAAAGGGAAAGAAACAAGGTAGATTGTCTCAAAAGTTTGAGGCCCGAATAACTACATATGCTGCTCAACATAAAAGCATACATTTGTTTAAAATGTTTAGAGGTAATTTTTGGTGATTAAAAAACAAAAACAAAACTCAATTGTTATTCTCCCCTGTAGATAACAATGTTGTGATATCAAAAGGAACACATCCAGAAGTGGTTACAAATTTGTGACCTCCACTATGAAGAAAGGTGTTTCCATGAGAATTTGCAGAGAGCACACATTTGCCCTTTCCTTCATCAGGTATATACGAAGCTTCCAGAAACACTTTATTCTGTTGCTTGCTCCTTTGATCTGGTCTCAGAAGCTCAGAAGGTAAATACCAAGATATTAGCACTCCATGTGGGGGCATCGATTCACCTTGGTGAAGGACAGGACAGACTTAAAGCCATTTGCTCAACTGTGTTCAGGAAGAGGCATTTCAAGCTGCAAGGAAAGGAAGCATTTGCCATCTATGGAAAGGATTAATACTATTCACAGAAAACACTGCCTTCACTTCCGGATGGTACCCATGACCTGTGTGATGATGGGCACTGTTTGGTGACAAGCTAGAAACTGATCTGAACTGACATTTTCACTATAATGATTGTGTGTGTGTGTGTGTGTGTGTGTGTGTGTGTGTGTATGCAATGATGCAAATTCCCACATCTGAATGTTTGGGAAACATTGCTTGGCATTTTGTAGTACACCATACATGGCAAAAGTTTCAAAATATTACGTATGAGTTGTGGACGTGGCTCAGAGGATAAAGCACTTGCTTTGCAGTTATGAGGATTTTGAATTACCGGAAACCCACACAAAGCCATGCAGTGGTGTTCATCTGGGAGGTGGAGACAGGCGAATCCATTGAAGCTGTAGGGTTATGAAGCTAAAGGCTCTATAACCCATCTTAACCAGTGGACTTCTAAATGGTTAAAGTGTCCAACCCTTCCATTCATTTCTTTTACACCCACAGTAGAATTTGGAATGTGGCAATTAACAAAGCAACCATTACCAGCACAGTTCCTAACCAACATCCTGCACCTGGGATATGGCCTGGGTCCTTCTTACTGTCATCTGTGTTCTGGAAAACAGAGTCTCTGGCTGATGGTTCCCACTGAGGTAAAGGCCAGCTGTCTTCTGATGGGAGATGTCATTCTGTAAATATGTTTCTCTTATTGGTTAATGAATAAAGCCCTGTTGATCAATAGGGAAGCAAGCTAGGCAGGCTAGGAGACGAGGATTCTGGAAGATGTAGTAGAGGAGAGTCAAGATGTAGGGACTTGAGAGAAGAGGTCCGGCCCCTCTGTCTGGTAAGATAGACCACGTGGAAACACTTAGATTAATAGAAATGGATTAATATTTAAGACAGCTAGCCAATAAGAAATGCTAGTAACAAGCCAACAGCTGTATATCTAATACAGCGTTTCTGTGTGTTATTTGGGGCTGATGCAGCTGTGGAACCAGGCTGGCAGGGAAGCTGCCTGTACAGTCTTCCATTTGATATGGGGCTTAGTCTTGATGTATTTCCAGCAATATCACTACTAATTTGATCCCAAGTTCCTGGTCACTTGCCTTTACAGACAAGGCGGGCTGTCCTGCTTTTCAGTGCTATCAAGACTGCTGTTAATCCTTCCTTCTGAGGTGGAATCCAACAATTTGCCATGAAGTTATAGTTCGGTGGTGTACCTGTATGACTCTGAACTGGGAATTTTACAGGTGTCCTTTCCTGATATTTTGTCACATCCTCAGATGGTTTTTCAGGAGCTCTTGTTTCCATAGTTCCTTCTGCCTGTGGCACTGATCTGTGAGACACCAAACATTCCTCCCCATGCTCAGATTTCCAGGCTCCTTTTCCTCTAGAACTTTAGGCTGTTCATATGTGTAAAGATCAGTCTCATTGTGCCTGAGGGTCTTCCCTCTGTTCCAGTGTAAACTTAACCTGGTTTACCTGGTTTGGGGTCCATCTCACCATTACTGTTGAAACAGAATTATCTGTTCTACCTGTGGGTCAGGATCTTTCATGCCCTCTATTTCTTTGTGCAGCCAGACTTGCTTTCCTCACCCCATTTTTCCACATCAAAGACCCAGTGGGACTTGGCCCTCCATCTCATGCCTGATCACTGCCAGGCAGCACTCTTGGATCAGTCTCTGAATAACCATGATGAAGCCTCAAACAGTTAACTGGGGGCCACGATGCTGTTTTTGTTTCTCCTTTACAGTGTTTTAAGAAGTGCTGATAAAAAAAGCTACGTAATGTGGAGTTACTGAGACTCTTGCCCATCCTCACAGTCACACAGAGACAACCCTATATAGGACTTAGCATTAAGATGAGACTTTCTAGCCATACCTTGTCCTGCAGGAGTGTCAACCATTTATTGATCTGTCATATAGTTACATCACATACTGAGCTACAATGTCTATTGGCATCTGCATGATGGTCAATGCTGGTGTGTTTCTGTATCTTTGGAATCCTATATAAACTGCTTCTTTGAACCCTTTTTTGTATATAATATACACACATTGATACATAATCATACATAATCAACCCTCTTAACACATTAGAGATACCTTTTGGTGTTTCTCTCCATTTGTTCTTGTTCAATCCTGGTGCCCTGAATGATTTGTTTCAAAGCCTTTCCTCTGTGAGGATCTCTAACTACAAACTTAGCATCATCTATGCTGGATAACATATATTCTCCAGTGTCATTCTAAAGATTTTACTAACATGGTTGCGAACATTTAAGATTGCCCGAAGGTTTAGTCTTTGCATAGGTCCCTTCCTAGGTAGTGTCTCTTCAGAGGGATGGATCTTGCAGTCCAAAGGGCCTGTTCTTCATGTTACACAACAGGTGCAGGCAGCGGTCACTCTGAACTGTGCTTTGCCCAGCCTGGGTGGAGAGAAGATGCTGTGTGTCTTGAGGTGGGTGCACTGCCATGAGGATCAGCATTTGCACCATCCACATGGCAGGTGACAGGAACTACCTCTTACTCCCCGACACTCAGACTACCCAGAACAGCCAGAGTTCAAGTCCCCTCTTTTGTCCTTAAACACATTCCTTACGATAGGTTATGATTAAAAGCAAATGAGTTCTTTAAGTGCTTTGTAAAAACTGAATTTGAAACATAAATTATTGTGCTGATAGGTGTTTTCTTGGAAACACCCTCTAAAAAAAACCAAAAACCAAAAAAACCACCAAACCATCTGAACAACACAAAACATATGAGAACCTTCAGACTTCAAGGGTATACATTAGAGGAGCTAGTAAAGTGAGAACCTGAGTTCAATCTCCAGAACCCAAACAAAAACAAGTAACATGGAAAACAAAACAAGCCAGCCAGGCATGCACTTGATGTAAAGATCGGTGGATCCTGGGGCTTGCGAGAGAGAGAATCTAAGAACTGTGTTCTTTGCTTTTCTTCACCCTGGATGTGAGGCACTGAGAGAAATCCTACAGGAAGGAACTTCTTTGCCTCGGTCCAAGTGCAAGAAGGCAACAGTCACAGTCATGCCCATCACATGTCCTGGGACATGAGAAGAAATCAGAGGCAGGTCACCATGCAGCAGCAAGGAGACCAAATTCCAAAGGCCGAGTCTTGGCTCCTCTTGTCCTTGGACGATCTCTCTTAGTCTTTACAACTATTTTTGCCTTCTTACAAAATAATGTCCCCTTCAATGTGATTTTTTTTTTAAATGGAAAGATATTTCTATGAAAATTAAACTGCACATTAATTAAACTTAAAGACTATATTTAAGTTTGTGTGGTTTCCAGTAAACAGAGGAAGCTAATAAAGGCTGGCTAAATGGTTTCTTTCTGTAACGAATGGGAATTTTCAGCCAGAGTCTTTATCAATGTCGAGGGTTACTTAAAGGTGAATCACATGTAATGGAATTACTTATTTTCTGTATGAACCCAGGCCAAGCATTTAGTCTCAGTCACAAAAAGCAGGCAAATTTAATTGCCCTGGGCATGGTGCCTCGTTCAGATGGCAACTCCAGCATGGCAATACGTATTCATTTCGATGGCTACTGTATCTCAGCAAAGATGCAGGGGCCTTGCACCTCAGTATCACCTCTAAGGTTGAGAATTGCAGGTTCTGAGGCAGGCTAGGGGACTCAATCTTCCATGGAGTTAGATTCCCAGCCCTTCTTCTGTTTTAAGTATAAGCACTGTGTTTCAATTCAGACTGTCCCAAAAGAAAAATATTACCCCAATTTTCCAGGTCATTTAAGGTAGTCCCTCCCATGTGCTTTGGTATTCTGATTTTTAGGGTTTGCACTGCTGCCTAGAATGTAGGTTATGTTTATTAAAAGTCAATATCAGGAAGCAGGAAGAGTTGAGGCCAGTATTTAGGAGTATACCAGCTTGATTATACATGTTACATGTTACAGTAGTCAGTTACATGTTTAGCAGTTGCTGTATATATTTGCAGTTTTAACCAAAGGAATTATTTGTAGTCTGTAGGTATGTCTTCTTTGGTCTGATTGCTCTAATTTGACATTTCAGTGATCAAAGGAAGTTCCAGAGACCTTTGTACTTGGTAAGTACACAGCCTGTTTACATGACATCCTCAGCTAAGCCCATTGGGAAAACCCCAATGACTGTCTAACAGCAGTGGACAGTTTGACATAAACAAACATCAAGTTCAAGTTCGGTATCTGTAAATTCATGTTGAGACACTGAAATGGAGAATCCCAAAGGCAATGAAGAACTTCAAGCAACTAAACATGGCTTTTTTTTTCCCCCAGAGAGAAATATTTGACCTTTTAGTGACATAGAAGGAAATGCTAGAGAAGATAGTTACGGAATACATTTGATACCAAAGGTCAGATTTGCTGTGCCAGTGTTAATGGAATCGGGGAGGTGGGTGATCAGGATTTGAATCAGATGGAAAACTTCTGATAAGCTGTCAGCACATGCCTGAGACCCTCCAGCAGCATGCCTAGCTGGGAAGAAAGTGGGAACTTGGAGTCTCGACTTGGATTCAAAGCTTACCCTTACTGCCTTCAGGGGCAGGCTGCTTCATCTCTCTGAGTCTCTATGTTTTCAGATAAGAAATGTAAAAGGTTTTATAAGTTTTTAATGCTGTAAGAAATCTGTGGAACTGGAAGTATACTGGACATCACTGTAGGCAGATCTCTCTTGCCTATCTTGACATGTCCATAGTTGTAAAATAACTCATGTATTCTAAGTGATGGCACACGGATAACTGAATACTCAACTTTACCATTGCCAGTAGCTCTGTAGATTTACTTCCCTGGAAATACTGTTAAAAAACAGTAAAATTTGAAAATAACCAAATTTTCAAAATCCACACCTTGCTTTGATTACAACTATCATGACAAATCAAAAGTCACTCTCAAGAGACACAGACAACAGTCACCATAAACAATTAGTGAGAAAAGGCTCACAATAAGGAAGCTGTACTTTTGAAAGAGCTAGAAATAGCATGGATAAGTCTCCAGCGTTGATCACAACTTATATTCATCACCTGGTCGTCCCACAGTGACTTGCAAGCCAACCAGAATTCCTCCCAAAGAGCAAAAGACACTGCGTGGAATGTGGCATTTCCCGCTTCCAGCTATTCATCAGGCACAGACTCTTGCTTGGAGAGCAACACTTCAGATACTCACATTTACATGACGCATCCCACTAGATCCTTGATGCATAAAACAGTTTCTTTTGTCTGTCTCTCTGTCCCGTCACATTTGTCAATTCTCCCTGGCACTTGCAAACCCTCCCCAGTATACCTACCCCTGACATATAACATACGGACAGCACTGACTTCTAAGGCTTTGAGTAGATAAATTCTGGTTTGAGGTGCAAACAGAAAAACTCAATTGAATTATAGCTTGTCAAATATTTCCTTTTGAAAAAGAAAAAAAAAAAAACCAAAACACAGACAAACTGTTTTTCCAGTAAAAATGAAAAAAAAAAAAAACAAAAAACTGGGCACTAATGAAAAAGTTTTTTTTTAAGCTGTAACCCATTGGTGTTTCATGCAGGGTGGAAGAGGCCCTTTGGTAGATCTAAGATTGGTTGTCATATTTACCACTTCATGTTTGTACATTAATTTCTCAGAGGTCAATTAAAAGTGGTCAAGTCTACCTTACCCAGATAGATGCTGACAGCAAAGGGAAAGGTATGAGATGTTACCACATTCCAAATTCCACAGGCTACTGGCTAACGTTATTTGAGCCTAAGATAAATGAAGCTAACTTCTGAAAAAGAAATGGAATTAGCTTACTAATTAGAAACCTAAGAGCACAAGAATAATTCTTAAAGAAGATCAACTACCAGATAAATATGCACAGGTATAAAAAACAAAACAAAAAAAATTAAAAAGGAATTAAATGGGGCTGGGGAGAAAGACTTAAAGTTAAGTGTTTGCTGTACAAATGGGAGGACTTGCATTCAACACCCATCACTGTGTAAGCAGACACAGGTAGATGGTTAGTTGTTCTAGCATAAACAGTGATCTATAAAGATCATTTTCCTCCATCTCCCCCCTTTTGGTAACAAATCTCACATGTACAAAAATTCCCTGCTGTTGTGTAGCAGTTTCCTCTGAGGTTAAAACCTCTCCTCTTGGAGGGAAAGTCCTGAAACGTGTGTGAAAGGATGTGAAAGAGAAGGGAAGCAATAGGATGCTTTAGGGCAGGATGTTTACAAGGGGAGGAACAACAGCGTGTTCTAAGGGAGCATAAAACTAAGGCACGAGACAGGAAGTAACTAAAATAGCTTCAGGAAATCCCTGAGACTGACCAGATTATCTAGGTTCCTCCCTTCCCAAGACCATATAAGCAGTAACAGTTTCTGAAAGTTACTCTCAGACAAGCCCAGGTGCATAAAAAAGTTCAGGGGTGGGGAGTGTTAGCAGTCCAGAAGAAGCAGACAAGGAATGATTTACCCGGAAGCAGCTCAGACCAACAGAGCCACTTGGGTGTTGGCTCCAACATGTGGAGTGCTCGCAGGTTACACAGTGTGCTTCTGGTCTCCAGCTTTTGTAAGCTGTCACCTGTGCTGGGATGGGCTTTAGTGATGTGACTGTCTGAATCACTTCTGCTCCTGTAAGTAAGCACCCCCCCACTCATACTCTGAAAGTTAAACCCAATAAAACTCACTGATTCACCAAGTGGGACAATGGTGGTATCTTTACTTCAGTTAGTTCCCTATGTAGGAACAGTGTCCAATGACAAATGTCAGGAAACTACTCCTGTCGGATGCCATAAGCCCATAAGGTTGCATTGAATATCTGTTTTCTTCTGGTCTTCCAAGGTAATGAAATCTTTTTATAGATGCTTTTTATTACTCCATCTCTTCAGCATTTTCTTGGGTGAAATATTATTCTTGTATTATAAACATTGAAAAACATGCTTGTTATACTACCAATTATCAGATCTTACATCTATATATGTATGCATATATGTATATATATATTGTATATATGTCTGTATATTGTATGTAATATATATATGTATGCATATCATATGTTTATATAAATTGTGTGTATGTATACACACATACACAAACATATACACACACACATCTCAAAATGAAAATTTCCTATTGCCAGTCAGTGTTATTTTCACTATTTTTCTAGTACCAGGCAGGGGTGTGTGCTTCTTTCAATGCTTTGTCATACAAGCTGTGGAATATGAGTGATCTGTATCTGAAGCTCTCTCGACCTTCTTCTCAGTGGCTGATGGAAAAGGGACCTGAGGGACATCTATCATTTACCAGAGACTCGTCTAAGCTTGGTGGCAGCATCTTCTATTACCCATGACTTATATAAGACAAGCGCTCAATTTCTCAGTCTGCAACACCCCTTCTCAATAGGTGGCTGCCACTCACTTTAGCACCTTATCTACTTTTCAAGTAAGAGCTACACACAACTGCTTGGTGTTGGAGAGTAATATGAG
Source organism: Cricetiscus sungorus (assembly GCA_030556225.1). Lineage (NCBI taxonomy): Eukaryota > Metazoa > Chordata > Mammalia > Rodentia > Cricetidae > Cricetiscus > Cricetiscus sungorus. The sequence goes on along the minus strand of JANBXA010000734.1, from coordinate 102,697,529 downwards.
ATGGGGTTGAGATGCAAATTCTTGAGGGTAGAGAGTAAGATGTTGTAATTTAAATGTCAAGGGAAGCCTTAGAGTGGAAATGTATCAAAGATGTGTTTATTCCCTCAACCAGTAATGTCTATTACATGGGACCCCAAAGCTCCGGGGTAATAGGAATTCATTTGTAGGGTGGCCTTCATGATACACAAGAAACTAGTGCTTCCTAGTTCATCAAAAAGCAAAGTACTATGATACATGATTATTTGGAAACAAGCATTTGAGTTACGATATGTATTCACGAGAAAGCACAAACTCCCACTGAAACAGTGAATATGAGAGCATTTCTTTGCTGTGACAGGATGTGTAATGTTGTTAGCTATGGCAGCCCAGTGTGTTCCTTCTTAGGAACTCCTAGGAGCTCTAAAACTCAAACCCCTCAGTTTTGTTACACGTTTGCTATCAGATATGAAATCTGATTCTAGCTTTGCAATGGACTAGCTGTGTGATTTTTTTTTTAAATTCACTTTTCAAGAATCAAAGTTTCTGTGACTGTAGAATATATACATCAAATTACTACAGTAGAAAATGAAATGAATTGCCTGAGTAAAAGTCATTTATTTGTATAAATTTTATTATCATTTTAATTGCAGTAAGAAAATAGTAAGCTGCAGAACACACACACACACACACACACACACACACACACACACACACACACACACACACACACACACACGGGACCTTCCAAGGGGATGAGTACATGTACACTCATGGTTTCATGGTTTTCTAGGTGAGGGCCTTCTGCTGTAATCTCCCTAGACTTGGGCTTGGCTCTTCTGTTACCAGGCAACACCTTGACTTCTGTGCTGACATTCTGTATATTGACTACCTGTAGGTTGTGCCATATTTTTCCTATCTTGTGTTTTCCTGGAAGCTGTTGAAGGTCCATTTCCAAGTAGAATTTTTACTTAAAATTGCCACTTGGGGCAGGGACAGAAAATTCTAAATCTTCATCATTTTCCAGAGGAAAGATTGAGTACACTACACTACAGATGTGTGACACTTTTAATTCCAGAAAGGACTTATCCTACTGTCCATTTTATATTCAGACTTGATTTCTAGAAAATATCAATCGTGTTGAGCTATTTATCTTGCTATTCTTGCCATATGCAAGAATGATTCACTCTTGTTGGCCACTGTGTGTGTGTGTGTGTGTGTGTGTGTGTGTGTGTGTGTGTGTGTTTTGTTTAAGTAAGGTTCTATCATTAAATGCATGTATATAATAAATAAGCATAGTAATGTGAAAAATACTTCTGGTTGGATATAGAGAAAGGACACAATATATCTGTTTTCTGTAGAACTCTATCCTGAGTGGCTTTGTTTTGTTTTAACTTTTTTGTTTCTATTTCTAAACTAAATATCTCATTTCTTTTGAGATGTCTGGAAGAGGAGGCAGGACTCCAAATTACCCGAATAGCATTATCCCGACAACGTCAATCACAACTCCAGTGACGCTAGCTAGTACCTTTACAGCTGAACTTCGTCTCTGTAATGTGATTATATTGTCTTAATCAGACTCATGTCAGGTCTTTTAAGGACAGCCAGCCATGGTTTTTCTGTCTTTTTAAATCTCCCTTTATAGGCTAGAAATGCAGTACTTGAAAGAGGCAAAGTTAAACATCTGTAGGAATGGTAGCTGTCTGAGGGGAAATGTCTCATTATGTTCCCTAGACAACCAAAGGCTTTGATGCCCCTACACCAGCCCACAGTGTAGCAGCAGTGTCCCTAATATCTGTGAATTACCTCCTAGGGCATTCATTAATATTCAAAACTAGTGATTCTCAACCTTCCTAATGCAGTGACTCTTTAGTACAGTTCCTCAGTTTTGGCAACCCCTACTATAAAGTTATTTCTGTTGCTACTTCATAACTCTAATTTTGCTACTGTTATGAATCATAATGTAAATATCTGATATGCATGGTATCTCATATGTGGTTCCTGTTAAAGGGTTGTTTAACCCCCAAAGGGGTTGCAACCCACAGGTTGAGAACCACTGTTTTAAATAATGAAAAATATAAAAGGCACTTTTAAATTGTTTTTATATAGTTACACTCTTCACCATCAAAGATTAAATATGGGCATGGTGGTGCTCACCAACACTTTATCCCCTTCTGATATCAAAAGTCACAGATGCCCAAATACCTTATAATGATGTACAGATTAAGATGCATGGGATGAGGGGGGCATGGTCAGTGCCACAGGTGCGGCTGGGTGGATCTCTCACTACAGCCTAATATAAAATAGTACATTAGCTTTAACTTATCACCCCTTCCTGCATACTCCAAATTATTTCTGGATTACTTATAGGACCCAGTACAATGCAACTGCAATGTATATAGTCATTACATTGTTTTTATTTTATATTATTTTGTTGCTATTTGCCATCTTTCATACATATTTTTCATGTGTGGTTGGTTGACCTCCAGATACAGAACCCATGGATATGAGGGCTAATGGCATGAACATTTCCTTTTAGAAATACTATGATGGCTATCGGACCCTTACAAAGATCTTAGTTTGTCCAAACTATTTTCTGTGAACAAAGAATGCTCACCGTACAATGAATGCTTGTATGAGAAAATGTCTTCATGTAACACAATACTATATACAATTCAAATGCACAAACACTTTAAAACCAATAAAGTGAGTTACTTTAAAAAGAACACACAGCATTAAGCTACTACCAACACACCACACTTTTTTTCAAGCATTATCACATTAAAAATCACAGCATCCATTTTGCGGAAGACTGAGAAGTCTTTCAAGGCCCATGGGGATGTGTGTTCAGCACTTTTTTTTTTTTTTGCCAAGTCGCTGGAGAGTGATGGGGTACACAGCACCCCAACCATGCAGGAGTTGAACTGGATGCCTGCTCCCCACAGAGAACCTCAGTCTCGCTTGTTCTTCTTGTCCAGTACTCCTGGCCCTATCTTCTCTGTTTTTTTTTCTAATTATTATATAGAAGGACATTTAAATTTAGAAGGAAACAAAAATATAGTAAGAACTGTCAGTGGTTGAATGGATGAAACAAAAATTTGTTTTTACCAAGTGCTAATCTCTTTTTTTAAATTGTTTTTTTTTAAATTTTTTTTCTTATTTTACATATCTATCCCAGTTTCCTTTTCCTTCTTCCCTCCTTCCCTCCTTCTCTTCCTCCCTCCCATCTCCCCCCACTCCACAGGGAGGGTGATGCCTTCCAGGAGGGATCAACAAAATCTGTCAAGTCATTTGGAGTAGGAACTAGGTCCTCCCTCCTGGCCCTAGGTTAAGGGAGTATCCCTTCATGGGGAATGTGCTCCCAAAGTCCTTTTGTGCAACAGGGATACATCCTAGTTCCACTGTCAGAGGTCCCTTAGACTGCACAAGCCTTCTGAGTCCCATGTTCAGGGGGTCTGAGTCAGTCCAATGCTGGTTTCCCAGCTATCATCAGTCTGGGGCTCATAAGCTCCTCCTTGTTCAGGTCAGCTGCCTCTGTAGCCTGGTCTTGTCCCCATTTTCTTATCATTCCTCCCTCCCTGCATCTGGATTCCAGTTAGGGTCAGTGTTTAGCTGTGGGTGTCTGCTTCTGTTTCCATCAGCTACTAGATGAGGGCTCTTTGACAGTAGATAAGTTAGTCATCAATCTCATTATCAGGGAAGGACATTTAAGGTAGCCTTTCCACTTTTGTTCCTGCCAGAATGACTAAAATTAGAAACACCAATGACAACTTATGCTGGAGAGGATGTGGAGAAAGGGGAAGACTCCTCCACTGCTAGTGGGAGTGCAAACTTGTATAGACATTTTGGATATCAGTATGGTGGTTCCTCAGGAAAATGGGAATTAGGAGCCAGGAATCCCATTCTTAGGCATATACCCAAATGATCCACATCCATGCAACAAAGACATCTGTCCAACTAAGTTCATAGCAGCATTAGTTGTAATAGCAAGAACCGGAAGCAAAATAGATGCTCCTCAACGTGAAGAATGAATAAAGAAGATGTGTTATATTTACACAATGGAATACTACTCAGTGGGGGGAGGGACAACAATGAAATCTTGAAATTCACAGGCAAATGGATGGAACTTGAAGAAATAATCCTGAATGAGGTAACCCAGTCACAAATAGAGGAACATGGTATGTACTCACTCATATATGGATTTTAGACATAGAGCAAAGGATCACCAGTCTAAAATTCACACCACCAGAGAAACTAGGATACAAGGAGGAACCTAAGAGATTCATACAAGGTCCCTCACAGAAGGGGAAAGGGATAAGATCTCCTGAGCATATGGGGAGGGGGGGACAGTGAGTGGAGAGGGAACTAGGAGAAAGAGAAGGGGACTAGGAAGATTGAGTCAGGGGAGGAACAGAGAGAGGAGAGAGAGGAGGTAGATAGACAGAGAGAGAGAGAGAGAGAGAGAGAGAGAGCGCATAAAAGAGGGAGCCATTATAGGTTTGAAGAGAAAACTGACTCTAGAGAAATGTCCAGAGTCCTACAAGGATGACCCTAACCAAGTGCTAATCTTTCAAGTTGGCTTCTCCTTTTAAAGCACTGAAGAGGCCAAAAGTTATCTTTGCAAAACTGCCCCCTACTGGAAAGAGGGCATCACTGCAGGCCTTTCAGGCTTTGGAGACTCAACTCTGCCTTGCAGTCTGGGCTAGGGGAAGAAAATGTATTGTTTCCATCTCTGAATTTTCAGGTTTTATTTTAGTAGTGACAGTGATTTTTGGATTCTTCCTCTTGATTCCACTTGTCATCAGTGTCCAGCAAAAACCCCTCAGCACACCACTCACTAAACACCCAATTGCAGGGAGCCTTGTTATAGCCTGATGTTTTCTACCTGCCTAAGAGTACTGTCCAGTATTCAGCACTTTTTATTCATAAATAACAAACACGATGTACTGGATAACGCAGAAGGAAACTCTATGCCATGGTAGCCCAGTGTCATGGCTCTAGTCATTTGCAAAAAAATGGCAGTACTTGCTTTGAAGTGTTAGAGGCAGATAAGGTGAGGTAATGGTTAGGAGGATATTATAAACTCTAACGAGTTTTTACCAACTTTTAAGAGGGATTTCAGAATGACTGTTAACTATATTCAGAAACAGAGTCAAGGTCCCAGCATGGCATATTATAATCCAGAGATATAATGCAGGGCACTAATCCTGTCTTTTTGATGGACCTGACTTGAAATTGCAGGAAAGATATACTCATGAATGTGCTTTCTCTACACCACAACAAACAAGGTCTTCCTCTGTGGAGTAGTGGTTCTTATTCTCTTTTTGGTCACCACTCCCTTCGGGATTTAATAGAAAACCATATTCGCCAACTTGTGCATATTAAGTACAAGGAATTTCCAGCCTTCCTCAAATGAATATGTGAGTGTCAAACCAGGCCCCTTGTTCTATAGTGATACATTATAATGACACATAGCAGGCCATCATGGTAGAGATGACCCATATGCACCAAGCATCTGGTGACTGTTTACCAAGTATTCAATGAGTGACTTCACACCTTGAAGGAAGCAGATCTGAGTCAGGCTTAACATATACAGCATCAGTTCCTGGACCCACAATGGTGGATGCTGTAAATCAGAGGCAATCATCCAAGCCCTCCTGTCATGTCTCCCCAGGCAAACTTCCTAATTTTCCCCTGGCTGGTCTAGTAATTCAAATTTCCTTTTCTGTTACAAATAGCCACAATGATTTTGCTGGGCCTGAAGCTTTTAGACTGGAGTAGAAGGAGAAAAAAAAAGATAAAAATTCAATTATTGCAGTAATGGAGATAAAGAGCTTGGCCATTAGTAATGATGATGAAGAAAAAAAAATAAACCCCACAGTTCCTACAGTGGGCTGTTCTAGTGCTGGCCTGTCTCATAGGCCTTATCTATTCAATACTTGAGTCAATCCTACAGGAGAGGATTATACATCTGCATTTTAGATGTGGGCAGCCAGAGGATCTGAGAGAACACAGGATTCACATAAAACCTAGGGTTTAAAATGTCACCAAGATTTAATATGAGCATGTCTGTCTACAGTTGAATATTTTTTTCTACTATGTAATGACTTGTGTGTCAGGGTGGGTAGTGATTGAGATCTTATTCTGTAGCCCAGGCTGCCCTTGAACTCATGGCAATCCCGCCTCAGCCTCCCAAGTGCTGGGTTTATAGGTGTATGCCACCATGTCAGATAATACTTTTGAAGGTGCTTTTTGAGTAAAGGCTGGCCTTTAACTCCGTAGTTCCTGTATCTCGAAATTAGTTATATCTGAGAGGTCTCGAAACAAAGATGAAGAGATCTGCATGGAGGGGAAAAAAGGTGACTTATGCCATCTAGAGTATTCAGGTAGATTCCAACATTGGAATCACATGGGCTTGTGGCACAAAGCCATTGAAAGCATCCAGACACACTCTGGCACATGTCCTCCGTTAAAATAAAGCTAATTGAACCACAGAGACAGGCAGCAAAATTTCATGTCCTCTTTCTGTTTACCCTCAGTCACCAATTAGCCTTCACCTGTGTTTCCTTTTAGATAAAAATAGTAATCATTATAAACTACTCTGACAAGAATATCAGCTTGTGTTTGGATATAAAGAGGGTTGGGGATTATAGCTAGACTCTTTTTTTCTTAAGGCTCTGGGATATGCCAGGTCATAGTTTTTTTTTCGTCACCTGTATCTATACTGATTGCCTCCTCACACAGTCCTATCCTTTTAGACCCAGCCTGTTGTGATGGCTGTGGTCAGTTTCCTTAAATGCAAGTAACTTGAGTTAAAAGCAATGCCACACTACAATTCTTCATGGAGATGTTTGGGAAAATGTTATAGCTCTTTGGTTTTCTCTGGCAACTCTCCATTTACATCTTCTGTCTTCCCTGTGGGCAATACACTTGCCAGGCTCAAGGCCCCAAGCTTATGGGCCCTGTACATGCGGCTCCTGCTGGCAAACCACGGATACAGAGCTACAGGCTATTTATTAGAGGAGAATGTTTTTAAAAAGTCTTCCCAGGTGATGTCTCCCAAAGTCACATGCACAACGAAATAGATGATGTATGTGGGAAATGAAAAACACTTTGCTATTTAAGATGCAACAAGGAGATAGTTTGGTAAATAATAGAAGTCATGGACTTTTTATACCATTGTAGGGATGTAGATTTTAGCCTGTAGCTTACTGGGAAGCAAATAGAAGCTTTTAGAGAAACATTTCCTTGGTTAGATTTGCATTTATCAGGGAAGATGGGTTAAAGAATGAAGATTAGGTTTTGAGATCCTTGAGTCATCAAGTCAAGAATTCTTATGGGCTCCCTGAAATAAGACTGTACCATAAAAATGGACAGAAAACAATCCTGCAGGAAACACAGCAGAAAGATGACTCTTTTGAGTTGACAGAGTGAGAAGAACTCAGAACCACTCATAGTCAGAAGTAAAGGGCTGGGCTGTCCACACAAGGCAGAGCTGTTTCAAATCTTACAAACAAATGGTATACCCACTCCTGCCCATAACGTAGATCACCCAGTGTCACAGTGCTAATAAATGTATGTATTGGATATTTATCCCATCACATATTTTGTCCTTCCAATCATTTTATGCAACAGCATTACTTTCATGGATAAAGATTTGAATTCATGGCCTTGATCAAGGTCATGAAACAGGCAGCTGTAGAGTGAGGGCCCAGATATAGGTTTAGCCACCTAAATCTAGGAATTTTCTTTCACATTAAACCATATAAAGCAGTTCACTTTGGGTGAACTTTAACCTGAGCTATCTACCTTGTTCTCCACCAGAGGAGTCTTGTTGTCTAGGAATGCTCAGGATGGAAAGGTAGGCTGATCCTTAATCATTCCAGACTCAGTCATTTTCTGGAGCCTGGTAGTTTCTTACATAGAATAATATGTTACATTATGAGATACAGGTCACAATGATGGGAACAGAGCCAACAAATGAGGTGGATGGATGGCCTTAGTAACTTCGACCAGCAGGAAAGTGTCCATTTTTCCTCAGCACTGTGTCTTTTTCAACAGCTTGGACTTAGTTTAAAGTTATTCTCTAAACATAGAATATACTTGCCTTACCACAGTACTAAGAAGGTCAAATAAGACAGAACTTATGAAGGAGATTCGTAAGCTATTATACAGTGTATCTCATTCATGTTATAGAATTGTTGACTCTGTGGTCACTATGGAATAAAAGGAAGGCGATGAAAAATTACAAATGACCTCCAGACTCCAAGACCACATATTGTCATGTTCCAAAACTGATTTGGGGTTACTTAGATACATGTCTATTAATATAACCTTAATAGTCCTCATTGCTCTACTTAGTATTTATTTCAGTCTTCATTTCTAAATATTGCCACAGTTATATTTTGCAAAAAAAATTAGTCTTTTTCTGTTTTAGAACATTTACATCAAGTCTTTCTGTTTTCCTTTCCATGTACCCTTGTGCTGGGGATTGAACCCACAGCCTCAAACATGCTAGCTAAGCAAGGGCTCTACCACTGGGCTACCTGCTCAGCCCTAGATTAAGCTCATGATAAAGGTTATTTTCAATAGATATTGCAGCTCCAGCACAGTGCAATCTGAGTGACCAGTTCCTCTATATTATACATAGATTACGGGATTGTAGATACCCAAAAGTTCTAGTATAAATTATGTAAGTGAATGTTCTTGTTTCAGTTTTAAATTTCTCTTGGAACACCTTGATCCATTTAGATATAAATGTAGCACATATATCATTAACCACAGTGTTCAAACTTCCTTTCACACCAAGTATGGAATTTTATATACAAATCCTGAAAAGATTGTGAATTACCATATTAAAACATATACAGTTTACTTCACTGAATAAAAATCTTGATAAGTAATACGAAAGGACAAAATTCTTTTATCTCATAATCAACCTGTAAATCCTGTGATCCTGCTTTGAAAGACAAAACATTCTGTTTATTGCTTACTCCTCTCCTTCAGAGAAGGCACCAGCTTCTCATTTTTCACCAAGGAAGGCTGATCTAGCTAGCCTTAACCTACTTCATAAACTGTGAGGTGAGCTTGCTGTCTCTTTCTGACATGCATTTGTAAAAGGGGAGTTGGCAATATACACACAGGGGCCATTAGTTCTTACAAGCAACAACTAGAATCTAGCATGTTATTTCACAGAGATCAGTAGCTTATGACAGGCTTCCTGTGGTCAGGTTTCTAAAACTTCATACAAACTCAAGTCTAGGTTCTAGGAAATTCCTAGGTCACCTGTCTTTTCATACACATTATTTATTATTATTATTATTATTATCAATTTTCCATGCAAACGAGGAAAGCATACCAAATGGGAGCTGACCACAACTCTCTGTTCTATGCTGATCATGCATGAGAGCTCTTGAAGTTCCTGTGTTCCAGGATCTCACCTCTAAGTGTTCATAACTCTGGTTTGAGAGCAAGGCATTTTATGTCAGAAAGTTCCCCAAATGATTCTGATGGAGTTGCTTCATGACTCAATGCCATGAAAAGAATCCCTGATGAAAGCAATTTCAAGTAAAAGGTATTTGCTTTGGCTCATGGTTTCAGGGGACTTTAATCAGTTCATCAAGATGGAGAAGATGTGACAGAAGGAGCAGCTCAGTCTGATTTGGCAGGAGTGTGCACAGATGTGGCTGTGCATATCTTGGCTGACTAAGAAGCAGAAACAGTCCCAACCACCCACCTACCCCTACTCCCCCAAATGCTGGGTGATGGTGGCACATGGCTCTAATCCCAGTACTTGGGAGGCAGACACAGATAGATCTCTGTGAGTTCAAAGTCAGCATGGTCTACAGAATGAAAAACAAAAACTCTGTCTTAAAAAACAAACATACAACAACAAAAAAATGAAGAAAAAATAGTAGAAGAAGAAAGAACAAAGCAGTAGTAGTAGTAGTAGTAGTAGTAGTAATAGTAGTAGGAGAGGCAGTTCAGCCAGCATCATTAGGCTATACTTTCAAAGACTCATCTTGAGTGACTCACTGCTGCCAGCAAGGCACCATGTCTCAGAGGTTGCATTACCACCCAAATCATACCATTATCTGGAGACCCATTGTTCAAACGCACAAGCCTACGGAGCACATGTCAGACCTGATCCATAACACAGTGCTTTGGAACATGGGGACACATGAGTCACACCTAAGGCTTGGCTTCCTTTTAGCACCCAAGCTTTAACTCTTTGAAGAGTCATTAGGACTGACAACATGGCTGCTGCCAGAGATCCTGTAGGTATAGAAGTCCAAGAGCAAAGTCCTAGTTTGTTTCTGCACACTGCTGGGTCTCAGCTAGGGCCAGTCCTTCTAGTCACGTGGCACTGGGGACACCTTTGTCAACATATGAAGGAATTATTCAGATGTGCTGGACACACAAAGATGGCATTTACAAGGAAAGTGGTCTGTGCACTAATTCAGAAATGCTGCTTTACTATTTTAGTCAGTAACACATATTCCCCCAGTTAGGAAGTCCAGAAGCTGAAGCCCTGAGAGCTTTATTCAGGAAGAAGTAAAACTGCTTTCCTGGACTCTGTGCTTCTGTTTAGAGTCAGGGTAACACCACGCCTGGAGGATGGCAACAACTTCAGGAGAAGCGTAAGAGAGAGAGCATTTTCTGGGTCACACTGGAAGCCTGTCATCTTCCTGAAAGCCCTTCAGATGTGAAGATGGCACATAGAAGTGGTGCTCCTGGATTTCCCCCAGCAAGCATGAGAACTAACTGCACCAAGAAGCCATTATGATGTGAATAACATTAGCTACACACTAAATAGCTATACATTAAATTATGGTTAAGTACTATCAGGTACCTCACCTGTAGTGAGATATTCACCTGGCTCGCACCTGTTGCACTGACCGTGCCATTTGGGTGTGGTCACAGGTGCAGACATGATAGGGGAAGGCTAGGTGTGTGGTCCCAGGCCCCAGCTCTCTCTCTCCTCTCTCTCTCTCTCTCCTCTCCCTCTCTCTCTCTCTCTCTCTCTCTCTCTCTCTCTCTCTCTCTCTCTCTCTCTCTCTCTCTCTCTTTCTCTCGGTTCTGGTTGGGTCACAGAGAGCAGCCTGGGTGTGGATCTTTGGAGTGAGAACTTGCGGGTCATCGGTTTCTTGTGTAAGTGACTTCTCGAATAAAATAACCCATAATATAACCTTGCCCTATGTATCTTAATCTGAGCATCCATACTCACCATTCTATGAAATATGATTATTACTGACATCTTACAGATGATGCAACAAAAGGTTAACAGTTTTCAATGGCTCACCCTAAAGAAAAAAAAATCTAATCTAATCTAAATCTAAATCTAATGCTTGTGTGACCCTCAGGGTGAGACATCTGTGGAGGACTGAGCCCAAAGATGCATTTAATATTTTTTAGTGTTCATTCAGTTCAAACACAGCTCCTTACACCCTATTCTCTTGTGCATTTCCCCCTGACACACACAACATCAAAAGGGGCAGCAGTTATGCAGCCATTAGCGAGCTGGTCCAGAGTGTACTTTAAGGGATGCCTTTAATGACACTGAAATGATTTGCACAGATTTACTCTGAGACACAGTTTCTAATAAGAATCTACTATCCATCCAGCCTAGTTGTTTCATCCTCTTCAGTGACAATGTGAAAATGGTATTCCCCACTGGGGTCTTTCCTAGTTTGGGTTTTGTACCTGTTCCAAGCCAAAAGATTTTTTTTCCCAACTGTGCAAACCTGATGATGTCATGCCTCTGCCTAAGACTGGTCAGTTGTGCCTTTGTAAAGCATGTCACCTTTGCTGGCCTGGAAAGCACCTCCCACCATACCTTCTTCTAACTGCAGACTGCTTCCTTAGTCACATGCTTACACCTGCTCCCTCCCAGCATGCCTTTCCAGTCTCTGCTTCCTTCTGCTTTGTAACAGTTTCCTCTGGAAAACACCTTTAATGTTGAGGGTGAAGGTTTATCATCAGCATTACCACCCAGGCTCCCAAGAGCTTGCAAAGGCCTGATTACTGAGACAACACAAGCTTCATTCGTGAAAATGGAGGAGGGGGCCTCTTTGTTTACAGCTCTCTGGCTCTCCAGTTTCCAGCAGAATGACTGACAATGCATATTTCATAAACATTGGAAGAACTGATTAAATCAACACAAAGTATCAATCTGCGATACATTTTGGTTTAAATGTGAGCCACAAGGACAGTTTCATGATGAATCTTTTTAAAAGTTAAATTTCTCGCTTATTAAGATGAGCCTAAAGGCACAAAGCTCAACTGTTTAATGTGCTTTTCGTGAAGGTATGTGTTAAATGTCACTGAATGAATACAGAGGAAAACCACCCTCAGCCGGGGGTCAAGAAGTCTTGAAAAGTGTCTATCAGTGTTTTGTTTTGACTTCAGATTTTAACAAGCAGGTTTTAACAGAACCTGTCTCCTGGAAGGGTAAGAAGATAGTGCAAGGATGGTTTCTGTGAGGGCTGAAGAGAAAATCCAGACTCTACTGCAGTGTTAAATTAGAACTTGCTCTAGGTTGAAAATAGATCCCAAGTGTCCAGTTCCCCAAGAGGCAGGCTCCGCCATTTAGCTGCAGGAAACTGGAGGAGAGGTTTTCTGTGAAGCCTTGGGATCTCCTTGCTTATGGGGCCGAAGGTGTCTTAATACTGGTTTAAGTTCCATTTAGACCCAACACACATTGTCACCATATTACCCCGTACCTTCTTACATTCTCAGCATCTGGAGGGCCAGCTCGGAAGCCAGCCACATACAATTGTGGTGGAAGCCTGCCTCTTCCTGCTGTGAATTCAGAGAGGAGACAAATGATTTGGAGAAAGCATGACTTCACAGGAGAAGTGCTGGGAGAGGCATCAAGAGGCAGACTCCCCGTGCCCTGAGTTCCTAGGCAGCCTGCACCCAAGTTGCTGCAGTCTCAGTCACATGCCAGGGGTGAGGACTTGCATTAGTCACCCAAACCCCCTAAGTCTGTCTCTGAAAGGGTAAAATTAGGCTGATTGGGATGGAGGATGACTCAGTGGGGAGAGTGCTTGCTTGCAGGCATGAGGCTATGAATTCAGCCCCTAGCACCCACAAAAAAGTCAGGCATGGCAGCCTGTACCTGTGCCAGGGAAGGGAGACTGGAGGATCCCTGAGCCTTAACTGCCCTAGCCTAACCTATGAGCCCAAAGTCCCAGCAAAAATAGGGTACAGCTATGTGGTGGTAGCTCATGTCTTTAATCCACAGCATCTGGGATGCAGAGGCAAATGGATTTCTGTGGGTTCAAGGTCAGCCTGGTCTACATATCAAGTTTTAGGCCAGCCAAGTCTTCCTAGAGAGACTGTCTCAAATAATAATAATAATAATTTAATAATAACAGTATTAATACATAGAGATGGCTTAGCAGTTAAGAGCACTGGCTGCTCTTCCAGAGGACCCAGGTTCAAATCCCAGCACCCACATGGCAGTTTACACCTGTAACTGTAGTCCTTGGGGATCTGATGCCATGATAGGATACATGCACATGGCACAGGGACATACCTGCAGGCAAAACACCCATACTTATAGAAAATAAAGAAGTGTGGATGGCTCCTGAGGACAACACCTGGGGTTGACATCTGGCTGCACACACATACACCCCAACATGAACATGAACACACATGCACATTGATCATTCCCATCTTATGGGCTTTTCTTAAGGAATACAGGTGGTAACACGGGTGACTTAGCTGCCTCATAGCCCTGGGTCTAAGAGATATTTATAGGAGATGGAAATACCTAATTGTCCCCTCCTGTTCACTGAACACGGAGGCCCAAGTGACTTGAATATACAGGGTCCTGACAACACATGAAAGGTGAAAGAAAAATAACCTTTGGTATTTGTGACTAAGCACACTTAATGAAGAATGCACTTGCTAGCTGAACTCTGCCTGGACCTCTGCCTCCTGCATTTTCCCTTCCAGGTTGATGTCTGTGCTATGTGTGCATCTCATCACAGTGACCAAAGCCCAGGTTGCTAGGATATGAAGTAATTTAAGGGAATGTGGCATGGTCTATGATTAAAAGTGTAAGTACTTCAAGCACATTCAGTTAAACTTGTCCACAGTTTGGAAAGTCTGGCTTTTGATCCCAGGCCATAGTCAGGATAGGAAGTAGGTCCTTGTTTTCTGGTAAATAAATCATTGTTTTTCTAGTTATTATCGCTTTTTCTTACAGTTCTTTGGATGTACAAAGAAGAACAATTTTAAAAACCTAACTCTTGGCCAGATTTGGTGGCACATGCCTTTAATCCCAGTACTTGGGAGGCAGAGGCAGGCTGTGAGTTTGAGGTCAGCCTGGTGTACAGAGTGAACTCCAGGACAGCCAGGGCTACAGAGAGAGACCGTTTCTCCAAAAACCAAATACATATCTCTTTTCCCAAGCTGAGAGCCTCCAGAGCCAGTGCCAGCATTGGAAGGAACTGATGGGCTTGGGCACTTATGTCACCAGTACATACTGGCTGGGAAGCTTAGAACTTAAGATTGTTCAGGGCTTGCTTTCCTCACACGAGCCATCTGTGCTTCTTTTCTAACTACACTACTCCCCCTTCTTGTTTTTCTTCCTTCCTTCCTTCCTTCCTTCCTTCCTTCCTTCCTTCCTTCCTTCCTTCCTCCCTTCCTCCCTTCCTGGACATTGCACATAGGCTTAGTCCATACTAGATATGTGCTCTACCACCAGGCTACAGAGCTAGTCATTTCTTGCTTCTCGATCTATAAATAATTAAATTCCATCACAATTTGCCAGCTACATCTGGAACTCCTTTTTCCTTTTTAAGGAATGCCATAATTAAATGAAAAACAATCCCACACTGGGGAATAGTTGTTTATGAAAGATAAAAGCATTTCCGCAAGCTTGGAGTTCATGTTCAGAGGAGAAAAAGACAAAATGTGAATGAGGAGAATTCTGTGTCAAGGGAAGCTGTTGGAGTATACTAGAAAACCCTACACGAGGGGCTGGAGAATCACAACACAAATGTTGAGCTCAGGGCTCCACCTTGTGTCAGCGGCAATGTACCAGTAATGGTACCTTGCAGACCTGCAGAGGGGTCATCCAGGCTCTCCAGAAAACCATATACCATGATCAACAGCTGACATCTGATGTCTGCAAAGTGCTGGACACCGATGGATGGGCAGTACCATTGCCCCATGTTTGCTGCACCTCCTACACATCCTCTTTTCCCATTTCCAAAGGGAAAATAAAGAGCCCAAGGTCACGTTTTTACTGACTTATTTTTGTTTCATATTAAAAATAGAAAAGAAAACAAGTAAGTAGAAACTGATTTTCTTTCATGTTTTAAATAAGGTTCTTGGGCTAACAGAATGTCGGAAAAACAATATTTTTTTGCTACATGTTTGCTACATGTTTTGCTACAGTATAGATGACATGGGACAATGAGGGGGTGAACATGTCTTTGCAGAACAAAGGAAAAATGCAGTTAATTTTAAAAATTGAAAAGAGCTGAGTGACATCTCCAAGTATCCTAAAGGAGCTTTGAGACACAACTTCTGTAAAATACAGCTGCAGTTCGCAGCACTCATTGAAGAGCTTTAGTAATGATCTGGAATAGCTGTTGGAAGTCATAGGGACCTTGTCAAACTGTCTCCTAAATACTCATGTATATACCCTTAGATTGGTGCTCAGCCCGGATGCCATTAGAGGAGCTAGTCATTTCAGTGGGTAAGAGTTAACACAGAAACATATAAAGCAGATAAAGTGTCAAGAATTTGTGATGGTAGAGTACTGATCCATAATGAGACATTGGCACCACTCCTCCAAGGCTCAGGGACACCTTGGAAGAGGGAATGTAAAGAATGGAAGATCCAAAGACTCGGGTGCGAGGCAGTGAGATATCCTCTGAACATGGCATTGCTGGTACACTCATAACTTCACTGTGGCTGTTGCAATTCTTTAAAAGCAGCTTGAAGGGTAAAGTTCAAGTGGGGAAGTTTTTATTAGGGACAGGAGTGAGAAAGAAGAGAGGCAGAGAGGGGAGAGGACAGGAAGAGAGAGAGGGGGGGAAGAGAGGGGGCATGGATGTGAGGTCGGCAGGCACTTTTAGGGGAACATAGTGAATAGTTACAGGTGGTGCTCTTAGTGGCTGCAGCTGACGGTGTATCCTGTGAGAACTCCAAAGGTAGGCCAGTATAAATGGCTAAATACTAACTGTGGCTATCTACACAAGACCACAGGATTGGGCCTGTGGGTATTTCATCATGGATAGCAAAAGAGGCCTTGAGCCTCCACCCCCCACTTGAGGGTCTATCTTCAGTTGCTGATGTTTGGGGAAGGGAGAGTTTATTCTCTATAATGGTATAGTCACAGAAAAGTTGTCAGTGCTCCAACAGATAACCTCCCATCTACAACAGGCAAGAAACATAATGGCCACACACAAAGGGAAGGCATGAGTGGAGGAGGGAGGCTTGGTAGAGAGGGGTCCAGAGGGAGAGGGAGGGGACGAAAGAGAGAACAGACTAAAATGCTATATGCATGAAACTGTCTAACAATAAACAAAAGTCATGGAAAAAGAGGGAAATAAGACACCAGGGACCTTATCCACCCTTCCACCTCCATCCTAGTGGTACTGTCTTATAGATGTAGCACAGAATCATAACCAAAACCTTGGCATCTTCACAGTCTACCCATCTAGTCACATTTTGCCTGTTTTAATACATGCTTTTATCTTTTACTTGATTAAAAATTATTTAAAAACTTTAATTAATTTTCTATGTATAAATGATCTTCTAACTGTATGCGTGCACTGTGGGTGAGGACATGAGCTCCCAGAACTGGAGCCACAGACTGCTGTGAACTGGACCCAGGTGCTCTGAGAAAGCAGTGATTGCCCTTATTGCTCAGTCATTTCTCCAGCATGTTTGTCTTTTTAAGATAGTTTTACAACATGTTCGTGAACACCAAGAGTCGAGTTGTACAGGAGTCCCATTGTAAAACCTCTTAGGCACCCTTCAATGACTGTGTGCACCTTTCTGCTTCCCTTATGTCAAAGCCTCGGGAGCTGCTAATCCCCCTCCCACCTCTAAGTGTTGTCATTTCAGAAATACACAAATAAAATCACCATTAATGGTTTAAGATTGGCCTTTGAGGCAGAGCATAATTTCAAGTGTTTTCCCCTATTGATCTCCACCGCACTGCCTTGAGCTAGGGCCTCTTCCTGTTTGGGTAGGCTTGGTCCTGGGGAATTTGCCAGTCTCTACTCTCCAACACTGGGGTCACATAGTTGTGTACAGTTCCTTTCTCAGCGGTGCTGGTATTTGAACTGACGTCCTCGTATTTACAGAACGAGTGCTCTTACTTAGGGTTATCTCTCTAACCTCAAGATTGGCTCTTTAAACACAGTATCATTCCCCTGAGATCTGTGCAGGGCGGTTGGACTAGTAGCCCTTTCCCCATCACCGTGCACACTCCCACATGGTACCTGTTTATCCATTCTCTTATTGTAAACCATCTGAGGAGGTTAAGGAAATCAGTAAGTGGAAATGCCCAAACCCCGAGTGCAGAATTCAGGAATTTGCAAATAGAATGTTCCTCATTAGGCATTCCTAGTCTGTGATGCTCTGGAAGGTTTGGAAGGTATCCTTAAAATACCTTAGGCTGGTGAAGCAGCACACCATGATGAGAAGTAATGTGCTTTTAGCTAAAAGTAGGGGATGATGATGTCATCTTGGCCTGTTCCCAGGATGGCAAATACATCTTGCTTCCAGTACAGATTAGGAGTGACTGGCAGTAGCTGCCCCAAGGGCAGTGATGGAGAAAATTCAGAGTGTGAGTTCAGGCTCAGCAGCATCAGAAACTAATTGATCCCTCAAGTCTGCCACGGGTATCCGGTGCCAGGTGTCTGTCATTAGTGGTGTTGACAGAGCTAAAGAAATTAACTCTCAAAGTTAACCATTAGCATGGACGGGGGACTAAAAGCCAACCTGAAAGTAAAATAAAGTATATAGAGAAAATAAGGATGACTGATGTATCTGAGCTCTATTCAGTCAAGAAACGTTTAGTAAACAAGCACAAAAGCATTGATTCAAATTATCTGGGTAGTGGGACAGGAGGGCCTAAGCCAGGAACTCGTACTGTGAATAGTCATTATCAGTGGAAGTGTCTCTGAAATAAAAAACTACTGATGAAGGAGACAAAGGCCACCTTTCCCCCAACTGTCAAGTGCTTGGTGAGCAAGAAGCAGAATGTTACTGTTTCTTTACACACCACTTCATGGATGCTCATGGGACCCTCTGCCTCTGAAGCAGGGTCCCATTCTATCCCTGTTTATAAACGATGGCTGAGACTTAGAGAAATTCACAAACCCACCAAGCTAGGAAATGAAAATCCCTGTTGTCTATCTCTATACTATTTTTCTCCCTGGACCTCTCCTTCTCACTGTAAGGCATTACGTAGCAATAGTGCTTTATACACAAGCTGACGAGTTTGGGCACAGAGTCACCCCCTGTTCCCAGGGACTACTCATCTCTGGATAGTGGCAACAACAGAGTTACAGCTGCCCAAGATCTGGGAAGTGGAAACTCAGAGAGCTTTCTGAAGCCACCTCTGAGCTGTGAGCTGTCAGCTACACTAAAACTACAGCACAGGCTCATCCTCAGTCAGAAATACAAAGAAGTGTTGCACTGGGTTTTCACACGAACAAGGTGAGGAAAGGTAGCCACATTCACAACAGGTCTGATGAGTTGGAACAAGTTTTCCCATGGGGCCAATGAAGAGTAAAAGGAAATAATTCTAAGGAGTAAGATTTAGGAGCTCTAGATGGGTGAAATTTCCAGATATTTGTCCCATTAAATAATCCCACAGATAATCTTCACTTCTAGATATGATGGTTATAAAACAAGTACACATTTATAAACTCACATTGTACTTTGGGGAAAGAAAGACACATTCTTGACCAGAAAATCATAAATAATATGCTTCTATTTCATGTCATAAAGAGTGATGCAATATGAATTCCATAATATGAGCCAGAATGTCTGTTTTACTCTTTCATAAAAGGTATTATTTTACATACTATGTTACTAACCTTACAATGCTACACTTTGAGTTGAAAGTTATATCCATACACATCATGCACATGGATAGTCATAACAGCTTTATTCATATTGTCCCAAACTGTCTTCCCAATACAACCATAATGTCCTTATGTAGGTAAACAGACCAAGACCATGGTACATCAGACATTGTTAAAGAAAACAAATGAGATATTAAGCCATGAAAAGATAAACATCAGGGCACGTAACTAAGAGAAAGAGGCTGAGAGATTCACACAACACACGACTACAGTATTAGAACATCCTGGAAAGGGCCAACCACAGAGAAGGCGTAAAGGTCATGGCTGCCAGGAATAAGGGGGTTGGGTAGGGGCTCAAGCTACAATTTTCAAGTAGTAAAATGATTCTTGATGGTTCTATAACATGGAAAAATATACATTTGTCAAAACCCACAGAATGTATGATACTGGTAACTCATAATGGGAATTACAGACTCCCAGAAGTGATGACAAGTCAGACAGGCTCATCAGAACTAGCAAGCCTTCTCCTCTGGTTCAGAACTTTGATACAAGAGAAGTTTCAAGGGCAAAGGAAGAGGAGGCAAGAGACATGTATCCTTTTTGATCAACTTTGCCCTGAAACAAAACTTTAACAAATATAAATCTGTTAAAAAAAAAAGACAACAAAAGGGAAGTGACAGAATGGGATGAAAGGTAATCAATGCCCATTACCTACCATTTTAGCAGCCTTCTCTGAACCAAAAGAATCTCATGTATTTTTAGCCTAAATGTACAATTGTCTGAGAAAATTTTGTTCACAAGTTGAAACAAGATTTCTTGTAAAGAAAAAGTTAACATACTTGGGAAAGGATCTTGATAAGATGCTTCAGGGGTTTGGTACTGAGTCCAGAACACAAGGAGGTTCTGAAATGGAAAGATGGGACCTCACTGAGTCCAGAACACAGGGAGGTTCTGGGATGGAGGGACGGGACCTCTTCTCCCTCCTGGAATCGTAGAACCAGAATTCCACTTTAGAGAGAAAAGTCATTAGATACATAAGATTGTGATTTTACTATGAGTGTAAATAAAATTTTGTCCCAAAAACATTTACTTTTCTCTCTTCTCTCTCTCTCTCTCTCTCTCTCTCTCTCTCTCTCTCCCTCTCTCTTTCTCTCTCTCCTCTCTCTCCCTGTTTCTCTCTCCCTCTCTCTTTCTGTTCTCCTCTCTCTCTCCTCCCTCCCTCCCTCTCCTCTCTCTCTCTCTCTCTCTCTCTCTCTCTCTCTCTCTCTCTCTCTCTCTCTCTCTCTCTCTCTCTCTCTGTTTCTCTCCCTCCATAATTTAGAGGCATTGTGGAGTGGCATTTGCAAAATCAAGGCCATTTGGACTGTAGAAACAGAATAGACTTCAGACTGCAAGGAGTTCTGATATATAGGACCCACTTTATGAAGCCAGTAATTCAGATGGGAGTCATTTCTAATGTGTCCTTGAATCTTACAGAGATTGACTATAGAATTCCTTTAACCAATCAGACAATTGTGGGCACATTCTAATTGTTCTCCAGAATGTACACTATAGATGCCTCAAACAAATTAGGGTTTATTGGTAGGCCATCTTAGCATTTGTTTGCTGTACCTAAAGTTGGAATTTTTATTTTAAAGAAATGGTGTTTTAAATATGGAAAGATTTTAAATTTTGCTGTAATCTCTTATCCTTATTGGGCTCAACAACAGTATTAGATTTGAAATTAGATGTTCCAGTGACAGGGAATGCCAAGACCTCTTTGGTACTTAAGATTCCCTTGAAGTTTTAATCTAGCCACACCCATAATGAACTCAAAATCTTGATGAGGAGGTGACATGCACTCAGATGAAGAAAAGATGGAATGAAGAACATCCTGTCATGTGGTAAATAGCACCTCACAGTGTAAATGGAGGTTTCTCACCCTTCCTGCTAGGTCTCGAATAACCACTCAGGGGCTTAATATTATGTAATATTTTTTTGGCCAATGGCTCAGGCATAGTACCTACTAGCTTTCACAATTAGATTAACCCTTTTCTACTAATCTGTGTATCTCCACAAGACTTGTGGCTTGTTACCTCACATTTTGCATCACTGGGGACTACATGGCATCTCCTTGACTCCACCTTATTTTTTTTCTTAACTCTGTCTGGGTTTTCACCCTGGCCATTGGCCAAATCAGTTTTATCCACCAGCCAAGAAAAACAGCAGATATTCACAACATACAGGACATCCCACATAACCACAGTCTATATACACCATAGAAATTGTATAAGATGTTGGATGATAGCTTAGTCTAGTTTGTGAGGCTCAAGCCAAGCCTAAAGGATTGAGTATGAAATAGATATGCAGAGGCAGAAGTGGGAATTTTATAGACAGGTATGGCTTAAATAGTCAGACCTCTATAGACCATTAATGTAGAAAGTGTTTGCTGGGGCTGGAGACACAGTTTTCTAATAAGTAAGAGCACTTGCTATTCTTCCAGAGAACCAGAATTTTGTTCCCAGCATCCATTTAGGCATCTTGTAACTCTAGTTCCAGGGGATTTAAAACCCTTGTCCTCCTTAGGCATTGGCACACACATCATATATGTTCACATAGACACAGACACATAGACATTTATAAAAACCTCTTAGTTTACATATTATAATTGAGGAATGTTATTGAATGATGTTGAATGAACCCCAGGGAGTTGATGTCATTATGCATAAAGGGTGCAGCATTAGTCAAGGGAGTGTTTGCCATGGGTTTTGGATTTCCACCTAGGCACGCACTGAATCTAGATGTGGAGGAAGGGGGGAGTCCCATCACCAGTGCAGGAGCCCCCAACTTTGGGGAATTCATGACTTAGAATGGTTCAAAGTTTGGATTTGACCTAAGGACTTTTGCCTATTCTTGTTTTTCTTGGTTTTAGGAAAAGAAGAGAAATTGGGGTCAAGGACAGAAGTGAAATCTGTGCCCAAATTGTTTAAGGGAAAAAAGAGTCTAATATAGACAGGCCCTAACCTCTGCAGCAAACATTCAAGTTAACCCATCCCACTTCCTTCCAGTCATGAGAAATTCCTGAACCCTTCACATCCTTTGAGCCTCAAACTCTGAACAAGATCTCATCTAGCTACAAGGACTCCGTGAAGAAAATGTATGTCTGCATGCTTCCATGTAGAGAAATCACGAGAGACAATTCATTATTCACTCAAGGGAGGCTATACATTACTGTGGGAGGAACTTAAAGTCAGGAAGGTAGGTCTACTTCTGTTGTTTGTGTTAGGACACAAGATTCTCTTTCTTGGCCTCTTCCTTCCTTCCTTCCTCCCTTCCTTCCTTCCTTCCTTCCTTCCTTCCTTCCTTCCTTCCTTCTTTCCTTCCTTCCTTCTTTCTTTCCATCACCTTTTGTCTTAGTTAGGGTTCCTACTGCTGTGAAGAGACACCATGATCATGGCAACTCTTATAAAGGAAAACATTTTTAATGGCATGGCTTACAGTTTCAGAGGTTTAGTCCATTATCGTCATGGTGGGACATGGTAGCATACAGGAAGACATGGTGCTAAAACTGAGAGTCCTACATCTTGATCAGCAGGAAACAGGAAGTGAAATGAGGCACTTATATGAGCCCTCAAAGCCCACCTCCACAATGACATACTTCCTCCTACAAGGCCCTACCTACTTCAATAAAGCCACCCCTCCAAATATGCCATTCCATGGGGGCCATTTTCTTTTGAACTACCCTACCTTTCTACCAAATTTTATTCATAAAATTCTAGAACTAACAGACAGCATGTCCCTAGTATTTAAAAACCCCAAGGATTTATAATAAAGGTTTGTTCAACCTATGAAAATACTCAACTAAGAATCTGATTCAACAGTCTGCAAAAAATAAGCTACAAGCTAAATGTGAAATTAAGGAAGCAGAAAATGCCAGAAGCTGGGGAGGACGGCTGTAATACAGGGTCTTCTGGCCATGACAGGACATTGCACCCATGAACTCACAGCAGCTGTAGTTGCCTACACAAGGCCCTCAAAAAATCAAGCCTGTCAACACCCTAACATGGATAGGAGAAGGTTCAATGAGACCCCACGTCTAATCATGGAACGTTTGGCAGCAATGGCTGCTGGGGGAGGGGTGTCAGTGTTTCAGTTGCATGGTCTATAGTAGGTTGTCTAGGTTCCAGTGAGTAGCTCCACACCTGTGTAAAAACAGGAGGCGCTAACTGTACTCTGTGTGTTGTAAGAAAGTGTTAGAAGACAAAATTGGGAGGAGTATGGATGTGGGACTCTGGAGCAGCTGGGAGGAGAATGGAAATGGGAGGTGAATACAGTCTAAACACATCATGTTCACGTATAAAATTATGAAAGAATATAAAAATTTTAGCGGCGGTCAAAGTAATGAAAACTTGTGGAGGTAAACTGCACTTGGAGGGCTCAGACTCATAGACCTGACTACCATGTAAAGCAAGCATGCTAACTTTAAAAGAGAAAACTATATCTCTTGACTAGTTAATCTTCTACTGTAAAAATCAAATCACTACATAATATTAGACTGAACACACCTCGACCTTAGAGGATTTATACTCAAATATTGACATACATTGTTTATCACCTGTTTTGAACACTGAAACATCATGGCTCCACTTCCCTCAACAGTTGAGGGGGGGTCCCATTGTGTAGGCACAAATGATGGAGGAGAGGGAAGGCAAGATTACAGAGCTACATCTCTCTACACTTCCATCTCTTATTGATAATAGCTAACATATGTTTTAATAAAAAATAAACGAGGGTTTTTGGAAGTAAACAGAGCAGAAAGGATCTAGGTAACAAATAGAGTGACCCTGCCACAGTTACTTCAGCAGATTTAATTTGTGGGTTCAAGGCTAATATGTAATTCAGATGAAGTGGTATCCCAGTGCATTGTTGTTATTGTTGCTTTTAGAAAACAGATCAAAAATGAAGAAGTATGAGTTTGGGGGAATTCTTGGTAAAGGTTAAGTAGATTATTTGCCCTTATTGGGATAGAAGTCAGGGGTGAATATCATGAAGCCTAGCTATCCCTCCCCCTTACTTTTTGAGGGGAGAAATAACAAAGGAGCTAGGACAGGGTTTATTTCAGGCAGATGTAATGTGGCTAATTACACAGGCTGGCTGTCTCACGGTCAGGAGGAGGCTCCCTGGAACCTGAGAAGATGAAATCCAACTGGAGTCAGGAGCGTTCTGGAACACTCACAGAAGAAGCAAGAGGAATGTAGGAACCTAGCCATTTAAGAACAAAGCAGTTGGGCTAATTCTGATATGTTTTGGGCGGAAGTTTTCAACCTATCTAGAGCTGCAAGGGTGGTGATGCAGAAAAGGCAGGGGATGGGTGAGGATATGACTGCTCTCATCTAAAGATACAGCAGCCCCAACAAAAAGCTCAGTGACAGCACCACAGCAGCAAAGAAGCAGAGAACTAGACTGTGGAAGAATGGAAACAACTGAATCTAAAAAAGAGCCAAAAGACAGAGGAGAAACGCACGGAACTGTAAAAGCCATGTGCAGCTAGAACCAAAGAGCTCTCCTATGTGGTGTTACTGGGTATGCCTGAAGAGATGTAGAAGAAGAGATGTAGAAGGTATGCCTGAAAAAAATGCCCAGAGAAATAGTTACAATTTCCTAAATCCGATGAGAAGTAAACTATCAGTTCAAGAAGCCAAGAGAGTTATAACAGGAACACAACCCAAATCCACAATACTCACACACCATAACTGAATTTCCTAAAGCTAATTATAAGGAGCATATAAAGGGAAATCCACAAAGCTGGAGATTTATGGCCTCTTGCTTTTGTGGGCAAACAGTTCTCATTACAGCACATCTCTCATCAGACATTGTGGAAACCAGAGGAAAGTGGGGAAAAAATATGTGTAAGTGGTAAAACCAAATAACCAACAATAAAGCTTCCTGTCAGCCCAGCACGCAGGGAAACTGACATGCAGACACAAAGGAGAACTAAATAGTTGCATGATGAAAGGAAATTACCAATCAGAGACTTTAACTCTTTATTCTCCAAAGAACCACTAATAGTTTGCCATGAATGGGAGAAGAGAAAACAGGAACTTCAAGAGGGAATAAAAATCACAACCAAGAAAAATATTAATACATTCACCAGGCTTTCCATCTTCTCATAAGTTTCATAAATTACTTCTTATAATATAACAATACAGCTTATGATAGTATATTATGATACATACTATATAATAGTATAGCTTATACTAAAGCAAACTTGCAATACGGTCTTACATTGTTATAAAATCATATCTAAGAAATATTTAGAACAATTATATTCTAAGTTGGGAGACGGTAAGAGGACATAACAGAATATAAAGTTTCCACACTTCCTTCAGAGTGGCAAAATGACAGCACCTGCATATGATGGTAGGTTATGCATATAAAGTATAATAGCTAAAGAAACCTCTGGAAAAATTATATTAAGAGATATACCTAATGACATAGGATTCTAAAAATATGATCAGGCAAGAGGCCTCAGGAAGGTGGGAAGAAGACAACAAGAAACCAAGCAAAAATAGTATAATCACACTGTAACACACCAAGAGCTTCATTAACTGTAAGTGAACTGAATATGTGTAATATAAATGGAAACTAGCCAAGTGGTTAAAGATATGACTGATTTGCATGCTGTGTATAAGAAGCAGACTTCAGATATAATGAAAAATGGGGAAATACATTATGCAAATGTGAAGCAGCGGAGAGGGGGAGTGAGTGTGTGGCTAGGAGATAACATTGGCGCCTGGAGAAGTCATCACTATGGGTACACAGAAAACTACAACCACAAAAGGGACAATAGCAACCCACAATGCATACACACAGGAGAGCTGCAAAATATGTGAAGCAAATGTTGATGAAACTGAAAACAGAGAAACAGGGAGGGACAAGCCCTCTCTCAATGACAGCAGTATTTCTTGGTCAAACTCTGGGATACATTACTAGGCTTGAGAGTTCTCCAGAGTATGCACTCCCTGGATACCCATGGGAAACTCCAAGGTCCTTCTAATTCTTCTGTAAACAACATCACACACAAGGCTAGCTACTTCCTCTTAATATCTGCACTAAATGTTATGGAGAATTGGAGATACTAATATCTGATTCATAAATTCAAAAATCCTTAAGTAGAAGCAGATGGACATTTGGGCCAGGGGTCCAAATCAACATACCATTATTTTCTAGCTCCATTCCACACAAAAGAAGTGTTATGATAGCTCACATCACAAAGGTGAAGTCTCAGGCTCCATGAGGCAAAGTCTAAAGGATGCTGTGCTCGGGGTAGTTAGGTCATCAGAGTCTCACTCATGTAGAGCTCATTTGGAAATTACTGGAGATTCCAGCCGACAGTCAAGGGAAACAAAGCAGAAGGAAAAAATCACTGCCAAGAATGCATGAATGCATGAAGCAACAGAGGACAGGGCATGCCTGGCATGATTGATGAGGAAAGGCCAGCAAGCAAAATATGTAATTGTCCTGTGATCAGAGTTCAAGGCCAGAATCAGGGTTCAAAGAAGGCGAATAGTTGTTGTGAGAGGAGAAAACACAGGTGTGACTGAAGTAGTTCAGGGAAGGAGAATACTGCCCAATGAGAAAGGACTCACAGCATTTGTTACTCCTGTTTGGTGGGATGGGAGAGTGGTAAGCCTGGGTATCAGCCAACGGTGATATGACACTTCATAGGAAGGGGCCACATCTATATATATCATCTGTCAGGTTTGCTCAAATATTCATAAGCATGGAGACTGGGCTGCAGGGAAGAAAGGCATTTACCTACTGCTATTGTTTATTTTTGTTGTTATTTTACAGTTTCATACATGTTATGCATGCTTTGTACAACTTCACACATGTATGCAATGTATTTTGAGCATATTAACTTATTACTTTATCTTGCTCCCCCCTTCTCCTAATAAATCCTGTTTTTGCAACTAGTCTCTCTCCTATTTTCATGACTGTGTGTGTGTGTGATCCACTAAGAGGGCTGTGTGTGTGTGCATGTTGGGGATTGAATCCAGAGCCCTAGTGAATGGCAAGCCAGTGCTCTACCACTGAACCACACCCTCATTTCTTGTCACCATTTTCTTCAATTTAAAACATTCCATCCTGAAGGGAAGAGAGCCCCATAAGACTCAGAGAGCTCAAGAAACCCACAAGGCTCAAGAGGCCCTTCCTCACATTCATCAATTGCTTGAGGAGAGCCTTTGCAACAGAGCTACTAGTTGGTTGGGAAGTCTAGGTGGCTTCTGAGTCATTACCCACACTTGTGTGAACTCTGGTGATGCAGCTGCTTTTGAGTCACCATGTTTCTGGAAGTGAGTCCTATCCCATGACCCTGTAAGTAAGCCCAATAAACTCACTGGTTCACCAAGCTAGTGAACTGTTTACCTGTACTGTATATGGGGTAAATAGAGGTCTGTTTCTGGGAGTCATGTAACAACCAATCCCCTTCCACTGTCCTGATACTATTTTCTGTTAAATTTATTGTTGAAAAACTTACTATCACATTTCAGATATTGCTAGATATGTTCCAATGTGGAAACTCTGCAGAACAACCTGGTGAAGGAAGGCAACATGGTAATGCATTGACTTGAGTAGTTCTGTCTCATTGAAAAAGATTTTGTGGAGTAGAGCAGTTTAAAGATACTTGGGTTGCCTTTCAAGCCTCTACGCTGCCTAGGACTATGGGAATCTAGTAGGGTCTGGGTAGATAACAGGAACTAAATGAATTTTAACAAAGGCTGCAGAAAAAAATTGTTGCATGCCTAGGAGATGGTAGCTACCTTCTGAAACATTTCCACCTCAAATATGCAGAGATGCGTATCTCTTTAAGGAACTTAAATTGGTTTGTCTGGGCAGTGGGAGGTCCAAAGCACATCTGCTTAGCATATGTTCATTCCAAAGGCTAAGTTTGATACTAACAAACTTTCTTCCCTTTTGTTATCTGCACTAACTGTTAGGTACTGTAGAAATGGAGATACTAACATCTAATTCATAAATTCACAAATCTTACAGTTTAGAAGCAGATGCCAAATCAGCAGTTTCTCTTTAATGGAAAAATCCTCTAACAGCAACTAAACTAGACCCTACCCATTCCATTTACTGGTTTATCTCAAATGTAGTTCTCAGGGTCCCTCTAAGGTCTAGACCCCTCTTTCACAAAAGGATCCACTCAACCCAAGAAAGCCTTTCAAGTCATTTCCCCCCCAAATATAGTAGTAACTAGAGATAAGGAATGTGATGGAGATTTATTCGTGAGTATAGTAGGGGGTTTAGAATTAAAGGAAACCTCTTCTTACTGATAACATCCTAATATAAACCAGCCATATAAATAAATGTAAGAACATGTAGCAGAGGAATATTTAGCAGACGTTAACCAGAGAACAGAAAGGAAAAGGCCTAAACCGAATGATCCTTTCACAGGGGTCACATATCAGATGTCCTGCATATCAGATATTTACATTACGATTCATAACAGTAGCAAAACTACAAGAATAGAGTAGTAATAAAATAATTTTATGGTTGGGGGTCACCACAACATGAGGAAGCATATTAAAGGGTCACAGTAATAGGAAGGTTGAGGACCCCTGGCTGAAGCAGGGTAGAGCGCTGAACATGGCTGACACAGCACCAGAGAGTTTCTTTAGTTCGTCTATTTGAGCTCAGAGAATTATGCTTAAATACAGTTAAATATGAAGGGAGAAACAATTTTGGTTTTCGTTTACGAAAACAAAGCCCAGGACTGTTAATTTCTTCACAGTAAAGGCCAGTGGTGAAGCAAATAGTCAACCGCAGCGTTTGAGAAACCTGAGTGAGCACACACACCGACTAAAGGAACTCCATATGGTGGGATGGCTGAGGTCTCTTCCCCAGGACTCAGCAGAAAGGACTTAATCTAAATGTGTAAATAATCTCTTTATAGAATCCCGGTGCAAACTGTTAGAGGACCACAATCTGACTGATGATTCTGCATACATCTGCCTTTCTTTTCTATACTATAAAAAGATCTATGGCTCATCACTTGCAAATTCATCTTCTGATTTTTATCAAGAACACTTGGACTTTTTTAAGCATGTGATCCCAGCCGGCTACTTTCTTTAAGAGGCCTTGCATCCTGAAGTTCTCACGTCTTTGATAAACAACTTTGAGACAGGGTCTAAAAGGGCACGTGTAATTCAGGTATTTGGGCACCAAATGCATCCTTTTAGTTGCTGTGATAAAACACTCTGATCAGAGCAGTAAGGGGAAACTTAAGGGAAATGGTTCATTCCATCTTACACTTTCAGATCACTGTGCATCCCAGAAGGAGTGACAGCAGGAACTCAAGCAGGAACCTAAAGGCAGGACCTCTTTCTGTCCTGTGCAGCATTACCTCTGACATGGGAACTCACTGAAGCTGAAGTGTAGCAAGAACCATAGAGGATGCTGCCTTCTGGCTGTCTCACTCTCCAGCTCACATACACATTCATGCTTAGCTTGCCTTCTTAAACAGCCCAGAACCACCTAACTAGGAAGGTGTTCACAGTGTGTAGTCAAGACAGTCCATCATAGGATGTCCATGAACCAACCTGATAAAGCATGTCAGTTAAGACTCCTTTTGTCAGGTGATTCTAGGCTGTGTCATGTTGACAGTTAAAATTAACTATATTATGTGTTGGTATATTTTACAAATCAAAATTGAAATTGTATTTTTCTCATATGTCATCTACAAACTTATGATACACAAAACATGATGTAAGCTGGAGGAGATGGCTCACTTGGTAAAGTGCTTGCTGTGTAAGCATGAGGACACAAGTTCAATGCCCACAATCAACATTAAAAAACCAGGTGCAATACTGTGCAGATCACAGCACTGACAAAACAGACACAGGCAGATCACTGCTTGCTGGCAGCTAGCCTAGTCTAATCAGATTAGCTCCAGACTGTCTCAAAAAACAAGGTGCACAGTGAATGAGGGGTCAGTCTATCTATCTATCTATCTATCTATCTATCTATCTATCTATCTATCTATCTATCTATCTATCTATTTCTCTGGTTTTCCTAGCACAGAGCAACTGCTAATACTGTTAAAGCTAATTGGGATCAAAAGATATAAGAATGTGATTTTGTGACTAAAGTTACATTAATATAAACTTATATTATAGAAGATAGGTTGTTATTTTGTTAAACCCATGAGTTGATGTCTCTAATCCCTTCCAGCCTTTGACCGGAAAGAGTTAATTGCTTTTACAGAGACATAAATTGCCAAAGTCCTTCACATCTCAGGCCTGTGAAATGTGCTTCCCTTCAATCATAAACTTGGAGCTGAATACCTTCCCTCAAATCACCAGAGAACAATGCCTCCCCATTCATATCTCAGCCTGGGACCTGACCCTTTCATCCCGAGTGTCCTGGGAAGGAGACAGAAAAGTCTGGTCCCATCTTCATTCACATGTTCATCAGGGAAAGTCCCCCCCAAGCAAAAGTACCTTCCAGCAAAGCTGTTCATTTTCAAAGGCAACATTACACAATAGTGTTTCATATTACCCCCATCACTCATCTAGTCTGCTTATCCTCATTAAGCACTTATGAACCCTCTTAAAAATCACGTCGACCTTCTCCCAGGTTTCCACATAACTCACAACCTCTTTACCAGCCATAAGAGCTGCAGACTGGAAACAGCACTCAGTGGAGTTGGGAGACCTGCATTCCGACCCTGTTGTCAACACTAAGCTTGTGCCAACACCCCTTCTTGTGATGTAAGAGATTTAGAATGTCATGATACTCTCTGGGACACAGTTCAATGTTACTCCAGAGTAGTGAGTACCAGAGTCGTGAGTCACCTGCTATGCTAATTCTTTGTGAAGTAAAATCCAAGTAATAGCCCAACTCACTTGTTGGAGAAGTTTTATAACCTCCCCAGTATTTTTCATGCTGCAGAGTTAAATGAGTTGATACCAAACTCACATTTAACATTATGCATCATTGGCAAGAAATACAAAGTGAAACTTCTATAATTTGGACTTTTTATGAGGAATACATAACTCACCTTGGGCAATGCTGACAATAACACAGGTAAAGCATTTTAAGTTTTAGAGAAAATGCAGCCCTTTGTGAGTTTTTTTAAAAATAGAAAATCAAGTTTCATTACATTTTCCAGTGCTTTTTACATGTATGTTTTCATTTAAAAACCAGATCAAAACTGACAGAGCCCCACAAATGAGGTAATAGCCACATTGTAACATAAAACTTAGAAACAGTCAACTGTTGGTTATATCAGTTCATTTTTATAGCTATGCTTATCACTGTGATTCTATTCTATATGCATAAAGATGCATCATTTTTTCAGAGATTTTCAAACATTTTGTACTACGTAGTTTTCTACCAATCTATTATGGCTAATTTTATGTCAATTTGAAACAAACCAGATTTATCTGGGAAAAGAGAACCCCAACTGAGAAAATACCTCCACCAGACTGGCCTGTGGGCAAACCTTGTAGGGTACTTTCTTCATTGATGATTGGCAGCAGACAAAGGACAGCTCACTGTCAGCAATGCCATCCCAATACTGGTGGTGCTGGGTTATGCTACAAGGCAGGCTGAATCAGCCATGAGGGACATGTCAGCAAGCAGCATTCCTTCAGTTCCTACCCCCAGGGTCCTGCCCTGACCTCCCTCAGTGATGGACTGTGTATGGAAGTGTAACTGAAATAAACCCTTTCCTCCCCAGGCTGCCTTAGGTTATGGTGTTTTATCACAGCAATGGAAGCCCAATAAGACATGATCTAAATATTTATTGAGTACATAGTCGATGCCATGCACCGGGAATAAATGTCTAAATAGGATTTCTATATAATTAAGTACAAACACGAATATAAAGAAGTGACTACATATATGGCAACATTGGTTATGTTTATTCAGTCAGCCAATTATGCAAGCACCGTGCTGAATATTAAAGACAGAGTGGCAAGCAGAATTCTTGCTGTATTTGAGAAGAGAGATGATGCACAAACATAGTTTGTGTTGTGTCAGGTGGAGAAAAGGAGTGTGGACAGGAAAAGGGCAGATCCAGGTGGAATAAGGAGTTTAGAATAGTGGTTGCTACGTCAAGTGCGTCACCAGGCGAGGCCTCTGAGCCGGGATCCGAAGTAAGGGACTGGGAGCACAGTTTGGGACAAAGAGGGATTCAGGGAGGATGGAAGAGCAAGAATTAAGACCATCTTGGGAAAGAACATGCTTAGAGGCCCAGGAAACAGCAGCAACCCTCAGTGTGGTTGGGGGCAGGTTGAAGAGAAGTCAGCAACAGTAAGTCTCAGGTCATGATATAGGAGGCACAGTAGCTCCTCTTCAGTGAGCTAGAAACCTGTGTGCAAGTGAACCAGACATGGGCTGCCCAGTCTTTTAGACCGATCCTCCTAACAAAGGTCACATATTTGCCTACAATGATAGGAGTGAGGCTACAAATGGAAACAGAGAAGGAAACTAGGAAGCTAGTTAACTAGCAGGGAGCAGATTGTGTCTTAAAAGGGTGAAGCTTTGTGTGTGTGTGTGTGTGTGTGTGTGTGTGTGTGTGTGTATTTGAGATACCCTCTGACACATGAGGTCATAGAATAGTTGTTGACTGGATGCAATACAAGAGACATGGGGAAGTCTGATGTCTTAAACAAAAAGAAAATATAGGAATAACCTCATATAGTGAGGACAAGGACTGAATGTCCAGTTGTATTTGAGAAGAGTTTAGAAAAAAAATTCACAGGAGTCAATAAAACTTTATTTAAGGGAGGTAATAAGGATTTTTTTGTTTTTGTTTGTTTGTTTTTAATTTCCATCTGACTGGGTATTATAAGCCAAGACAGGAGCAGATTAAAAAGGATGATGTGAGAGCCACAAGTGACCAGCTAGGTCAGAACGATGGTGGCTTTGAACTTCAGCACAGTTGTGGTCCCAAAGAGCCTTTTATATGCACAAAAGAGTGTGACGTTTACAAGAGCCTGGCCACATGTACAGACTTCCGGAGGTATGGTCTGGGTGAGGCTCATAGGAGGCATCTCCTTTCATAATCCGATGTAAATGTCATTTTTTGTCTGATGGAATGCTTATGTCTATCCTCTTATGTGACCTTAGAAACTCCTGGTAGGAGACATCCCTTGGTTCACCATCTAATGCCAGTCATTGTGTACCTAGTGCTCCAGGCACTAATGTCAGTGCTAGGCGGAAAGTGGGTGATGCTGAGCATTGAGCTTCTTGGGGAGGAGCACTGTGGGGACTGGGATGGAGCACAGAACAGTCCCTTTCTATTACTTTGTTTCTTAAAGGATGGAAACCCCTTCAACAACACTTGGCTGATCCTGTCAGAAGAAGACATACAACTTAAACCTCCAGAGAAAAGAGTGAAGTCATGCTCCCTATAGTTTTCATTTACTAGGTTTTCCTCCAGACAAACAGAAAACACCCGTTTCAGATGTTACCACCCCATCAGTTTCATCCTCCCCAAAGAAGCCCCTTCTGGTTATCTCTACTTACTGTTCAAGGTACCCCTCCCCAACAACAAATACCCGCAGCCACTCACTCAGTCATTTTGTACAGTTAACAGCATGAAGCTCAGTGTTTGTAGCTGGACTCATTCAGGACCATGGGGTTTATAAGCAAGTCAGCTTATGCTTTTTTGCATCAATACCAATTTAGGAAGGGGAAAAGGGCAGAACAATGCATTACCCATGGGAGGAGTCTGAATATGAGCACTTTAGGAGATGATTCAAAAATGATACAGAACTGAATTTGGGTATCTCAGAGTCTGCAGCTTTGAGGATCTGTTTTCCCTCTGGTTTTCCTGAAAGGTTAGTCCACTCCTACCAGGAAGGCCCTAAGCTTTTTAGCCCATTGGTTTCTTTTCTGCATCAGTTTCTCATTGGCCTCGCTGGAGTAGTTTTTTTTTTTTTTTTTTTTTTTTTTAGGAACACATCCCAAGTATCCAGACTCAGAATCTTCTAAATATGGGTTCAGCTATAGGAGCTCCTGAGTGACTGGGCAGATCAGCCAATTCACACTAGATTTCCCCTATCTCAGTACCCACAGATGGAAGGGATTCATGTGTGATAATAGAACAATGGTAAAACAACAAATACCGCCTCAAGACCTGGCACATTAATAAAAGGCACACTGGTTTCCAAATGGTGACATGGCATTTGTTTAGAATAGGTCTCACTTTTCTTTTCCAGTTTCACTCTGGAGCCCTGGATAACCTAGGACTCATGGCAATCCCCCTGCTTCAGTCTACTGAGTGCTGGGATTACAGATGTGAGCCAGTATGCCCAGGTAAGAGGTTAGAGTAGGCTTGAGAAGGGTAATAAGTCACAGAACCCAACCTCAAAGTTAAAATGAACATCTGGTCTGGAATACTGAATTCATCAAAGGTGTCTTAGGGTTTCTATTGCTGTGAAGAGATACCATGACCAGAGCAACTCTTTAAAAAACATTTAATTGGGGCTGGGTTACAGTTTCAGAAGTTTAGTTCATTATCATCATGGTGGGAAGTATGGTAGCATGCAGGCAGACACGGTTCTGGAGAAGGAGCTAAGAGTTCTACATCTTGACCAACAGGCAGCAGCAGCCACTGTATGTCACAATCACCCTAGCTAGAGCATATATATGGGACCACTAACATTTCCTCCAACAAGGCCATACCTACTCCAACAAGGACACATTGCCTAATAGTGCTATTCCTTATGAGCCAAACATTCAAATAGTAGAGTCTATGGGAGCTATTCCTATGCAAACCACCACAAAGGGAAAGTTAAAAAAGAAAAGAAGAGGAAAAAGAAAAGAAAGTTTCACAGTATTACCTAAGAATGAGCAGGTTTTCATTACATCTTCATTCCTCCTTTTTCCCCTTAGAGGTGCACATGCAGAGAAAGCATGAGTGTATGTGTGCACATGCACACAAGTACATACACACACACACACACACACACACACACACACACACAATACACACCCTTATGCCTGCACTGGCATTATTTCCCCATGTTGCTAAGTGAATCAGCTCATCAAATTCAAATTACTAACCCTCTGATGACCTGGCAAAACAAGCCACTGGACTCTCACTTAGGGCAAAGAATTAGTAGTTTTTCACAACAGTACATATGAACAAAAGCAGTAAGCATCAGCTGAAATAGCCCCATGGCCTCTTTCCTCTGTGTATGTCATTTATGCATGATACATGAGGTTATGGTCAGAATCAGAAGCCAGGATCGAAGAAATTAGTAGTCAGTTTAAGCATCAGATTATATTGGATTAAAACCAGAGAATAATCATCACCTCAACAAACAAGCAGTTCAGAAGACCTTGTCTGAGTTAAGACTAGGAGTTACCAGTGTTTTCAAGGTGCTCTCTGATATAGGTGAGGCCCTGGATCCAGCTAAATAGTAGGCCCTGGATACTCCACCAGGCAAGGAGGCTCTAAGATACAACTTTCCACTGTTAGCTCACACCATAAACCTAGAGCAGGAGGGAGACCAAGAAGGACTAAGAAAGCCTGCAGGAGGAACTGACAGTTGAAATGGACCTTGAAGAATGGGCAAACATTTAATCAGCAGAGATGTGGGGAGGATATGGTCTCAGTAGCAACTTGAGCTTTATCTGGAGAAAAGCTACCCCAACCGGTAATGGTTAGCTCATACATTCAAGATGCTGGAGCAGGCCTTGGCTCTCTGGCAGCTAGCTGTGCTCCTAACCAACAAACCTGGGGCAGCATCGTTCTGCTTGCCTCACCACAGCTGGACTCTCCAGTAGCAGGCACAACACAGCTGACAATGCAGCCGTCAGCAGACAGCAGTTCTGCCAGGGGAGGAGGTGGGAGGCATAGCAAGACAATCCCCTCCTTGTCTATTCCGCAATCAGTGCAGAATAATCCGCGGATCCGGAAATTTACCGTGCCACATGGTTAATCTAGCAAGCTCCTAGAACAGCTTGCTCCTTGGTCATCACGCAACTTACCTATTGTGACAGGGAGGATGGGAAAACCAGAGAGGAGGAAACACAACTGAAAATTACTTCAAAGTGGGATTTTAGGAGCAAAGGCAGTAAATGTGGAAGAGGTTAGGCGAGATATCTAGGATTGTGTATTACAGGCTAGTGAGAACAATTCCTGGATTGCTTACAATTCTGGGTTGGCTGCTCTGTCCATTAGATTCACTCTCTCTTTAAATCCTTACTGTAGTCTTACACTTTCATTTTCATTTTATAGAAAAGGATTCCAAGGCTTCATTGGTATAGACAAAATAGTTTCATAACGGCCTTTAGAAGGGGAGTCAGACTTTAAAACTGGGGTACTGACACCACAAGACCCACATCATATTGGAATTAAAATTGCCTGGGCTCAGCAGTAGGAAATGCCTCAGTTACCCTTTACTTCCACCCCAGAGAAAGCTTTTCCATTCTTCCTCATCTTCACTGATTCCAACTGATGCTGTATTAGCATTGGTTTAGCAAGAAGAAGAAAACTGTAACTGCGAATGCAGTACATTCTCTTTGTTAGCAGTGTCATCTTCATGGCTCCAGAAGAACTATCCCAAGTGCTGTCTTCTTACTGTTACTATGAATGCTTATTTTCAGACCCTTTGGCATCCCTATAGCCT
The DNA here is from genome assembly GCA_030556225.1 of Cricetiscus sungorus. Lineage (NCBI taxonomy): Eukaryota > Metazoa > Chordata > Mammalia > Rodentia > Cricetidae > Cricetiscus > Cricetiscus sungorus. Next base: position 102,660,853 of record JANBXA010000734.1, on the reverse strand, counting down.
CTCTGTACCTTCATTCCAAGCACCACTCCTGACATGATCTTAGAAAGAAATGCCATGCAATCTGAACAAGATGCACATTGCTCCTATGCGCAGTGTCAGTGTCAGAACTGAGCCTGAAGCCTGGGTCTGGTGGCTTGAGTCACTGATAATGAAGGCAAAATTGTCTTTCCAAGGCATTCAAATGACTCCAGGTTTCTGGTTATATTATACACAGATGTATCTTTTACTTACTTTGAAATTTATCAGAATCTAGCAGTGGGTAAAGAATAAAGCCATGATATGATATTACCATAAAGTACACAGGCATGAGACACTGGCTAGCTGGTGCACACAGAGTAAAGAATGAAGGGGCCTTAGGAAAATTGAACCCATTGGATCGCCTAACTTGTAGGAGAGCTCACACAGCCATGTTCAGGATGTCAGAGCATGTGGGTCTGATAGTATTTACATTACTACTATTAAATTTGTGCTAGGCATATTGGAATCCAATTTTAAAAGTTATGGGATATTTTTTATTCATTTTTGTTTTGAGTCTGTGTATACCAAATAGTGCAGGAAGTCTGGAAATGAACAATCCTCCTGCTTCAGTCTCCTGAGTAGTGGTATCACAAGCATGTGTCCTCATGCCCAGGTCTGACTGTTAATTCTAAATAGTTCATTGTCTGGAGCACCAATGAATGTAATTGGGGTTACTTACAGGAGCATGGGACACTTATCAGTAGCTATTCTTCAACCATTAATCTCAAGTAATTCATTTCTAAACACAACCAGCCCAGCAGAAAAGCTCTAGGGACACATATACAAATAAATAACAGGTCAAATTGGAACTGGGGTGCGTATATAAGTAAATGCAATATTCAATTGGGTATAAGTGTGAAGTCAAGAAGTTATAAAAGTAAAAATGAAATGTGGCTTTGAAATGTACTGTATGGATGGTAGTGAGGATCACAAGTTGTTATTATTATTATTTTAAGTAGCAATGTCACAGGGGATTCACATATGGCTGAGGGTGAGTTCTATCATTACCTTTTCAACTCTTTCTAAATTCCTGGAAACCCTTTACTCTCATTCCCACCTACTACATTATGAAACCTAAAGTATCTACTGTATAATCAGAATGCAGAGATTACATGCTTTTCAAATGCCCTGTGGGTAGCAAGTCTGTAAACTCTTCTCTCAAAGACATCTTAAAAGCTTCCTGCCTCTCAGGAGTTCATGTCTGCCCACACTTAGAATTATAGAGCTACATCTACTTTGCAGTGTAAGGAAGTTCAACACTAAAAGACTAGTGCCACAGCTTATGAAAGAAAATAATATTTCACATCCCCAAAAGACAGAAAAATATAACCACTAAATAAGTAATGGCATGAATAATAAAACACCACATACGCACATTGTATATTTATATATGTGCATGCGTGTGTATATGTGTGTGCTATACATAAGTAAAGAAAATGTAGGACTCTATTGGATGATGAGTAAAACAAACCACTGGAGATAAGCATCTACAAAAGAGGCAGGAAGAGGGAGTGCAGGGAGTGAGGATGCTGGCACAATGGCAGGAACAGGCTAGCCACTGTCTAAAACAGTCTCTTCTGGAACCCAGTTCTATTTCCAAATGTCTTTCAATTAGAAGTGCCATGCAGCACAGTGGCACTTGAGCTCAGAAGTGACACAGGTTGCTCCTAAGTTGGGCAAGGCAGAGAAATGAAGATGTCTCTTTTGATTTCCTCTCTCTACCTTTCAAATGAAGGCAGTGGCATAATAGGCTTTCTAAATATAGAGCACTCTGAGAATTTATAGGTAAGCAGAAAGGGTTTGAGTCCCTAGATGACTCTCCGAGGGGCTCCTAACTCTAGCAACACTGAGCCCTTATGTGAAGGGAAAATTACCAAACTAAGGGGAAAGTAACTGAAAGATATAGGGTTCTGTTTTTACATTAGCTAGCATTATTCTAAAAGACACATGCCCAAGCTTAAAAATAAACCAGTCTTATTGAAGTAGACCATTAGTGCTTGTAAACCAATGGTTCCCAGTATATTAACTGAGCTGTGCCACCATCGCCTCTGTGTAATTTAATCAAGAACATTTTTATCACTCCAAGAAAACCATTACCAGTCTCTCCCCATGTTCCCCAAATCCTTCCAGCAGCCACTAACTTATTTTCTGTTTTTATAGATTTGCTTGTTCTGAACATTTTCTGTAGATGAAATTATGTAATATGTGGCCTTTGTGCTTCTTTCACTTGACATGTTTTCAAGGCAGAACCACTCTGCGGCCTACATCACCACTTCCTTTGTTTTCGTTGGGAGCAAGATTCTACTTATTGATCCGTGACATTGTGCTGGTCCAGTGATAACTTAATATCTCATGGGTAACCTTTCACAATCGGCTTCAGGGTCTGTAAAATATCTTATTCTTCGACACAGACACCCTGACGTGAAGAATCACTGACAAATCTCCCTCCCGAGTTCTGGGATTAAAGGCATGTGCCGCCACCACTACCCAGCATTCATCAGTTCTCAATATCTTCCACCCAAGTTGTTACTTTCCACTTACGCTAAATGTCTACTGGTCCACTCACAGTCAAGGTTTGGGGGTCACAGCAATCCAGATCTTACCAAATATAGTTTGCTCCATGGAAAACACTGAGAAAACTTGAAACCACTGTCAGAGTGATCTATACAAAGTCTCCAGGAGAGGGGGGTGGGGTGGGGAAAGGCATCTCACACATGGTTTCAAATCTTTAATTCATGAGTAAAGGAAAAACTAATTCCCTGTAACCAAATAGCCTGGGAGGAACCTCTGTAAAAACACATTTTGGGAGGAAGTTAAGGAATTAAATCTAATACAAACATATAAACACAAAGGAATTAAGTAGGACTTAAATATCGCTGGGTCAGGAGAAATTGTTCATTAAAGGAGTCACCCCTGAATATTGTTCTAAAGATAAATGCCAGCTGTTCTGAAAATTATTAAATCTTAATGACATAGTCAAGTTGCTGTTACTTTTCTAGCATACATGTGTCAAAGGGAATGGTAGTCATCTGAGACTGGAAGTCTCAAAGGACATGGCGGGTTTAGAAAATGGGTCATGTCTACAGAAGTGTTTTTCTTATAAAGAAGATATAAGAAGGATAAGTCAGGAGTGTGAAAAAACAGTATGGGAAGGCCTATAAAGCAACCAGTGTGGTGAGCTCATGAATTAATTTAAACTTATAAACTGGAAGCAGATTTAAACAACATTACATGGGCAGATAATTTTAAAAATATAATTATGAACATACATACCATGAAAGAGAGTAATAGAAAATGGGCATGTGACATATCAGCTGCCCAACTGTTGTCTAGGTTTCCCAACTTTCTTTGTTTTTCTTAAACCTTTCTCTAATGAGTATAACTGGGCAAGGCAATAGAGTCATGTAACATTTCATGTGTGCATGCACCATACAGAGAACCCCTCAGCTCATCACACATGATCCTGTACATATTCATATAGACAAGTGTTTGCATACAATAATCTATTTTCACAGCAAAATGAATACTGCTTTATCATCATCATGTCACCATGAATGCCTGCTCTCAACTGTATTGAGTTTCACAAACACCTAGTTTATCATATCTTTTGTTCAACTCAAGACCACATTACAATCCATGTTGCATTAAGTAGTAACAAGTCCCAGAAACTTTATTTTAGGGTATCCTTTCTTTACCTTCATTTATTTTTTCCACTTACTGAGCAAACCTGGTTTATTTCACAGGGACTATTTATTTCACAGTAACATCCTGCATTTGTCTGTTTTCTTCCTTTCTTGTTGGTGTCATTTAATTTTTTCTTCCACTTTTTTCTATTTCCTTTAAATGAGTAGTTTACTCTAGAAGGCAAGAATATAAATTTAGCTTAAAATTTTAAATATCTATTTAACTTTATAAGTGTTTCGTCCCCATAATGTATGTGTACCACATATGTTCCTAGCGACTGAGGAGGCTGGAAAGCATCAGACGACCTGGAGCTGGACCAGGTGGTCATGAGCTGCCCAATGTGGGTCCTGAAAACTAAACCTGGGTCCTTTGTAAGAGCAACAAGTGCGCTTAACTTGAGCCATCTTCTCCAACCCTCAGGTTCAATTTTTTTTAAAGGTAAGTCTACTTCTCAAGTGGCATTGCATATTTTATATGGTATTCCATTGAGAGATAGTGACTAGTTGATTCACTAGTCTAGCTGGCTCACCTGTAGTCATCCAGTTGACTTGCCCATAGTGATGCCAAGACTGGCATGACTTGTTTTCAAGAAGATACCTCACTAGTACCTTGTGATGCCTGACCTTGGTAACGCTAGGCAGAAGTGGGAGGAGACATCTCAGACTTGCAAGAGGGAGGAAGTAGATGAGAGAGCAGTCAGGAATAGGAGGGAAATGAGGATTCAGATCCACAAATAATCCTGAGGGCCTAAGACTGTTGATCAGTGGTAGAGTGTTTGCCTAGTAAGTATGAAGCCCTAAGTTTGAATGAATAATGAATAACTATATAAACTACAAATGCAATGTCCTATTAAAAAGGCATAAGAGATGGAAATAATTATGGAACAGGATTATTAAAAGGTTGGAAATTTACCAGGAATTTTCATGGGTCTTAAGAATCAAGGTGAGTAAGCAGGTGATGAGGACACAACACTACAATACAGGTTCTTCAGCAGTAGATAATTAAGTATTTTTGCTCAATTCAGAGTCCCCCATGCTTAAAAGAAGGCCTAATACAGAGTACATATTTGTTAAATATACATATTAACTTGATTGAGCGGCTAGATTTACAATGCTGGAATTCTAAGGCAGAGAACCAATTGGATGTTCACACTGTTACTAGAGATCAAATAGCTAGGGAGACAACAAAGACCTTTCTTCAAATTTGGTTTGCCCCTAGTGATAATCAATGATGAATACCTTAGGCAAATGCTAACCACAGGAATAAATTTCTTAAACTATACAACCTAATAATGGCTAGCAAATAGACAAATGAATCTAACGTTATGCCTTGGGAGACATACTAAGATTATGGGGGTTAGGTATAAGAATCAATTTTGCAAAACAGTGGTTTTTTTTGTTTTTTTGGGTATTTTTTTGGCTAAGGGAGGGCAGTCTCCAAGAGGAAGTTACGCTTGACTAATGGCAACATTTCATATGTGAAGTCAGGAACATTAAAAATAATCTACCAACAAAACCAACCAAAGCTAGTGTTTTAAAAAGACCCCCCCCAAAAAAAATAAAAAAGCAATCTCATGGCCAGGAAAAAAATAAAATAAAAAGTGATGAATGATATACATTGCTAAAGTCACAAATGTAAGGCAGAACATCATCTTGGGCAGATTTAAGGGTAATAAAGGAACACCATGCTTCAAATTCTGACATGCAAGATGAAATGGACGAATACCTTGAAAGGTGTAACCTGTCAACACTCAAATAAGATGATAAAGATAATCTGGATAGGTATATATATTTTAAAGAACTGGCAATTATTAATTTTCTTTTTTAAAAAATGTATTCTCTCCTCTCCTTCTGTCCTCCACCTCCTTTCTACACTTCCTCCTTCCACTCCATAGAAAGGGTAAAGCCTCTCAGGGGAATCGAGAATACATAGCAAATCAAGTTGAGGACCATGCTCCTCCCCACTGAATCAAGGCTGAGCAAAGCATTCCACTATAGGGAATAGGTTCCAAAAAGTTAGTCCATGCACCAGAAACAGATCCTGGTTCTATTGCTAGGGGCCCCACAAACAGATCAAGCTACACAATTGTCACCTACATGCAAAGGGCCTAAGTCAGTCCCATGCAGGCTCCCTGAGAGAGAGAGAGAGAGTTAGAGTTTGAGCTAAGGGGATGACTCAGCCTTTAAAGGCTAGGCTTTAAACCAAAACATTAACTTTCGAAAAAGGAATACATCATTGCCCAAACAGACTCACTAGTGAGATTTACTGAACTCTTTACAATCTATTTAATGAAATAGAAGTAGATGAATGATCCTCAATTAATTTATAAGGCCATAATTAACCAGATATCCCAAAAAGGGACTTTATAAAAAAGACTTCTATGAGCCAATATTTCTCACAAATATAGATTTAAGAAATTCTTTTTTTTAAACATTTATTTATTTTATGCTGGACATAATTATACATGCCTTTTTTAAAAATGAAAACAAACATTTATAAACAATATTTGGGAATTTGGGCATTGTTCTTTCCAAGCTTCTTCCTGTATGCTTATAGGGAAAATAAAAGTCACATTTAAAATTAATGAATATCTAATATGACCTTTTCATATGTGCAGAAAATTGATTATCTAATATGATCATATCAAAATTTTATAACATACAATAAAATAAGTTTGATTGAAAAGAAAAAAAAAGAAATTCTCAGTGATATAGCAAATGTAATCAGAATGCCATGTGCAATTTATACCAAGTATGTAAGAAACCATGACAATACAATCCATTATATTAACACCCTATAGAAAACTCACAGGATCATATTAACAGATTTGAAAAGAGCATCTATCAAAATCCAAAGTTTATTCATGAAGAACAAACTCCCTAAAAGGGAGCTAAAAGGGTGTCTCCGCAACTCAATGAAGGTCATCTACAAACCCCACAGCTAACAAGCCATCTTGCTTAATGGTAAAACTCCTAAGTTTTCCACTAAGATTTGGTACAAGGCTAGGATGGTTCTGCTCCTCTTCCCTTTGAACCTTGTACTAGAAGTATTTGCTAATGCAATAAGACAAGAAAATAAAATAAAAGGTATACAAACTGCAGAAAAAAATTGAATCACCTGTTTCTGTGTATCTTCACGTTCAAGACTCCTATAAGAAGAGTATAGTCTCAGGCTCATACCTTTTCAGGTGTAGATTCATGAAAATGGCAGGTACCTTATCCCTACAGCTTCCAAACAATTTCAAAAATTAATTCTATTAGGTCTGGTTGAGTAACACATGCTTTTCTGAGCCAATTGCTGTGGCTGTTTTATTCTTATAGGTACTATTTACTGTTCTACTTAGCCAGTTTTGTTACACATGCTATGTGTTATATACAGAATCTGCTAGTTTCCATGGGGGGGATAGAATACTCATTTTTTATAAAAGAGTAAATGCATCTTGAGAAGTCAAAAAAAAACCCAATAAAACACTCCTTATTTTAGACAGTATTTTTTATAACTACCATATTGTCATTATTATCAAAATCTAACAGATGAAAACCAAGGCACCAAGAGGTGTGGTTAAGGCTACAACAGACCAAATAGTGTCGCTTCTCTTAGTGTTATTTCATTTAGCTAGAGTGTGCTCTAGACTGCCACAGACAGTCCTTGCTCCAAAAACTAAAATAATTCTTCTCTCAGAAACAAGAGAATTTATTTCTCTGGAAAAAGAGATTGTTTTGGAGGCAAACATGAAAGTATAACATTTCATTTTCCCATATGTCAGTTGCTACCCCAGTGTCTCTCAAATCAAAATGACAAGTGCAATGAAAATCATGTGCAAAAGCCAATGGCTCCCAGGGGACAATGATTTCTCATTATTCACATTGATTTTTGAAAAGATCCCAGGTTTCAAACAGCAAGGGAGCTGGCAAGATGTGGTGGGGTGGGTCGCTCAGTGCCAGACCAATCTCTCACTGCCACCCTAAAAATAAGACTCTTCCTGGTTGACCCAACATCTCTCTCCCTCTTTACCTTCCTCATCATTTTGATTTTGGTTTGTTGATATGTTAAGATGGCCTGGAACTCACTATGTATCTCAGGCTGTCCTGCTTCCACCTTTCAAGTGTTGGGAGTAAAGCCACCGTGTTGATTTTTTTTCCCAAGATTTCTTTTTCTTTTTCTTTTTCTTTTCCTGACTGCTTTCTTTCCAGAAAGGGGACATAAAAAATGAGTCTATCTTAGAAAAAAGACTTGTCTGGGTTGGACCTAACTGAAGCTGAACAGTCTCAAATAAATTACTTGAAATAAATTTTCTCTTTACTTTAAGGACTGGCAAACAGGACTAGAGTGCAGCTTAGCATTCTGGTTGATTCCATTCAGTACCTTTCACTCTTGGCTTCCTCCTATCAGCTGAACATGACAGGACTAGTAAACATGTTTTTCTTGGCAGACTAGACTTCACAGTCTGTGAATACAAAGCTAAAGCATACAAGATCCACCTCCTGGTACCTGCACAGAGCCTGGAAGACGTCAGGGGTGGGGAGGCAGCAGTGTGTGGAATCATAATCAATCCAACAATTTCTTCAATTCACAAGAGCAGGAGCTCTTCGACTTTAGGATTACACTGTGGCATACTTTATTTCCCAGAATTCTAAACCCCAATTTCGGCACGTTCTTCCAAGTATAATCTTTTAGAACTGTCTCAGTCTTTCTCTCGTTTGGAAATGTATTTACTGCCTCATCTTTTTTTATGCATAACTCTTGTTGTCCTCTGTGGAACTTTACATTTTGTGATAAGAAAAGCTTCAGTTCTGGCCATTGTCCCACAACTAGTAGATTCCATGACGTCTAATACGCGTCAAAGTTCTTCAAAGCTAATTCCCTTACTAAGTGTGGCCAAATGCTTTCTTCCATAAAAAGAAATTAATGGATGACTTAATGACTTTCCACTTGCATTGCTTTTTCTTTTCTTTTTAGGATTCCAATCTGCAATCAATGTAAGAAAAAGTGGCAGATGATACATTAAAATTATAGAGTTAGACTCTTATGTCACAGAACATGGCTTTGACAATTATACACTTAGTATATGGTGGTGGTTCTGTTAGGTGGTAAGGGAGCCAGATAATTCCTGTTGCCTGGTGACTTCATACCCTTATAATATCATAACACAGCACATCACTCATATGTTTATGATATGCTGGGGTAAACAAACTTATTGTGTTGCCAATAGTATGTACACATCACATGCAGTTATATACACGGTGTTACACTTGAGAAACATCTGTGGTGCTGGCTTATGTATTTACCATACTACACTTGCTACCACTGCTTTGCTTTTTAGTGTCAGGCAGGGTGCAGTGTCTCCTTGGCAACAGCAGCATATATCTAAGGTTTACTGAATCTCTTGATTTCATCCTTTTCCCTGTGCTTGTTTTAGTCTTGTACTGTTTTGTCCGTTCAGCCCTCACGTGCAACTAGGGCTATGGCAACTAGGATATGCCAACTAGGTTTGTGTAGGGTACTGTCTTATACAGCAGTGGAATCATCACACATGCATCTCAGGATGTATTCACTTTAGGAAATGATGAGTGTCCTGGGTGGTTGTCTTTAATGCCTCGTGCATTTCTTTGGATGAAGTCAAGTCAGACACAGCTTTCCCTGCTTCAGCCTCAATGACCTTTCTACTTACCCAACACAGAGACCATGGCTTGCTCCAGCTCTTACTCTAAGCAGCTGCTCTTAGTTCCAAGTGAGCATTTAGTCCCCAGGGCATTTAACTACTGCAGTAAGATACAGAGAAGTCAAGGTACCTGAGTTCAAGCCCAGACAGGCCTCTATTAGCAAGCAGGAGGAAATTTGAATGTTCCCATTGTTAAAGCCAGTCAGAAGTAATGCTTTTGTTTCCTAATGATATCCTTAGAGATCTGTCTCAAGACTACTACATGACTATGACCACAAGAAACAGTAGAGACGTTATTAATCTGAGCAATTCTAGGCTTATCAGTTTTGTTTATGGGGCTTGACTTTAATTTGATTTAAATCAGGGCTTCTGCTCCAGGAAGTTAGCTGCCTGCCAGTGTTCCTAATTTCTACAGACTGTGTTCCCAGCCTCTGCATGAACTTCCTTTTCTGGCTGCCCCAGAAGGACCTCATGTGGCAATGTAGTGAGAGCAAGCACTAATTCATACTAGAGTTAGAGAGAAGATGGCCTTTCCCCTCCTCACCTTTTCTGAAAAAGAAATCCAGTATTTCAAATGCTCTTCTTTCTCTGAAACTCGGGGTATTATTTACCATTCCCAGCGGGCAGGGGGAGAACAAACTTTGCTCTCCTTTAGCCCCAAGGAGAGGAAGTAAACAGAGCATTCCATCCAATGTGATTCACAGTTTCCCAGCTGCTCAGCCAGTGGGCCCACTGGAGATGGCTAAATCACTAGGATTTTTCCAAACACCCTGCAGGCCAGCTACTGCCTGGTAAAGACAGGGCAGCTGAGAAACAGGAAGGGACCTGTGAGGGCTTGTTCTCTCAGATGTGACCCTGTTCTTTTAGCTGCCCACCCTCTGGTCTGCTGACCAGACATGCTAACGTAGGTTTGGGATGATCCACTAAAGTTCCCTTTTACTACAATATGGTATATTCTCCCAAATGACCCCATGGACAGCACAGGCACTGTCCTTACCTGACAGGAAGTACTGAAACACAGCTGTGCAGTCAGTCCAGCCTGATGACCTACATCCCCCCATCTTCCCCATTGCCTGCCCTCTGTTCCAGTATTTTTTTTCTTGTTTAGACTATTTATACTAATCCTGATGGTTTTTCTTTTTCTTTTCTTTTATCCACATTATGTTGATGTCTCAGAGGGAATGCCCCTCCCCTCTTTCAATTTCCCACAAATGCCAAACATAGAAGCAACACTTGGGGAAACAACATTTAGCAGTGACGGAATGGCTGCAGAGAACCTAGGATTGAATCTGGAACTTCAGTACTCTAGAAAACCGCAGATGACCACAACCGTCACCCTGCAGCCTCTCATCCTCTTCTAGATCCCTGCTCTTTTAAAAGCCCCTTTCTCTCTAGCAAGTCCTGGATTTCTAAAGCCTTCATTTTCTAAAGCAAGTTGATTATTGTTTTCTCACCCCCCAACCATTATCCTTGATCATACCTTGGGGCTAGCTTTCCACATCTGAAAAGACCTAAAATATCCTAATCAAATTAAAAGAAAACAACAAAAACAAATGTCAAGCTGGGGCTTTCTATTGCAGGTGAATGAGAACCTACTGAGGCCTCCTCATTGCCAAGGTGTCTTTCCTGCTTGGAGCCCTCACTGTAGCTTCATGTCACCAATGGTGACTGCTTAGGCACTCCTGCTGGGGAGCCTGACTCCGTGCTGTCTACCCCTTCTGAAACTCTATCCATGATTTTTCTCCATTTCTGGGAGAGGAATTCTATATCCATGAAACCCCTGTATAGCCAACATACTTGCTTAAAATTTCCAGCAATATCTATTGCACTTGGGAAAATGTAGTGAACAATCCCAAACTGTTACTTGCAGAGTCCAGGTTGGAAGCTGCCCTGCTCACACCCTATCTATCTTGTCTCTCCTGGCTGCCAGGACAGGCTGGAGTTAACACTGTGTCAACCAGTGAAGGACTGAGCTTCTGGGGTCATAAGAAACTCTCAGACTTACTCAAACTGACATTGAAGAGTTGTCTAGGATGGTAGCTACTGCTCTGTGGGACTCAAGGTTTTATCAGGAGCAGACAGCCAAATGCAAAGGCAAATCTGGAAGCAAACTTTGAGCCTGGCACAGTTTTCTTTGCTTTTTAGATAATAAAATAATAATTTTATCATTATTATTTTTTGTTTATTTGTGTGTGTGTAGGGAAGATGGCAGGCAGGAAGGCAAGCAGGTAGACAAGCAGAAGGAGATAGAGAATATGCATGCCACAGCAGCCCTGTGTGGGTAGATTAGAGACAACCTGTGAAAGTCAGTTCTCCCCTTCTACCATGCCAGTTCTGGAAATATCTCAGATCCTCCACCTGCTGAGTGATCCAGACAGTCCAAGCTCACTGCACTTTAACCAGTCTTGTTCATGGCAGGTTTACTGTAAAGCCAGAGGCAGAACCAAGTAATCAAAACATGTATCTGCTTCATTCAGTGGGCTCCCAATGACATTTCTTTTGAATAAAATGGCTCTGCTATGACAAGCTCTAACATGCCAAAGACTAGGACAGAGGGCAAGCAGAGGGGCAATGAGGAGCAAGCAGAGGGTATTCATGGGAAAAGTGCCTCCATGTTGCTGTGAGCCTAGACACTGACTTTGCATCTTACTGGGCTGTTGCTTTTCATCCAGCATCTACAAAGTGAATGGATGTTTTGTAGGACAATTAATGCCTCAGTTTTGTTCAATTAAGAAATGAAAGTGCTTTAGAGACTCTAAATCCTACTTGCAATTATTAATACCCTTTAAAAAAAAAAGATTTCTCAAGTCTATTCTGACAGAGGGTTTTTATTTAAATGTCCTTTGAGACTTGCTAATTTTTATTTAACATGTATGATTATTTTGCCTCCACTACATACATGCCTGATGCCCATGGAGGCCAGAAAAAGGTGTTGGATTCTCAGGAATTAAGTATGAGCCACATGTGAGTGCTGGGAATTAAACCTTGGCCGTCTGGAAGTGTAGCCAGATCCATCTCTCCATCCCTGCTGACAAAGTTTTAACACAATGCTTGTTGGCCAAGCTGGAGGTTGAGAACACAGAAGCAATCAGTGACAAGGAAGACCACCTGCTGTCCTCTTGAACGCGGTATGAGACTGAGTCTATGACTCAAGAGACGAGAGCTGACTGCCCCTCTTTGAATTTCATTGACAAGTTACTGTAAAGTAATTGACTTCTGCATGCTTTCATTTCTTCACCTGTAGAAGTGAAAGAATCATACTTAAGTGATTTATTGGGTGGCTCCTATGAGATGGTCCCTGTAGGCAGCCAAAAACAATGGCTAGAGCATAGTGTTCAATTACTCTTAGCTATTGTTGGCCATTAGACTTATAATACTGTGTAATATTTCATGATTACCTTGAGGACTACTGGGAATTCATGTAATTATTATGTACATCACAGAAAACACAAAACAAACACGGGGTTAACATTTACAGAGCATTCACTATATGCTAAGCACTCCCCTGTTTATCTACACATTCAGTGTTTGCAACAGCAAACAGAGGCACCGCTCTTCTTATGCTCATTTCACATACAAGGAAATCAAAGAACAAAGAGGATAATTGCCAGAGAAGCACAAGACCACAGCAGGATAGCATGCCACTCCAGTTAGAATAGGTGTGACCAAAAGACAAGACATAACAAGCACTCTAAAGGATGTGAGGAAAAATGAGTCCCTGTAAGTGAACAGTGGCAATGAAAAGTATCACAGTGTTCATTGGAAACAAAATAGAACCACCGTATGATTCAGCAATCCTATTACCGGATATATATTCAAAGGAAGTGAAATATGCAAGCCTACATATTCACAGTAGCCAGGAAATGAATACCACTGGTGACAATCGACTGCAAATGGATAAAGACAACATGGTCCATATATATCGTGGGGCTCTATTCAGCTAGAAAATAAAGAATCAAGTCCCATAATAATATGAGCTGGACACAGAAAGACAAGTGCTAGATGCCCTTGCCCACTGGAATCTAAGGAAGTGACCTGGGCAGAAGTTGAGCATAGAGTGGTGGCTTCCAGAGGGCAGGTGAGAAAAGGAGCATCAGTGCTCATTAGATCGCAGGAGGACAAGAGTAATGACCACACAGCATGGTGACTGAAGATGACAATGATGAACAGGGCATTTCCAAAGGGGAAAAGGGGATGGATGGGACATTTGGTCATCCACGTATGCACATATGGAGGCCAGAAGTTGACTTTGGGTGTATCTTATTGCTTGCAACATTATTTTTAATATGATTTAAAAAAAATTGTAGCTCATTGCTCTGGCTAAAATGGCAAACCAGAGTATCCCCATGATTGGCCCCTTCATTTCTCTCCTCAGGCTCTGGGGTTAAAGGCATATGCCGCCATGCCTGGCTTTCCCTGAATTCTAGGGATCTAAACTCTGGTGTTCATGCTTGTGTGATTGATAATCACTTTACCGACTTGCTATTCTTCGGTCACAAATTTTGATTAAAAAATCATAGAGAAGTAAGAGTTTGGGGAAGCAAATATATTTAACTTTATTAAAGTCTTGTAATACATACATATACATAGAAAAACCACACAGCATTCCATTAATACATACCTTCTATGTCTTAATATATCAGTTGGAAGCGAATTCAATTGAAAAACTTTAAAATAAATTCAATTGAAAAAATTTTAATTCAATTGAAAAAGTTTAGAAGAGGCTAAGTAACTTCCCTAGTACAGCTAGTTAGTGGATCACCAAAGTTTGAAAACAGTTTGGTTTCAGTCTAGTTTTTCACTGTATGTCACTCTATTTTGTGGTAACATTCATAACCAAGTATAGAAGGTCATTCAATGCAGGTAGGAATTCAGATCATAAACACAGTGTGTGTGTGTGTGTGTGTGTGTGTGTGTGTGTGTGTGTGTGTGTGTGTGAGTGAGTTTGTTTGGTTTTTGTGTTTTTGAGACAGAGTTTCTCTGTGTAGCTCTGGCTGTCCTGGAATTCACTCTGTGGACCAGGCTGGCTTTGAACTCAGAGATCTGTCTGTCTCTGGCTCCCGAGTGCTGGGATTAAAGGCATGCACCACTACTGTACTCTCATCATTCTTTTAAACTAGAGGATTGGCAGATAATTGTGCCTTCCAGGGAAGTTATCAAGAAAGTTGGTTCTAAAGTTATTTTATATTCTTTGACAGTAACATGCATGTGTATAAAGGACTTTAGTACTTTTCATCCCCCTTACCCTATCTCATCTCCACCTTCTACTAAAGCCTTCTTTCTTCTTCCCAACAAGCCTCCTCCTACTTTTATGGTGTGTGTGTGTGTGTGTGTGTGTGTGTGTGTGTGTGTGTGTGTGTTAGATCCACTGAGTTTAGTTAGGGTTGCTTAAGTGAGCATAGAAGAAAGGTTATTTACTGGACATGGACAACTTACCAGTAACTACACCACTGAAGAAAATGACATCTTCCACCATTAACTCTCAGTAGTCCTTCAGAGAAGGGTGGAACCTATGAGTCTTTCCAGTTTCTGTGATGAAATGCTCATGAACTCAATCTATGCCATTCTCATGCAGATAATTGCAGTTGCAGTGAGTTCATGAGGGCAACAGCCATGCCATGTTCAGAAGACAGTTTCACAGTATCCTCCCTGACCCGTGGCTCTGACATTCTTCCCATCTCCTCCCACTGCAATATTCCCTGAGCCCTGGGGAGGGGTGGTGTGATGGTGGTGGGTCATAAAGATGGCTTGTTTGGGCTTGAGCACTCCAGTCACTTATCCTCTGGATTTTGGGAAGCTGTGAGTCTGTACTTAGGCTGATTGTGTTTTAATGACTCAATACAAAATTCATCCAGTGTCTGCACCAAGGAGTCCCAGCCTGCTGGTGGAAGTTGGGAGGTTTGAACAAGATGCTGGGGTATGGCTTAGACTTCAGAGACTTCTTAACTTGTTTAGATCTGAAGTACAAGTGTGATGCTTTGTGAAGTGGACCTGAGAAATGTGCAATAATCCAGCCAACTCAAGGCAACAGCAGCATCAAACACATACTCCACAGTCACCTCGCTGGTCCTTCTCCTTGTGGGGGTGGATTCATGAAATTTGTAATAATCCAGCTGAGTGAAGGCAACACAGCAGCATTAACCACGTACTTTAGAGTCTCATCACAGCTTCTTCACCTACAGTGTAACTAAGCACTTGTGGCTGGCTGACATAAGAAGCAGGAGCAAGGGCTAGTTTGGGGGAGTCAAACCAAATGTTGATGTTCCAGGAGAGGGTAAATCTAAGCTAAGAGAAGGTCAGGAAAAGGGCTTGTTGCCTTTCTTGGAGCCAAGGCTTTACATTGGGTAGTACAAGTGAGGAGATTCTGGGCTCCGGCCCTATGTTCATTCTCCCTTCCCCCATCATGCCATATTTCTGCTCTCCAGTAGATCCTGTAATTTTTTCTGGTATTCACTCCATTGCAGATCCATGTGCTCCAAGGGATATTGACCTCCTCTCTGGCTCCAGCAAACGTATCCTGACTATCTTCAAACTGAGATAATTACAGCCATTCCATTCTCCCGATGAAGTGAACTGGCTAAAACAAACCTGTGCCATTTACATGGAACTCTGAGAAATGATGAACTATGAAGATGAGCATCTAGATCCTAAACAGGAACCAGCTCATTCTGCCTCTGACAGTGTTTAGCATGAAGGTGACAGCTAGGATGATCTTGGACATTTGACAGTGCCAAGATCATCAGAGAAAGAAGAGAAAGAAAGCAGTGTTCTTGATGACATTGCAGAGCCAAGTACTCAACAGCTCTTGAAGCCTCTATCTAACTCCCATTGCTCATTTGGATGTGTTAGATAATAGATCTCATTATTCAAAGCAGATTGAAACCAGTTCTGAACATTCAAAGTTATAACACACATGGATTCCTGCTCATGTGCAGCTGTCTATCAATATAAATGCTAGGCAAACAATAGAGGTCAAACTACTTCCAGGAAAGGTAGTAGTGCTGCCATAAGCCAAAATGAAGCAGGGATTCAGGATCTGCCCCAGCATCAGATAACTAGTACTATCACTTTAGTACTCAGAGTACAAACCATGAAGTATCAGCATCATCAGCCTTGAGTGTGAGTTTATTGGTAATACAGAATTAGAAGCTTTTCTCTAGCTGAAGGCACGAGACACTGCATCTTAACAGTGTTGGCATGCATGTCTTGCACACATTAACAGCAAAGAAGCATTTTCCTAACACAATTAGACCCTGGCAGTATAATGAGGACAAGGGGCTCAGCAATGCAAGTTCCCAGGTACCTCCTGGGGCTCGTTCTACTTTGCTCAGATTTCTTCTCCCCTCCATCCTCAGTTCTTGAGGGAGGGCCTTAGAAGCCTCTGATACACTATAGCTGTTTTCCTTTGGTTTCTTGACTCTAAAACCATGTAGGAATTGGAGAATAGTCACCTGAAGCCCAAGTGTCTTCATTTTCTGCCTTGTGTAGACAAAGTATCCTTGTTCAACAGGGTATCTGGCCATAGTCTTCTGGAATTAGCTCTTTATCTCCCATTTTTGCCATAAGCATGCCTGGATTGCAAGATGTGCTACACCCTGTTTGTACTTGGACTCTGGAGGTCTAAACTTCAGTCCTCATGCTTGATGAGACAGAGCTGTCAAGGGGCTTTAGTTAAGCAAAGGTAACCCCACATCCTAAATCCAGCCATAATTTGTGAGTTCGACTTGTGGTAAGAAAAGACATGCTTGGGGGTGGGGGGACAGTGTGACTCACAGCTGCCAGTCTAGCATAGTATGTGCATAGCAGACTTTCAGGGCTGGATACATAATTTGTGATGCTTGTTACAAAATGAAATGAAAGCCCTTGATTAAAATGAATTACATAAGTATATTTTTTAAGTATTTGGAATCCCAGTGTTTGGGGTAGGGGGCAGACTTGGAACTTGGTCTCCTTGGACATAGATAACCTACTTGGCAAGCACCAGGACAAATGGAAGATGTTGTTTCTAAAAACAATGTAGACAGCACCTGAGGAACAACACTAGAGGTTGTTCTCTAGCCTTAACACACACAAATAGACCCCCCTTTCACACATACCTCCACACATGCACGCACACACACCACTGCAAAAATAAAAACAGAATTTAGAACTTTATCTTTAACGTGCTATGATGGGTTTAGTATGTATGATGTCCACATGTATACCCATGAATGCTCCTGGTAGGCACCAGTGCATATATACCATGTGGCCTTTGCAAGTCAGAGGAAAACCTCAGTCATCTTCATTTTCTACCCTGTTTAGACAGGTTGTCTTCTTCTTCAACAGGGTATCTGGCCAGCAAACTTATGGGGTTTATTGTCTCTCTAGCTCCCATGTTGTCATAAACAAGCCTGGGTTGCAGGAAGTGCCACACCACATCCTGTTTGTACTTGGACTCTGGGGGCCTAACCTTCAGTCCTCATTGGTGCATGTCATATGCTTTATCCACTAATCCAGATTCTCAGCCCCGACTTAGACTTTTAAGAAGATAATTGTAGACTATCAAACCATAAACGGGGCTCCTTTAAGTATGGGCTTTTGTATAACCTCACAGGCTCGTGTGACTCACAGTTAGCTCATCTCTCAATGTAAAAGGGGCAGTACAGAGAAAAGGATAGTTGTCCCTAGTTTTATAAAACTTCTCATTAAAAGAAGTCACCGTTGATGCGAGTCTTAGACTGACACATGCTCAGAGGCAGCAGTGAAGCCATCACACTGAACATTCATTCACTTCATTCAAAGTCTACCACAGGTGAGCTTGGTTGACAGTTCTAAAGATGCAAATTAGAACAAAAGGAATCTCAACATGCTCCAGTAGCAAACAAACACTGTAAGCGTGTAAGGGTGGTAAAGAATGTTGTGGTAGACAGGTCTAAATGCATTACTTGTTCGATATTGAAACCACAAAAACCTGTCTTTCACAGGTCATTAATAATTTTTTTCTAATTAGTCTTAATTTTACTAACTTATAAATAAAAACTGGATATAGTCTGACTTATGCTGACAGTAGCTAGTTTCTAGTTGGATATTATTTTACCCATGTGGACATTTGTTTGTCACATGGCTATTTTCTCCTGAGTGAACTTTGACCCTTACTCTTCCTTTTCTGCATCCAATTTTCTCCAAAATACCTAATTGTATCCCATTGCCGAAGGCAAGCAGACAAAACACAACATCCCACTCTTCTGGTGGTTTTAGGGGATGCTTAGAGAGTTCTGTCTAAGAGACCCAGATTATATGGGGGGATATGGGTAAATCTGCATTCACTATCAGGCTTAAATTAAAAGGAGACAGCTCATTTCAGAGCTTGTAGAACCCAGCAACAGTGAGCCATCTTCACCTCTGCAGGCATCAAGTCAACTTTGCAGAAGATTCTGGTAAGGCTACATTTGAGCAGCGTGGTTGATTGATTATCTGGTTCTGCCTGAATGTGGAGTTCGACAATTCCAAAAGCCTACTGTCACTACCATTTGTGGGAAAACTTAAAAGCTATGACACTGATGAAGTCGTTTTTACTCTTGACAGTCAGAGGAGAAATCTCAATTATCATTACTACCCCAGAAGGCAGCAGAGGATGATGAGATGAAGTCAACATATCACTACACTCTGCCTCTACTTGAACCCCTGCATCCATGAGATGTGTGAACCCAACATGAGCCAGAAGAGCCCTGAGAATCTGCACATTGAATGATCAATATCAGGTAAGAAGTACACTTGGTGTTTACCACACAATAGTGGAGCAAAACTTACTTTAGCCTGACATTCTTTTAAATACATGACATTCACGTATTTAAGATCTAGGCTCTTCTGAGAAAGCACTTTCACGAGGCAAAAATATTAAGCTTGAATAACCAAGAAGGGGACAGTTGAGGCATCTTGTTTTACAAGCATTTTACTCACGATAGATACACTCAGCCTTTGAAAAGGGTGTCCTGATCCACACACAACTTTGGACAAGATCCAGTTGGCATCAGAAGCAGGGCATCTTCACAAATCACCCAACAATTTGGTATGGGGGGTGGGAAGGTCTGACACCTCTATTTTAAAGGGTACCAGTGACACAGATCCAAGGCCATGCTTTGCAAGAAGCTGGGCACACAGCCTGCCTCCTCTAGCTCCATTGCAAGCCTGGAAGCAAGCCTGTCTATGCTTTTGTGAATTTGAACCTACATCAGGTCTAGCCAACTCAATCAGTGGGGAAACACAAATGGCCACTTCATTTTTATTCAGCTGACCAGAGGCTCAAAGTGAAGAGCTTTGTGGGATGGCATGCCAGAGAAGCTCCTAGAAGAAGAACTTCCTTAGAGAAGGCTTGTCCTGCTCCCAGCCATGCAGCTTCTCATGACTCGACAGTTCCCTTCTGAGGAAAGGCAGGAACTCTAGCTGTGGCACAGCTCTCATCACTGAATACCCCTCCTACAGACAGCTAAGCAAATACCAGAAACTGAATAAACAGGAGATGAATCTAAAGGGCCGTGAATTCTGAACAAGGTGAAACTGTGCCCTATTGGCCACAGAAGGTGTTGTCAGAGCTGCCTGTCAGGCTTGGGATGTTTGATAATTGCCCATGCTTTAAATGCTCTAGAAGGTTGTGTGGCATAGCACCGATGACTGCCCACTCTGTAGTGGGAGAGTCTGGGTTTATGCTCTGTTTTCAGCCATGTTGTAGTGTTCATATTTTGAACAAATAACTTCATCTCTCTGAGCTTCAGTTTTCACATCAGTGAAATGGGATAAAGCATCATGTACCTCATAATCACTAGGTCAAAAGAGTAAAGTACTGCCGAGACATTTAGATCAGAGCCTGGGACTTCTGCTCTTTCGCCCTGTGTCTAAGGAAAGTGACCACAGCTGTCATCCATCCCCTGTGGAAATTTCTTCTGTGATGATGATATCAGTGCTCCTTTAGAAGATGAAAACAAAGCCACCCTCTGACTACTCACACCATAGCCCCAATGCTGGCACTTAGGATCCTACACTGAATGTTGCCTGGGGTGGAAAGACATCATGACAGTCAGATAGTTACATAGCACTCCTGTGAGCTGGGCATTGTAGCAGGACCTTGGCAGTCAGCAAACAAGAGGGGCAGGGCTCTTTTCTGCATTTTAGCTGGCCCTTGAAGGGCGTGAGAAAATTAGATGGAGACAATTGTTCAAAAAAAATCTTGGTAAAGAGATAACATGAGGATGGCAGCCATGGGAAGACAGAAAGTTGACTCTAGAACAGGGGTTCTCAACTTTCCTAGGGCTCTGACCCTTCAATGCAGTACAGTACCTCATGTTGTGGTGACCCCAACCTTAAAAGTATTTCCTTACCACTTCAAAACTGTAATTTTGCTACTGTTATAAATTGCAATATAAATATCTGATATGCAGGATATCTCATATGTGACCCCTGTGAAAAAGTCACTCAACCTCCAAAAGGGTTGAGACCCACAGGTTGAGAGCCACTGCTCTAGCAGCTTTTGTTTATGAAAGCCTAAAGATGACTGTGTGAGAAATGCATAGGTATATACACAAAGGGACAGACAGACAGACAGACAGACACACACACACGCACACACACAGGAGCCTGGGAGTGTTGACAACTTAGAATCGATTTCTGGATCCCAGGAGTGCCATCAGGTCCAGTTGTATGGTGTGAATGACAGAAATAGAAAGATGCATTTTTAAGAGAGAACAGATAGTGCTTGGTGACTTATCACATAGGGAAAGAGGGAGAAAATGTGCTTCAGTGTCCTGACTAGCTGAGTTAATTAAAGCAGTATCTTGGCTTTAGACAGACTCTCTAGGCTTCCCCAATTTAAAGATAAGCAAAGAGGAAGAAGGCCTTATTCAAAATCCCACCTTGAAGACGAATAGCAAGACAGGAATTGTCACCACAGAGCATTCATGTGCCCTCAGCCTTGAACTCTTCACAAAAGCCATAGGGTATGACTCTGAGCCATTTAACTGTACAGAGTTCAATAGCTGTTGGGTTTCTTCTCCCTCCTACTGAACTATGCCTCATTTTGACTCTGTAGGACATCCTTTCTTCTGGACAAGGCCACACACATTAGGCGACTTCCACAAGATGATTCTTGGAGCATGGGATTCCTTGGAGAATTTGCTTTGTAGTAGTGGAACAAAATATGTTTGCTTGCTACAAGAAGAGCGATAATGTGAGCTGCAGTGTGACTCTGTGCCAGAGCTGCAGACAGCTGCGGCACAAACCAAGCAGCAGTGAGTAAATGAGGCCTGTCCTTGCACAAGATGGATGCTCAGGGGCTAAACACAACAGTGCTGCTGAGCTCCGGTGCCAACTTCCAGGGCTCTGAACTCCAACATAATCAGAGCCAGACCTGTCATCCTACAGGTGGACAAAGTAAGCCTGTGAGAAGAGGAGTGGGAAGAAGACTGTGTGAAAGGCACCTCTCCCCAGCCTCTCTCTGGCTTCCTCGGACCACAGACTTGGGCCAACCAGAGCCAAGCATGTGGGTGGCATCCCTGTTTTGTGAATGTGGGCTAGAGCTAAGCAAAACTTGGCTGATGTGTTGACCTCTGAGATCCTAGTGGTAGCCAGCCAACTCACTTCACGGTGGCCAAGGGATGATGGGAAACTAAGAAATGGAAAGTACCTTGATTTACGTTTTCTTCTTGGGAGACAGGTTTTCCTTGCAGTGGGTGGATTGCTCCCTCAACCTAACACTGGATTTTCTGATATAAATTACTAGCCACCACGCAAATGACATCAAAGCAAAGACATAAGGCGGGCATCACTGCGGGCCAGGCACTAAGCTCTTTTTTTTTTCATTAATAATATAATTTAAAATTTTTACATGTTGATCCCAGTTCTCTTTCCCTCCCTCCCTCCCTCCCTCCCTCCCTCCCTCCCTCCCTCCCTCCCTCCCTCCCTCCCTCCCTCCCTCTCTCCTTCCCTCCCTCCCTCCCTCCCTCTTACCCTCTTTCCCCTGTGACATTCACCCTGGCCACCCTCCCCTCCCATCCCCCACCCCCATTCCACATGTAGGGCTATGCTATCCAGGTGGGATCCTGTAAATCTGTCAAGTCATTTGAAGTAGGGACTAGGACTTCTCTCCTGTCTCTAGGTTAAGGGAGTATCCCTCCATGGGGGATGTGTCCCCAAGGTCCTTTTGTGCATCAGGAATACGTCCTGGTTCTGCTGTCTGAGGTCCCTTGGACTGCTCAGTCCTTGTAGCTGAGACCCATATCACTAAGCTCTTTACACGAGTTGAGTCATTGTTTCCCCACAAACACTCTCTGAACTAACATGAGTATTGCCAGGTTGACTTTTGAAACAAGAAAACATGAAGCAGTGTTGGAGAGAGTTAAGCCGGTTGGGTAGCACATTAAGTGGGGTCAGACTTAAAGCCAAGCATCCGGGCTCCAAACAGGGCAGCAAGGGTAGAGACCACAGAACAGCAGCCCAGGCAGGGAGTGGCTGCACCACTTAAAACCAGGTCAGAGAACAGAGGAAAAGCCAGAAGAGAGGAAAGATGATGGGGTTGCTTAGCACAGTGGAGAAGAAGGGGGTGGGGTATAGGCGGCGAGGCTAACACAGCTCTGGAAAAGGTGCTGCCAACAAATGCTGTCATCTCAAAGGCTCTCCAAACACACAGCCAGCAAAACAGGCAAGCTCAAGAGCCCAGGCAGGTGACGAATGGTGAGACCGAGCAAGAGATCATGACAAGGGACAGCAGCCACAGCAAGACTGACACTGGAGGGCAGCTAGTCAGAGATCCCAGGAGCTAGGGTTCAGTCACATCCCAGATTTGCCACTCCCTAGCTGTGTGAGGATACTTAAGCCTCCACTTCCTTATTTATCAAAGCAGATGAAAAACAGCCCTCATGGAGTTATGATGAAAAATGGGTAAACCGCATGGGCGCAGATGTTCACAAAGGGCCTGGTATATTGACAAAAGCTATTACTACCAGCCTTGAGTGGGAGTGATCGCTGGATGAGGCAATTTCACTCTCAGAGAGGCTACTCATTGTCCTCCTTCAAGGACGTGGGCATTATAGTTATAGGTGGAGTTCAACACTACCTCTCTCTCTTTTTTTTTTTTCTGCTCAGTTAATGAATTCACTAAAAGCGCCAGAAACATAGAGCACAGGTAAAATGAAATGCTGAGTTGTGTTTTTATTTATTGCTAAATAAACAGCATAAATGCTGTTATAAATAAAGTTGGAGAGAGCTGCATATATTTACACATTCCTAAAATATGAATTCTATTGTAGTTGTGGAGAAAGGAGCATCTGTTAAGAATATTAATATCAAGAGTGGGGTTAAGGTACTGGAGAGATGACTCAGTGGCTAAGAGCACTTGCTGCTCCAGCAGAGCGCCCAGGGGTTCAGTTCCTCGCACCCACTAGGCGAATCCCAATTCCAGTTCCAAGGGAATGTGTGCATAGTGAATATTCATGCAGAAAAAACACACATACCCCCAAAATAAAAATAAATCTTAAAAGAAAAGTGGAGTTAAGCTTTAACTATAATAAAGCTATTGACATATCATCAGGAACTCTAAGACTTTTCAAATGCACAATAAAATAATTTTATTTTTCATGTTAAATAAAGTTCAACAGATGGCTTTAGTTTTCATGAAGTGCTACAAAATATAAGTTCTATTACAACCACATCAAGAAGATTTACACAATAATTGTTAATCAACAACTACAGAATTGCAGCAAATACTGAGAAAGACATCACAAAATTTATCTGAAGCCCTCTCCATGCTTTGTTAAAGTTTATGTTAGCACACAATGCCATAGCAACCTACAAGGTAAGAATCTGAGAGACTGTGAACTCAACTGACTAAAAAACAGAGACAGCCTGGGTGATGGTTCTCTTATTCTACCACCAAGGGCACCTGTCCATTAATAAGATCTAATGAGAAAACAGAAAGAAACAGAGGAAGAATCACAGTGGTTATGAGCAAATCCTGGCTGGGGAGGGGGAGGCTCATAGCTACAAAGAGCCATTCTCCTTACCAATCCCTCAGGAAAAGCATAATGCACACAATCAACACAAATGCACTGAGGATGCTAACATATAAGAAAACAGTCTTTTGGGCATTAACACAGAGGAACTGTAAAGTATTCTTGTTGATGGCCCACACCCCTAGGCCAGCAGTGACCAAGGATGGTATTCTCAGTGGGAAGAAATATACCCCAGGTCTGTAACTCAGTCACAGAGGTTCTTGTGGTATAGAGTCTCCTCAAATGGCTTTCAAGTGAGGGACAAACATTCCCTTCCTTCTGAAAACTTTCTTGAAAGGTCCATGGTAGTTGTCCTGTTGAGATTTTGATGACATTTGTTGAGAGGGAAAGGTAATCAAAGCAAGAGCTTTTAAGGCATGCGTGGGAACTAAAAGATTCTGCATGTATGTGGGGGTCAACCCCATAGTGTGCTTAGACACCCGGCCAGAAACATTGTGGGTGGCAGGAGTCAAGAGCTCAGGAACAGTGAGACTAAGCCAGTAAGAAAGAATTCACTAAGTACATGTTTTAGCAGCACCTGGGAGAGAGCTCAGTAAAAGCTTCCAGAATCAGAATAGTGACAGATTTATATAGCATGAGTGACAGCAGCCATAAACACAGGAGCTGTGACTCCTTGAACGCCATGGGGCAGGAAGTATACTCAGCTCTACCCATGCAATGACGTTTATTAGCTTGTCTTAGCCTCAGCATCCCAGGTTGGGTCCTCAATTTCAGAAGCCCTTTAAGAGCCCTGTCCACTACTTCCTTCCAAGCTCTTTCTTACTCACATTCACTGAGTTATCTGTACTAATTTAGTGTTCATGTCACAAAAACACCAAACTCCCCAAGGTGTGCCTCATGCTGCTTGTTCATCACACACTCTTGATACCTAACCCTTTTAGAACTGTAGTTAACATTTTGTGGCAATATTGTGAGTTTGGGACAGATTAGCAAGCTAAGAAGCAGTGTGTGTGTGTGTGTGTGTGTGTGTGTGTGTGTGTGTGTGTGTGTGTGTGTGTGCACGTGCGCACGTGCATGTGTGCACGTGTGTATGAACAGGTTTCCTCTTGCCTAGAGGCATACAGCCAGCAAGTCACAAAGCCAGGGTCTGTCTAATTTCCAAGCTTGTGCCCTTAGCTGCTGTACCGTACAAGTAATCGAAGAAGAGAACTAGAGAAGTTAGCACAAAGGAGGCTGGGAAAGGAGCATCTCCTGCCTGCAGCAAGCCTGGTGCAATTTCCTGTGTGATATAAATGCATTTGACCACAGGGGTCAGCACGCAGCTGGGGAGACAGAAGGTATAGAACAGGGCAGCTAAAGGTACAGCAGGGAACTCAGCCAATGGCATCCATGGGAGGACATAAGGGGTTTTGATGGAAATACTTGTGGAGAAAAACGCAATATGGGGGAGTCAGCCTCTGTTGACAGGAAGAAATCTTGAGCAACTCTATATGATCTGGCCAAGGGATAGAGGTGCAGTTATAAAAGCTATGATCTAACCAATTCACCATCAAAATGACCACCTAAGGATTGAAGGATTTCAGAGCCATTTAAAAATGAGCCCTCTAGAAAAGTTCAAGGCATATGAAATGTATCTTATCTTCATCTCTTTCTCGCCTGTCAGCACAACTCTGAAAATGCCTAGTGCTAGAAATATTTGAGCTGCAAAAAGTTTATTCAATGGCTGAGCTAAATCTTCACCTTTCCCTTTAGACTTTGTCATTGATAGTGTCAATGAGTGACTGGGGACTTTCCGATTTCTACCAGCTTTCCCACAAACAGACATAAAATTTAAATATAATGGGATATCTATTATCAAACATAAATTGAAGGCAAACCCTCTAGAAAGAAAGGAGAGAGCACCACAATGCAATCTGTAGCTACTGAAGTCCATCCTACATCAAAAGTAATTGTTTAAAGATGCAAATGAGATCATGACCTTCTCCTTAAGCTCTGCCAGTGGCTTTCCATAGCCTCAGAGTAAGTTCCAGATCCATCCCCACTGCTCACCAAGCCTGGCCTGACCTCAGTCTTCCAGCCTGCCTCTCCTTGTCCTAACTGGCTTCGCTTTCTGCTCATTGATTTTCCTGGGGCTCTGATCCCTTGTGTCTGCTGTTCTCAATTCTGAAAAAGTCTCTTCCTGGATCTTCATGGGTCATGACATGGAGACATCTGAGCTGGGGCGCATCTGCCCAGGAGTCCCTCCCAACCATCCAGTGTGTGATTCTTCCTTGGGTTTTATGGAATTTTTGTTTGCATTCCCTGAAGTTAAGTTTTCATTTACTTGTTTTGTTAAGCTGTCTCCTTGTGGTTAATCTTGTATGGTCATGTGTTCTGGACACCTCTTATCTTGACCTGTGACTATTGCACAGCACTCCTTTGTCACCAAGACACTTCCAATGTACCTAAGCCAAAAGCTGATCAAGAGTGTGAAATGATCCATTTTGTACATGTGCATATGCATAGGTTCACTGTGTGGCTGTGCTATGTGTGCATGTGTGTGGAGGCCAGAGATCAACCCTGGGTACCATTTCTCATATACCACTCACTTTGTTTTATGGGAACAGGTGCTCTCATTGCCCTGATGCTCAACACTTCAGTTAAGCTGGAGCCCCAGGATTTGCATGTTACACACTGGGAATGCAAGCATAGTCTTTCATCTGGGTCCTGGGGATGGAGCCCTCACCCTCACCCTCACCCTCATATTTGTGTGGTGAGCACTTTCCTGATTAAACCATCACAACAGTTCCACTCTTCAGTGAGCCACACTGAATCATGTTTCCATGAAGGAGAAGCCCAGTCAGGAGAAGAAATCCAGTTTGAATAATTGGATCTGGCATTCTAACTGAGTAGATTAGGCCGAATCCTCTCTACCTGTAACCTGAAGTTGGATTCAGAACTATATTGGGCTTTGTAACCAGGCCAAGGTGCATTTTATTTGAGCACACTTTCAACTGTATTTGAAACTGTCTCACTAAGCAGCCATTATTGGTAATAATATTTTATCCTACTTAGTGTTGTTATATATAGCTTCCCTCAATCTAATAAATAATTCAACCCAATAGGAAGGTGCACACCCCCTATTATCCACAAATGAAGTTTGTTTGTAGGCTTAAGGTGCAGGGGATGTGGGGAAAGGTTGACAGTAGCAAGGGCTCATTAAAGACCTTAAAACCAGTTGTATCTTAAGAGTTACTAATACCAAATCCAGGTCCTTAATGGAAAACAAAGCTTCCAAGATATGGAAGAAAATAACATCCCCAAGGCTATATTTTAGCTCTATAAAATCTCATGTTTCAAAATGCTTTCCATATATTTTGTACTTTATTCTGAATGACCAGGTAACAAAGTTAGGATGCTCAAAATATTCATCATGATATAGAAGAGAACACAGAGATGTGGCAATATACCTAAGATACACAGGCAGCAGAGGGAACATCAGGAGACTCAGCCTCATGCCATAACTAATGAGCAGCAATGCTAAGACAGAGTAGTTTTTAATTTAAACAAAATTCTCTTTCTTTCTCTTTCCACAGTAAATGGATTTTCTAAACCCAACTGAGCAGAGCCAGGAGTAGAACACGACATAGAACTCTCACTCCTCCACCATGAGAAATCACTGAGTAAGACACAATAATTCATACTGTAATACATGACTTATTGACATGGACAATTTTAGCTCCATCACAAATTAACCTCCTCATAATCATCAAAGTATCTCATGACAGGGGAACAATGATATACTTATCAATCAGTGACATAACTTCTCAACAACCAACAAGAACAATGCTTTTGGCAACTACTTCAAGATCATGTATGGAACATATAATAATAATGACAATAAATCATAATGATGATACATGTTAAATATTGAATTAATCTAATCCTTATAATAATTTTTCATGTAGAGATTATCTTGGGCAGAAGAAGAAACCATGACATAGAGAGATTAAATAACTTGAAAAAGGACTGTTCCTCTGAAGAGGTGGGCAAGTCTTTGCTGCCCCCTCCTATTCACCTTTTCTGTCTGTCTGTCTGTCTGTCTGTCTGTCTGTCTGTCTGTCTCTTTCTCTCTCTCTCTACCCCTCTCCCTTCCCTTATTCTCTTCCCCCAATAAAACTCCTCACACCAAAATAACTTGAAACTAAGTTTTTACATAAATGTGGAGAAGTGAGAATTTGAATTTGAGAAGTCACTTCTAGAACTCATGGTCTTCACAAATGTAGACATTGCCTGGAATAGTGGTTATAATCAAATAAATGGAGAAAAAGTCATATATGTATGCATGCACATAGGTATAAGTAGTTATGCATATACATGTATATTTAGAATTTGACACAAAATATATTTTGGCCAGAAAGCAATTAATAGCTATACTTTATTGAGCATGTACATAGTATGTTAGGTACTGTGACAAGTGCAGATTATTTAGCATCTCATTTAATTTTCCCAAAAGTTTTATGCAGCTGGTTTATTTTACCATTTTGCAGATATACTCACTGAGAGTTAAGGAATTTTAGGTTGTGTGTCCCCAGAGCCTATGCTCCACACTCAGTAAGCTGTATTTTTAAAACAGTGATATTTTTGATGATTTCAATGTTGTTATTTGTCAAATTTTCAAACAGTGAAAACTTATTACTCAAAACCAGAGGAAGACTATATGAAGCACTGGGCAGACATGGGTGAGACAGTCCTGCGTGCTGCTAGGACCACAGTGTGAATCCACCATGGCAGAGGTCATGTTAGAGTTGCAGAGACGACACAATCCAGGACAGGACTTGACATCTCGAAACCTACAGGAGCTTCTGAAGGCCCAGCGTAGTCCGAGCCTTTACTATGGGTACCCATGGGTACCGAGCCTTTACTATGGACCCAGTGGTCTTCTAAATGCCTTGCTCAGGCCAAGTCCTTTGACTGAGAATCACCATGTGCTAAGTGCTGCTTCTGCTAATGTCTGAAATCCCTTTCCAATGCTCATTCACTCACTGGGCTCTATCTGAGTGCTGACATAGACCCCACGCTGGGGCAATCAAAATGATGAGGCAGCTTTTAACCAAGGCAGTCTTTCCTTTTTACATGAGGGACAGGACTGATCTAAAAGAAAAGGTTGTGCCCACAGAGAACAGCATCTAAAACTTGTTGGGTCTCAATACTGGGCACCAAGACTGGGGCAGCGTTGACCCCTGCCTGACCCAGAATTGTCATGCTAGTCTCCCCAAAATGAATATGGCAATTCCTGAAACCAACGGGTACACTGATTCTTTCCTTCTTCCTTCTATCCCTCCCCCCCCCTACACACACTGGTTTGGTCTTGTCTCTCTAAGTAAAGTATACTTTCTGCCTTAATTCTTAAAACTTTTCATGTTAAATGATCACACTCACAAATTTCATATTCATAATAAGGAAGTAGATCTACTCTCTTTCCAAGGTCACGGGCTTGAGGTTTAACAGAGGTCAGTCTGACCAAAGTCAGCAGTCTGTAGCATGCTCTGTGGCCTTGGTGGCTGAAAAGGAATCTATCAGCAAGGAGTAGGGGACTCTTGTACATAAAGAGGGCACTTTGGTGTGACCTTGACTGCTGAGCACTGACTTGGATTTGTTACTATAAAGGGAAGGGGAACAGTGTAAGTAAAGAAAGAAAGTAACAAAGGGTTTTGTGTTGTGCGGGCAGAGCAGTGAGGGGAAAAGACAGCCTGTGCAGAGCAGCTTCACACAGCACATTTTATCTCATAAGCAAGGGAACTCATAAGGGAAGGTAACCATCTATGACAGGCTACACTGGAGGTGACATGCCAAGTCTGGTCAGATGAGTTAGTGGGGGAGATGGGAAGTTTGGAGGGGTGATGTACAACTCTGTGCATCCATTGGGAATGAGAGGGTGGGGACAGGTTTCAGGAAGGACTCCTGACACTCACATGAGTTTAGTTACCTGGTATGGACTTCCAGCATCCACTCTGGGGACATGAGAATCTAAGAGAGATGTGAAGGTTAAAGTCACAGCATAAAAGCAGGAGCCTCCGCTTCTTGGAAGGATTATACCATTTCTTGCCATTGTTGCTGCAGTTAGTGCTATGTAATGCTAGGGGCAATCTTTCATCTCCTTTCATTAACTCACTGAGAGCATTTGTGATGTGGGAATGCACAGCTAGACCACCCGCATTCTGGTTTTATTCACTCTGTTTTTACTTTGGGAAACCATCCATGGGAGGAAACACAAAGTGATAAGCCATGTGCCAGTTCCAACCAATTCAAACAAGTGCCATGGAATAAGATGTCAAGATAGTTGCTGAGGCCAGAGAGAAAGACAGTTGGGATTGATTAACGATGCCGGCCATGGTCAAAAACAGACAAGCCTATCATATGGACATGGAGAATAAAGGATGATAGAGAATGCTAATAAATCAAAAGAAGTGGACAGGGAAAAGTGTGCAAGGCATGTCTGCAGAGGCAGTGCAGCAACCTCCTCTATAATAGGAACGGTGGCAAGAAGCAACATTAAGCCCCTGAAAATGAACTAGAAACCACAGGTTAGAGCCCAGAGAAAACAGTGCATACGTATCAGCCTCTTCCAGATATTTTCATATCTCACCGTGTTTGCAAAATGACTCTGGGAGTTGGGGACCGGTTCTGTTCCTACCCTCCTACATGGGGAAGCTGAGGCCAGGCAGTTCCAGCACTCAAGGTCACACAGCTGGTGGGGGGTTCAAGGCCTGTCCTTCTTTTCACACTCACTGACAGCAGGTGCATAAGCTCACAGAGGGAAGAGCTATAAATGGTCACATTGTATGTGCGCTCAGTAGAACGATGACCCTGGGGACACATTCATTTGTGTGTCTTTTGGCAGCCACCCAGCCAGCCTCAGCACCTTTGAACGTGAAAGACACCGTGGGTTCCCTGTCTTTGTCTATCTACACTTTTGGAATCATGACTGAAATGAACTTTCATTTATCTTCCAGGGAGAATAAAGGCCCTTGGATAGATAAGTTGCTGCATTTGGCGTTGGTTTCCTCATCTATAAAAAGAGGCTGGACCAGTTTGGTTAACCTTCAAATGATGGCCTGCACTATCATATGTTCATGATAATAGCCCTGGCTTTCACAAGAGGCCAGTGGAAACTGAGCCTGTCCCGCTAAGGGAGAAAGGAGCTTTTGAGAAGCAGGTTTTCTATAAAATGTTTTGTAGAATGTAAGCTGTGAGAGTTTAGAGTCCCTGGGAAGAGTGACACCACAGTGTGTCCCTTGTCACCATAAAATCCACAGAAGACAATGAGTGCTACTGAAAGGAGCGACCCACTCTGCTAAGTTAGGGGTCTTCTTCGATCTGATGGCTGATGGCAAGGACCAGAGCCAGGTGATGATGAAATGCCACACTGGGTCTCAACAGCCTGATGCTTGCATGTTGGACACCCAGACTTTCTAGTCACACCATTAGACCCAGAAAGAGCTTACGACTGGGAGTCAAAGCCCAGCTAATGATGTTTGTAGTATTCTACTTAGCAAGCCACTTCATCTCACTGAGCCTCGGTTTCTGTTTGAAATAAAGATGATGACACTTATTGTTTTTCCAACACAGAGAGGCTGTGGGATTGCAGTGTGTGTGAAGAGGTAGTATCTCACTAGGCACCATGCCAGATTCCAGGTTTCTAAAGACAGTCACTGCAGCTGGCTCCCCTCCCTTCATTTTTATTACTTGAAACTAAAGGAAAAGCTCCAAGTGGACCTGGAGAAAATTTGGGTTGTATCCTTCAACACTGAATGCATTGCACCTCGAACAAGCTGCCTGGCAACTAGTATGCATCCAATACATAATTTTCAAACCATATGCTCATTTGAATTAATTGCTTTAAAAATAAAATGTTTTATTAACTCTTCAAGAATTTCATAATATACACTATGTATTTTGATCAAATTCATTCTCTGCTCTTCCCCCTAACTCCTTTTGCATTCATTTCCAAACCCTCCACCCCTCACAATATCAAACCACCTTAAACTAAAACAAAAATGTTTTCTATAACTCAATGATTCCAAATCATGCTGTGCATGTACACATAGATGTGGGGCCATCTACTGGAGCACAGTAGACCTATCAATGACCACACCCCTAAAGAAAACGGACTCACCTTCCCCTAGTAGTTATGAACTGTCAATAGCTCCTCAGATAGGGGTAGTGGCTTCTCACTTCCTTCACTTATGTAAAGGCCCTTGAGACACATCTGAGAGCTCATCACTTGACAAGTGACCCCGGTTCTGAAAGAGCCTTATCATACATATAACCTGTCTTTGTTGGGTGTGTTCAAGCTTAGCATTATAGCTGAATGCTCAGCTCTATAGGTTTGGAATAATGAACTAAGACAAGGACATGACATACATCCATTTACTTAAAGGTGTGGGAAGAATAAGCCCAAGAGGTGCCATTATCAGGCCTTCAGTGTTCAGAGCTCAACCTCCTAAGAATCCAGCTGTTACAAGTATGAAAATGATGATTGGCTTGATCTTGTGCAGGTCTTATATAGGTATCTCAGTCAGTGTTCTATTGCTGTGATGAGACACCATGATGATATCGAATGTTATAAAGAAAGCATTTAATTGGGGGTTTGCTTCTAGTTTCAGAGGATCAGTCCATTATCATCATGGTGGGAACAATACAGCATGTATGGAGCTAGAGAAGTAGCTGAGAACTACATCCTGATCCACCAACAGAGAGAGAGAGAGAGAGACAGAGAGAGACAGAGAGACAGAGAGACATAGAGAGAGAGAGGGAGGGAGAGGGGGAGAGAGACAGAGACAGAGACAGAGAGAGACTGGGCCTGGCATGGTTTTGAAACCTCAAAGTCCACTCCCAGTACAACACTTCCTCCAATAAAGACATGCCTCCTAATCCTTCTATTCCTTTCCAACATTTCACTCCCTGGTGACTAAGCTCTCAAATATATGAGCCTATAAGGGCCATTCTTATTTAAACCACAACAGGCAATCATAGCTGCAGTGAATCCATTATTGTATTGCTGTTGTCATGTCCAGAAAACACAGTTTTGTTCTGGTACTCCCTAATCTCTGGCTCTTACACATTTTTTTTTGTCTCCTGTTCTGTGATATTCCTTGATCCTTAGAAGGAGGAGTATGATATAGATGCCTCATTTATTGTTTCCCCCTCCAGACACTTATTCTCTGTATTTTTACTAGTTCTATACATAATCTTAATGAATAAAGAAATAGTTCTGTAGTAGGTTCTATAGGTGACAGGTACATAGATGCTTTTGTCTTCTAATACAGAAAAAGTACAAAACTAATCTGTGGCATACATACAGAACAGAAGGGTATTAAACAACAAAGGAGAATAGCAATGTATTTGAGTTAATTGTGTGCTAGGCTTACATTTTGGTCTTAGAGAAAGAAGAGTCTAACCTCAGAGTTCAACCTTGGAGGAAGAAAATGTGAGAGAATCCAATCATTCAGCAGTGGCAATGGGTTCTTAGAGCTGGGAGTTCTAGATACAGGACAGATCAATCATCTCATTCTGTCATAAGGAAACACAGCCTGGAATATAAAGCGATTCCCTCAAGGCATCCAGCCAAGCAGTCCCAGCACTTAGATTCACACTTAAATATTACTTCTAGAACCATACAATTTATATACAAAAACCCAAACTACAGAAGTTGAGTGACCACACTGAACTCCTAAGATTAACAAATTCTCTATTCAGAAGTAATATGGCACCCGAAAAAAAATTCTCACATTCTAGGATGGTATCCTTGAAAACACCAGCACATTGCTCAAATGTATACTCATTGATATTCATCTATTCATTTTTAACTAATTTCTATAATATCCACGCTTGATCTTAAAGAAGAGAAAATGAAAGAGAACATAGGAAGGGAATGATGGAGGGAAAATAGGAGAAGGGAAGGCACAGATATCAGGGAGGAACCAGTGTATTAATAAAATTGATTTGAATTCCTTTGCATAGGTGTAGCACAATGTGCGTCTTTCCATTGTGAATTCATTTCCTTGGAGATAATCACACAAACAATTTAAGCTCAGTGCATATTCTCAAATAAACATTCTCATTTAGTACTTTGTAACACTGTTCCTAATTGTGTCATGTTTGTAAATTTTGTGTCTTTAGTGAGAACATAAATTTGAACATTGATTTTTTACATGTACCATGCATAGCATGTAGTTATAAGAGCTATTTAATTATATCTAGTTCTGCTATTTATTCAAAGAATGTATTAGGCCTCCACTAGATATGAAAACTACATAGGTGAACATGGTAGACCAGATGCCTGTCTTCAAGAGGTTACCTTTGAGCCTTAACTTCAGCTTTGAGAACTCAGTGGCCCAAGATGTGTGTTTGGGATTTGGGGATAACAAGAACAAAGGGAAATCCTTCAGAGGAGTGAAGGTTTTGCAGGAATCATAAGAGAATTAGTGATTCTACATGCTATGAAAAGTGATATTTGCAAGGAAAGATCTTGGATAGAGGAAAAGGTCTATTCTAAGTACTAGGCAGCAGGTAGTATGATTATCAGTGTTAGCGAAGCATTAGCTGAACCTGAAGAAGACAGTAGGCTAGAGCATGAAGAATCATGTTTACTGAATTTAAAGAGAAATGGAAATGGAAAGGATGGAAATTTAAAACAAGGAAGTAGTGTGACATAAGGTATTAAAATATAGATGTTTAAACATATAAGTACATATTTATTTAAGTGTATTTAAAGTATATTTAAATATAGAAAGACTCTAATATTCTGCAGAAGCAATGGACTGAAGTGCAGATCCTAAGACTGGAGCCGGGTTCGTCCTACATCTACAGTACTTCTCTAGTCGCTGTTCCATTGGCGAGTAAGCTACGCTGTGCACAGACAGGCTCACCCCAATACCTCTGCTCACACCTGCTTTCTTCCCAGGGGATCCTGTCCTCATGGTGCATCCTGTTCCTTCTTGTCTATGACACAGCTTATTTCTTCTCAGGGTTCTAAGAAGCTAAAATGCACCATAACCCATTAAATCTTATCACCTTTCTAGTAATTTCAATAAAATCTCTCCCTGTCTTCATTCCACTTGTAAGTTCAAGTAATGACCTTTCAGCTGGATGATGGTTCCTATGTCAGAATGGAATTAAGAAAAGGCAAGCCACAAGAATGAAACTGGAAAGTGAAACTGAACATCATTGAAACACTACAGTATTATCACAAGTCTATCTAAAGCTTTTCATGTAAAATAATTTCTGGAGATGCCTTCAACTTTTATCTCTAGTTCTCCTCCCTTTTCTTCTAATTAAGCCTTCTTTGTGAGTAATTGACTCAGATAAGCCAGGTGGGAAGACTAACAGCAATATTCAAAAGCAATACTTGAAATTAGAAACACATTGATGCCATCACTCTCTTCTGCTGCCTCGCTGTAATAGGTTCTGTGTTCATGGCAAGTATTTAATAGTCTGTCTGAAGTTGGGCTAATCACTGTTGATGGACAAGTATATGACTACCCATTCTTCTCAGAGATTTGAAGTTGCACTAAAGTATCTCACCGTGTCTTCCCAATGCACATCTGAAGATGGACAGAAATTACATAAACGATGCAGTGTGTTGTGTATTAGAATCTCATGTACACGCTTGGAGTTATTGAAATAACTGCATATTTTAAGGGAGTGGAATCAGTAGATATTTGAGGTACTCTCTCTAAAACCTCTGAGCTAACTGTAAAATGAGTACTCTTGTTCAGAAGGCTTTGTTCCTTTTTTTAAAAAATCACATCAAAGAATTTTCCAAATAGAAAATTCCATTTCTAGAGTTTACAGCAACAGATGTTCAGCTAATCTCAAATTGGACAAAATCATGTAAGTAATCGTTTGAGGCATAAAAAGCACTAATAAGGAATTGAAAAAGCAGGGTTCTGCCAGCACTCATATTTTAAGTGGAGAGAAACAGAATATGCAACGGTAGAAACACAGCTTGTTTTTCAGTGTGGCTAACATGCCTTCTCTGCTACAATAAAAAAAAGTTCTTAGAGGCTGAAAATCATGAGTTTTGTTACACAGACTTGGATTCAAATTCCATTCTACACTGGGCAATTTTTTTCAGCCACAACATATTATTTTTAATTTTTAAATCTGGGAAAAGTACTATAGAATATTCTATCAAGAATGCACTTTATGCAGACATGCCTATGAGTAGCAAATACATTAAGATATATTAGTCACCTTGAATTGCAACTAAATCCTTAAAACCACACTTTTTCCTTTTCAAAATTTTTATACAGGATGAAACCACTGGCATGAGGAAAGTGATATTTTGAATATAGCATCAGCTAAGAGCCTGAAGATGGAATCAAAACAGCACCAATTAGTTCTGCACGAGACAGGAAACATACTTTACAGCCAGCCTCAGAAATGAAAAGATTCTACAGGACCTTAGCTTACTTTTCAGTGCTCTTAGGAAATCCCATTTAAGATTTTTAATAATAACATAACAAAGAACAGCCCTTGACTTGCTGCCCTAATCACACTGACCACATCTTAGCATCACCAATGAACATACCCATGGCTATAGCTCCCCTCTGCTTACCACCTCTTCCTTCACTCCTATACTGCATCTGAGCATCATCATGTAGTTTCCCTCAACAAAGAGACAACTCAATACCAACTACTGTCAAAAAAATCAAGAATCCAGGAAGCAACAAATCAAGTCTCTTAAAAGATAATTCTTGCACGAGAAAAACTGAAATAGAGCCTCAGAGCCACACACTGCTGCTGAGCTGAATAAGGATCCTGCAGTTACGATGCTGTCTCTTACAGCATTAGAACAAGAGGAAGGTGGTACAGGTCCTCATCTAAGACCAGGCCTTCCAAAGGACACTGGGAGGATGAAGCCTATATCCTGTTTCAAACAAACACAGACCTGAATCTGAACCATAAGCTATTCAGTTAAATATGTATTTATTTTTGTTTCTCACAAAATAGAGGAGGGACTGAGAAGTTGCCCTGCCATGCTTTCTCAAAGCAGCAGACAAGAAACACTAAAGCAATATAGCAATATGCATGCACGCGCACACAGAAGTAGGAACTACAGCCTCTCCTCTCTAGAACTGTGTTTATGTGCATGGCTGCACATGCATGTGAGGCCATGCCTGTGTGGCACGTGGGAACTGGTTGAGAACAGACCATGTAGATGTTCAGTGAAGCAATCTCACAGTGCACACTGGCACCTCACCAGACAGCTGCCATGGCAGCATTTTGGGCATCTTTTGCAGGGGGTGGGGGGAGGGTTCCTTAGCTTTCCAAGGTTACTGTGGTACGTGCAAGAGCCTAACTTCATCTAGAGATGAGTTCATCGGACATAACTGCCGTATCACATATTCAGAGTAAGAGGAATTTAAAGGAGGGGTTCTGGGATGCAGCATCAGAAATCGACACAGGCATTGCTAAAAAGACTGGCAGACAAATAGATTTCTGGTTAAGGCTCCTACCTGTTTTTTCCAAGGTCACTGAACAATTAACAGGTGATTACAGATAGGAATTATGGATAGAAAGCATGTGTTAGTTTCACACGAAATTTGAAAACAGGGGGCACACCTGTCTAATTGCACCCCTAAAGGCTCAATAGAAACAGTTGTACCCATAGTGTCACCTCTGATGCCTAGCAGTGTGAAGGTAACAGTCTCCCTGAGATAAATTTGGCAAGCTAGCCATGGTGCTACTTCAGCTCCAGCACCAGTCTTTGTTAGAGTTCCCATTTCAGTTTCTACAGCACAGATAAGCTTATCTCGGAGCTTTGAGCTGACGTTCTGGATGGCACAGAAGACCTTATTACCAGGAGAACTGCTAATGAGCATCAGGAAATGCTACCAGCTCCAGAGAACTCATGGGATAGTTTCAAGGCGAGAAATAAGAGGACAGGCCCTCAAATTCCCCGTGGAAGGCTAGAAATGAATCTGAATGTGTGCAGGTGCTTTTTTTTTTTTTTTTTTTTTTTTTTTTAACAGACCCTACACAAAATTTAGCTGAAAAAAAAAACCATAATAATTCTATAGACAAGATTTTTTTTCTGATGACAATAATATGGGCTTTGAATTGAAAACTACATAAGTTATACTCTTCTTCTTTGCCTTGCCTTGTTATTCAAAGATTAAATTCATTTGAATCAGCTAAAACTGATTTAATCTTAGTCTTAACAATATCGCTTAGCTCTCTGAAAATGAGACCAGGCTCCAAACAGAATGATACCCTACCTCCTTTTAAGGATACTTCCCCGAAACTGTGAGCTTCAACCCCAGAATTCTTCACTCCCTAAAATCTAAAATCACACGAATGATATTTGACATGGAGACAGGGAGAGAGAGAGAGAGAGAGAGAGAGAGAGAGAGAGAGAGAGAGAGAGAGAGAGAGAGAGAGAGAGAGAGAGAGAGAGAATTCATTTCTGGCAAATGAGTACAGGCTACATTGTAGGTTTCATCTACCATCTTCCTTTTATTCCTGTTTAGTACATTTCTAAGGCCCACTGACCATCAACAATTGGTAGGACAGACCTTGGCTTAAAAGGTGGCCTCTCTGCCATTTCAGTGGCTGATTTGAAACCCATTATGCACTGGATTCTGTATTATAAAATCCAACCTGGGTACTACATTTCTGCCTGTCATCTTAGGGAAGGCCAGGAGTTTTGCACCATCCTGTAATGTGAAAACAGAAAATCGAAGCCAGCAGAGAGTTCCTTGCTTCTTCTCTGACTAATTTGTTGCTTTTTGTGAGGTTATACTTGTCCTCACTATCTCAGGCTGGAAAGGGCAAGTTAGTAGAATAATGTGTAGTTTATATAGACTCTTCCAGGGAAAGTCCCTTCCCACACTTAATGTTAAATGCAGCAAGATAATTGGCAAATAATCATTTAATGTTTAGCCAAGAGCCATTTCCTTTCTAAACTGGTATGATCCTGATTAAGAAGCCAAGAGGCTCAGGTATTTTTCTTAGAGCTCTCATTCTGCTGCAATGACGGCTCCCATAAAACTCCAGTTTATGAACCGAATTTGTTGCACCCTCACTCCAATATTATAATGCAAACCCCAGTGATCAAAATATCCAAGATATGTAAACAGTTCCCTGAAAACGACAGCATGTGGAGAAGTCTGCCGATGACCTCTCCCGTCTAATATCAATTTCTGAAAACAAGTTTCCGTCGCAAAGATTTAACCAGAGGACTTTCAGGAATCTAACACACACACACACACACACACAAACAAAACCCTAATATTTTCTCCCAACTTGTTTGGTCTGCGAGCTTCTTCGTAGCTGTCTGTTTCCTGCAAATACTTAAGCTTTTCTCTTTCAATGGGGCTGCCAGCCACGGAGGTTCTGAGCTAGGCAGAAACCTTGCGGTTTGATTCCATTAGTCTAAGACCTGGACGGTTGCAAGGGTTGCAAGCAAGCTGCCTTATCTGCTGGCAAAAACCCTGACAGCCAGGTTCTAGATACCAACACTAGCTGCATGCATTCTTCCACACAGGTCTACCCAAATCTTGCCTGGAGCCAGTCAACCACAACAGAGGGAATCCTACCTTCCATCATGGTGGCAGAATTGCATTCCTTAATTTCCAAGGAGTCAGATAAAACACAGGAGGATACGCTTCCAGGTCCCAGCTAAGTCCTCACAATGCCGCTGCTGAGGTCTGCTCTGTTTGCTGCCAAGCCAAAGGAGACAAGTGTTAACCCGAAAGACAGGCCATGGATGCTGCTGGTGCTGCTTCACCTACAAGCTCCCAGGAAGATGCTGAGAGAGAAAGGCAGGGGAACAGCAAGCCGGCGAGCTGCACCGCCTGCACTGCCTCGGCCAATCCCTTCAGCTCTGGACCGCGTCACATGGTAGCCAGCCTGCATCTCCTGACACAATACCCCCGGAGAGCGCACGGAACCCATTTCCCGTCCCCATTCCTCGCCACCCCCACCGCCCCCCTCTCCTCTCCAAAAACACAGCCCCTTCCCCACCTGGTGACGCACTTCCCCCGCCCCTCCTCGTGGTCCTCGCAAGCCTATTGCAGCTCGGGGTCGCCCGATGATCTGAGCTGCCACCGTGACTGCGGACGCCAGCCAGAAAGGAGCCCAGGAGGCTGAGCTGCCCAGGGGATTTTTCGTTTTTCTCTTTTATTTAATTTTAAAGAAAAAAAAAAAAAACTTCTCAGTAATTCCAGGTCTTGGCAACACACTTTAATAATGCCATTCCAACCTCATTTTGACCTAAAGGAATTTCAAATGTCAGTACCTGGCTTCTGCGCACATCTGTCATCTGTGGCTCTTTAGCTCTCTCTCCCCCTCTCCTCCCCCCCCTCTATCTCCCTGTCTGTCTCTCTGTGTGTCTCTCCCTCTCATTCACGAGAGAAAAATCGATTCGCTGACATCACATCATAAACAACCATCCCCCAAAGGATGATGCAGAAAAAAAAAAAAAAAAAAAAAAAAAAAAAATTCACCCCAGCTGCCTTGAAAAAAGGCAGGAAATTAATTGCGCATGACATGCCCAAGGGCTGGGAACTGTCATTAAAACAAAGAAACAAAAGAACCCACCCGATCCGGGCTCTGGAATCAAACCGGCGATGCTCCAGCTCATTTCTGGGACGAGAGGCGGGAGAGGGGGGGTGAAGGCAGAAGCCTAAGCCCTGGCTGCTGCAGGCGTGTGCGCGCTGTCTCCTCCCACGCACTCGGCTCTGCAGCAGCGACCCCGGG
This sequence comes from Cricetiscus sungorus, assembly GCA_030556225.1. Taxonomy (NCBI): domain Eukaryota; kingdom Metazoa; phylum Chordata; class Mammalia; order Rodentia; family Cricetidae; genus Cricetiscus; species Cricetiscus sungorus. The sequence goes on along the minus strand of JANBXA010000734.1, from coordinate 102,619,762 downwards.
CAGCGGGTCCCACCGCCACCGCCTCCTGCTTAGTTGGGCCGCCGCCCGCCCCAGGTGGGGAGCCTCTTTCGCAGCCTCGGCTACAGCTGCCAACTGCAGCCCCTGCGAAGGGGCAGGCTTTAGGAGAGAAGCGCCTCCTACAATCTTGGGTCGCCTCGGAGCCCAGTCGTTCACCCAGGGGGAAATCCAGCGGGAGGCAACCTGAAATGGTTGCGCTGGAGGAATGGGCGGAGCCCGGGCTTGGCAACTTGCTGGGATGGGATCTGCGTGCCGGAAAGGTTCAGACACAAGGTCTGGTTGAGTTGAGGGTCTGTCACCTGAGTGCTCTCTAGAGACCTAGGAGTCCTTCAAAGGGACTCCCAGGCCCGTTGTTCGGCGATCCTGAGCCAGACAGCCAAGCACAGATAAATGGAACCTAGTAGGGGAGGCCTATGAGAAGGGAGAAAGAAAATGATGAATGGAGATAGGAGGCTAGAGAAAGGTCTCTTTAAAATGGGGAAGAATAGTGGAATCGGGGCTATGAAAATTCCCTTATTGAAGATCCGGTCCGCATGTCTAACAACTGTGCTGATCGTTTATAACACCCTCACTTAATATTATCCAGATCTCGATATTTCCGGATTTTGTCCAGAGGGAATATGAGATACTGGTGGCCATGAAATAATAAAGAACAGAGCTAAGGAGGCCAAGCAAGAAGCAGATTAGTCAAAATCGAAAAGCAACTCAGTTCCTTAGCAACTTACAAGATTTTCTTAATTAAAGAAAACTGCATCGTTTCCCCTCAAGGACACACATTTCATTGGCCTCTGCATTCCAAAATTAAAGTCTCTGGAGAGATACTGTTACTTGAGGCTTTTTCCCTATGTCTATGAGGAAGTAGAGTTTTAAAAGGAAGAGATTACAAAATAAAACATGTCTTAAGGACAGCTTGATCTGCTCTAAAAACTGCTGTGAGGTGTGTGTGTGTGTGTGTGTGTGTGTGTGTGTGTGTGTGTTTTTTAGCAAATTATTCTAATGACGATTAAGAATGTGGTGTCAAACAGACTGATATGGAATTGTGTGTTTTTTCCATTGAGATCTGAAACCCTAAGCCAGTCATTAAGATCTTGAAACCCTGGGCTTTGGTCTTTTAGCTATAAAATGGAAATTACAAATAATACCAAGTTCACAAGCCTAGAAACCAGCTCTTCTCAACCTGTGAGTCAACATCCCTTTACCGGTGAGTGTCCCTTTCACAGGGGTAGCCTAAGGCCTTCTGGAAACACAGATAATCACATTACAATTCATAACAGTAGCGAAATTACAATTTTGAAGTAGCAATGAAAATGACTTTATGGCTGGGGGGCTCTTCAGAAAGTTACTTAGTGTGTCTGGGGCCTTGCCTTGTTAAGTCCTCCATGTTAGCATTGCAGAATTGCTATCATTGACACTGAAGGGCTGACACATGCATCTGGCTGCAGCCAGAGAACTGCAGGTGCAGAGTCATGCCACTGAGCACAACAGTGAAAGACTAGGTGAAACAGAGGGCCAGTGTTTTGGAGATGCTTGAAAGCTGCTGAAGAGAAAGTAGGCACAAGCAAGATTAGTTGGGGGGAACCTGAAAATGATGGAGTTTGGGGATAGCTCATGAAAAGAAATGCAATGAACTTGGGGTGGAAGTTATAGAAAAGGCAAGGCGTTCCAAATGTGGAAGGTGGGGTCTGGAGATGAGTGGTAGCAGGACATGCAGGAGGTGAGGAGGCGAAGCTGCAGATGACTGAGGAGTTTGTCAGCTTCTGCTCCCAGCCCTGGCTCTGGTGAACTGATCAGATCTCTCACACGCACTGTGGTTCATGCCTGTTTGGTTTTAAGATTGCAGCAAGTCTCATAGCTAGAAAGAGAGTGAGCTCGAAGATTAATGTTCGGAATATATTTGAAAGTTTTAATGCACACAGAAACATTGTAAATATTTATAAGGCACGATGTGATATATAAGTGACTATGTAGCATGTGTAATGATTAGATCAAGGTAATTCACACATCAGCCACTTTCAGAAATTTCTCTCTCTGTGTGTATGACTTTAAAAGTCTTTCCTACTAGCTGTTTAGAAGTAAATAATTATGACCAAACACAGTGACCTCATCACACCGTAGACAGAAGTTACTCTTATCCAGCTGTTTCCCACCACAGCTGTTAACCATCTTCCTTTCACCCATCCATTCCCTTATGGTTGCCAACTGCCAATAATACTGTTCTACTCTCTTCATCAGTCAAACCAAAACTTTAGCTTCCTCATCTTATGAGAATATGTGGCATTTATCTTTCTGTATGTGCGTGACTTAGGTCACTTAATATAATGCCCTGAAAGCTTATTCATATTACAGTAAGCAACTGAATAATCCACTGTGCATATATGATGTATGACATTTTCCTTACCTGTTCATTTTGTTGATGGACTCTTAGGCTGATTTCGTATGTTAGCTTTTATAAACAATAACACAATGTGCAGGTAGATGCAGATGTCTTTTTAACATACTACTTTCCTTCTTTTTGGATGTATATCCAGAAGCACAACTACCAGGTTATACGGCAGTCCTCTGTTAAGTTGTGCAAGGTTTTTATTGTTTTCCTATAGGAGTATGTTAGAGTTCTTCCTCTGCGCTTTTGTCTCATTGTTAATTGACAGTTTTAAGGGGCTTTGTATTTCCCTGGCAATTACTGGCATTGAGCATCTTTCATATATTTTCTGGTTACTTTTATATCTTCCTTTAATACATGTTGGTTCAGGACTTTTGGTCAATATCTGCTAAGGACATAGGAAAAAGAAAATTGTAGCTACAATCGCCCTAGAATGACCAACAAAAAGGTGTGCAGCAAAAAAGTGGTGAGGTCAGTCCTGAGGGCAGTTTCATTTCTCCACAGCTTTCTCAGCTGCTCGTCTTTTGCCCTTTAAAAAAAGATATCCTATCAATTATAGGAACATCCAAGAAACAAAGTTGTGCTTCACATTAAAAATGTACTCAAATATATTGTCAGAAAAGATCTAATACCTTGATTTTATTTCTTCATATTTTTTTAGGGAAACATGGTTTTGCTCAAGAACATAAGCAACATCTTCGATTATGCCCAAATTTTCTCACCTTTCCGGGAGAGCTCTTTCCTTGATGTCAAGACCCAAAGGAGAATTTCTTGTTGCTGAAATAATGGGACGTTTCTTACAAGCCTGAAATTGCAGCCAAAAGGTCTTGGAAAACACAGGCTCAATTGCTAGTTAGCATCAGAGTGCAAACATCGCAAACATTGCCTGGAAACCCTGTCTAGGATGATAAAGACAGTTCCATGTCACACTAGGCTCATAGAATATGATTTGGCTAGCCAAAGACCAACAACCTAGGTGCTGATGTCACTAGACTTTGCATTATGTTTCTGAAATAAGGTTTGTATTGTGGTAATGCTTCCTTAGTTATTTGTGACTCAGATTCCAGCTGAGTGTGATAGCCATGTCTTTGAATCTAGTACTCTAGAGGCAGAGGAAGGTGGAGCTGTGAGTTCAAAGCCAGTCTAGTCTACATATCACGTTCAAAGCCAGCTAGAGATACACAGTAAGACTCTGTCTCAAAATAAATAATGAATGGATGAGTGCGTGAGCGAATAAAAAAATAAACAATAAATAGATAAATAAACGAAAAAAGAGAAGTCAGATACCTATCATGTTCTCAAAAGTTGGGCTTCTTTATTTTCTTTAAATTTTAGTGTGTTAGGGGATTATCTGTTCCTCCTAGAAAAAGGAAGGAAAGAAGGAAGGAAGAAAGGAAAGAAAGGAAGAAAGAAAGAAAGAAAGAAAGAAGAGAATTGAAGAGATAGCTTTGTGGTTAAGAGCACTGACCGCTCTTCTAGAGGACCCAGGTTCAATTCCCAGCACCCACATGGTAGCTCACAACTTTCTGTAACTCCAGCATCCAACACCCTCACACAGACAAACATAGAAGCAACAGGTAAATGAAATAAAACAAATAGTTTTAAGAAGTAATTGTAAAAGAATGGAAAAAGGAATGAGAATTGAGTCGTGAAGGAGGAAGGAAAGTTCACCTAAGGAGAAAGCTTTAAATTGTGATTATGTCTCTCCAAGGCAGTCATCATGGCAGAACATTTGGCTCTTTCCAGGTTATTTTCTCATTAGAGCCAGCCAATGATGGTAAAAGGGAAATGTAGCCCACACACTAGAGTCCCAGTCTTGCCTGAAAAGCCTGAGTTCTGAGTCGCCACGGTGAGAGATTCTTATTGTCTACATTGAGGTGAAAGTGGATGAGTTATTGTGCAGATCCTGTTTGGCTTTTGTTTGTTTTTAATAGATCCATATCCACGTACGAATGTATGTATGTGTACAAATGTGTATGTATATACTATGCTCATTTGTAAATGAAACAATTACAACTTGAAATATTGATGAAATGGACGAAAGGAATTTATCTGCCTAGTTTACAAACTATATGGAGAACAGCTGAGGGGAAGCTAGAATCAGGGCATGTCGTGGCTCTTACCAGAACCAAGTACTAAAGGACCAAATTTATCTTTTAAAAGTATCTATTTTTAAATTTTGATACAGTTTTCAGACTACAGAGCAGTAAAGGAATGAGTCAGATTTCTCTCTCCTCTCTCTCTCTCTCTCTCTCTCTCTCTCTCTCTCTCTCTCTCTCTCTCTCTCTCTCTCTCTCCAGTATAGCCTCTGTTCAAGCCCTTTTTCCCCATGTGATCAGGGGCCTAGCTATTATCTATTGACTCCCCAATATTTCCATCCAGAGGAGGACTCTCATTGACTTGGCTTGAATCACAGTTCACTCTCTGGACCAATTTATGGTAAATTTATGGAAGACAAACACCACCTTTAATTTATTCACATGCCCAATATTGATACTAAATTTGGGGAAGGGGGAGTAAGGAAAGTTTAGATGACAAACAATCCTGAACAACATGAAACCCTCATATTACAGGAGAGGTAAATAAGGTGTCAAAGGAAGGATGGGCATTATTTCCAGAAGAGATGTCTATGAGAATCTATATAACAAAGCAATCTGTGCCACAGGCATTTCTCAGTGTATCAAGTACAAAAGGACTCAGCCATGGAGCCCGTCAGAATTCCATACTAGCCCCATATAGCAGACTTGAGAAAGTTTGTGTACACTCACACATGCATACAGTAAAAACAGATGAACTTTTTTGTGGGGTGTAAACTTCCTACTTGCTAGCCACGGAGTATAAAGGCATGGCATCCTCAATGGAACATCCCTATCCAGAGAGCCAGGAATACACACCTATGTGAGTGCTCAATAAACCCACACTAACTACTTGTACTGCTTAAGGAAGATCTAACATTTAAAAAGACATGGAGAATGAGAAGTTTCAAAGGAGGAAAGAAAACAACAACTATGGTACACCAAAGTAGAGGAAATGACCTGACAGCAAAGGAAACTTGAAAGGTAATCCATAAAAATCAATTTTTAAATTTTGATATAGTTCCAAGGATACAGCAACTGTTGTAACCACAATTGCCCAAAATTGGAAAGAGCTTAAATGCCCATTAACAGATGAATAGATAAGGAAAATGTGGTACATTTGCACAATGGAATATTGTTTGGCTTTTAAAAAAATGAAATCGTAAAATTCATAGGTAAATGGATGGAGCTAGAAAAAAAAATCATCCCAAGTAAGGTAACAAAGACCCAAAAAGACACATATAGTATGTATTATCTTACATGTGAGTATTAGCTTTTACACTTTCAATAGGCATGCCACAATCCTTATAACCACAGAGATTAGATGTAGAGTTAGGGACTAGGGAGGAAGGAAGGGATTTCAAGGGAGAGAAAACAGAATATGAAGTTATGGAGATTTTATATGGGGTGTACATAAATGGATTGGATTAAATGGAGAATGGAATGGATTAAATGGGGGAGAGGGAGGGAAAAGAGGATAAAGAGGAAATACAGCAAGAGACAGCTAACACTAAGGGACATTTGAGGAGTCATTTGGAAACCTACTACAGTAAAAAAAAATTCTTAAAATACATACACATATTGAAGGAAATCTAAATGGAGTCACAAAATAAGAGGGGAGACAAAGCTCCAACTAGACATCTTTCACTACCAAGTGACTTCTGGTGCTAGAAATGGGTTATATTTAATTGAGTTGTTGGCTAAAGGTGCCCTATGGAAACTCCCAAATAACTCAGGATTTCCAAGGCTATTTGTTGTTTTCCACTAACTGATAGTAAGGCCCTATTGCTGAAAGCAATACTTGAGTATCTCATTAAGCATGGAGAAGTAAAGCTGGTATCTTCACCTCTACTAACTAGTCTTCATGGTTCTGGAAAGTATTCCGCATGCTATCAGAAGAGAAAGGTAGGCACCTAGCTGACTAGAAATCCTGCAATTTTGATTTTACAATGGTGACTTGCCTCCATGGTACACTGGTGTAATAGTGGCACAAATGTTGTATGAGTAAACAACCACCACCTGATTAGACTTAAGGCCAGACCACGAGATGAAACCCATGCCTGACACTGCTGGGGTGGCCAAGAATCTGAGACTAGATAGGGCATGGTAGATAGGGCATGGTAGAGACTAGATAGGGGAAAACCAAGTACTATTGTTATGTTAAAGGAACATAGCAATAAAATGGCTCCTAATGACATTCTGCTAAGATTGGAGTCTTAGGCTCCTTCTGCAGAAGATGTGAAGCAATGCTGAGACCCACTACTAGACAATGTGCAGACAGTAAGAGACTTTGGAAAACTCAGTCCTAAATGGACTTTTTTCATCAAACTCCTTCTACTGGGGCTCAGAAAAGTGCGGAAGAAAGGACAGAAAGAAGTGCCAGGGGGGACACATGCTACCAAAGAGACAGACAGAGACACAGCAGGACTATTGCACATATGAACTCACAGAGACTGTGGCAGCATACACAGAGCCTGCATAGGTCAAAGTGAGCTATCATCCCAATGCTGAGAGGGGGAAGTGGGCATGAGCTCAAACAAAAAGCTATCTATAATTGAAAACTGCCTCCAAAGGAAAAAAGGAAATTAGATCTTTCCAATGAACCCTCCCTGAGTAACAAACCTCCTCACTTAAGGTCAGATCCCTCACTCAGCAGAAGGTGATAGATTTTTTTTTTTTGTCTCAAATTGCTTTGTTTTATGTCTTTGTGCCAATGTTTCTTGTGATTTTCATTTTAAAATTTTGGTTTGTTTTTGTTTGCCTGTCCTCTAGACACACACACACACACACACACACACACACGAAAGAGAGAGAGACAGAGACAGAGAGAGAGAGACAGAGAGAAAGACAGAGAGAGAGAGACAGAGACAGAAAGGTACAGCCAGAGAGAGACGACATGAATTTGGATATGTGGAGTTATGGGGAGGTGGGGAGGATCTGGGAAGAGTTGAGGGAGGGGAAACTGTGATCCAAATGTATTGAACAAAAAATGTGTTTTAAAAAGTAAAAAACAAACAAGGAATAAAAGTGGACTGATGTGATGAGCATAACAAGTCTCAGAAAGAATTGATGTAAGTAGTTTGCCATACTTACTAAACCCTTTTAAATACTGTAGCTATAATCAATGATTTGACATATACTGCCAGGATTGAACACCAATAGGGTCAGTGTACTTAGAGCATAGATACATAGCAGCATGGTTGCCACGACATTCAGGGTCGCCACTGCCCTGAATGACGGACTCGGATGTGACTTTAACAGTTCAAGAATTTAGAGGACAGAAAAATATCAAAACTTACTTTGTAAATTATGAACCATGACAAAATTGATAAAATTAGACCATGACTTTACTTGCTTATGAGTACTGATGCAAAAATTTTAAATAAGTTATCAGCTAACATAATTCATAAAACATGGCATAATATATCACAATGTATTTATTCTATGAATAAGAAAACTAAGTCAGCATTATCTACTAGTGCAATTAACAATATTAAACTACTTGTCTTGGTTTCATTACTGCTGCTGTCATAAAACACCCCTATGAAAAGCAACTTAGGGAAGAAAGGGCTTTCTGGGCTTTCAATTTAATGTGATGTTCCATTATTGTGGGATGTTGACAGGGGCTTAAAGCTTCACAGTCACTGTCCAGAGCAGATCAAAGATAAACCCATGGATCCTTTCTTGTCTGCTTCCAGAATCCTTTCCTTCTCTTATACTGTTCATCACACATCACACACAAATACACACACACACAGACACACAGACACACACACACACACACACACAAACACACACACAAAACCTAAGGAATAGTGTAGCCCCTAGTGGGCTGAGTATTCTTATATCAAATAATAGTCAATACAATCCCCACACAGACACACCCACAGGCCAAATCAATATAAGATTACATCCCCATGTGATTTTAGGCTGTGTCAAGTTGACAAAAGTAACCATCATGCTACCAAAAGCAAAGTCATATGCTATCATCTCTACAGTTTTTGAAAAGGTATTACCTATGTTTTTACTATGGCATTTATTAAATATATTAATGTTTTAACAACAACAAAAAAGATTTTAAAAATTTTCTGAGGAAAAATGTAGGGAAACATGGCTATTTCTACATATTATAAGCTTATAATAGCCATGTTTCCCTACATTTGCTTAAGTAAAATACATTAATTTATTTTAAAATTTATTATAATTACGTGTACACATGTGTGAGAGTACAGAACTTGGCCAGGAGAGGGTGATGGGTGACGAATATGATCAAAGTACACAATACATTTGAACAGATATGCCATTATGAAACCCAGTGCTTTGTATAGTGAGTAGACATTTAAAACTGTAGGATAAGCAACACTAGGTGAATTATATGTAAAGACAGGGAGAAAGTATAGTAAAATGCTAGGAACTATAGTGTAGATACGAAATTGTGGCAATAATAAAAGCAAACAAGAGTGGCCTTTGCAAGCCTGTGGCATAAAGTTTTGTAGACACAAAGGTTGGAAAAAGCGGTCCCTTCAGGGAACTGCAGTATAGGGAGGCAAATGAGCAAGTAATCCTGGCAGGGTAGACTGACTGCAGATGTTCCAAGTCAAGGCATCTCAGCGGATGAAGGAGGGACACACAGTAGCCTTCCTGGCAGAGCTGCAGCTTGAGCTGCCCTTTCTAGCACAAGGGATGTAGACACTCTTTAAATATTCTTACAGTGGTCTATTCTTTTTTATTTTTATTTTTGGATACAGCATAATTGTTGCCTAAATTGACCTGCAACTTGCAGTCCTCCCACTGCCTCAGCCTCCAGAGTCTAGGATTGTGGAGCATTCCACCATGCTCAACTCTTTTAGGCCTGTCCTTATTCAGCTCTACTCCCATTCTCATTCTCCTCTTCCTCTCCAATTTTAACTTATCCTCTAATAACCTCTTTGAGCACCTGTTCAGCGGAAAGTAGAAGACACACCCGTCGTTACATACTTGCCTAACATCAATGTTGGTTTTCCTTTGATTTTCTCTCTTCCCCCAAAGCCAGCTTTACTGGTAGTCACTTGTCATTTCTGAACTCCCCGTTTTTGATTCACCCTCAGCTGGCCAAATAAAGGGACAGATGCCATTTTATTTCCCACCTTAGCTTCCATGCCATTCATTCGCTGCCAATCAAAATATTCCTGAGGCCCGCCCTTCTGCTTTCCTCGTGCTGGTTTTTTCCTCTGCCTCTCGCCATTTCCACTCAGACTTCCCTCTGTGACCTCAGAAGCTAGCTCACAGTCACCTCCACTGCCCCACCTCTCCTTTCACCAGTGACTTAGGCATCTCTCCTGTAACCAGGACATCTACCTTACAGCCCCTTGGCTTTTTCAGTGTCAGTGACCTTACACTTCTTAGCTATGTAGTGGATAAACACCTTTTCAACCTCGTATTTGTTTCTACTTAACATTTCACACCATGTATTTTCTTAGTTTGTTTACTAACCCTTCTCTGGTCCACACAAGCCATGTTTTAGTGTTAACATATTTTAGCATTTTTTTCTACAGATTTTGATTCTTGAGTTATTTTCTTTGTATTTTATAAGTTTTTCCCTATAGTCCCTTCTCCAAGTCTTAGAAGTTGATCATTACAAATGTGTGGTAAGGTAAGATGGAGCAACATTTCCCTCATATGTACTTATCATCTCTAACCTTTCCCTCAGTAGCTCAATAGACTTCTTGATGGTTGTTTTCTCATAACATTCACCTAACCTGGTTGGAAACACATGTACCTTTTCATTTCTTCAGTCTTATTGCACTAACTGTATCAGTTTTTTTTAAAATATACATCCTGTATCAGTGGCCTCTAGACAAAAAGAACCAAATAGGCTGAAATATAGGTACATGGATATACATATATGTAAAGAAATGGAATAGGAGGCATGACTCTGCAGGTAGAGAAGTCCAATGACCTTCAGATTACAACATGTAATCTGAAGGCCCCAAAAACTGGTGGTATGGTTTTAATATAAGCTCTAAGGCACAAAAACAAGAAGGTCTGCATCCAATGACAGCAGAATATTGAAGTTCCACTTGAGTAAAAAAATTGAACTTTCTTTCTGCCTTTTGGTTGTATTTAGGCCTTCAAGGGACTTAATGTCACCTTCCCACAGTGTGAGGATGTGTCTGTTTTTACTCTGATTCAAATGCCAGTATCCTCTAGAAACATTCCTATCATTAACATACCTAGAAATAACGCTTTACCAACTGTCTGAGTGTAGTTTCACCTAGTTTAAGTTGACCCAGAAAATTAACCAGCACACAGCCTAAGTCATCTCTTGATTATTCCATGCCCATTAGTCATTGTTTACTTGAGTACCCAATGGAAAAAGGATCCTTATTCCCAGCTTGAATTTCTTGATTATCAGAGAAGAATTCTTTTTTTTTTTTTGAGGGGGGGGAACAGGTAGGGTCATGGTTTAGGATACAAAGGATTACTGATCCAACCAGGGTTAGGCCACTCTCTCTTGATCTGTCATTGTGACTAAAGAGGTACAGTCAGCACTGGTAGAGGATTACTGTGAGGTGTTCACCAGAGAAGGCTGCTCAAACATGGGTTCAAGCCAATAAAAAGTCTTTATTAATTGGCCAGTGGCTACGCTGGGTATTGAGGACCCAAGAACAACCCAGATTCTTTCTCAGGGTGAGCTTTTAAGCATGAAAAGCCCATCCTGAATAGCAAGAACCCTTAGCCGGAAGTGAAAGTGCAGAAGCCAAAATGCAAGGTTAGTACATTTAGAGACTCCCCCAGAATGATGGACTTTGACAGATTCAGTGTCTCTTCTCATTTTGGCAGGTGGTGCTATGTACACACTGAGTTCCAAGGTCTGAATGGTACTTCCATGATGACATCAGTCATGCTAAGGTCTAGGGGCATGTTATATGACAGAAACCATCTCTCCATGAAGGCGTGTAAGGAAAAAAGAAATCTGTAAGCTTTGCAACTCAGATGGAAAGGTATCCTGGCAGTCCAGAGCCAAGGAGTACCACAGAGTTACTGTGAACACACCAGCTAACAACTTTGCTCCAGGGGTAAGGTTTCCCCAGTGCATCTGTTCCAACTCTACTCAGGTAGGGAAGGGTTTCCCCAGAGAAGTCACAGCTCTTCTCTGCTAGAGGAAAGTTCCCCCAGTGAAAGTGTTACAGTTCTGCTATACTTTGGCGTCTGCAAATGTTAGCACAGTTAGTCTCTGCTCCGAGGAAAGTGTCATACCACACAACAAACATCACTCAAGAGATTTGTTGGGAAGGAAGAATCCAGAAGGGTGGCTGACTCAAGGGTGGAAAGCAGCAGCAAACTGAACAGGGTACAGAGTTTGTATAGAGTTTCTTGGAGGAGGAGGGCAGAGCTTTCCAGAGTGGCTTGAGGTTGGTAGAATTTTGTGGCATGATTCTGGGACAAGCTCAGAGATTGGTAGGATTTCATGCTCAGGGATTGGTGGGATTTCAAACAGGGTGCAGGGTGTTTTTCTTTGCCCCTTTTTACCCTACAAAAAAATCTATGAGAAAGGACCATACATTCCACTTCTTAGTTATTATTTACAAAGCAACATAATGCTAGATATCGCATATATTCATGTATTCAATAATTATTTTATAAACAAATAGCCTGTGCTTTATTTTGTTACATAAATCCAATAAAATGCCCTTTTTTAAAGTCATGTTTATCATGGTACTCTGTGGATTTTGTTCTTGTTTCCCCCAGCAACAACTCCACCCATTTAGGTCTGGCATTTGAGACTCAATTAAAGAGGAAATTTTGAGGGATTATTTATGTTCCTACTGGGATTCCCCCCCCCAGCCTTTCTGGGGAAATCAAGCAAAAGTTTTTATGCCCCTTTAAATGTCCTTTTCTTGGAGAAGCCTGAGTGCAGGAGATAATAAAACTGTCATGGATAGAAATAGCCAACTTTACTGATAGGTGCCCATTTCCCCTACTCCTATGGGTTAGAGGAAGGGAGTCCACTTGTCATGATGAAATACCACAGGCGGAGTCTGAGAAGTCCAGGACCAATGACAGGCTCAGCATCAGCCAAAGGCTGCTATGTTGCTAAGGTGATCCCTTGTTGTTGCTTCCTCTAGAAGAGACCATTATAGGATGGAAGAGAGAATGAAGGGTAAATGGTTTGAATTTTTTGTGAAGCCATTTTAAAAGGCTTAATCTTATTTACAAGGGATGACTCTTTATGATATAATCTTTCTCAATACTACTGCTTCAGGAAATTACATCTCAACATGGATTTCAGAAGACATACATACATTGAAACTGTACTGAGCAACAATGTGTTTCTTCATGTTGCTCAAATAATCTTAGGCTGTTCATCTGTCACTTGCAAAGGAATACTAAATAAATCAGCCCACCCCCAGGAAGTGCTGGAGTCTAAAACTCAGTAACTTTGGGACTATGTACATACTCAAGAAACAGATGAACTATAGAACCCGAGATAAAGACAAAAACAGGAAGATGCGAGTCAGGCAGAACCATAGGTGGGTCAGGGGTGAGAATGGGACAGAAACCATTCCAAACCATTCATTTTTTATTTCTGAAAGATCTCTCCAATCCCAAAGTTCAGACAGCACTAGAAGTGGGCCAGGGGGTGACAATGGGACAGAAGCTATCTCAGATCACTTACTCTGAAAGAGTTCTCCAAACCTGAAGCTTTCTCTTTTTTAAAGGTCGCTAACAAAACTGAGAATCTAGAGTCATTTTAGTTTAGTGACACTGGTGGGAGTTGATGGTGTAGCTCAGTTCTTAGCATGTCTCCAAAGGCTTTGAATCTGTTCAGCAGCAACTGTAAAAGAAAATTCAAGAAACAAAACAAACAAACAAACAAACAAACAAACAAACAAAACACCGACCAGCAACAACACTCCCCTAAAAAAACAGATACGAGTGGAATAGAAGCAGTCAGGATTTCGTTAGACAAAAACACTCCTCCTGGAATTGGGTCTGTAAAGGTCCACCCCACCTGAAAATAGTATTTCCCACAAGTATTCACTGTTTTTTTTTTTAAATAATGACCATTAAACCTAAATTATATTCTAGGTCCCCCCCCCCAAAATTCAAAAGGTTAATTAAAGACAGCTGAACATGCAGAACATGCAACGAGTCATATTGGCTAAGGAACTTAGGCTGCACAAAAGTAACCCCAGAAGAAAAAGTTCCATGGCTCTTGACAAATTTTGTGTCACCAGGACACACCAGGATGTGCTGGGGTTTAGGTTAGGAGATAATCGGTCTGTGATGATAGACCTAGGAGGCACAGACCATATCTAATTACTTAGCCGTGGGGGAAAAAAAAAACCCCAAAAGAAAAGCTTTCTCACTCTGCATTTTCATTTTGAAAACATAATTCCATAAGCTTAATTTCCTAACTGGGTTTAACCGGATCAGTGTCAGGCAGTCAGCCTTTGAATGTCAATATTTCATCAGTTTGCCTTGTGATCACCATAGTTACCAAGGTCCTTAGTGCTCCGACCTCAGGAAAGGAGGGGTGAAGGGTTGGGGTTGAAGCTTTAGTTAGCAAATCCTTTCCATTTAAAAGCCATAAGCTCCTTGTCCCTGTCAGCAAGTGACCAGAAGCAGCCTTGTGGACAGATCCCATTAGAGGGGACACTACTGGGAGCAGAGATATGGGAAGAGCTTTGAGAGTGTGTGCTATAATTAAGTCTGACACACATATGCATATGCTCAAGTACAGTGTGTGGATGATGTACATTCATGCGGACACATTGATCAACTGAAACTGAGTAGGCTTACAAACCACAGAGTGCAGAAAGAAACAAAAACAACAACAAAATCATTAACCTTGAAACTGCTTCTTGGGAATTGTGTAGTTGTGGCTCAGAAGAACAAGGATATCCAGTCCAACTCACAGCAGAACCCACCATTATTAATATGTGAACTATAGTTTTTGAGAGTTGTTCATGAAATGGATCAATGTATGACTGTGATGCAATAATAGTAGTCATGCAACCTAGTCATTGGAGGTTAGTGTTTGGGAGGACTCAAGGCTTTTACACAAAAAGAGGGAAATGCCATAAAATGGACACAACACAAAGCTCTCTCTAATCTTACCACTTGTGTAGCTGACAATCAAACTGAATTACTGCATCAGTAAATTGGAGTAAGAGAAGAGTCTTGCTGAAGTAATCAATTCCCTTTCAAGGTTGCTTGAAAAACAGTGACAGGGACGTAAATCCAACTTTCAATTGGATGTGCATATTGAACTGGAGGGATGGACTGGAAATGAATATTTCTTTTTGTGATCCAAAGTAATACAGTGACTGCTAATTTCATCACAGCATCTGTTGGTTATAATTCAGTGTGTTTATTTCATACTGGTGACAAGTTTTCTCTCATTGTAGTTCTGGAGTCCAATAGATGGGAATGTATTTTGTGTCCCCATTTAAATCCACCATTGTGATCTGCCACTATGCCTCACTATTCCTCAACTTGAGGAATGCTGTAAAGAATATTAGAAATTGTGTTCATTCTAAACAGTGGGTAAAGGTGCAGTTATTAAATTTGTAGTAAATACCAGAAGGGGAGCCTCTGGATTCCAGAGCTTTGCCTTCCATTTTTTCTGCTCCCTGTACTTCATCTACCGGTTGTCTCCTTGACATCTTCATATAGACCTGCTTTCTATACACTCACTTTGTTTTTACTGAACAGTTTGCCATACCCATTTTCTGTGTATAGGTTTGTATCACTGGACATACTTTCACACATGTTGTGGGGACTCAAATAAACCAGCAGCAGATGGCCACTCACTGTATGAGTTTGAACTGGCTCAAGGTAACAGAACTTCTGTATATATTCGAGAGCATGTCTTGATTTTATAAAGAAAATGGGGCTCATGAAAATACGGAGAGAGATGGAGAACGGTAACTTGGATGGCTGAGACCAGAGAATTGGGAAACAGTTGCAGTGAGGAAACCCAGGGCCAAGGAGAGAATGATGCATTTAGGGGAATGTTTTCAAACCCATGTTGCTGCTAGGTAAGAGCTTGTAAAACAGTATAGGATCACTTAGCATAAGAGACAGCAATAACATCCCAAAGCCTTGTTTATTTGACTCCTGTCTTTGAAATCTCACCTGAGAAATTCATATTGGAAAACTCTACCCCAGGGCCATACAGGATTCTAGGGACACACTTCCCTGGTCCAAGAAGGAATATCAAGCTGCTGTCAAATTAATACCAATCCAGCTCTCTTTGGGATTATGACATTTTCTCCATTTATTTTTGATAATATTTAACTCAGGAATAATAATTAAAGAAATAATATCATGCTTTTTCTTCACACAGTGCAGCCAACTTTTAGAAAGAGATTTAAAAATCCCTTCCCCACACATTGTTTCAAGGGTATCTAGACACTTTCTATTCTTCTTTAGCTTGTTATACTTTATATCTGTGAAATCCTTTGATACAAATACCATATATGAGTTACATATAATTATAATGTATTAGATGATGTGAGATGGGAGATAGGAAAAAGAAAAGGATAATCCACTAATGTATGGAAATATAAACCAAAACAGTAAAGAAAATGAGCACAGTCATTATTTTGACACCTCATGATTTGCTTATAGAATTTTTATCTTTCTTACACTTTTCTTTCTTGCTTGTCATCAGAAAGTGGTTCAGTTGCCTGAGCTCTTTGCCTAGAAAATATCCTCCCTGGAGGACACTGGTCATCAGGAATCCTGCCTGTATTAGATTTCCTTAGCTTCCCTCATCTTTTGCCATACAGAGATATTAAAAGATATTCAATCGAATATTTAAAGTTCCAAATTCCTTAACTCCAATTTTCAGTAGAAAACTAATTTCCTTTTATAATCATAATGACTCTCTATTTTGCAGTTGATTTGGTAACATGAGATGTTCATAGTAGTCAGATGGCATTGTAGTATTTTATTCATAGTAATACTCTTATATTCATGGATGTGAAGAGGCTTGGTGGCACATGAGTGTAATCACAATAGTTGGGAGGCAGAGAGATCAAAACTTTGAGGCAGGTCTCAAAGACAGCAAGATTCTGTTTCCAGCAAGGAAGACAGATAGATAGTCAAGCAAGCAGAAGCCTAGCCAGCTATCAGCCAGCAAACAAACAAAAAGCAGTGAACCAAAATTGCAAGAATGAGAACTACATTTCAAAAAATGCATTTCTCTGATTTTTTTTATCATACATGGGTACTGTATTTACATCATTTCTATCCCCCTTCCAATATCTCCCATGTCCTCTGACTCCCCAAGCTCATAATTTCTTATTCTCAATTATCACACACACACACACACATTTATAAGTACAGCCTGTTGAGTCCATTTAGTATTGCACATATGTATATGCGCTTATGATGGATAAGTTGGGATTGTGTAGTCTATTGTGGGGCCCTTCTCTGGAGAAAGCTGCTTCTCCCAGTATTAAATTTTTTTAATGGATTCTTAGGTGTAGAATAAGATGAGCTATTTCATTCTCATACCGAGCTTCCCAAATCCATGCATCTATATATGGGTGAAATAATGTCTCAATAACAATAGACTAATTGATGATTCAGAGAACATGTGTCATCGTGATGTTTATGTTTTCTGTAAGCTTTGTGACATCAAAAGCTTGTGCAGGGTGAAAGCAGGGCAACTGCTTAAGGATGACGGGGAATGTGGCAAGCCAAGTGAACTCATGGGGCATAAGCTTACCCAGACATTGATTCGTAGTAAATATGCTTTTTTTTATTAAAAACAATATATTTGTACAATTACACTGAGAATAAGGAGTTCTGTGGCTCTGCAGATAATGGTTCTAGCAGAACCACTCTAGTAGGAAAGAAAATGTATATACATATTCATAAATGTTAGTTCCAGTAAGAACAAATCATCACCTCCCCTCCCCACCATCACCACCAGACAGCTGAATGGGTTTCCCTGGGAAAATGCCATGCTGGAAAAATAAGTATTCAAATAAGCATTCATCTTTGCTTTTGTCTGTTTTATGCACACATGATCAGCATCAACACACACATCCCACGAAAGCTTTGCCACCGCTGAGCCTGACATTCCTGGTGAGTCTCAGGCTATGGTCCCTGACATAGCCACACCCATGTCAAACAATGCACATTCCCTGGGACTTCTCTCACTTTAAGCTTTTCTGCTCCCTTCAGTAAAACCTGACTTTAAAAAAAGTTCAGGCCCAGACAGATTCACTGAAGAATTCTATAAAATCTTTAAAAGAGGACTTAATATCAAATCCTCCTCAAATTATTCTATATAAGGGAAGAGAAAGGAATGCTTCCAAACTCTTTTTTTTTTTTTTTTTTTTTTTTTTACTGTGAATCTAGTACTGCCCTGATACCAAAACCAGGTAAAGAAACAGCAACATGGAAAATAATCAACCTAATTTTTTTGATGCACATAGACATAAAAATGCTCAATAGAACTTGCAAATCACATTTAAGACACACCAAAAAGATTAGTTGCCATGATCATGTTGGCTTCATTTATGATACTAGAATGATTTGACACAGACAAGTCAATAAATACAATAATTGACACAGATGAGTCAAGAAATATTATAATCACATAAATGGATCCCAGGACGGTAATCACATTATTGTTTCAACAGATACAGAACAGGCTTTTGACAAATCCAGCATGACTTCATGATAAAATTCCCAAAGAGACAGGAATGAAACGAACATCTTTTAACATAACAAAGGCTATCCACTATAAATCTATGGGCAAAATCACAATAAATGAAGAAAAATATAACGAATTTACAAAAAGATCAAGAACAACAAAAATAAAAATAGCTATCCATTCTCTGTCTTATATTTAATACACCATTTGATGTCTTATTTAGAGCAATAGGAAGAGAAAGGGGGACACAAATTGGAAAGGAAGAAATTGAAAGTATCCTTATTTATAGATGATGAGATTTTCCTATATATGTAAAAGAGCCTAACAACTGCATCAGAAAACTTTTAGAATTGATAATTTCTGCATAGTGACAAGATGCTAAAATAATACACATAATTCAGAAGCTGTCTAATATGATAGCGACTAACACCCTAAGAAAGAAATCAGGGGTACAATTCTGTTCACAGTTGCTTCAAAAAAGTACCTTGGAATAAACCCAACAGAGTAAGTGAAAGACTTACACAATAAATGCTTTAAAATATGAAAGTAAGAAAGATGCCAGAAAAAGACAAGACTACTCTTGCTCTTGGACTAAAGGAATTAATATTGTGAAAATGTCCATTCTACCAAAATACTCAATGCAATTTCAATGAATTTCTTCACAAGGAAAACTGATCCCCAAATTCATATGGAAACACAAAAGATCCCAGGTAGCTAAGTAATCTTGAGCATAATGAATAATACTGGAGGGACCACTATGCCTAATTTTAAGTTATAGAAAGAGCACGGCACTGGTGTAAAGACAGCACAGAGATCAATGAAATAGAATAGAGGGCTGATATATAAGCCTACACAGCTATACACTCCCTCCTTTAAAAAAACAAACATAAACAGCACAACTACATACTAGAGAAGACTGCTTCAACAACAAAGGGAGCTCAAAACACTAGATGTTTATATGTAGAAGAATGAAAGTAGATCCATATCCCTCCCTGTGTGTAAAACACAACTTCAAGTGGATTGAAAATCTCAATACAAGTCTTGAAGTTATTAAACTGTTAGAGGAAAACTATGGAAATCACTTCATGAGAAGATAAGGCCTCAGGCAAACTGAACAGGACTTCAACTGCTCAGAAATAGTGCCAACAGGTGACAAATGTGACATCATGAAGCAAAAACAAAACAAAACAAAAAACCAAACAAACAAACAAAAAACAAAACTGCCTAACAAAGGAAGTAATTAATTAGCTGGAGAGATGTATTATAATGTAGAAGGTCTTTGCCAAATTATACCTGGCAAATAGCTAATATCTAGAATATACAAGGAACTTTAGAAACGGAATGCTAATAAATCAAAGGACCCAATGAAAATTCAGGCTAAATTTCTACCAGAAAGATCCCCCTCCCTCCATGCCCACATGATCCCTCTTGTTCCCACCCTGTCCTCCCCAGTTTACCTGAAAAATCTATTCCATTTCCCCTTCCCAGGGATACCCATGTGCTGACCCCCTCCTTTGGGCCTTCCTTATTACTTGGATTCTCCGGGTCTGTGGATTGTAGCAGTTATCCTTTGCAGCTAATTTCCAGCTAATACATACCATGTTTGTCTTTCTGGGTCTGTGTTACCTCACTCAAAATGATTTTTTTCTAGTTACATCCATTTGCCTGCAAATTTTATGATGACGTCTTTTTAAACAGTAATATTCCATTGTGCATGTGAACCGTGTTTTCTTTATTCTTCAGTTGAGGGACATCTAGGTTTTTCCCAGTTTTTGGCTATTATGAATAAAGCTGCTTTGAACATAGTTGAGCAAGTGTCCTTGTAGTAGGAGGGAATGTCCTTTGGGTATATGCCCTGAGTGGTATAGCTGGAACTTGAGATAAATCAATTCCCAATTTTTTGAGAAACTGCCATCCTGATTTCCAAAGTGGCTGTACAAGTTTGCACTCCCACCAGCAATGGACGAGTGTTCCGCTTGTTCCACCTCCTCTCCAGCATGATCTATCACTTGTGTTTTTTATTTTTGCCTTTCTGACAGATGTAAGATGGAATCTCAAAGTAGTTTTGATTTGCATTTCTCTGATGGCTAAGGATGTTGAGCATCTTTCTTGGCCATGTTGAGATTCCTCTGTTGAGAATTCTCTGTTGAGATCTGTACCCCAAACATAATGCAATGAGAACTTCCTGGACTCTACAAGGGTGGTCCTAAAGAAGACTCTTAGTAATGGAGATACTGAGCCTGAACTGCCATTGTCTGTAACCAGGCAAGGCTTCCAGTGGAAGGACTGAGACACCAACCCAGCCACAAAACCTCGATGTGCTGGTGTGAAGGTGCACATAACTTGTGGGAGTGGCCAACTGGTCTAACTTGAGACCCGTGCTATGAGAAGGAGCCTACCCCTGAAACTTCCTGGATGTCCAGAAACCAGAGGCTGGATAGCCCATAGACCTAAAAGTAAATAAAATGATTCCTAGTAATATTTTGCTGCATAATCATCATCAGAGAGGCTTCATTCAGCAACTGATGGGAGCAGAGATCCACAGTCAAACATTAGGCAGAGTTTGTGGAATCCCAGGGCAGAGGGGGAGGAAGGACTGTATGAGCCAGAGGGGCCAAGGACACCACAGGAACACCACCCACATAATCAACTAAGCAGGGCTCGTAAAGGCTCACAGAGTCTGAACCAAAGAATCAGGAAACCCGTGTGGGTGTGAACTCATTGTACATGTTACAGTTGTTTGTGTAGGTTGGTGTTTTTATGGGACTCTTAACAGTGGGAGTTGGGGCTGTCTCTGAATCTTTTGTCTGCTGTTGCGATCCCTTTTCTCCTACTTGGTTGCCTCATCCAGCCCTGATATGAGAGTAGTCTTATTGTAACTTCTTGTGCCATGTGTGGTTGACATCCCTGGGAGGCCTGCTCTCTACTGAAGGGAAATGGAGGAGGGGTGGATTTGGGGGAGGGCAGAGGGGAGAGAAGGGATTAGGAGAGAAGGGAGAGGAAACTGTGGTCAGGATGTAATATATGAGAGAATAAAGAAATAAAATGGAAAGAAAATTCAGGTTAAGGACTGAATACAGAGATTTTAAAATGAGATGGAAGTGGCCAGTAAGTATTTTCAATGTCTTCATGGTTTTGGAGAGATTCCTCAGTGGTTGGGGGCACTTAATATTCCTTCAGGGAACTAGAATTTGATTCCCAGCACCCACACTGGGTGGCTCACAAGTGCCTATAACTCCAGGTCGGGAGATCTATTGTTCTCTTCTGGCTTCCTAAGTCTCTCTGTCTCTCTCATGCACACACAAATAACAAACAACAAATATATTCAACATTATAAGCCATCAGGAAAATGCAAATTACAACTGATATGTTATTCTATTTCCCCTCAAATAGGACAGCTATCATTAAAAAAAACAAATGAGAACGAATACTGGCAAGGGCACAGGAAAAGAGGAACGCCCGTCCACTACTGAATTAGATTGGCTGTGTTCTCAGAACAGCACTGCGCAGTTTTGATACTGCCTGCTACGGTGAGTCATCATATGTTTACTTAATTATTTCATGTCTCTAAATCCTACTACGCTGTAAGTCTCAGGAGAGACTGCTGTTTTTGTTTATCACAACATCCTTTTGTTTATCATTACATCACAGTACCTGACACACAATAGGTGCTCAGTAAATATTTGATGCAGGTGTCACTTGATAGCATCATACCAGCTCTTGCAAAGCAGAGAGCGGGATACACAGGAAAGCATGACATGCACCAGCAGGACAGATCTGTTCCAGTGCCACTTCAGAGACTGTCCTTCTAGATGTCCTTAACAGGCCACCTGGATGTTTGCCTCACTAGGCAATTAACTGTTGTACCCTAGAGAATACCCATCAAGTTTCTTAGTGTAACTTCTCTGTGTTGTCAAATATTGTACATTTGATTTTAACTTTGGTGACTGGCATTTCTATCTAAGCAAAGGCAATCAAAGTCAATAGACTGAGGCGGGATTTCTTTGTATTCAAGGTAAGCAAAGTCTCCATTATTTTACCCATGTGGTCAATCTTAGGAACTGGCTTCCATTCTTCCTCCAAGATAGTGTGGTGGAAAAGGCCTCAGTTTAGAAATTCTGTACATATGGTTATATTTTTAATCCTGAGTCTGTGCTTGCTGGTTACTTGATCTCTATGAAATAAATAACCTCTGTCATATCCATATTCCTGTTCTATAAAACAGGAGTAAAAAAATCATTTCCCTACAGGATTATTTAAGGAATAAAACTAGATTATCTTTGTGAGTTTGAAATTCTAGTGATAGAATAAACCGATTTGGGTTTAACATGAAGAATCTGAGCTAATCTGAGGAAAATTGTGGTGTGTGTGTGTGTGTGTGTGTGTGTGTGTGTGTGTGTGTCTGTGTGTGTGTGTGGGTCTGTGTGTGGTGTTTTTCCATTCTGTGTAGATCTTTGGTTTATCTTACCTAAGTCTATCCTGAGAAAGGGGTAAATGGTAAATTACAAAACAGGGTCATTCAGTAAAGGAAAGCCATTCGTCCAGTAGGCACACAGAGGCATAACCAGTTCACAGTGTGTAACAGGAGTGTTAATGATACTGGGCTTCTTTCTTATTATTTCTTTAAAAGATTTTTAAGTTCAAGAGTAGGAGGTGGGGGATAGTGTTCCATCTTGGAAAGCACTGAATACAACTCACAACATTTTACAGCATCAGGTATATTGAAAGGATGTTTTCAGTTAACTAGATAACTCAAGTACCTAAAAACAAAAAACAAAACAAAACAAAAAAATAAAAAACTAACCCTCCCCAAAACACTCTTATCCCCATTTTCCAACTCATGAACATGAACTTGAAAACTTTTTAAGGAAAAGCTTTTAAAGATTTCTATGATTTATGAAATACATATATTTTAGGGTATTTTTTAGTATGTACCCAAGGGTCTAGCAATGGCATGTAATATCACTATCAATGGTGCATTTTAGTTCTGTCTTATGTATAAGACATATTGCACATGTTTTGGGATCCATTATGGTCACTCAAAACACACACGAGTGTGGTATATATTATTTATGACTTATTAAAAGCTTGCCTAAGGGTATAGAAAACAAAGCTAGCCACAATCCATAGAGCCAGGCAGTGATGATAAACACCTTTAATCCCAGCAGGCATACTAGCTAGCCATAGAGCCAGGCAGTGGTGGCACACACTTTTAAACACAGGACTCAAGAGACAAGCAGATGGATCTGTATTAGTTCAAGGCCACACTGAGCTACATGAAATTGATCCATTCGTAAATAAACAGCTCACACAAAGGTAATCTCAGCACTTAGAATCACACACCTTTAATCCCAGCACTAGGGAGGTGTAACAGAAGCAACCAAAGGGTCTCATTAGAGATTCATTCTCCAGCTATTCTGAGGACAGGTCAGCCCTTTCAGCCTGAGGTAGAGGTAAGAGCCAGTAGCTGGCTGCTTCTTTGTTTTTCTCATCTTCAGCTTGAAGCTTGAACCCCAATATCAGTCTCTGAGTTTGTTTTTCGTACTACACATGTGTGACAATTGAGTCAGAACAGTAAGCATTACCATCTCCTTAACTATTATTTAGATTTGAGTGTTGAAAAATTTAGGCATCTTGAAATATATCATAGATATTTTTACCTAATAATTATCTGTAAATGGAGGCTTTTCTGTCCTGTCCCATCCCGCAGCTGTTTCCAAATAATCACTCAGAGACTTAATCTTATTTATAAATGCTTGGCCAATGACTCAGGCTTATTATTAGCTATCTCTTACCTTTAAATTAACCCATTTCAATTAATCTAAGTATTGCCATGTGGCCGTGGTATTACTGGTCTGCTGGCATGTTGTTCCTAGGGTGCCTGGATGGCGTCTTGCCAACTCCACCCTTCTATATCTCTGCTTGGATTTCCTGCCTGGCTCTATCCTGCCTTGCCATAGGCCAAAGCAGCTTTATTTTTCAACCCATGAGAGTAACACATATTAACAACTTACAGGAAGATATCCCACAGCAATTATCCTATTATATTACAGAAGAACCAGAGGTAATTAGTCCCTCTCATGCATTGATTCCCTTATTAAACTTCTTACCAATCCTCAGCCCCGCCCTTCCTATTCTTTAGTGAGCAGCATTCCACTCCATTCTTTTACAAGACTGTCTTATTTCCACACACCAGTGAAAGCACATGGTATTTGTCTTTGTGTGCCTGGCTTATTTCACATAACATAATGACTCCTAGTTCCACTCATGTGGCTGCAAATGACAAATTTTCATTCTTTCCGTGGTTGAGCAATATTACGTTGTATAAATATGCCCATTCCCTCTATCCATGCATTCCTGAAAAGGCATCTTAGATGATCACATATTTTAGCTGGGAACACTGCTATAATAAATGTGGGAGTGAAGCTTTCTCTTGATCCAATGATTTCATTTCCCTTAGATATCTTGTAGAATTACAGGTAGTCTGTAGCCTTTTTGTTGAATTTCTGTAATATTGTCAATATTGGCTATACTAATTTATATTCCTATCAACAGTATACAAGAGTTGCCTTCTCTCTGCAAACTTACACTTTATTGGTTTTCCCTTTTGGTCATATCAGTTCTAATCAGGATGAGATGATAGCTCACTGTGGTTCTGATTGTGTTGTCTATATACACAGAAGCTTACCCATCTTCTTCATCCATGTCCTCATATCTGGCTGAGGCACTGTACTTATATATGACATAATTTAGTTCACAGTCCTCATTGCATGGTCTTCTTTTACTCTTAGCATTGTGTGCTGCCTTGGGTAACCAGGAAAACAGCATGGTCATCTGGGAATCCTAAGGAGATGTTTGAAGTTCTTTCATTTTCACTCATTTATTTATTTTTATTTTATGTGTATGGTGTTTTGTCTGCATGGATATCTGTGCCCTATGATAGTACTTCATTTAGTACTAATGAAGGCCAGAAGATCTCCTGTGCCTGGAGTTGCAATAGGCGTTGAGCCACTATGTGGGTGCTGCAAACAGAATCCAGGTCCTCGGAAAGACAGCCAGAGCTCCTAGCTACTGGGCTGTCTCTCTAGCTCCTGTTGGGAGTTCTTGTCCAAGAATTTAAGGCAATATCCTCCATTTAGATGGAAGCCTGAATGTATGAGTTTAAACAGGGAGAGAAAAAGATGGGCAAAGAATGAAGTACATACAAGCAAGAGACTATAAATACTGACGATTTTGTTTTTTAAGCAGCAAAGAAATAAGAAAAGATATTGTAGCATGGAGGGGTAATGTGTAGGCTAATTTTATGTCAACTTGACACAATCTAGAGTCATCTGAGAGGAGGAAACCTCGACTGAGAAAACATCTCCATAAGATTGGACTGTAGGCAAGGCATTTTCCTAATTAATAAATGATGGGGGGGGAGCTCATCCCTTTGTGGGTGGGGCCACCCCTGACCTGGTGGTCCTGGGTTCTATAAGAAAGCAGGTTGAGCAAGCCATGAGGAGTAAGCAATCCCCCGTGGCTTCTGCCTTAGCTCCTGCCTCCAGGTGCCTGTCCTGCTTCCTGCTTCAGTTTCTGCCCTGACTTCCTGTGATGATGAACTGTGATATGGAAGTGTAAGGGAAAGTAAACCCTTCCCAAGCTGCTTTTCGGCTTGGAATTCTCATATATCAATAGGAACCCAGAGTCGCATAAGTAGCGAAAGGGCACAAATGGCTCACTGATTGTAGGTGCCATGAGTCCAAAGGAAGGGATTCGAAATGAAACTGACATTTAAGGCAGGGAGAATAAATGGTAATTAGAGCTGGGCTGCAATTAATACGGTCTAAAGATGATTTAGGGAATTTGGGTTGTTTTGTTTTCTTTTGGTTTGGTTGTGGGAAGTGTCACATGTGTGTGTCCAGGGCTGGCCCATGCTCGACATTTAGCTTGTGGAGTGCTGGGATTGCAGGTGTGCACTATGGGCTTGCTTGTACTGTTTTTGCAACTAGTTTCTCTATAAAGTGAAGAATTACCCTCACATCTTCTTAGGTGTCCTTTAGTTTAATTGGCATTGTGCCCCATTTCTCCAGAATTTCATCCAACTTTGGACATGCCAAATTAGTATTCTGTAGCTAATGTACCTCAAATTATATTCTAAACACATCATTTTACAAAAGTGGAACACTGGCCCTAAAAGACCTTGGTGAATATACATTCATTCTCCCAGTTTGTAATAGAAGAGGTACAGAGTGAAAGTGATCTTGCCCCAAGGTCACAGCAGTACTGCAGCTGAGATGAGCTGGAACCCAAATTCTTTTCTGTTATTCTGTGTATAGTCCACTCCACCCTACACCTCTCCCAAGCTAAGGACTTGAACTCAGGGCCTTGGGCTTGCTAGGCAACCCCCTGAAGGTGTGTGTTTTAAAGTTTTTTAAAGTATTTATTTATTTATTTATTTGGAGGTGGGGAGGTTTGAGACAGGGTTTGTCTGTGTAGCCCTGGCTATCTTGGAACTCACTTTTTATGTCAGGCTGACCTCAAACTCAGAGATTCTCCTGCCTCTTCCTCCTGAGTGTTGGGATTAAAGGTGTGTGCACCACTACCACTCAGCCTGGGATCCAAATTCTTAAGGGGTCCTAATTTAATGACCCCTTAAATTTAGTTTAAAACCTGTCAAAGAACTTTTGTTAGGAAACATTTTAAGTATGAGGCTTAGAGAGTTTAATATGTTAATGTGTTGTGTTGACTTTAAGTATATATTTAGATACAAGAATGAGATATTGTAGAGATGAAATGCTTCTTCTCAGAATGCTCCCCAGCTTCACCACTCCTCTCTTCCTTAGGGATAATTATCATGATAAATTGGTATTTTTCCAAGAACTTCTTCAGTAGGAGTCTGTCTAAAAGGAAATGAATTCTGAAACAATTGCATTTTGGGGGAGGGGATAGGTTTTACTTCTTATTAACATGTGTGGACCTTCAATGTTAAAAGTTAAATGCAAAAGAAGTTTATTTTCAGACCCCACTGCCCGGGGAAGAAAGGAAAGTATGAAAGTGTCCTAAATGGGTCTTTTCTAATGGACACCAACATTGAAACTAAGGTTTAGTCAGTCAAGGAAATAGTTTCAGCAGTAAGAACTGAGTCTTTTTTTCCTAAGAGTAAAAATGGATAGAAATACTTCTATGTAGGAAGAGCTTTGTGTGCTGAAATACTTCAGTCACACTAAGCTACATAGCTCATGTGCCCTCATGGTTGGTTAAATTCTCTGCATGTGTGTGCTGATTGAACAAGGGCTTGCATCTTTATTCTACTCTTCTCTTGCCGGCCATGCAACTGGTTCTGGCCTCTAGGTGGCAGCCTTAGTAGACAATGCCTGTCAAACACACTTTGTCCTCAGGGGGGCACTTGTCTGCTTTTAATACTCAATCTAAATATTGTATGTAGGTATCTTGCTTTTGTTTCTCAGTGCAGAGCTAAAAAGTACGGTTTTTATAGGCTGGCTATTTCAAAAACAAAATTGGACATAAAAATACTGACAGGTGCTCTGCTAAGGAGAGAGCATCAGAATTTCTTTTACAGGTAAAATACCTAAACACAGACATGGGTCATTCCTATTTTATAGGCAAACTGAGAATCTTAAAGCCTAATTATAAGGGAAAACAATTACCGAGAGGGTGAATTAGAATTTGAATTCCATCTTCAGAGACCACAAATGGGAGTTTGTCTGGAATCTAAGAAAAAAGTTCTAGAGAAAGCAATGCAAAAACAACTGTGTAAAAATTAATTTTAGGCATCTGTCCATGTAGAAAGTCATGTCTCTCCAGGACACAAGGAAGACTTTGCAGGTTTGCCATGTACCTTCTGAACTCATTGCAACCAAGCAGATGCAAAAGCCCCATATCCATATGCATTTCCAATAAACATGCATCTCAAGTTTTCCAGAAGCATCTAGATTTCCAGCATGCTGTCCCAGTTCCATTTCAAGTTTTCTTTCGCATTTCATATTTCATGCAAATGAGCTTTGACTTTGGGATTTTAGAAACACTGTTACTGAAAGGGAGATATACATTTAAACTGATATATTCCAACCCAAATCACCAGCAAACAACTTTACTGACAGCACTTCAAGGGTATGTGAAGTCACACATGCCTCCGAAGTACCCATGTATATTCAACTGTTGGTAGAAGAGTTAAATATTTATAATTGGTATAAAATGTAGGCTATGAAAACTGACACCCATTCAGAAAACACTTCTCTGTGTGTAGTCCTGACTATCCTGGAACTCTCTGTAGACCCGGCTGACCTCAAACTCACAGGTATCTACCTGCCTCTGCTTCCCAAGTGGTGGGACTAAAGGCGTGTGCCACCACTACCTAGTTCATCCTGGAATCTTAAGGCTTTTAAAGCATACTGAACACCATTTTAAAATATATTATTAATTTTAACATACCAATTAATTTCTATTTTAACTCTTCAGATTATTATTTTTCCTCAATCTTGATCTTGAGGATTTCTGACTATGAATTCATTTGGCTGGAAACCTTTGTGTATTTTAGGAAACTGATTCTAACATGTTTTCTCCCATAAGGGGTCTTTGTTCTCTGTCTGTCAAACTACCAATATGGGACTACATTTATATCTTTTTTTTGTAATTTATTCTTCTAAATTTCATTTTACATTCTAACTACAGTTCTCTCTCCCACCCCTCCTCCTGCTCCTCCCTTAAACCCCCCAACCCTAGATCACCCACAGTCTACTCCTCCTCATGGGTAAAGGATCCCATGAGAAGTCAAAAGTCTAGGACAATAGATTAGGGCAGGGCCAAGCACATCCCCTCTGCATTAAGATCAAGCAAGACATCCCACCATAGGGAATGGGCTCCAACAAGCTAGCTCCTGGATGAGGTTGTGTCATGGTCCTACTGCCAGGGCCCCTTCAGATAGTTCAAGCTCCACAACCGTATCCTACATGTGGAGGGCCTAGTTCTGTCCCCTGGAATCTCCGCAGTTGTAGGTCTAGAGTTTATGAGTTTCAATGAGCTTGGTTTAGCTGTCTTTGTAGATTTCCCACCATAATCTTGACTGCCCTTGCTCATATATTCCCTTGTTCCCCTCTTCTACTAGATTCCTGGAGCTGGGTCTGGTTCTTGGTTGTAGATGTCTGCATCAGGTTCCATCAATTACTGGATGAAGGCTCTATGATAATATTTGTGATATCCACCACAAAAGAAGACCAATTGGGCATCCTCTCCACTATCACTAGGAGTCTTAGTTGGGGTCATCTTTATGGATTCTTAGTAATTATCCTAGCACCAGGTTTCTCCCTGACCTCATAGTGGCTCTTTCTATTAAGATATCTCTTTCATTGCTCTTCTACTGCATCCCTATCCCCCCGCTTTGACCATGCATCCCGTTCCCTCATATTCTTATCCCCGCCCCCCACCATTCTCTATCCCCAGCTTACCCTGGTAGATCTCATCTAATTTCCCTTCCCAGGGCAATCCAGGTGTCCTTCATATGGCCCTTCCTGTTACCTAGCTTCTCTGGAGCTGTGAATTGTAGTCTTTATTCTTTGCTTTACATCTAATATCCACTTATAAGTGAATACATACTGTGTTTGTCTTTAGCGCAGACATACTAAGTCTGCGTTACCTCACTCAGGTAACCATTTTTTTTTTTTTTTACTGATGAGTAGTACTCCATTGTGTAAATGTACCACATTTTCCTTATCCATTCTTAGGTTGAGGGAAATCTAGTTTTTTCCAGATTCTGGCTATGATGAATAATGATGCTATGAACATTGTTGAGCAAGTGTTCTTGTGGTATGATTGAGCGTCCTTTGGGTATAAGCCCAAGAGTGCTATTATTAGGTCTTGAGGTAGATTAATTCCCAATTTTCTGAGAAACCACAATACTGATTTCCAAAGTGACCTGTACAAGTTTTCACTCCCACTAGCAGTGGAGGAGTGTTCCCCTGACTCTACATCCTCTACAACATAATCTGTCTTTGGTAGTTTTAATCTTAGCTATTCTGGCAGGTGTAACATGGTAACCTACACCCCCTTCACTCTTGGTTTAGTGTGCTCAAACTCAGTTACCTTGAAAATACTTTTATCAAGCTATTTATAGTGCTATATTTTAGGAGATATCCTCTGTACTGCTCAACATGTCTGCCAGAGATGAACATCTGCAAAGTAGCTTTCCTAAAGAAAAACTGTCACCTGGACACATAAATGCTTTTTTTTAATCCAAGGGCTTCTGGGTGCTAAGATAAAGGCTCACCAGAGTAATGGATTCATGGGTACTCTTTATTTAGATGAGCAACTAAATGTAGGCTTTCCAGAGAAGTTGCCCTTCAGGCATCAGCTTCCACACTGATTTCTTACTAGTGTGATTTCTTTTTATTGTCTGTTTCTCTGTCTGTCAAATGTGGGTTTATTGTTTTTGTTTTGTTTTGAGACAAGACCTCACTACATAATCCAAGCTAGCCTAAAACTCACAATCCTACTGCCTCAGCCAAAGTGCTGGGATTCTAAGTATCTGCCTCCATGCCCAGCATCAAATGTGTCTTGATAGGCTAATGGGCTATGTTGATTTCTAGTTTTCTTGTTGGTCAATGAAAATCATACTTCTAAGAAATAATAATAGTAATCATGGGAAATGATAAATCATGGTCTGAGGAAGAAATAATGACTGCTAATGAATGTTACTTGTAATAACTGGGATGTAACAGAACCTACAATAAAATTACTAATGCTCTTTAATATATTAAAGCTTTAGTCCTTGTAACAGGCATAAATTTGGTATAATAAGTGTAAGAAATAAATCCTTACTAAAATAGGTGACATCCATGCACTTTCTCCAGTGCTACACACTGTTATTACCTAATAACAAAGAATGTCTCAAATTTGAACTTGTGGTTCCAGTTCTCTCTCTCTCTCTTTCCACCCGCCCCACCCCGTGTGTGTGGGGGGGCAGAAGTTGACATCAGCTATTTTCTTTAGTCATTCTCCTCCTTAGCTTTTGAGAAAGGACTTCTCATTGAACCCAAAACTCAGCAGTCACTCTGTGCTAGGATTACAGAGATGCCCAGTCAAGTCCAGGTTTTATGTGGGCACTAGGATCTGAACTCAGATTCTTATGATTGTTTGGTTGGTGGGCACTTTACTGACTAAACCATCTCCATGGTCAGAGAACCCAATTCTTTTAGGAGATAGAATATATAGGAAATACATTTTTAACACTAGGTGTATGGTACTATTAACAATGATTTTATTTTAGCCTTGATAGCAATGGTATATAAATTGGTAAGTTTATACAGTTTTATAGTTATATAGAGGGAGATAAGTCATTGATATATATTAATATGCATTTTCCTTTTAAATGTAATTATTTACATAGGTTGTGAGAATCAAGCACATTTATTGTGGTGTTTATATTCATTTGCTTTCACTATTAAAAAAAAAACAATCATGGACCCATTCACATGTAGGAGGCTTCTTCAATAATTTTGTATTGAAAGTAAACATGTAAACATATATATAGTCTTTGTACACACACACACACACACACACACACACACACACACACACACTGAATTGGTGAATTATTAAGTGCATGCTTATTTTAAAATTTATTAACTAGTTCTCAGAAACAGTCCCACTCATTTACTCTCCCACAAGAGTTACATATATGCTCTTCCACGCCCAGATTCTTCCTAGCATTCATTAGTACTAGATTGTCTTTTAAAATTTGCCTATATGAGGGTTGGTTTTAATTTGCACTGAGCCTCTCTTTGTGCTCTCACTTTGCAAAGTGTTGTGCATTTATTTTGCTCTTTTGGTCAATACAGTTATTTTGTTTTCCTTACTGAACTGTAATATTCATTGATGCATTTTTCAGTTATACTTTCTATAAATATTTGCCGTGGTGTAAATATGTTTTTCCCCTACATTTCCTATTGTCTTCTGTGAGCATACATGTTCAATTTTACTGTGGTTGAGTTATTCCCAGGCTTTTCTTTATGCTGATGTTTTTGTGTCTTCTTATTGGCTCTTTCCTGCCTCAGCACATGGTAGCATCCTATATTTTAGAGACTAAATGTGATCTTCCTAGGTTTGGGGCTTGTTTTATTTGATAGAAATTTATTTACAATTAAAATATTACAATTACTCTTTGAGAATGACATACATGTTTACAATGTGTTTTGATTTAATTCACCATCAGTCCCTCTCCTCCAATTGTTCCCATATCCTCCCCTGAAACTTTCCTCCCAACTTTGTGTATGATCTCTTGTTGTGAGCAGTTTTCCAGCCAGCCTGGTTGCACAGCCAAGTTAGCCCCAAATAACAAATAACATACAGAGACATAGTATTAGATATAAAAGATATAAAGCTGTTGGCCTGTTACTAGTGTTTTTATTGGCTAGCTCTGTCTTAGATATTAACCCATTTCTATTAATCTAAGTTTTTTCATGTGTTCTTATCTTACCTGAGAGAGGGTCCAGACCTCTTCTCTCTCAAGTCTCTACATCTTGACTCCTCTACTACATCTCCCAGAATCCTCCTTGTCTCATAGTCCTGCCTATCTTGCATTCCAATTGGCCAGCAGGGCTTTATGTATTACCAATAAGAGAAACATACTTACAGAATGACATTTCCCCTCATCTCTTTTCTGTCTAAATAAAAAGAAGGGTTTTAACTTTAACATAGTAAAATATACAACAAAACTGTTAACTGCTGCTCCCACACTGCCAGAGTGCTGTGTTTGGTGGAGGTGTCGGGATTGAAGCACTTAACAGACCACCACGAGAAATCAAGAGGAAGCTACTGCCTTTTATTACAGAGAGAAATGGGCTTATATTCCCAAGACAGGGGAATAGCTAAGCATAGGAGGAAATCACTCACCACCCACACATGGGGTCAAGGCATGGGCACTGCATACTGGAAAGTTATGAGAACAACCTTGTTTGATCAACCTTAAGAGCACAAGAGTTCTACAGCTGGGTGGGGAAGAAGAGAACTGTAAGGGACAAGTACTAAAATTTCCCAACAGTTATCAAATAAGAACTATTATTAACAATATTTAGTCCATTAACAATTAGCAAGATTTAAAAATAATATTCCATATCTATCCTATCTTTGTGAGTCTAAAGTCTTATATGTAACTTATATTTAATCCTAACTAGGGAAAACTATAACCATAACTATCTTTCTTCAACTCCCTCAAAGACCACAGATGGATAGTATATAAACTCTAGAAATGACAGAGACAACTCACTGCCTGGTCAGTCACCCGAGGTTCTTCTGTAATGTTCCATTTTCAGCCTATAGGCCATAGTGTGTCTGGCAGACTCCTCAATAAAGCAGGAAACTTTAAACTGTCCCTCCGTAGTGGCAGTTTGTCAGTCACTTTTCTCTGTGTCCTTCAGAATGTCTGGCAGACACTTCCATGAAGCAGGAACCCTACTGCAATGTCCATCTTGTTTCAGCAGTCACTTTTCTGTGGGTCCTGCATGTCCATTTTATACAGCATAAAGTCAAAAGTCCAGACAAGAGCAGTATCTTGCCCAAATGGCTAGTCTTGCCATATTGGAAGCAAACTCCATAACGAGTTTCTTCGATGTCCATCTTCCTTTCTGACACAGGTGGTATTGCCAGGAGCAGTTATGTCTCACTGCTAGAGAAACCATTTTAAATGGTCAAGAAACCTGTAGGTTTTTGAAAGGTTTGAAGAGTGCCTGTCCATTTGAAATATATCTCTATATATCTAGAAAACCTAACAAACTTAACTATAAGTTTTGACTATTATAGGTGACTATAGTCTATACTAAATTATACATTATATTTTTAATGAGCTATATAAACATAATACCTAAACAAGAGGAGAAATATACATATCAGAAAATTGGCCTTAAATTTGTATCAATAAATGAAAATCCATTCTAAAACAAAGTATACATTTCTATACCATAATCCCATTTTTACCTTTAAAAAGAGATTGGTTGTGATCATTAACCATTTACAACCAACCCCACCTAAATGAAAACAAACATTTATAAACAATATTTGGGAATTTGGACGTTGTGCTTTCCAAACTGCTTCCAGCTGGTAGATGGCACTGTCATGGGGATCCTAAGAAGATACAGAAATCCTCCCAAGTGCTGGAATTAAAGGCGCGAGTCACCACACCCAGATACTCTTCTTTCTATTTTTTTAAATCACTTATTTTGTTTCTTTTTCTCTCCCAAGCCTATATATATTTTTAAAACACACTGTAAACCTTTAGAGGCTTTTCCTTAATCTGAATTTATCTTTATTGTAAATCTTTATCTCCTTCTGGTCACGAGTCTTTTATCTGCTAAACAACATTGCTAAAATGAAAGCCACAGCTTATTACCTGTGGTCTATCCAAGATGGTGGGGGTGGGGATGCGTGTTACTTTTACTGCCAGCACTGAGAGCTGTGCTCACAGATTGGTCTATGCTGCCATCAAGCAGCATGCTTCCAGCTTGGAGATGTGATCACTGCCACTATCAGCTGTTTGTACACATCACTGAATTGTTAGCAGGACTTCTTAAAAGCCATGGTGGTTTTTTATTTTGTTGTTGTTGTTGTTGTTGTTTTGTTTTGTTTTGTTTATGCTGAGTCAGGAAACCTCCCTTAAAAGAGCCACACAAGTCTCTTCTTGTCCCTAGAAAAACAGCCCAACCAAGAAAAAAATGCTACAACCAAGAAAAAATGCAACCAAGAAGACTTGTTTGTCTCCGTTATTTTGTTTTTAAAATCCCTTTTATAAGCTTTTATCACATTTTAAGTGGAAGTTCTTAGTACCCACGTTGCAGGCATCATTTTGTCACAAGCAGTTTTCCCACCAGCCTGATCCCACAGCTGTGTCAGCTCCAAATAACACACAGAGACACTGTATTAGACATAAAGCTGTTGGCCCGTTACTGGCATTTCTTATCGGA
Source organism: Cricetiscus sungorus (assembly GCA_030556225.1). Classification (NCBI taxonomy): domain Eukaryota; kingdom Metazoa; phylum Chordata; class Mammalia; order Rodentia; family Cricetidae; genus Cricetiscus; species Cricetiscus sungorus. The sequence goes on along the minus strand of JANBXA010000734.1, from coordinate 102,584,677 downwards.
TAGCTCTGTCTTAAATATTAACCCATTTCTATCAATCTAAGTGTTTCCATGTGGTCTTATCTTACCAGAGAGAGGGTCCAGACCTCTTGTCTCTCTAAAGTCTCTACATCTTGACTCCTCTACTACATTCTCTTTTTTAACTACCAAGTCCAATCAGTGTTCAGAGTATGTGCTGTGGGAATACAGCCATTCACTGTATCTTGGGTAAGTACCCAGCTGCATCCCAGAAGGAAATTAACACTCCTTCCTTGACAACCATCAACTGCCAACAGCTCCTCAGGTAGGGGTGGAGCTTCATGAGCCCCTCTCCAGTCCAAGTTGGAATTTTTCCTGGCTTGATCTGATGTAGGTCGTATGCATGTCGCCACAGTCACTGAGTTCCTGTGTGCAATGGGGCTGTCATGTCCAGCAAGCACTGTTTTGCAGAAGTCCCCAGCAACCGCTGGCTCTTATAATCTTCCAGTCCCACCTTTCCCAATAGTCTCTGATCCTTGAAGGGAGAATGCATGCTACAGATGTTCCATTTACACTGCTCACTCCACAGTCTTAGTGTGCAGTTAAACAGGCTGTGGGAATCTGCATTAAGCGCCATCTACTGGCAGTGACTTTTTTATGTTCATAAGAGGCAAGAATTGCATTTCACTTTTCCCAGGCAATTCACCTTGTCCCAACACTTTCACAATGTTTTTTTTTTTTTTTTTTTCCTATCTGTTTTCTTTCAGCTTTGAGGAATCAAGGCACTGTCTCTGTTCTTTCTATTTGATTCTAGCAGTCTACATTGCTGTTATGGTTTAGAGAAATGTTCCCAAAGAAGGTCCCTGTGCTAACTTCTTGGCTTTCAGGATGCTACTATTTGTAGGTACTGGAATCTTTAGATCTCCAGATCCTAAGGAGAGGTCCTGAGGTTGTTGGGTATGCCAGCAAAGGAGGCTATGAGATCCTAGTTTCTGGTTGCAATGTCAACTAATTTGCTCTGTCACATGATCCCCTATTGATGTCCAGCACCCCCAGCAGAGTCTCCAAACCATGGAACCACTCAGTCCTAGACCTTTACTCATGTAGACTATTTCAGGTATTTTGTATCAGTGATGCAGAGCTAAGTAACACAATCCCCTCACAAACTATCCTGCTTCAGTCAACATAACTAATACTCCTCTTAGACTACTTTATTGTTTTTAAAAGTTGTCTTGTGTGTGCTCCTTGATATAAAGCTATAACAAGTACAATGCATTCAGTGACTCAAGCAACAGAAATTTATGTTTACACAGCTCCAGTGGAGGCTGGAAGTCCAGAATGAAGCATTTGGCTGGCTTGTTCCCCTTTGAAGTCATGAGAAACCTATCTTCTTCAGATGTTCTTGGCTTAAAAATGGCCATCTTCTCCCCAGAGTGTCTTCATGTTATCTTTGATGGTAGGTGTCATTCTGTAAATATGTTTCTCTTATTGGTTAATAAATAAAGCACTGTTGGCAAATAGGAAGGCAAGATAGGTGGAACAAGGAGGATTCTGGGAGATGTAGTAAGAGATTCAAGACGTAGAGACTCAAGGGAAGAAAGCCTGGACCCTCTCTCCAGTAAGATAAGACCATGTGAAAACACTTAGATCGATAGAAATGGGTTAATAGTTAAGACAGAGCTAGACAATAAGAAACGCTAGTAACTGGCCAATAGCTTTATATCTAATACCAGTGTCTCTGTGTGTTATTTGGAGCTGACACAGCTGTGGGACCAGGCTGGCCGTAAAAACTGCTGGTAACATATCTTCTCTTTATTTTAAAACTGTCCTTTTTTATTATGGCACTTTGGCAGTAGAGTAGTGGCACAGAGAATAGGGGCCTCAGGATTACCTTATGAATGGATTGAGTTGGCAAAAAGGCAAGAATCCCCTTTCCACCTAGACTACAGGCAACAAGCAGCAAGAACAACAAGAAATCTTGAGAAGCTAGCTCTATGTAAACATAAGGATCGGAACCCAAGTGGTCTTGAGCTTGTGTTCCCTGCTCACCAGCTCAGTATGACCCCTGAGAGTGCTGCTCCCCTGCCATAATAATCTGCCACTATTTCTGTCTCCATCCTTGTGTCTCTGATCCAATTCATTGTTCCAGGATACATGAACCTGAATATTTCTGTAGAGGTACTTCAGACATTGATCCATACTTGCTAAAAACACTACTCATGTTGGATCAGGTCCTGCATGGATGATCTCATTTCACCTCTCCACTGAGCCTTTCTCCAAAAGCACCAGAATTCCCAGGTGCAGATGTTAGAATTCAATGTAGTATCTTAAGGGGAATAGCATATAGCCTAAGACAGTCTGTGCTGGAGTGTTTTCTGTCAAGTAGACACCAGCATGAGCCATCTGAGGAGAGGGAACCTCAACTTAGAAAATGTCTCTGTAAGATCAGGTATTTTAGGCATGCCTGTAAGGCATTTTCTTAATTAGTGATGGATGGGGGAGGGCCCAGCCCATTGTGGGTGATTCTATCCTTGGACTGGTGGTCCTGAGTTACATATGAAGCAGGCTAAGCAACCCATAATAATCAAGCAAATAAGCAGCACCCCCTCCATGGCCTCTGCATCAGCTCCTGCCTTCAGATTCCTGCCCTGTTTGAGTGTCTGATCTGACTTCCAACAGTGATGAAAAGTGCTATGGAAACATTAGCCAAACAAACCCTTTGCCCTCACAAGTTGCTTTGGCCGTGGTGTTTCATCACAGCAATGATAACCCTAGCTAGGACATAGCCCATCAAACTATATGGAAACCTTGGGAGGGATCTTACTATTCATCTTACTTGAGTGGAGGAGTTGACAGGGATCTGTCATCCTACATTGAAATCTGTGAACATTTGCTTAGGTCTTCAAAGTCTTTCAATTAAAAGTTCATATTTTCTCATAAAAATCTTGTACATGTCTGGATAGATTTATTTTTAGTTTGTTCATTTGAATGTGCCTATATGCAAATAGTACTTTTAGAATACATGCAAATATATCTTTCTCATTTATGCATAATTTAGTGGGTGCATGTGTGTATGAACGTTTGTATGTATGTATGTATGTATGTATGTATGTATGTATGTATGTATGTATTTATGTATGGGCATGCAGTACACTCTATGCCTGAACCTATGTATTTTTCTCCCCATCTCAGTGTAAGCTTCTCACCCTGTGCAGCTATAAAAATCTCAGTGTAATTTTAGGTGTCTGAGCTAACACCTCAGTTGCTTACCCCTCCTCTTCTGAAGTGTACATTTAAAATGTTTCTGCTGTCTTCTAGACCCAATGCATAAACCTATTGATTCAGTTTGTGAGGTGGACTTTTATGTTCACCAGCAATTGTAAATCTTGGAATACACAATTCTCTATAAAATTTATCTCTGGATGAAAGCCATAGCAGAGCAGGAAAAAATGCTGGTGGCCCAGGGAGCTTGTGCAGCCCACAGCTCTCTAAGGCACACTTGCTGCATCTAAAGCAATGTTTCAGCAAGACTCCACATTTCCTCACATGAGGGCTGTGAAGCTGCTCATCAAGGATTCCCCCAGGAGTCTGTGAGAGGTAAGGCATTGATCTTACGGGACAGGTGACTTCGGTGACCAGTGAATATTCACTGCATTCTAGGACTCCGGGCATTGTTTTCAGTATTTTATACATTTTTTCTCCTTTCGGTTTCCATCAACAGCCCCATGAAAGAGACACTACTATCTGTGTTTTGCATCTGAAGACATAAAAGTGCAGAAGACAGATCTCCCAGGAAGGAGTGAAGCTGCTTGTCTAGAATATCTGATATCATTTCCTTTATGCAGACTTAAGCAATTACAAAGTATGCTTTTACACAGGAAGGAACTAGAATCTGGGGGAGGTTGTGCTGGTCTATCCTGTGAACAAATGTTCTTTAAAACCATTGAAAAGATATTTTGAAACAAAGATGGCTGCTGTATGACGTCTCTTGTGTCTTACTGGTTCTCTGGCCATTTGCTTATTTGACATTGAACTCTTGTTTCACAAGGTCACATATACTAAAGGAGGAGCCTACTGATGCTGACAGGAATGACAGTGGAGAACGTTTGTCACTAACTATGGCTGCTTTTCTGGATTACAGTCACATATCTGAATGTGGGCTCCCTTTCTATGCTGCATCCCTGCTCAGTTTTACATTTGCTCTTTCCTGGCAAGAAATAGTTTTGTCCTCTCTGACAATCCCAGAACTAGTAGAATACCCTCATTATCTTCAGCTTTCCCATGTCTCAGATGCCAGGCAGCTGCCAGCCAGAATGAAAAGGGGTCTCAGTCAACAAAATGAAGTTCTCCAGACAGTTCTAAAGCTGTCACCCTCTTCCTTGCCACCAGATTGAGGCCAGTGAGTTGCAGAAAGTCATTCTAGAAACAGGTGGCTATCCTCATACACAGAATTTTACCTTTACAATTTCTTTTACTTATCAAAGCACGATTTTATAGTAGTACAGGCAGCCACGGATTTCCCTATGGCTTTTTCATGCATGATCTATTTTGTGGATGCACATTTTATCTCTTTCAGTTCCTACCATTCTCATCTCTCGCCACACCCACCCTCTGACTTGCCTTCCACTCATGTATTTTTCTGGAAACTTGTCCTTCCTTAATTATCTTCTTGATGGCATAATGTTTACAGTTATTTTATTAGCAGCATAGAGTTATTTCTTAGTTCCTTGTCAATAAACCTAGAATTCAATAATAAATGGGAAAACCTGAAAGATGAAAGCAGTTTTCTGAATTATTTATAAACATAGTTGGCTAGTAAACCTGTCCAAATTGATATAGAACAGTCTAGCCTGAAACTATCATAAGTATGTTACAAATTTTGATAAATGTCAGATATAAACACTAACATTGTATTGGCAGTGAATCTCTTAGAACAAAGGCTACTTCTTTTCAAAAGTTAACACACAAATTCACAGATGACTATTAAACCCCATTAAAGTCATTTAAGTATCTGTACCAATCCTATTACACTTTTAATTGTAATTTTAAAATTATTTTACCATATTTTTTATGGATTTGTTGGAAATTTCACATCATGTGCCCAAGTTCTATTAATTTCTCAGCCCTCCCATTTGCTTCCCACCCTTGTAGCCTCCCTCAAAAAGAAAATTTAAAAAGAAAAAGAAAAAAGGATATTTTGCTTTTCCATGTTTTCTACCTCTCCATCACATACTCATTTGTTGTAGCGGCCCTTGGGAGTTTTGTTGGGCCACACAGTAAACCCTTTTGTCCAAACAGCTTTCCTGGCAAATGTTCATTGTGTTATGTGTTGTTGGTCTGGTTTGAGACTTTGGCTCCTGGTACATCATCAATACTTGGCCTTCACCAAAACTTCTCTCTGATATCCCATCTATTACCCTGAGTCATAGAAATCCTTCAGCTATGGTTCTGCAGGACCGGTCCCTTCACAAACTCCGTCAGGTCATAGATGGGATAGATGTTGGGGTGGGCCAACTCAAAGGCCTGGATGTGGGCCTGGGTGGTTGCTGAGTTGGTCAGTCTGGAGAGGGTTAGGGCCAGCTCTCATACACACACATGGTGATGGGTGGGACCAGCTCTCCTGAGTGTAGGACCAGTTCTCCCTTTATTGCAGCCAGTGGGTAGGATAGTTCTCCTAAGGCCATTGAGGTAAAGGCCAGGTCTCCCATGCCCATGCCACTGGGGCCAGTTCTCCCAGAGTAGGGGTGGGGCAGTTTTCCTGCTGAGGTGGCCAGCTAGAGGTCAGACTAGTTTCTGGTACCCAGGCCATCAGGGCCGGCTCTCCTACCCTTTCCACCTCCCCACCCCCCATGTCATGGACATCAACACAGATCCTGACTGCACTAGAACTACAGACACAGACACATCTTGGGCCTGGAGGTCACCATGACCATAGGTGGCAGCACAGGACACTCAGATCAGTATGGCCCTAGTGGCAATGTGGCCGTTGGACACTAACATGGACTCAGGTGGTGGCCCAGACCCTGGGCATCCTTAACAGCTTAAGGAAGTGACATGAGCCACTGACATCAACACAGCCCCCAGCTGCGGTAGGGCCAGGGACCCAGGCATGGCCCTCTGTGGCTGGCAGCACAGGCCTGGATATCACATGGCCCAGGTGGCAGCATAGACTGCTCAGAAAAGCCTGTTCCTCACAGCCTTTACACCTTTGGTTAGACTTCTCTCTTCAGTGCACAAACCACTTTGCTTCTCTTTCTCTCCCATTTCTCCATCACATAGCTGTTCATCATCGCAGTACCTACTCCCTCAGGTGGGCCTGTCTAAAACTAAATTTTATTTGTTGTGTATAGTACTTTTGTGAGTACATCACATGAATGCAGTTCCTGGGAAGTCTAGAAGAGGGTGTTGGCTCCCCTAGAACTGGAATAATAGATGTTTGCAAACTACCATATAGGTGCTGGGACTCAAACCCAGGTCCTCTTTAACAAATGAGCCATCTGTCAAGCCTCTCCCAGCCCCTGCTTTTAAAAATTGTGAAGCTATAGGTTTGTCTTCGTTATATTTCTATTGCTGTGACAAAACACCATGATGAAGCCAACACACACACAACAACAACACACATGGTTCCAGAGAGTTAGAGTTTATGACCAGAATGGCAGAAAGCATGGCAACAGGTAGGGAGGCATTGTGCTGGACCAGTAGCTGAGAGCTTTTTTTTTTTTAGACTAAGTTTTATTGTATGGCCCTGGATGTCCTGAAACTCAGTCTGTAGACCAGATTGGCCTTGATCTCACAGACCTTCACTTGCCTCTGTCTCCCTAGTGCTGTAATTAAAGGCCTACACCACCACCACTTGGTGGAGAGCTTATATCTTGAGACAAAAGCCAGTGTGAGGCAGAAAGAGAGCTAGCTAACTGGGGATAGCATGGGTTCTTTAAGTCTCAAAGCCTGTTCCCAATGGCACTCCTCCTCTAAGGCCACACCTCCTAATCCTTCCTAAACAGTTCCACAACTTGGGACCAAGCATTCAAACATATGAGCATATGGGGAAGAGACAGGTCATTCCCACTCAAGCCACCTTAAGGTTCTAAGAATCCTTTCATATAAACAATTAGATGGATATGGAAGGCATCCTGTTGTACCAGTAGCCAGTGGTTCTTGTGTATATGAGTTGTAGCCTAGATGATGTGTGGTCCATTATCAAACTGTTTAGTGACCGTGATGGTTTGTTTATATTGATTGGTAGCTTGAGAAGACCTAGAATCACCTAGAGCAGAGGCCTCTGGACAAGTCTGTAAGAGACTTTCTAGGTGTGGTTAATTGAGACAAGAAGACCTACCCTAATGTGGGTGGTATTATTTCCATAGTCTGGAGTCTGGATTCCATAGAAAGGGGAAAAGCAAGCACCAACCTTTTTTCTTGCTTCCTGACTGCAGACACAATGTGACCAGCTGCCTCCCATTCCTGTCAACATGCTGTCTACCATGATGGACTGCACCCTTACACTGTCAACTAAAGTAAACTTTTCCTAATGTTGCTTTTGTTAGATACTCAGTTGCAGGAAAAGAAAATTAACTGATATAATACCTGATTTCTGCTTTAATTTGTGCAGGCATGGCACACAGACTCCATCACTCTTGTAGCATGCACTTGTGGGAAGTGTTCCCTTTCACCACACCCATAGTGATACAATGGCTTCTATGGCATCCCATGGCCATCTATAGCATAGAGAATTTCCCATGGCCATTTAGAATAATGTGATGCTTAATTTTTGCTTGTTTGTTTGCTTTTTAGTAGACAGAGGCAATTATAGAAATTTCTTTGAGCATGTGTGACCTCTCAGGACACTGACTTTAAGAACAAGTGCAAACAGAGGTCGGGTATCTGGAAATCATGTTTGTTTTAAAGTGTCTATTTCTTGAGGTCTCCTCAGGATTCTGTTTTGTTTGGTTTGCTTTGGTTTTTCGAGACAGGGTTTCTCTGTGTAACAGCCCTGGCTGTCCTGGAACTCATTCTGTAGACCAGGCTGACCTTGAACTCACAGAGTTCTGCCTGTCTCTGCCTCCCTAGTGCTGCACTCCCTAGTGCAGTGTGCACCAACACTGTCTGGCTTCCTCAGAATATTTTTGTTATGTACATACAGTGGTGCACATACTTTCAAGACTGTTATTGTATGCACTATACAATGAGATATTGCTGAAAACTTAATGAAGCAGTGGTTTGTTCACATCAGAGTTTGGGGAAGGTATTTAGTTGAAGTAGAGAAAGCTTAATAGATAGGCCATAAAATGGAGTAATTGGCACGAAAGGCTAAAGAAACACAGTGGAATAAGTATGAACCACAGAAGGAAGCAGGGTGGGGAAGAACATCTAAATGTTGTGGAACCTCTGAATCACAGGTTATCACTGAGGACTCACTATCTCCTTGGTGTTTTAGATTCACTCAGATACTAGGCCTTATATGAAAAGAACCAAAGGGGATGATGGATAGGGAGATACAGTCACACATTGCATAGTAACAGGTATACATTCTGAGAAATGTGTCCTTAAATGACTTTGTCATGAGAACATCATAGAGTTTGCTTACATAAACTGAGATGGCCAGGTGATAAAATATCTTTGAATCACTGGCATTGACCTCAATGTTGTTACATGGTGTAAAGCTAAATGTGTCATATGAGAAATTACATCAAGAGGTTTTGGGTTTTTCGTTATTGATTTTTCTTTCTTAGGTCTGTAGTAATCTCCACTCAAAAGGAAACTGTCAAGACATGATGAATTTATTATTTGCTAGAGTTGTGTATGTCTTGGAAAGAGGTTAAATAAATCATTTCCTATACACAAATCACTTTGGTAAACTGGGCTGTGGCAAATATTGAGACCATGCTCTATGAAAACACTATTATCTTTTCAAAGTTATATCTGTCTGATTTCTGCAACCTCAAATGAAATCAAACTCTGTCCATCCCCCTTTTGTAATTACTTGTTTACATTTCATTTCTTCTGTCCTATACCTGGACATCAATGACATTTCCTCCTTTGGAGTTATATGTTGGTATTCATTGTGTACATTAAGTATTTAGCTTCACCAGTGTTTATTGCTGGTAGCTCCTATGAGTTTTAAGTTAGAGTTTTTCAAAGATGGAGCTCAGGTCTGACGTTTCTCTGAATGTCCAATACAGGACCACACACAGTGGACTCAATCAACATTTTCCTGTAGATTCTATTGTCTCTTGGTGTCTTCCTGTCTTTCTGATCATCTAGAAATGATATCTTCTTTCTCCAAGTTCTTTATGCATATTTTCCTCATGTCAGCAAACATGGAATAATCTAGTAAACATGAGGAAAATGCTTGGAGTGGCAATAGCTTTTTGACTATTTTAAGGTTCTCTCTCTCTCTCAGTGTCATTGAAAATAGGGTGTCTGCATTATTACTCTACAAACTTTACCTTTGGCTGCAAACTGAACAAAGCTTTATAAGCTCAAAGGTGCAAAAAGAATCAGAAAAAAGGCCCTGTTTAAGTGATAATATGCAAAGCACAATTTAAATAAATTGCCAACCCTAGGCCTGTGAACAATGCTAGCTTGGTATTTTCCTAATCCTCCTAATTATTATATTCCTAATCTGAATATAATAATATTATATTCAGATCCCAGATATTTTCAGGCAACCCAGACTATGAAGACTCACTTAAACTTTTTTTTTTCTCCTAGAGACATGTGTGGATGCCACCAAAATCAGATTAAGGGAATGAGAGACTTACCTTCTTTTTTGATAGGTGACTCAAGCTATGGATTTTCTTTTCAGTTTCAGGAAGGTATGTTTGGCAAGAAGAGTGACCCTCAAAGCCTTGCCTACAGTTGAGTGAAGCCAAGACCCCTTTGAGCTCTATGTAATGAGGCTATGGTAGTTACATAACCTCCTAGTCCAGGGGAAACATTGCTTGCATAGATACAGAATCCAATAATGGTGTGCAACAAGAGTGTGATACTGTGCCTAGAGGAAGGTTACAAAAAGTGGTAGCAACTTGGCTTTGGGAACTCCTGGTCTAGGTGTGGTCAGCTGAATTTTGGATGCACAGCTGGGAAATGACATGAGCGTTAACTTCCTGGGCTGTGAGGCCAAAGCCCTTCTCTTCCACATGCTGCATCTAAGGAAGTTTTGATTGACACATTTATTTCTCTTCAGTCCTGAGTACATCCCAGGACCCTAAATCTGGTGAAGCCACGTGTCTAGGTTTGGTGAGTGGTTAGCAAACAGAACATTGGCTACTTATGCACAGCAGCAGCCTTTAGGGTAGGTGTGAGTTCTGTAGGATCCTTCTTTAGTGAATTTGGGAATTATTTGTTTGGAGCACAGCCCTCAAGTGGAAGGAGCTTGGATCCCCACCTGGGAGGAGTCTTAGTTCAATAAGGCTACTATAATAAACTAATAGGCTGGGTGGCTCAGAGCAGACAGACATTTGTGTTTTATAGTTCTGGAGTTCACAGTTCAAGAATAATGGAGCACCAGAGCCAAGTTCTAGTGAAGAACATCTTGAAGATCCTTTTATTTTCACATCTTTTATAACCTCACTCATGAGAGCCTTACCTTTATCACCTGACCTCATAATCCCACTTCTCAATGTCTGCATTGGAGGGTGTGCTCTCAACCTAGGAATTCAGGATAAATGTGCAGGGCATAGTAGAAAAGAGACAGCCTTGGACAGTTGTATAACCTGTAGGAGGTTCAGTGAATGAGAAATAAAGTTTCATGTGTAAGATTTCAGGGCTATTCATTGCCAAAACATGGCCAATCCCATTCTAATATGTGCTATTTCTATTTGGCCATTTCATTGTGCACACAGGCTGTGGCCACACTAAGTTCCTTTTCTTTGGACTCATTTGGAAAGGTAGGATCACACACTAGTGAATTTTTAGTTTCCCCATTGAACAAGCACTCCTGTGGCCACTCATCTATTATAATCTGATGGCACTTGGGAAGGCCCCATGAAATGTTTGATTGGTCTTGGACATGCACAATACTATGATTAATTTGAAAACACACCTCTATTCAGCATATGGATAACCTGCTCTAAGAAGGTAACCAAAGTTAGAACTCAGTTCGTTCTCACTTCTAGTTTCCTATGTTTCATGCTGGCGGCAGTGTTGGGAAGGAAGCATGAATCCTGCTTGAACTAGTGTTCATTTATCCCTACTCATTCGAGTCTTTGATCTCTACCCCTGGTTTGCATGAAGGTATGTGTGTAAAGGTGGGGGAGAAATAAATGGTATGGCAATGTTTATTTGTCTGTGTTGCTTTATGCCTTGTAGACATACAGCCAGTGATGTAATTGGCACAGCTGGATGAACCTAATAGATAATCAGAGCTGACATCTCTTGGCATGCTTGTGTGGGCGCTCCAAAGGTACTAACTTTATTCTTCTTCCAAAGATGCATCTTTTTCATTGTGTTAAGATTTGTAATCATTTTTTAAGCTTCCAGATGTTCTTTTTGTCTCCCCAGGTGGCTTTGTCATGTAGGACTCATAAAGCTTTATGTTGATGCCTTCCAACGTGGCCCACAGATGGCGTGTAGGAAAGATCTACCATTTGTTTCTCTAGAATGGAGGTCTACCCCAATACTCTGGTACTCTTCTGGTTTTGGGCCTCTAATTAGCAGACTTCTTTTTGTCTCTGTTCTGAGATCTCAGCTCTCTTTTGCTTCCATAGACCTTCCATAGACCTTTTGCTAACCTTCCTGACAATGACCTACTTCAGAGCATAGGTAAATCTGCTCTGATAGGTGCTTTTGAAGATCTTCTCAATAAACTAACTCTTGTGAGAAGACTAACTCTTCTTTGTTCCAACATTGGGGGTGGGTGTTAAGATCTATAGCAAGACGTTGTGTCCCTCAAATGCCTTCCCTGCTCCATTTTTCCACTTGATTTTTTTTTTAATCACTAATCTGGCTGAGGGTTTAAGATGTCTTTACTAGTTCCTCAGGGCCATTTTTCAAAAAATAAATTAAATTGGTATAACATGAGCTCCAGAAGATGCCAAGCTGTCTCAGGCTCAGTTTGGCAACCATGATGTAGGTAGTATAGGTATTTTAGTTGATATAAGGCAAGCAATTTCCATTCTTATATACTATTTGTCTGAGTTAGTGTTTTTAACTGCTGTGAAAACCATGTCCATGACAGCTCTTATAAAAAGAACATTTGATTGGCGTGGCTTGCTTGTGGTTTCAGAGGTTCAGTCCATTATCATGATGGGGAGCATGGTAGCATGCAGGCAGACATAGTGCTGGAATAATAGCTCAGAGTTCTACCTCTTGCAGGCAACAGGAAGTTGACTGAGACACTGGGCAGTATCCTGAACATAGGAAACCTCAAAGCCCACCGCCACAGTAAGCACACTTACTCCAATAAGGCCACACTCACTCCAACAAATCCACACCTCCTAATAGTGCCCTGAGATTATGGGGAGGCAATTATATTCAAACTACTACACCATGTATGACATGCATTTTAAATATGTATTACGTTCACTGTTCTAAGCTTAAATAACTTATGGATGCATTGAGAGTTTTATAATGCGTATTAGATATGGTATACCTAATGAATTAATGCTTTTGAGAAGAGTGAAATATTGAATTTGCTTATTTCAATAGCAAACAGTTTCAAATGACTGCATTTCAATGACATCACAAGAAGAAATGAAAGAAAAATAGATGTTGAGATTAAACAACATATATGGGGAAATGAGATTTTTTTTTTTATACATTTGAAGGATTTTCTTGAGAGGGAGGATGAAGCCTGTTTTTTGCTGGGGGAAGGCTGGAAGCCATCTCTGTAGAATCCAGTTCATTATGAACTCTCTGATGGGGAGAAGTGTGCCAAAGACCAGTTTTCCATTTACCAGGCTCATGGAGATACATAGTTTAATATAGTCCCTCCTTTCTCAGGCACTATGGCTGATTGAGTTCTGCCTAGTGGAGAATAATATGTATTGCTTTCAGGCCTGGGCCATTGCCATTTTGTTTGCAGTTCTTTCTCTCCTTATTGTACTGAAGGTGATGGTGCCTTTGGATGCTACCCATCAAAGAGAAGGGGCTTACATCCTGGTTCAGTACTTAGCAGAGACCCTTTACCTGACTAGATATATTTGACAATATATTAGTTGCTTTTCTTATTTCTTTGACAAAATATCAAACAAGAAGCCTCTAAGGAAGGTTTTACTCTGCTTTATTCAAGGGTGTGCATTCCATCATGGGAGAAGGAGAAGGGGGATGGCTGGTCACATTGCATTGATACTCACAAGCAGAGAGTGAACAGGAAAATGGAGCTGAGATATAGGCCCCCAGTGACTGACCTCTGCCAGTCATAAGCCTTTGGAACTGATTTGTAAGAGGAATGTGGAAAAATTTGCAGCTGACAGCTAAAGAAACCACACAATGCCAGTGTTCCTACATTCCTCCCACAAACAAATTCCAAATGAAAGAAGAGTTTTCCTCTGGCTTAGAACGTGATACATTGCATCCTGGTGGGGATGGCAAGGCAGAAGGAATGGAAGGCAAGTTGGTCCTGGGCTGCATTTGCAACCAGGAAGTAGAAAGTGAACAGGAAATGAAGGCAAGCTATTAAAACCATCAGGCCTGCACCCATGTCCCGTTTCTTTCAATGAAGCTTTACTTCCTACTGCTTCTAGAACTTCCCCAAACTAGTTCTGAGCTGGGGACCAGGTATGAGGACACCTGAGCCTATGCAGGACATTTTACATTCATACCATAGCTAGACTGTCTGTTATAGACACTGGCTGTCCTGACAAACATAAACACACCTGAAAATAGAAAGGGCCCCACTGGAGGTGGTTCTTTTAATGCCTTAGGAATGCCAAATACTTTATACAAAGACCAAATTGTACTTTTTTATTTTTGAGTTTTTTTTTTTTTTTTTTTTTTATACTCCAGTGGTTATTAGCCAGTGGGTCACGGCCCATTTGGCAAATCATTTTTAATTGACTACACTTAGATTCTTATCATACAGTTAAGAGCTTATTTTTCTCTAGCAGACCTCAAGTCTCTCCTCAAGTTTTCTGTTAGGAAAATGCCATGAGTATTTTAGACAAGTAAAGTTGCTAACTTACGATTCAAATAACAGTAAAGACCAAGTGATTCTATTTCACAATAGATCCCATAGCTGTACATATATAGCGAACAAAACTCTTAGAAAGTTAAATGCACAAAGAAGCCAGTGGTAGTTAATACTGTGTTCTGGGATTACTGTTGCTGTTTAATGGATGTTTCTTTATACTTTCTGTATTCTATCTAAGCAAAAAAGAAAAACAAATCCTTAGTAAGCCATTGAATCTATTAAATAATGAAACAGTTAGGACATGGATACAGTTTAAGCTAAGATCCTTGGTATTCACATATGAAATAAGGAAGTGGGCTTCACACTGTGGGGCTTGTCATCTCCGTAAATTGTGCATGGTGTGGTTGCCCTTCCTTGGCCTTCAGTTAAGTGATGGTCTTTGCCCTAGTTACATTCCTATTTTATTTATATTCATCACGTGCTCTCCATTTCTCATTGCTGTATAATAAGGCAAAACAAGGAAGCAGCTGCTTTTAGAGTAGATGTTAGAAGCATTTATCTCATTTTTATGGCTCATTTCATTAAGCGGCTGTTTACATACCACCTATTGTGACCTGACTTGAATCTTTGATTAGAACAATTATGTACAAAATAAAAGCTTTAGTAACCAACAATTTGATGGGGTGCGGCATTGATTTTTATTCCCCACAGAATTAGAATTGGGTCACTCTATTTATTATTCTCTTTTGTTGTATCATTCTCTGGCTCCCAATTTACTTTGGAATTACAAACCTACTTACTCATTTTCCCTTAAAATATGCTGCTATCATTTCATATAGTTGTCATAGGACATTTCTCTGTTATATTTACTTACTGCCTTAATATAGCAATTTAGAAATTTCCTCATGGGAAGAGAGAAAATAACTATAGAATGAGAAGATGGCTGTTGAGTCAGGTCAGTGGGTTGAAGGGCTGAGTATTAACATGCATAATTCGGGCATCCCAATACTGTTACCTAGAGAGCTACTTGAACCTTGTCTAAAATGAACCCTGACAGCATCTTATCAACCATTCATGAGGGAATACTGTCATCCCCACACTCACACATTTGCATAAATGGAATTTAATGGTTTGGGCCATAAGTGTTCAGGAGTTTTAGCAATGAAATGACTTGAGCAACTATCAAAGAATCTCAGACCCAGAGAAAGGATCTCATAGAATCCCTGGACCCAGATTGTCAGCGAGTTCACGATGTTCTCAGAAATGGTCGACGGTACTCACAGAGGTCTCAAAGTGGCCTTCCCAGATGATGTTAATCCACAAGAAAGTGCCAAATGACAGCCATACTTAACAGTCTTACACACCCCAAATCTGGAAGTGGGCTTGACAGCAAAAGATAGGTAAAGTACTTAATGTAGATGATGATAATGATGACAAAACTTCCCTTCTGCAGAGAAAATTGGAAGTAAGAAATAGCATTTTTCTTACAGAAAAGAAAACTAAGGCACAAAACAGTTAGGCCACTTGTCCAGTGTTAAATATTCACTTCAATATTTAATATTAAAGTTTCAAGTGTGGACATGTTTGATATGGAAGTCATGGCATATATATATATATATATATATATGTGTGTGTGTGTGTGTGTGTGTGTGTGTGTGTGTGAATCTTATAATTATTTACATAAATTACCTATAATTCCCACAATAACATGACTGGGCAGGCATATATATTTCATAGTGAAGAATCTTAGGCTCAGTTTTAGTGATGTAGCCATGGTCACTTAGGATGATGATTGACTGGTCATAGTATCAATTCAGCTGGATTAACAGATGCCTTGTACTGATAAGAACAGTTCTGGTGTGTCTGTGGAGGATCTCCCGGAGAAGATTGGATATAGAACATCTGTCCTAAGAATGGGTGGTATCATCTAACAGGCCAGGGGCCAGGGTAGAAAGAGGTTGAAGCTAGGAGGGAGACTCACTAAGAAGGAAGTCCCTTTCCTTTCCTGAGCAAGTGTACCCATCATTGTTGCCATTGTTCTTAGATGCCCAACTCCAGCTTCATGCCAGCTTCCTTGATCTTTCAAAATGGTCCCAAAGCCAAGGCCCCTCAAGGAAACTCCAGGCATTTAGTGAAAGGCAATACCCCCGAGGCATCCAGCTTCTTGGATTTAACAATTACTGAGTTATTGGGTGTCTTACTTGTAGACATCTATTATTGGACTTCTCAGTCCCTGTCATGTAAACCAATTTTATAATGTCCTCTTCTGTATGTATTGAAACATATTTAATTTCATTATACGTATTAGATCTATTTTATTTTTAGTTATGTGTATTGGCTTCTAGCCTTAGCACATATACATGAACAAGTGCATACACATGCATATGCCCATGTTTACACACACAGAAATGAATGCAGACACACACTCACACATATATCTCCCCTGCTCCCCCCCACACACACACTGAGGAAAAATGAAATACTGACCATTGGAAACTGCCAGTTATATGCATGTGGAGGAAGGGACGGCTAGCCTGAAGGCCCATGCCTGTCCTGTGATTTATGCTGTTTGGCTGATACTGGACACATATCGAATGTCCACCACAACTGTCTTCACTTCTTTATGTACCATAGGGCCTTGCTAGCCACCATTAGCTTTGCATTCTATGATCTGCAGGTTCCTCTTCCTCCTGAGACTCCCAAGATGGAGCTCCTGGTGTTGTCAATGCTGTACCTGGGGATCTCTCAAGTGTGTTGGTGGGCATGGGGAGCAACCATAGCACTGAGATGGATAGAGGTGGAACACTTGTCTTTGCTTGTCTCTGTACTTTCAACATCTATGTGTTAATCAACCTGCTGGGAGCTTGTTTCTCAGTGTGAGGCTGTATAACAGTGAGTGGCAGACAGGAGCCTCTACAGGTTGATGCTAAACTTCAGTTGATGAGATCTGCTCCCAACCACTGAGGGCAGTCTCCTGCTGCTGGCACTTTCCACTCGTCAGTGTGTCAGCATGCCCCCTCTCCTCCAGAGCTGCCTCTCATGGCTGTCTAGTTCTGGGGGGAGTTAGCAACTTAAAGTCACATTTCCAGACTGTGGTTATTCCTTATCCAGAAGCCCCCAGGGTAGATGGGTTTTATAAAGGACCTCTCTCTAAACAGTGCTCAGCCACTGCCCTCAGAATCGAAGTGACAAAATGAGCTTCCTCAGCACTGTTGGCCCATCTGCTGGAGGGACAGTTGGGAGTATATTTAAAGCTTGTCCTGATGTCTCTCCCAGGCTACCCAGCTTATGAGCTTATGTTTTGAAAGGGACTTTTGCTTGCCTTCCAAGGGAGCCGAGCAGATGGAGCTATGCTCCACCATGGCTTTCCAGTGTTGCTTGCCTTAGCACTTTCCAGATATTCTCTTACAGCCCTCATGAGTTTCCCAAGCTCTTCCCCCTTTTCTCTTTCGAATATTCTAATATTTCTTTACTAATTTCTCAATCCAGGTCCCAAGGAGGAAATTTCCTATATTCTAAATTATCTAAAAATCAATCTCTTTTTATATTTCTACTATTTTGCAATTAAAAAGTTAAGTTTTCCTAATGATCATGACTGCAACCAATTCATGAAATATTCGGTTACATTTGTGATTCAACCTTTTAAATATAAGAATTGAAACCATTAGATGCCAGGCATCATGGCACATGTCTTTAATCTCAGCACTCAGAAGGCAGAGGCAGGCCAATCTCTGTGAGTTTGAGGCCAGCCTGATCTACAGAGTGAGTTCCAGTATAGCCAAGACTACACAGAGATACCCTGTCTTGAAAAACTAAAACCCAAAAAGAAAGAAAGAAAGAGAGGAAAGAAAGAAAGGAAGAAATGAAGAAAGAAGATTACCTTGGTTGTTACACACACACACACACACACACACACACACACACACACACACACACACACACCCACTACATAGCCTTGTCTGGCCTAGAACTCCCTAAATAGACCAGGCTGGACTTGACCCCATAGAGACTGCAGCAGCCTTTGCTGGCACCTAAAGGTATATGTGTGCCACCACACAAAACTTTGATTACTTTAAATTTTCTTTTCATACTTAACATAGAGATATTTTTAAATAGGGCATACAAGAAAAAGAAATAAAATTATACAACCTTTACAGAAGTAAATATTGATAAAATACAAATGTTTACATATGTTTTTTAAGAAATTCTTTTCTGTTTTTTATTTACATTAAAAACAATCTTATTTTACACATCAATCCCAGTTCCCTCTCCCTCCCATCCTCCTATGCCCCCCACCAACACCCTCATCCACTCCCCAGGGAGGGTGAGGCCACCCATGGGGGAATCAATAAAGACTGCAGTCACATCATTAGGGCAAGGCCTAAGCCCTCCCCTATGTATCTAGGCTGAGAGAGTATCCCTCCATAGGGAATGGGCTCCCAAAGTCCATGCACTAGGGATAAATACAGGTTCCACAGACAGAGGTTAACTAAAAGAAATTCTATTAAAACTGGGTTTAGTAGCTATGTCTATAACTTCTGTTCTGTGGTCTGAAGAGGGGGTGGGGGGAAGTTTGAAGGCAGAGCCCTAAACAAACTAAGAAAATACTATATTGTTTACAGGAGAAAACCTACACTAGCTTTACATCTGACTGAGAATTAATATCCAGAAGACACAAAGAACTAAAACACAACAAACAACAGCAAGATAATCAACAAGAGAACAAACAACTCAATTTTAAAAATGGGCTAAACTTGTGTGACTGCCTGAGGCAACCAACCACTGCTCTAAGGGCATAGGCTTCCCAGTGCCTTCCCTGGTCCAGTCCCTCCCATTCTTTTGTCACCTTGTTTTCACTGTGATTAGATCGCTGGGCCATTGATGAGACCAGCTAAGCAGTATTTTAAAAATGTGATTGTATAGTTATTATTCTCTTATGATGTCAATAATGAATATCATCTAAGGTTAACTAAGAATGAATTAAAAATAAAATTGTGATTATAGCTTAGTTTTCCCCTTCAAGTGTCATTTTAAAATGTTTTTAATTTTTTATGTGAATATTTAGTTACTGAGGGCCTATACACATATATATGTATATATGTGCATATGTGTATATATATATATATATATATATATAATTTATTTTATTTTGGATGGTTATAAATTTAGTTTGCTACTTCAGTGATCAAATATCTTTTATTAAATCTAATACTTAAAGCTGGGCTAGAGAATTGAGTACAGTTCTTAAAATAAGAAAGACAAGTAGATAATAAATTTTTTTAAAGTGTTCAAAATCCTTAGTTATCAGGGTAATGCAAACTAAAACCACTTGGGAGTCCTATCTCACCTCAGTCAGAATGGACATTGCGAAGAAAACCAATGACAACTAATGTTGGAGAGAAGGTGGGGAAACACGGACACCTTATTCACTACTTGTGGGAGTGTAAACTGGTGTGGCTACTATGGAAATCAGTGTGGAGGTTTATCAAAGCTAAGAACCAAATTACCACAAGATTCAACAATCCCCACACACCCAAGACTGTATCCTCTTACCGATATTCATGCACACCCATGTTCATTACTGCTCTATTCATAACATTCAGGAAGTGGAACCAACATAGATGTCCAGTAGCTGATGAGTAGATAATGGAAATTTGGTACATATACACAATTGAATTATATGAATTAAACTGGAAAGGCTTATACTGAGGTTGTACAGACTCAGAAGGACAAACTGCATGTTCTCCCTCATATGTGGATGCTAGCTTTGTACATTTATAGTAGTATATTTAATGGCGTGTACCTGCAATGACCGGGAAAACAGAGGGACCATTAAGAAGGGAGGGGGAATAATAGAATGCATGTGATATGAAAGTGCAGGGGAAGTACTAGAGCTAGAAGGTTTTAGGTGGGATCAGGAGTTGGAGACAAGGGGAAAGGAGTGGGGAGAGGTAACCAAATAGAGGATGCATGAAGAAGCCTTATGGAATCATGTTTTACCTTATTAAAACATATAAATTATTTTCAAAAGAAAAAACAGAGTTTGAGCAGAGGCCTGTCACACAGGTGGCTAGTATTTCCAAAAGCTATAGGCTAGTAAATAAAAATTCCAGTGCCATTTGGGGATACCTTTTATAGTCAGCGAGGCCCCAGAGACCCCCCCCCCTTCAAGCATACAGAACAAAATGATTAGGCCCTATTGCTAAAGATGCTATACACTTGGGTTGCTAGAGGTAGAAAGAGCAACTGAGATTGAGCTGGAAACAGCCTCCCTGCCTCACGGCTTTCATAAGTACAGGCAGTACAGGCTTCTGGGGAAAAGAAAGCATCAATGCTCTTGCCCAGTTAGAACCCATTTAAGCTACAATGTGAGCCTGCCAGATGTGATGTGCCCTCTAGGACAAAAGCGCCATCACTATTATGGGTGTAACTAACGGCTTTCTTATTGAACTTTAGGCCTTTGCTACATGATTGCACTTGCTTTTGGAACGGTAAACATGACCAATAGTCATAGGCTGTAGGGAGGCATTTACTATTGTTTTGGTAAGTGGACAAATTGTCAAACTGCCTTCTCAATACTTACAATTACTATTCTATCATGTACATTTGTATTATTGGCTAGGTTCTGCATATAAGGGAAAACATGGATTTTTTTTTCTGAGATTGTGTGACTTTCCTTAATAATATACATTCTAAGTCCATCATTTTCCTGTACATTTTTATTAAAATTTTGTTTAGAGCTGGATAGTACATGTGTTTGTGTGTGTGCATGTGTGTGTGTGTGAGAGAGAGAGAGAGAGTGAAGAGCACATGTGTTTTCATACTTGTACCAGACTTTCATTTCAAATGTACATGTGTGTACAACATAACATACAGAAAAGAGAACAAGAAATGGTAAATATTAGGGAATGAGGACAGACCGAGTGCAGATATCAGACACAAGTTACAGAAGAGTATGCAAAGCTGGCTGTTTTCCTAGTTCTGTTTCTGTCATGGACTTTTGGTGGTAGTTAAATGCATAAAAATCTTTTGAAAGTGAAAGATTAAAATCCAATGTGGAGCTCTCCAGCTTCAAAGCAGCTGTTTCTAACTGTGTAGAAATTCTCTGAGACAATCTTTGAGTCTGGTTAATTTGGGTATGTGATTTTTTTAACTTGTTTTTTTTAAAAATAAGGCTTATAAACCTTCAAAATATCCTCATTATACCCACTTATTATTGCCATTCAGACACTTCATCAGAGATACTTCCTTTTGCAATGGTTTGGATAAAAGTGTGTTAACATTTTAATGTTGAGATCATATGATACCTATAAAATATGGAAACAGACCTTTCAGGTGTTTTCAGCTCATAAGCTTTTCAATGCCATTTATGGAAAATGGTTTTAAATTGCTGCTGAGAAAGGTTTCTTGTGGAAGTGCCAATTTTTAAATAACCTCTTACTTGTGAATAAATGCATACCTATGCACACATCTTATGGTCAGAACACATCATGAGAAGTGAATGCTTTGGTGACTTTTCTTTGTGTGAACATCATAAAGTGTGTTTACACAAACCTAGGTTTCGTAGTTGTAGGAACACCCCAGACGGAGTTGTGATTCATCAGCTATGTGGCGTGGCCTTGATACAATCAAGGGATGAGATAAATGGGAGATATGAGATGCTGCTGCCCAAGCAACACTAATTTGTATCTTTATCCATTGCTTCTCTGCCTTTTAACTGACAACAAGTATAGTAAACTCTTCTTATAAATAAAAGTAAATGCTAATACAACAAAATTATAGCATAATGAATACAAAAGACGGGAACTTAGTTAATTATTGGCATTATCAAGTACTATGTATTACAACGCTGAGTGTGCTATGCTTTCATCTGAAGGGCAGTGCAGGAG
This sequence comes from Cricetiscus sungorus, assembly GCA_030556225.1. Lineage (NCBI taxonomy): Eukaryota > Metazoa > Chordata > Mammalia > Rodentia > Cricetidae > Cricetiscus > Cricetiscus sungorus. The sequence goes on along the minus strand of JANBXA010000734.1, from coordinate 102,562,759 downwards.
GTTTGTTTACAGTAACATTATTATAAGTAGATGAGTAAGATGTTGGGCAATAGTGTTGTCATGGCTACAGTGTCACTAGGTGATGTGTATTTCCCAGCTCCATTGTCGTCTTCAGGGACTAGAATCTTATGCAGGCTTTTATTGAGCAGACTGACACTGTGTGGTGAAAGACTGTTTGAGCACGTATAATCAGACATGAGTGCTTTAATGAATATGTTATTGGACACAATTCTAATACCTTTTAAAACGCAAATGCTGCCAACCAAGGTAATAGAGTGTTAATGATTCTGAGTTGTGGTATTGTTTGCCAAATTTTAGTTACCCCATCTATACAAGACAATTTTCTCTACTCTTCCACTAACATTAGAAATCTTGACAAATTGATGTACTAAGACAGGAATCTCTTGTTTCTTTATTTCCACTGCATACATTATTTAAAACTTTATGCCTAAAGGATAAACATGATCTCAGACACTTTTAATATGTTTTTCTTACCAGCTTATAAGATATTGTCTTGTACCAAGTAAAGTTTAATATAACACTTTATATAGATATGTATATTTATATATACATGATGCTTATGTTTTTTAATTTGTTGTTTTATTTGATTATGGAATTGTTTTTCATGGTTAGGAGTTTATATCTTCACACAACTAAGTCTATAAAATCTTGCATTTGGTGTTAATAGATTTTCCTGTAGGTATTCATATCATCTTTTATATTTTAGGAATTCTTTGGGGAGTTTGATAACTCCTTATAACATTAAAAATGTGCATCTATTTTTGTGTTTATCAAAATGTTACTGGTTTCCGGCATGGTGACATGCACCTTTAAGCCAAGCACTCAGAGGGCAGAGGCAGGTAGATCCTCTTCCGTTCAGGGCTAGCCTGGCTTGTATAGTGAGTTCCATGCCAGCCAGCACTAGTGACTCTTTCTCAATTATTTTTTCAATGACAGTTTGGGGGAATGGCTTTGCCAGTATCCTTCTAAGCTAAAGCGAAAGAGGTGGTTTTGAAGATTCTCTGTTGTTCAGATAACTCCATTAATCACCAGATCTCTGTTGTTCCCAAGGTATTTCAGTAGGGAGGAAAAATGACAATTAGATGTAGCTTATTTAGCCAGGCATGTGAAGGTAGGGGCTTGCCTGGCTTGGCAGCCAGTTAGGGCTCGGGAATCTTCTCTTTTTGGTCATCCTTCCTCCCGTCTGAAGCAGCCTTAAGTCTCACACAGCCACACAGAGAAGCAAGGGAATGAAGACTCTTCCCCATTCATATCAGGAAGTGGAGACGCAAGCTGTTGCTCAGTCCACTGGCCAGAATTGCATAACTTACCACGAATAACTGATCTTGGGTGAAGGCAACACAATGACCATATTCTAGATAAACTGCATTAATTGCTAATTGCTTGCTGGGAATGGGGGATATCTGACATCTGTTATAACAAATTATATTTCAGATAACCCATTTACAAGATAAAAAGTTTGCTTGAGGCCACAATTTGAACCCCAGTCTGGGTGAAACTTGCTTTTAAGTCCCTGGTGTGGGTAAGGGTACTACGTAGCATTGGCCGGAAACACTGATGAAGCAAACTATTTACGTCATGACGAGGAAGCACCAGAGGGAAAAGGGAAGTGCAGGGCATCATAGTCGCACTGAACTGATGGCTCTAACAACCTCAGGACCTCCCACAAGCCCTTACCTTACAAAACTTCCACCACCTCCCAGTCATGTCAATCTAGCGGCCCAAGCAAGAGGTGTGGCAACCATCCAAGAGCAGCCATGTCTCTGCTTTTTGGACTCCACATCTCTTTCATAAGCACCATCTTCTGCACGACTTCCCGAACAGCAGATCTGCGTCACACAATCAAGTCATTGCGCTCTTTATTTAGAGAGAATGCAGCTGCATTTGCAATTAGTAGAAATCAGGGCCAGTCTTAAAAGAATGTGTGCTGCTGCCCTCTGCCACCTACATGGTAGCTGGCTCTCATACCTGCTCTGAGAAGCAGTCCTCGCTGTAGTTTTTGAGACCCGGTGTCCTTCTAGATCCATATGTTCTGGGCTCAGTCCCCCTGGTGGCACTGTTGGGAGGCCCTCTGGGGGAGAAATTTTAGGTGATCAGGAATAAGCCTTTGAAAGATTTGTGGGATCTGTTTTTGCTCCTTGGTATGAGGCCAGTAGTTTGTTTGCTTGCCACACTGACTATTGCTTTAATCTAGTACTCCCCAGAGAGCTATAAACATCAGTGGGTTTGCTATGGCAGTGTTAACCCCATGGAAGACAGACAGGGAGAAATAGATTGGGAAGGAGAGCTGGCTCTGAAGGTTTGCTGTGTCAGCAAAGGAAGAGAGAGAGGGATGAGGCTTTGAGAATTCTACACTGCATTTCAGATATGAACCTGTGCTTTGTAACCTCATAGTAACAATGATTTTATTAGCCTTTGATATTAAGATGCATGTTAAACAGTAATGCAAAGTTGTTCAATTCATTCATGAGGAAGACATTGATTCTTCTCTGAAAGTCTTTTTTATTTTATTTTATTTTGGCTTTTCAAGACAGGGTTTCTCTGTGCAACCCTTGCTGTCCTGGAACTTGCTCTATAGACCAGGCTGGCCTTGAACTCAGAGATCCACCTGCCTCTGCCTTCTGAGTTCTGGGATTAAAGGCATGTGTCACCACTACCTGACATTGAGAAGTTTTTATAGTTTCATTGTCAACTTTTTCGTCTTAGCCATTTCTGTTTATTGCTTATAGAAACTACTTAAACATGTTATTCTCTTTATCCATTTTAATGTTTAAGTTGTCTACTTTCTAGTTGAATTTTATTTTTTTACATTATACATAGATCAAATTATTTATACAAATTACATGTTTTCTCATTATACATATTTTATGTGAAATGTAGTTATTATTGTTGTCATCACCTTCTATGTCTGTGGTTCTCAACCTATGCCTTGTGACCCCTTTGGCAACCCTCTATCTACAAAACTATTTACAATATGAATCATAACAGTATCAGAATTATAGTTATGAAGCAGCAACAAAAATAATTTTATGTTTGGGGGTCATTGCAACATGAGGAACTGTATGAAAGGGTTCCAGCATTAGGAAGGTTGAGAACTACTCGTATACATGACAGAACTCATTTCCAAAGAGGTTAAGTAATTTGTTCATGGTGACACAGTGATTAGGGCTCTAGCAAGTTCTGAGTGACTTAACTGCAGTCTGCCCATTATTTCTGCTGAAAGGGAACCATCAATTAGAACAGCTACCAGGTATAACCTTCATATGATGGAGAGTGTTTGCCCATTCTCTCACAATGTTATAATTGCCACTCAAGACATGGAAATCAATAAGGATGTGGATGTAACGATGAGTTGGCTCTAGCTCCTGCCTTCACAGAGCCCTTAGGAGTCAAGCAATTTTATCTGGTCTGTGTTGTGTTTGGCTATGAGGAAGGCAAGATTGAAAATACCCAGGTGACCAGGGGGCATGATATCTAATCTTTGCATCGAAACATAAGCAGTAGTGACAACGGGCAACAACCTATGTCAAAGACAGAGCCTGGACCCAGCACTGGAAGCAGTTTCGTGGAGAGAAAGAAAGGTTAGAGAGGTGAAGGCTCTGGATTGAAAGTAACAGAGGAACAGGGTGTTGCCCTGGAGACAAGAAGATACCCTTGGGTGCTTATTAACTGCTGTCCTTAAGTGGATGGCTAGCTGAGATGTCTAGAAAACACACAATTACACTAGATAGGATTTGTTTATTTAGGGCTGCTTTGTCTCCAGTCATTTTTTTTTGAGTAAATAACGCGTGCGTATGTGCACGCACGTACGCGCACACCCACACACCCACACACACCCACACACATACACACACACACACACACACACACACACACACACACACACACACACACACACACACACACACACACACACACACACACCCCACACACACACGGGGGTTATTAATCTTCAGTGTTTGTCTCAATCCATTACATTCTTATGGTAGCCAAACTTGATGCTAGAATGGCTCTAACCCTTCTGAGTTTTGTTTCTATCCTATCTTTGGGCCATGAGAAAATTTGGTCCTCCTTGACCGTGAAAATGAGTCCCACCCCATCCCCACCCAAGCCTGATGCTCTGGTCATAGCACCAGAACTGGTAAAGGAAATTAAGTTTCACAGTCAGCAAATGCCAGCTAACATCAAAGTAGGCAAATGTGGAGATACTGGCCTCAACTCCATTTGTTCTGGTCATTAGGATGTTTGTGTGTGGAAATCAGAAGGGACTAGAGAAGTGGTTTTTGTTGTTGTTGTTGTTGTTGTTGTTTTGGGTTTTTTTGTTGTTGTTGTTTTGTTAATGCAGTATATTGCCTTGGTCACCACATTATCTATGAAATACAACTGTTGATTAGTGTTATTGTTAAAAGGCCTCAGGGCTTGAAGAGGATGTATAAGTCAAGAGAGGATGTGTGAGAAATCTGGGCCTTGCTGGCTTATCTTCCTTTTATGCTTGCTCCTCCACTCTGGAAAATCCTGAAGCCTAAATACAGTTCTAATTAAAGCTCACCTTTGCCTTTCTCTCTGTTTTCCATCTGTGGTGTGGTTGTTAATGAGACTCTGGACAAACTAGTGTGAAAGGCAAAGTAGGTGGCGCAATGGGACAATTGTTACTATGAGCTAGGAAGGCACTGACCAGAATGGAAAACAGAAAGCCAGGGCCATCCATTCTCCTTGGGCATTGTCCTCCGCCTCACTGCCTCCTTCCTCTGGTGTGGGCATTAACAATCTCCCAAAGCCCATGTGTTACATAAAGACTGAGCCCCAGGAGGTGGCTGTTGGAGATGAGTATCTGTTGAGGTCACTGGGACAGGCTTTTGAAGGGCATTGTGAGACTGTTTCCTTCTTGTCACTCTGGTTTGCTTCCTGGCTCTAGGGTGAACATGTGGCTCTTATTCCTGCTTATGGAGAGTACTCATTAAGCTGTCTTCACTGTTCACTCCAGGAAAGAAGAGGTCTGTATTTCACAAGGGGAAGACACTGAGCAGGGATAGAACATTCACAGGAGGACAGTCAATACATCTCTGCTTACCCTGGAGGGAGGTAAAATGCTACAGGGGCTTCACTTAGTTAAGATGGACAACTAGGTAGACCATGTACAGTCACATACTCAAGCCTCATGTTCGACTCTATTATGACTCAGTGACTTATGTCACCCACAATGAAATCAACACATGGTTTTGTATGTGTTCCCATCTACCACATTGTTGTTCCTAGTGCATAAGACAGTTCTTTGTGCCGAGTAACATTTAGGAATGGACACTGAATAAGTCTTTTAAAAGTGTACTTTTAGAGAATGAAAGTTTCCCATTTGTTCTCAAAGGGCCCTGTTCCATGGGCTTTAAGGAACACTAAAGGGTTCTCGGGGCACTCAGAGATCTGTGTCTTCTATTTCTGAGCTATTCAAAACAGTTTTGATGGTGTTTTTGGTGTCTGTAGCCATGTGTACCTGTGTGTGTATGTGTGTGTGTGTGTGTGTGTGTGTGTGTGTGTGTGTGTGTATAGTATGTGTTGTATGGAGCATAGCATAATTTGTCGTTTATAGGATCCTGTAAGACAGGTTGCATTGATCTCTACCCAGGAACTATTCAACTAAACTATTTTTCTCCTGTTCCTTCTGCTTTCTTCCTCCTTCCACCTCTTCCTTCCTTCCTCCTCTTCTGCCCACTTCTTCACTTCCTTCCCTTCTCCTTTCTTCTCTCATCATTCTTTCCCTCCTCTCTTCCCCTTTCTCCTTCCTACCACCACGGAGATTCTGGATATCAAATTCAAATCATCAGACTTGTACAGCAGTGATTTTATCCACAGAGCCACCCTGTTAGTCCTTGAAGTAGATAAGTTTAAAAAGTCCTCTGATAGTTGGGTTTCAGATTCTTCTGGAAGTTCCTTGGTTTCCCTTGTGTGAGTGCATACAGCGACTACTAGATATATTTACCCAAGTCCTAAGTTAGTCATACTCTAGAGTACTTTTAAAACTTGATACCTCATCCATATGTATTTAGTTAACTGTATTTCATTCATATACTTTTTTAAAAAAAACATCTTTTACTATAAACATAATACCCACCCTTGAAATTTTGCTATGTGCCAGGTACTCAATTCTAAATAGAAAGGTTTTGTATTTTAAAATGCTCTAGATTCCGCCAATGAGGGAGACACTATACCATTTTATAAATAGAGAAACTGAGGCTCAAAGGGATAACTAACCTGACCCCCGGATCTCACAGTAGCTAAGCACCAAAGCCATGATATAAAACAAGTACTTTTTAACCTCAAATCACTGTTATTGTCTGCACACCACAAATGGAATGGCCCTTGGCTGCTCAAACCTGTGTGGTCAGTTAGCCTCACACATGCTGGGTCTTCCAAATCTTTTGCCTGAGTTCTGCCCTTCTCCATGTGACTGCGGCTTCTCCTACACTTCTCTGCAGAATTCTCTAGTTATTCCTAAGAACAACCTGCAGGATAGGCCCAGTATGTACTTCAGATTGGTTACCTCCTTCTCTCCTTTGATATATCCTGGGATCTGTCTTGTTCAAGCAACTCATCAAACTTTATCAATTCTCATGTGGTCCAGAATTCTATTTGAATTTTCTTCCTGTACATTATTTCCTTTTTTCAAGTTCTGTTGATAACCCAGTGTTCCTTAGTGCTCTATTAATGTCTGTTTATGACTGTAGGGCCCTGCATGGACCCCTGAAGCACCTTGAGCAAGCCTGAAGCTGTTGGCTGGAACAGCTTACCCCAGAGTTGTTACTGATACTATGTTTGATTGCTTGATTTGCTAACACACATCTGATGAGGAGGAACTAAGCCCGAGAACTTGCAGGCTTGACTCTTGATTTTTTTCCACTGTGCTGTGAGTCAGTATATAAGCCCACTCCTTCCCCTCAATAAACAGCATTCAGCATTCCTGCATTCCTGTTGCACATATGACCCACTGTCGTGTCTTTTATTTAAATCTCTAGGCCTTCGCCTGATTAGTAAACAGATTGTAGCATGGGCGCTACAATGACCCTCTTCTACTAAGTTCCCAACATATCCTCTGCCCTAGCATGCTTAAGAAATAGAGGTAGCTTTCTATAATTTATTCCTGAAACTTGTTGCAGCAGAGGTTTTCCTCCTGTACCTTAAATTTGTTTCTCTCTTCTGATGTTTTGTTGAGTCTTCTTAGCAATTGTTCATTTAAGAACCGAGCAGAACAGCTGCTGTTGATTTCGACACACCTGAAAAGAGTAGCTGGGTCAGGTGATGCAACTTCTAATTCCACACAAACAAGCTGATAGAGGGCTGCTTCCTATCTGATAGACCTGGGAAGCTGTCATGTAAGCGTTCCAGGTCAACTAACTACCTCCTTTTCCCTTTACATTTTCTGCTCATACTTGCTCACCCAGGCAAATCTACTCAATATTTTCTTTGTATAATCATGTTGTTCCTGTCATATATATATATGTGTGTGTGTGTGTGTGTGTGTGTGTGTGTGTGTGTGTGTGTGTATATATGTAATCTTTAATTTAAATTTGAAACAAGTTTATTTTACATATCAATCCCAGTTCCCACACCTTCCATCCTCCCCTGTTCCCCCCACCAACCCCCATCCCATCCCCTTTCTGCTCCCCAGGGAAGATGAGGCCTTCCATGGGGAGTCTTCAAAGCCTGTTATATCATTTAGAGCAGGGCCCAAGCCCTCCCCCATGTGTCTAGGCTGAGGGAGTATCCCTCTATGTGGAATGGGCTCCCAAAGTCCATTTGTATACTAGAGATACCTACTGGTCCACTACCAGAGGCCCCATAGACTTCCCAGTCCTCCTAACTAACACCACATTCAGGGAACCTGGGTTGGTCCTATGCTGACAACATGTAATTTTTAAAGTATGTACTAAGTGCACAATGTGATGATGTCATGTACAAATACATTGAGAAATGATCTGAGTTGAGGTAATAAACTCATTATCTTTTACATGTGTGGGAGAACACATACAATTTACTCTTGTAGCAAACTTCATGTGTATATTCACCACATCTATATTAACTAGCTTGAAATTATTCATCTTATGGCTAGAATATTGTACCATTCCTGTTGATAAAAAAGGTTTGTGGTCACACCATCTTCCAGAAAAGAGAAGAAAACAATTGTGTGATGGAGAAATTTGATTCACCTAGTCCATCCAACCAAATAATTAAGAAATATAAAACAGATGTATCTGACTTTATCTAGAGGAACTGGGTCTGTGGAATTTTTAATGGGAAACAGAAGAAAAAAAATCAAAGACTATCTAACTGAAAGAAGATCTAGTTATCAGCAGGAGATGCTCAAACCTACTGATTTAAGCCAACAGCTACCTTGGAAGGTTTGATACCATTGACTCATTTAGTTATCCATCCAGATATACTCAATATTATGCAGAATGTGTGAAATATTGTGGCAAAGAGGAAGTGTTCTCAGGCTGATTATAATCTGGAGGATCTTTCATTTGTCACAGATATGCAAATAGACTATGCTATGATATGCAAAGGAGAGAGCTTTATCTCACACTGCTCCTGCAATAACAGTCTGGGCCTTTTGTAACTCCGTGTGGGTTGAGAGTTTCATCTCTTTTGGTGATTAAGGACCTCAGAGAAACATGTTCCAGGCTGATTCTCCCTTGTATGGGAAGGACTCAATTGTTGCCCCGCGAACCTGTTGGCATAAAAACATATTCTTGCAACTTGTAGTAGATGGCATAAACTAAATTTCTTAGTGTGTGTCCTAGGCTTGATGATCCTAGAAATGGCATCTGGTGAAAGGCAATGTGTATCTCAGTATGGATGTTGTCAATGTCCCGCCAGTATGCAAGGGCTCTACAACAAATACAACACAGAAGCACTACAGATCTGGGTGGCTTGTAATTTCCTGTGGAAGCTGGTGGTGTAACTGAGGTTCAGTCAGCTGCATTATACTGATGTTAGCAGTATTCCGTTTTGATTAAGAATCCCAAGCATTGCTGGCTATGCTATGAGAGTTCTGTGCTCTATGATGACTGATTGCTATGAGTGGGGAGAAATGCACTCTGGGACAATAGATTGCTTAAAAGGGAACCATGTTCAAAACAGAAACATGGTTTTCTTCAATGCACAGGATTGCTGAGACAATCCGAACAGCTCTGCAGAGACAGTGCCATCTGCTATGACATCACAGGTGGATAAAGCATCACATTTTATCTTGTGAAGTTGCCAGGGCAGTGAAGTCCAATTGTGATCATATGTTGAAGTGGAAGCATATGAAATGACATTTTCTCCCGCTGTGAAAATCAATTTAGACTGAAAACAGAAGTTGTTAGGTAATATTTCAGATTATATAAGATAGAATAACCACAGAAAAAGTAAAATTCTGGTAGATTAATGTTTTTCCCCTCACACCAAATCCCTATGTAGAAGAACCTTCTGTAACAGGTATGAGATGTTTACCTAAATCCTGTTGCCTTTCTTTCAATAAGCCTCAGGTCTGGTAGAGATGAAGCTTATTTTTCCCCTCGATCAAATTCTGTCCATCTCTTCCTGCTCTTTTATGTCAACACTTCCTGTGCCCATATTCCACAGACTGAATAAATACAAAGTTGTTTGAAGACTGAACTTTATTCATGCCTCTCCTATCAAATAGAACTTTGAGCCTTTTGTAGTGATATAACTAAGTGTGATAATACAATGAAGATAAAGCTTACAAAGGCAGTGTGACTTACATTGCCTTCTAATGGCTGAGATGTGAGTTGGTACAACTATTCTTTCTAGGTCCCACTCACTGTCATCATCAAAATCCAGCATGCTCCTGAGGCTCAACACAAGCAGTGCATGAGATGCCTTGTTATCTACTTCTTCAGAGAGCAAATGGTTCTGGAGTAACTTCGGTATATATGCTGGGCACCATCCTAGATGCAAGGGTGGTTATAAAAGACTTGTATGTACAGATGAAGAGAAACACCATGGAATTCCATAACTCTCATGCTGGCATTTTCCTCATGTCTCTATGATGTCACTTCACATCATTCTGCCTGCCAGGACACAACACTTCCCCAGGTCAGATTGTTCAACACTGCTGTATCAGCAGAATATTCTGGGGTTCAGAGTTAAGATACCAGAATTCACATTGACATTGACCTCCAAAGCTTAGCGTTGAACCATGAAAAAGAAATCTTCAGGTAGTTTTGTGTCTGTAATGTGACTTCCAATTAATTTTAGGTTTTTGAAAGTGTTCATTATAGCCTGAATTTTTACAGTGCTTGTACATTAACATTTAAAACCAAAAGACTAATGTGGTGGAAAACACATTTTAAGAAAATCCAGCTATAGATACTCAGTTTCCATCTGGGATACAGGAGACTGAGACCAATATTGTTCTTATCTTGCTAAAGAAAGCTCTATAAAACAATAACTTTCGTCTTAAAATATCATACATCTGTACATATTTGGATTGCATAGTGTGATAGTTCAGTGCATGTATAGAATGGAGAGTAAGATCAAGGTAGTTATTGCCTGCAACTTAATATATGGGTTTGGAACTTTTAAGATCATCTTTTCCATAAACATTGTAATAGGTTATTGAAAAGTATAGTCTTTCTATGTGAAGAACACTGGGAATGACTTCTTTTGTGGAACCTGTTTTGGTACTTGCTACCCAGATTTCTTCTATTCTCTACCCACTATCCTTCTTATCCTCTATAATTAATGTTATTCTCCTATCTTGAGCTCAACATTTTTAGTTTCTGCTGATGATGGACAGCATGCTTGAGTATCTGTGTCTCACTTGTTTCACTTAACATAGTGTCCTGTAGTGTTATCTATATTTCTGCAATTGACAGGGTCTAACATTATATATATAGGAGACTGTTGCACTGTGTGTGTGTGTGTGTGTGTGTGTGTGCGTGTGTATCTATGTGTAAAATTTTCTTTTTCTTCTTTAGATTTCCATTGAAGCTATTTTACTATTTTATTTATTCTCTTACTCTTTTGCCATGAAGTTTCACAGTGTAAATCAGGCTGGTCTAGAAATCATTATGTAGCCTAGAGTGTCTTTGAACACAAGCAGTCCTCTTGCCTAAGTGCTGAGATTATAGGCATGAGCTACTTTCCATATAACATGTTTTTATTCATTTATCAATTGATTGCTATTGTAAGTTGTATGTCAATAAACATGCAAGAACAAACAACTCTTTGATATGCTAATTTTAGCAAGGAAAAGTATGAGAAATGCATACACATACAGAGATATGCATAGACATAAAAACAACACAAAATCAGAAACAATATTATACAAGCAAAATATCAGCATGGTTAAAAATGCCCAAGCAAAACCATGTGAAACATACAAACAAAATTTACAAAAATGCCATTCAGTTTGTTTTGTGTTTGCCTTCTACTTCAGGGCATAGGGCCTGCCCTAAAGTTTGTTTTATATATCCAGTGAGAGTGGAGAACACAATTTTTTCCTTCATAAGCATTGTCCATTGAAGATACTTTCTTGTTTAGAGGTGAGAGGTTATATTCATGTTCTCCACTGAGCACTGGAACCCTGTCTTAGGTAGAGTTTCTATTGTTGTGCAGACACACCATGGTCATGATTACAAAGAAAAACATTTAATTGGACCTAGCTTACAGTTTAGAGGTTTAGTCCACCATCATACCAGGCAGTATGGCGGCATACAGGCAGACATGCTGCTGGAGAGAGATCTGAGAGCTCTACATCTAGATCCGTAGGCAGCAGGAAGAGAGAGCAACACTGGGCCTGGTTTGAGCATCTGAAGCCTCAAAGTCTATGATACACTTCTTCCAACAAAGCTATAGCTACTCCATTAAGGCCACACCCACAATAATGCCACTCCTTATGAGTCTATGGGGCTATTTTTATTCAAACCACCACAGACCCCCCACCTTGCTTGAACCTGTGCAGGCAGGCCCTGTGCTTGCTGCCATAGTCTCTGTGAGTTCTCTTAGTACTGTTGTATCTGCACGACACTGTTTCTTTGGTATAATCCATCCCTCTGGCTCTTAACAATCTTTCTGCCTCCTCTTCTGCATGATTTCTTGAGCCCCAGGGGTGAGGAGTTTGATGAAGACATCTCACTTAGGACTGAGTGATCCAAAGTCTCTCCCTCTCTGCACATTGTCCAGTTGTTGTTTTCTATGTTAGTTGCTATCTACTGCAGGGGATAGTTTATATGATGATGGCTGAGCAAGATCTATGAGTATAGCATAATGCCATTAGAGGTCATTTGTCTTTATGTTCTTTTAGCAGACCAACAGTATTTGGTTGTTCCCTAGGCCCGTGGCCTATCTAGTCTTAGATTCTTGGCCACTCAAGCAGTATCAGCCATGAGTTCCATATCATAGAGTGAGCCTTGAATCCACTCAGGTAGTAGTGGTTTGTTGCTCCTTCAATGTTTGTGCCCCTATTGCACCCGAGTTTCATGTAGGCAGGTCATCATTGTAGACTGCAGGATTTGGTTACCTTTCTCCTCAGTTAGTATGCAGAGTACCGTCTATGATGATGAATACTAATTAGGAATGAAGACTCTGGCTCCAGATCCTCTTCTCCATTTCAATGAGATATGTAAGTCTTGTCTTCAGCAATAAAGCCTTATCATTTTAATGGAAAGCAATTAATAGATTTGGCAATAGTCTGAGGTTGTTTGGGGGTTTCCATGGGGCCTCTTTGGTCAATAACTCAATTAGAACTGGAAGTTTCACTTGGTTGTTAAGATGTTTCTCTCCCATGTTATTTGGTGATTCCAGTTAGATTTTTTTCATCTTTATGTATTTTAAAAATCTTCAGGCCAAAGGAGATTTAAGGTGGTGGTAGCCACCAGGCCTCTTAATGTCTCAGGGCTGCTCTAAGGAGGCTGAAAGACCCATGGAGGCTTTAAGAGAAGACACAACAACAAAGTATGAGCCTGCAAAGTGCACAGTATCTCTGGAATGACCAAAAAGGTGAGGACTTATGGGAAGACCCTTTCAAAAAGTGGTATCTTGGAATCTGAAGAAAGATGGTGGAACAAAATGGAGAGAAGTGGAACCTGAGTTCATGACAGTGACAGGCTGAGTTCATGGCTCTGTGGACAAAGGAGCATGTTATAGCCAAGTAGGGCCAGTACCGAGCTACTGGGAGGCCCAGGCCACCTGCTCTACTTGCCTTATTGGGAGGAGGAGAGCTATAAACAAGATGGTCATGTCCAGGGTACTTTAGGGTGGATAGTGCAGAGGCTGGAGTAGTGGATAGCAGTCTGAATGAAGCTGGAGAATGTCCTGACCCCAGACACGCTTCCCAACCATTATCACCCTGACTCTGAGCAACCTCAAGATATCCAAGATGAAGAATGGTTCTATTTCTGGGTTAAATCTCCTTCAAAGATTTCTGTGGTCTGTGCAGCCGCCAGAGCCAGATACTGTGTTGATGTACATGATCTGTGCTATTGTTGGAAGCCATGTCTCTGGTCCCAGTGGCCTATGGGGATTGTGTCAATGATCTGTGCTGCCTCTGGAAAACATGCTGATGTCCACAAACTGTGCTTCTGCTGAAAATATTGTGGAAGTTTGTGATCGGTGCTACCTCGAAGGAGCTTCTTCTGCAGTGGTATCAGTGACCATAGACTCACAATTGAGAAAGAGAGGCTTTGAAGGCTTCCATGACAACCTCTCCTCACCGTAAAAAAAGAAAAAAGAAAAGAAAAGAAAAAGAAAATAGAAAAGAAACAGTCCAGACAGAAAGCTATTAAAGAAAGTCCTTAAAAATTGTGATACTGTCATGTAGCTCTTCACAGTTGATGGCTCCTGGCTGGGAGATGAGGAAGAATTCAGTTTTCTTTAAGAGGCTGGCCACTGGGAGTTTGACCATGCTCCAATGAGTATGTGGACGGCACAAATTGGATTTTGTGGTTTCTTTTCTTCCTGTGGGGGCGGTGCAAGGGTGGGACGATGGACCTGAGAGGGATAGGAAGCAAGTATGATTGGGGTCCACTGTATAGAATTTCCAAATAATTAATAAAAATACTATGTTGGGGGAGTTTTCTACTGCGGTAGGTTTCCAAACATCTTCTCAAATGGCCCTTAGTGTGTTTTCCCTCTTCACATTCCACCCCTTGTCCCTCTCTTTCCTGCTCCTCTCCATTTAATCTACTCACTTCAGACCCTCAACCCCCAGTTTCTGCTCCCTTCCTTGTAAGATTCTCCCCTTAGTCTTTTACTCAATATCTAACCTGTGTGGTTGTATAGATTGTAGCATGCCTATTGAAGGCTTAAAAGCTGACACCCACATATAAACAAATACATATTGTATTTATCTTTGGGGTCTCAGTTACTTCACTCAAGATGACTTTTTTCCCTAGCTTTATACATTTACCTGTGGCTATCACAATTTCATTTTATAACATCTGAAAAAAATTCCATTGTGCAAATTTAGCACATTTTCCTTATTCATTCACCTGTTGATGGACATCTAATTGTTTCCAATTTCCGGCGATTGTGAATTGGGCAGCAATGATCATGGATGAGCAAATTTCTCTGAAGTAAGATACAGAGTTCTTTGGATATATGCCCAAGAGTGGTATAGCTGGATTTTGAGATAAATCTACTTCCAGCTACCCAAGGAAACATCACACTGATTTCCATAGTAGTTGTACAAGTTTGCACTCCCAACAGCAATGAGTAAGTGTTCCCTTTTCTACATATCCTACCCAGCATGAGCTGTCATTTGTTTTATTTATCTTCCTGGCCATTCTGACTAGTGTAAGACAAAATCTGAAGTAGTTTTGATTTGCATTTCCCTGATGACTAAGGATGTTAAGTATTTCTTTAAGAGTTTCTCAGCCATTTGCATTTCATATTTTGAGAACTCTGTTTAGTTCTGTTTGCCCCCCCCCCCACACACACATTATTTTTCCCAGACAGGGTTTCTCTGTATTGCTTTGGATCCTGTTGTGGAACTCACTCTGTAGACCAGGCTAGCCTCAAACTCACTGAGAACCGCCTGCCTCTGCCTCCCAAATGCTGGGATTAAAGGCATGTGCCACCAATGCCTGGCCCTGTACCCCATTTTTATAACTGGGTTTTTTAATTATTGTTCAATATTTTGAGTTCCTTTTATATTTTAGGTACTAACCCTTTTTTTGGATGTGTAATTGGCAAAAGTCTTTTTCCAATTCTGTAGGCTACCACTTTATTCAAATGATGGTGTCCTTTGCCATACAGAAACTTTTCAGTTTCATGAAGTCCCATCTATTACTTATTGGTCTAGTTCCTGTTCTATTGGTGTCCTGTTCAGAAGGTCTTCCTCTGTGCCATTGAGTTCAAGGCTATTCCCTACTTTCTCTTCTATCAGATCAAAGATATCAAGCCTTGTTAAGGTTCTTGATCTATTTGGATTTGAGTTTTAAGTATGGTGAAAATATGAATCTATTTCAATTCTACATGTAGTTGTCTAAGTCTGACCAGCACCATTTGTTGAAGATGCTGTTTTCTCCAACGTGTGTTACTTGTTTCTTTGCCAAAAAAATCAGTATCCATAAGTGTTTGAACTTATATCTGTCTTCCATTCATTTCCATTGGTCAACATTTCTGTTTTTATAACAGTAACATGGTGTTTTTATTACTATAGCTCTATAGTAAAACTTGAAATTGGGGATGGTAATACATTCAGCCATTCTTGTATTTTCAAGATTACCCCAGTTTTTTGTTTGGTATGTGTGTGTGTGCGTGTGTGCGTGCGTGTGTGTGTGTGTGTGTGTGTGTGTGTGTGAAGCTGAACATTTTCTTTTCAATGAGGAATTGTGTTTGAATTATGGTGGAAATTTTGTCGCACCTGTAGAATGCTTTTGGTAGGATGACCATTTTCATTATATTAATTCTACCAGTCCATGAGCATGGGAGATCTGGTAGCTCTTTTCATCTTCTGATATCTTCTTCAATTTCTTTCTTCTGTGCCTTTTTTTATTGTACAAGTCTTTCTTGCTTGGTTAGCATAATCCCAAGTTATTATTTTTGAAGCTATGTTGAAAAGTATTGTTTTCATGATTTCTTTCTCAGTCTGTTTGTCATTTGTATATGGGAAAGCTACTGACTTTTTTTTAAACACAAACTCTTGATTAACTCCCAATCCCAAGGAACAAAACATTTAAACATTTTTTTTATAGATGATAATGTTAGATGAATTAAACTGGTGGGCACTGAGATAAAAGAAAAAAAAAAAACAAAAAAAAACTTTAGTCTATGCTCTTAAAAAACTGCCTCCAAGGGATCATTGAAGAAGAGGACATGTAAAGACTGCAAGAGCCAGGTGAACAGGAAGTTTGCTATGAGATTGTGTCTCCTAAGAATTTCAGAGAAGCTACATCCAAGAAGTCTCATCAACATGTCTGCCTAAATGTACTAGATAAATTGAAGTAAGTTATTTGTATTTTCATTCACTTTAAACAAAAAACCAAAGAACTTTGGTTTTGGAGTTTTAAAGCCTCCACTTTAAACAAAGAACCAAAGAACTACAGGCAACTGGAAAATGCTGAGCTGGGAAGGGATAGTCTTTTTTTTTTATGCCCCCAATCATCCTCTCCTCCCACCCCTCCCTTCCACATGTAGGGTGGTGCCTTCCAGGAGGGGTCAACAAAATCTGTCAAGTCATTTGGAGTAGGGACTAGGGCCAATAAGAGAAAATTATAAAAGTGACAATTTCACAGCTGAAATTGGAGAATTCTATATTCATCTCCCAGTGGTGATACAGCAAACAGATTTTGGATGCCAGTTAGCATAGAGGAGATATAAGCAACATAATTCACAAGATTGACATAACTGACCTTATCAGATTGCTCTACTCAGTAACCTCAGAATATGTTATTTTGAAATGCAGCTATAAGACAGCCAATATGCAACTTTTCCGGGCAGGACATGGAATTCATGTTAACAAATTTAAATAAATTGAAACCATAGAAATGCCTATTTTCTCATTATTTTGAAATCGACGTAGGAAAATATTTTTATAACCTGGAAAAAATGGAAATTAAACATCACAGTTCTGAGCAGTTTGTGGCTTAAGGAGCAAGAAACAATGCAGATGCAAAATGCTGAAATGTGAATGAAAATACAAATAACTTATTTCAATTTATCTAGTACAGCTAAAACACTACTTGAAGGGAAATTTGTGCTATTAAATGTATATACAAGGCTGGAAAAGTCTCTGGTCAATCATCTAAGGATTCAAATCTCCTAAGAAGAGAAGAACACATTTCATCCAAAGATAACAGAAAGAAATAAAACACATGGAGTGAGAAGCAGAGAATCACAGACAAGATATAGAGGAAACTGTGGAGTAGAAGCTGGTTCACAGAGAGGACTCCTAATTACTTAAGCAGATGACAAGGAAGCCATGCATGAATGATCTCTGTAGCTTACACAGACGTTAGATTAGATGATAAGGGGAGATGTGAGCAAATGACTATCAACAATATAGTTTACAGGAGCTGGTTGCTTCAGGCAGATATTTGGATGAGTGATGATAAAGTGACAAAAGGGAGGTTTTGTAGGAGATGAAACTATTCTATGTCTTGGCTGTCATACTAGTTTAATCTACATCTTGATTATAATAGCTATATATTCCTGTATGTGTTTGTCAAAACTCATATACACTGCAAAGACTGGTTATTTTGGTATTAATTAACTTCTGCAGTTTAAGCTAGTGGCCTGTTGTTTTTTTTTTCAGTCATTTTTGACACATGTAATCATCATATCTAACCTTTGTACTTTTTCTGTAATTTAGTGATGAAAATACAATAGCTATCAAAACATTTACTAGAATTATTTGATTAGATATTGGGAGAGGCTCTGAAGACATGATAATTCCATGCAATGTGGAATGTTGAACTTTCCTCTGGAGATAAGCACACTCTTATTGAAACTACTGAAGATTAGAAATGGAAATGATAGAGTTTTAAATATATAATAACAGTTTGAGAGGGGACTTCTCTCTGCAGCTTTGATTGTCCTGGAAACTCTCTCAAACTCAGAGACCCACTTTCCTCTGCCTTCTGAGTGCTGGGATTAAAGGATGCACCACCATTGCCTGTCCATTATTTTTAATCTAAATATTTAAAAAAAAATTACTGCATGTAAGAAATTCCAGTGAAAAGAAGAAAACTCCAAAACCAAAGTCAACAGTACACTCCTTTAGGTTGCAATGCCCACTCCTGGGCATCTTTCAAGGAGGCTTCTATTTTGAAGCAAAGACAACAAGACAAAGATGTACTAATAAGTGTGTGCAAATTATCTCTTACAGGTCTGGCTCATGGTCATGTATTACTCTTTGTGAGAAGCAAGACATAGACTCCCACGAGGGAATGACTGAAAGAGACTGGCTAAGCCTCATTTACCCCTCGTCACAGTAGGCTTCATGAAGCTTTGTGTGGGCTCATAGAAAATTAGCTATTCAAAATTAAGAAATCAGGTTATACCGTATAAACTATGTTTAATAACTGAGCATTCCTATGTAGAATGTTTCCTATTTTATTATTGTATAAGTTTTTTTTTTTTTTGCCTAAATGTACATATGTGTGCTACTTGGCTAATGAGTGCCTACAGATATCAGGAGAGGGTGTCGGATCCCATGGGACTTGGGTTCAGACAGTTATGAACCACCATGTGGTTCTGAGAATCAGATACAGTTTGTCTGCCATAGCAACAAGTGCTTTTAAATGCGGACCCATCCCTCCAGTCCCCAGATTTTTATCTTGAACGAGACATCATCTTGTTGATATAACTTTCCATTCCTAGGCAGGCCTAGGAACTTCAGACATTACTCCCAAATTCTTTGCAATCTTCATGTTTTTCCCGTGGCATGACATTCACTCTTCCTGCACAGGCACTGTTTGTTTGTGCCAGTAATTATTTTAGCTTGTCTTATAATATTTCCTCAGATATCTGTATTTTCATGGTCTGTATATCATTGACACCCTTAATCTTCTGTTGGGATTTCTGCAGTTCATACATTTATGAAAGGGAGGGCAAAGCTTTTGAGGGCAGTGTCTGAATGGACCAGAACCCTCAACCCCTTAATATGCAGTGGAAAAAAGGCACATCTTCATATTAGAAGAGTTTATTCCAGAGTCTGCTCCCCAGGACAGCGGCCATTTTTATGATTCTGATAACCCTTGAACCACATCCCACTAACAAATTAATAATTATCAGGGCAAGTCTGCAAATTAAAGATATTTTCATACTCTTATTATATGTAAATTACAATTCCCCTATATGTGGTTTCTACAAATTAATGTTATTCTTTATGGAATATATATATATATATATTCAATATATAGTCAATCAGTGTGAGTAGATATAGAAAAATATTAGTTTCTTTCCCCCTAGAACAAAATATAATTTCTTCCTTAGGCTTACATTCCAGTAGCAATGGACCCAATGTTGTCAATTTAGTCAACTTTGCCAAGTGAGGGTTTCTTAGTTGATAAGGGTAAACACCATCACTTTATACTTCCTACCCAACCTTTTCTTTATCTCATATAGCATTACAGTTTCTTGGGAGCCCTCAGCACCTCATGACAATGATATAATTGTGGACATGTTATAGTCCTGAGACACTCCTAATTCCTCTGTCACTGGGACCACCTTACTCTTCCTGGAGATATGAGAATTATATTGTTTCTTAGAATAAACACTCTTGCAAGTAGGTAACAGAGCTTAGAATTTGCCTCTGGTCATCTGCCTTGGAGTCCCTCTACCCTTGTTAACCACAGGGGTGTGGGAAATCCCATGGGCACTTGCTGCTGTCTAGTACAAGCAAAAAGCCTAGAAGAGGCCTCCATCATTCCAAAGCCCCTGATTTTTCTGAGTGTGTAATTACTTTCACCCATCACTTTGCAATGTAACCCAGGGACTGAACTTCACAGGTTGCAGTAAAAATTAACTGCTACCTACTGTTCATATTTAGAGCAGATTTTTGACACAGTTTCAGCTGGGTATGAACATAGTGTATTAGTATTCATGCCCAAATTAGCTCCTTTGTACTTTGATGGGAAAGAATTACTAAGATTCAAACTTGTTCAGACATATTGAAGAGTAGATTCATTGTGTCAATTACCATTATTTTCTGTGATCATTATGAGAATAGCACATCTGGGAAGAAAAGCCCAGAAAACAGGGTTCTCAGAGGTGTCCACCTCTGTTTCCCTCTCAGTCCTAGTTCCACCAGTCTAAATTTATGACATTGTTTCTTTATCTTTATTTTTGTGTAGCCTGCTGCCAAGAACAAGGTGTCAAAATAAGCCTCCCCTTATGGTCAGACTCAACCAGCCTTGTTTGCTGTTACTGCTAGATTTAGATGAAGGACATTGTTTTTTTTGTTTTGTTTTGTTTTTTTCTTATTTTACATATCGATCCCAGTTCCCTCTTCCTCCCTCCCTCCCTCCCTCCCTCCCTCCCTCCTCCCTCCCTCTTCTCTCTCCCTCCCTCTCTCTCTCCCTCCCTCCCTCTCTCTCTCTCTCTCCCTCTCTCTCCCTCCTCTCTCCCACATTCCCATTACCCAACCACCACCCTCCCATCCCATCCTCCCCCAACTCCACAGGGAGGATAATGCCTTCCAGGAGGGGTCAACAAAATCTGACAAGTCATTTGAGTAGGGACTAGGCCCTCCCTCCTGCCTCTAGGTTAAGGGAGTATCTTTCCATGGGGAATGTGCTCCCAAAGTCCTTTTGTGCACCAGGAATACATCCTGGTTCCACTGTCAGGGGTCCC
The DNA here is from genome assembly GCA_030556225.1 of Cricetiscus sungorus. Taxonomy (NCBI): domain Eukaryota; kingdom Metazoa; phylum Chordata; class Mammalia; order Rodentia; family Cricetidae; genus Cricetiscus; species Cricetiscus sungorus. The sequence continues at coordinate 102,541,942 of JANBXA010000734.1, read as the reverse complement.
TTAGACTGCCCAGGCCTTCTAACTGAGACCCATGTTCAGGGGGTCTAAGTCAGCCCAATGCTGGATTCCCAGCTATCAGTCTTGGGGCTCATTAGCTCCTCCTTGTTCAGGTCTGTTGTTTTAAGGGCTCTGTTTCTTGCTAACAGATTGGAGCAAGCAGATGAGGTATTTGACTGGACATTCTTCCCAAAGGATACACTTCTGTCTGTGCTGTTTGTCTTCTCAATTAAAAGCAGCAATTAAGGCAATGTTAATGCCTCAAGATGCAACTGGTCCCTGCAGGTGTTTATAGTCCAGTGGTATATCTGGTCACTTTGAGTACTGGAGATAGTACTCAAATCTATATATAGATAGTACTCATATCTATATACGAGACCTAAGAGGGCAATCGTTTGAGAACAGAATGCCTTTCTGTTTGGGTAAACTCTGTTAGTAAGGATGGTCTCAGTGAGGTAAGAGCCCCTCTGGTCAGAAGCGGCAGACTCTGTTCTTGTTCATTCTGTTCTCTTTCAAAGACTCAGTACTCTGTGTCATCACAGCTGGTACATCCTGGCTCCTCCGTGGTGCTTCTCTCTAATCTTGATCTTTCCTATGAATAATAAACCTGCGCAAAGAACCTGTAGCACTGGGAATTTGTGAATGTTAAAATGTTAGTAAAAAAAAAAGTGTATGTGTGTGTGGGGCGGGGGTGGATAGCAGCAAGGCAGGATATTCAATAAAATAATTCTTCCTTTACTTTGACACTCATACAAAACTGTGTCAGCACCTCGCCCAGGGAGACATGGTATTCTTTTGGCAGTCCTGTTGGTCTTGCTCCGGGCACTGCTTTTGGCTTGTGTAGTTTGGGGTTATGGGTACGGGGTTGCTAAATGACTATACCTTCTAATGGTAATGATATATATCTATATCTATATCTATATCTATATCTATATCTATATCTATATCTATATCTATATCTATATCTATATCTATATATATATATATATATACATACATACATACATACATACATACATATATATATATATGTATATATATATATATATATATTTCTTGTTTTACCTTGGGGTGGATCATGAGCTGCCCTGGATACAGGCTCATAAGATGAAACCTCAGGTCTCAGGTGTTGGAGGAAGCCTCTTTCTATTAGATCACAATTCCTTTAGACATTTGTTTTAACTTTAAATAAAGCTCATACTCTTCTTTGTGAGATTGTCAGGGAGTTACAGTTTCACCGCTTTGTGAGGACTAAGCTTAAACTTTATGGATCTCAAGTGTAAGGCATAACCATGGCAATTACTAGTTTAACTTTCTTGCTTGAATTATCTCTATAAGGAAAGAATACACCTCTACATAGGCAATCTTCAGAACAAATGCTAACTGTGCTGTTGTTAATTCTTAGACAAAGAGAGACCAGCTGGACTCTAGTATGAAGCCTCCTTCCTCCTTTCTCTTTCTCATGTCCCTTTAATTTTTCCTATCTTTCTCTCTTGCCCAAAATTTCCACCTGAGACTTTGGTCTCTTAATCTTTAAGGGTCAATGATGGCTAAAGATCCAACTGAAACATCTTCATTGCTAAATAGGTGTGTAGACCTTGTCTACCTACAGATCTAAAGTCTTGACCCGCATGATGAGGGGAGAGGACAGGCAACATTTCCAGCTTGAAGAATGGAGGGTCTTTATTCCTCATTCATTCATTCATTCATTCATTCACTCATTAGGACTCTTCTGATTCCTTTGGTTTCTCTTTGTGAAGCATCAGTGGGCTAGGGGAAGTTCAAGAAAAAGGAACACCAATTATTCACTCTAAAAAGATGTCAGGAATTAAGGGGGCTCCACTAGTCACCCTGTGGTTTCACTCTCAAAGTGTCCCTCTGTACCGCTCCATTCAGGCTCTGGTTCAACAGGAACATGTTCAGGAAAAACTATCAGGAGCCTAGGAGAGTCCAAAAAGTGTATCTTCAAAACTTTTATTCTAGCATTTGTGACAAGCTCACAGAAGCTGTATCATCAAGTTCCCAATTCTCTACTTTATAAAATGTACTTCATACTTCTTTTATTTGACACATAATCAGCTAGGAATTAGTTCCAAACAGAGTCCTTGAGTAGTCATAGTTAACTGGTCCGCACCAAAATACATAATGTAATTCTGATGAGACAATATAACTATAGTATTGTGTCTTAACTTAAAACTATGAATTAATGAGCTGAAATATTTTTTAAGATAATCTATGCATAAAGCAATTTTTAGGTGCCAAGTGCATAGCAAGAAACTCAGTTCTCAAAGCAACTACAGAGGCTGCTATGGTCCCTGACTGAGTCACACTGAGACTATGTTTCTTGTCCCCAACCACAAAGCTAAAAAATGAGTTAGATGATGAGAGGGTGAGCACAGACCTTGTGTCCATGTTTATATCCTGCTTACACATTCTGTAAGCATATGCATGCATAAATCCACATGGACATTTTTATTGGAACTCTGGAACATTATGGGAATATAAATAGTGCAGCTCTAGCTCCTGGGATTTTCTTTTCTTCACTTGACAAATATTTTCTCTCCAAAGTTCTCATCCCTTGCTTCTTTCTCCTAATAAAAATTATACTCTACAGTGAGCCAGGATCTGTAATTGTCCTCAGTCTCTTTCAGAAATTCTTAATCTCCTGAGTCTCTAATTTGCAATTGCATCTTAAAATGTGAATGGTTTCTATGACGCTCCACATTGATTGTCAGCATAACTGGATTAAGAAATGCCCACAAGCATTAGTACCTTTGTTGAGAACATTGGTGAAGTACATCTTTGGATATGTCTGGGAGGGCATTTCCAGAAAGAATTAACTGGGTGGAAAGGCTCCCTCTGAATATTAGTGGCACTAATCCATAGGAAAGGGTCTCTGAGAATACTGGCCTTCCCTCTTCCTGCTTCCTGATTCACTGAGATGTGAGCAAACAGCTTCTTGTTGCCACACCTTCTTTGCCATAATGAACTATAGTCCCTTAATTGTGAGTCAAAAATATACCTTTCCTTCCTTAATTTGCTTCTTGTCGGGATTTAATCACAAAAATGAGAAATCCAACTAGCAATTCTTCTAGGAAGTTAATCCCAGCCTCTGAAAATAGCCTGTCCCTGAATGCACACCACACAACCTTAAGGAAGGAAGTTCAGTTATGATGACAAGGCAACTGCTTTCTGCCAAGTAGGTCTTACATCTCTCTTCTACTAAGAAGAAAGGTGTGGGAATGTTTGGGATCAAGTAAAAAAGGACTTTTCTCTGGAAAGTCTGGCTTGCACATGAAAGGCAATGAATGGAGAAGATAGCAACAGAGACTTATTGATAGGCAGGCAGTCTTAGGAAACATAATACATGTCTTCTTAGCCTTTAGCATGAGACTGGTATAGGCTTATATCTGTTACTTGCATCAGTGTCCTCTGGGCTAAATCAGAAGTTTCACTAGGAACTAAGTATAATATGAGATACAAAAGCATGATACTATGCTACTTGAATTCTTTGTTTAAATGGCAAATTTTGGTTCAGACCTACATGATCTTTTTTTTTTCTCCCGTTATTTGTTAACATTTACTCATTTTCTATAGAAAAAATTTCTCTACACCAGGCACACACTATGCCCTTTCATGGATATTTATAAAAGGTCTGGAAGGTTAATATTCTTGCCCTTATTTATTGACAGAAAAGAACTTCTCAGGCAGAGCCAGCAGCTTGTTTGAGATTACACAGCTAATTAGTAGCTGAGTTAAGATATAAACCCAAAGCCCTAGATTGGATAGTGTCTCAAAATCCACACACTTCTCTGTGCCTTGAGTGTGCCCTTGTTTTGAAAGAGAGTTGTTGCAAATGTAATCCGTTAAAATGTGTTTATAATAGAGTAAGATGGAGCCAATGTGGCTCTTGCACTTTAAGATAAGCTTAAGCAAAGAGACAAACTGTCCTAGTTAGGGTTTCTATTGCTGTGAAGAAACACATCACCACAGCAACTCTTACAAAGAAAAACATTTAATTAGGGTGGTTCACTTACAGTTCAGAAATTCAGTTCATTACCATCATGGTGGGACATGGCATTGAGCAAGCAGACATGGTGCTGGCAACAGGAAATAGACTGTCTCACTGGGCATGGAGCATATATGAGATCTCAAAGCCCATCTCCACAGTGACACACTTCCTCCAACAAGACCACACCCACTCCAAAAGGCTACAGCACCCATTTAGTGCCACTTCATTTGAGGGCCATGCTTTTTCAAATCACCACACATACTCATAGGGAGAAAGCCACATTATGACAGAGGCAGAGGTCAGAGTGATGGGAATTTCTAGTACTACCAGAAATCAGGAAAAGAACACAGAAGTTACTCTCTCCTGTTGCTGACAGGGAGCAAATGGTCTGCTCACATCTTGACTTGGGGCTTCTATCCTCAATGAGATACCATAGCTTTCTACCATTTTAAAGTAATAACCTTGTGGCATTTTGTTACAGTACGTTTAAGAAACTGTTGAAGCTCAGGATTTGCCCCTAACCTTGCTCATTGAAATATTATTAGGTGTTTATTTTCAGAAATTATAGACATAGTGGTTATAAAATGACTTCCCACCTATAAAGGAGATTTTAGAGTTACAGACACTTGCTGGGGAGAACTGCTCCTCAGAGGGTGTTTATCGCCCTAGGGTCTCTTATCTGCCAACAGGTCATTCTTTATTCACTGTGTGTTTGCTCATCTCACCTCCTAGTGTGTTTTACAACCTGATCCCACCACCTCCACAGCCAGACTGCCCAGTTAATCTGGCTTTTCCTGAGTCTCATGCTAATATGGGACTCCTGTTTATATCATTAATTATTTTGTATTTCTTCTTTTAACATGCTTTATGTTTATTTAATTCCATAACTCAGCTAAAGTTTATAAAAAAAAAGTGCATGAAGCTTACATTAACCCATAATCCCACACAATGTATACTGTCACCTGTTCATGTAGAGCTTTGAAGACAAAGTCTAAAATGTACCAGGAACTCATGATTCTATATTCTAGAGCCTACCACTATGGGCTGTATATTTTTACATTTCCTTTGCTCCCACCCTCAAAATGCTAGTCTAGCAACTTCTACCTTTTAAACATATTCGAAGCTCTCGCTTGCATATTAGCTTCCTCTGTTGCTTGTTCAGCTCTACATTTTGTAGAATCTGCTTTAAAAACATAGAAAACACCTGTCAAACTCGGAGTTCCACTTTCATCGCCATTGCCATCTTCATGCCAACTTATTGTTGAGCAGTCGCATCCTTAACAGTCACCCCCTTACTCTGTCACAAGATCTCTATACTTGTGCACCAACTTCTACTGGTGTGACTCCAAGTATGCTCAGATTTGTTCCTACTATCTATGTCTCTTAATCATATATTCATATGGATAATTGTTGAGGCCCAGAATGCCCAAAGCATGGAATGCAACTTCAAAGCATGCACTTTGATATAATGAGTGCTTTCAGTAGAGGATGATGTAGGTCTCTCTGATCCCCTAACTTACCTGTCCCTCGATGACAGGGCACTGATCTGAAGAAAGTGCCCTCTCTAAAGGTCTGTCCTAAGATACATCTCTGTGAGGGAACAGCATGGCCTTAAAAACAAACAAACAAATCAAAACATAGATTTTGCAAAGCCTTCTAGCTCCCCAGAAATATCCACACAGGGGAACTTTCCAGGCTCTGAGATGATGAGGCCACTTTGCATTGCAGATGAAGGAACGAAAAGGACCTGTATTTTGGTTTTGAGGACAGTGTTGCTTCCTTGAAAGATACCCGAGGAGCAGAGAAGATCATTATGAATTCAGCACACAGGCTTTTGTAATTAATGTTTGCCGTGCTGCCAACTCCTGGTTTATGTCAAGAACTATCAAGGCCTCTAAATAAAAATATGGTGGTTGGAATAAAAATAAAGACAGTATACAAGAACTGGTTTTAGTTTGTTATTTTTTGTTTTATTTTAGATTTGGGCGCAGTGTTGCTTGCCTGCCACTTGATGGTGGTATAAAACCACTCATGTACACACAAACATGGCTTCTTTGCTTTCTAGCCTGCTAACCAGAAGACTCATTCCACCATGCTGTTGGTTTTTAAAGAACTACCTCAGTCTGGGTACTACACAACTTACCTATTTTTTTTTTATTCTGAGAAAAGCTAAGTCCGTTTTCAAAGGTGATGATTATTCCAGCAACTCTTCTCCTAAAGTTGCACCCTCACTGAGATAATGTCTATATACTGACACTAGGAAGACAGCTGCGTTTGTATAAGTTTTGATGTTTTGATCAAGGGTCTCAGTAAAGATTAATTAATAGGAAAAAAAGGAAACCAGTGACTGAAAATTAGGCTTCTTTTTAATAAAACCCTGTATTTTCCTTGAGTAGAAATATTCAACCTAGCTGTGATTATCAGATTGTGTTACTGTTTGTCAATGACCCAAGGAATCTTCAGGGACTGTTCTAGCCACCAAGGTGTTCGGGTTGTTGTTGTTGTTGTTGGTGGTGGTGGTGGTGTGTGTGTGTGTGTGTGTGTGTGTGTGTGTGTGTGTGTGTGTGTGAGGTGTACATGTGTATATGTGTGTGATATGTGAATATAGTGTGTGAGCATTGCATGTGTGTATATGGGCACATGGGTTGAGTATGATGTCTGTGGTGTGTGAATATGGTGTATATGTGTTGGAAGTGTGAGAATGGTGTGATGTGTGATATGCATGTATGTATGTATGTATGATATGTGTGTGGTGTGTGTATATGTGTGTATATGGATATGGTATGTAAGTACAATGTGTGAATGAATATTGAATTGTGTACGTGTGAAAGTGGATGTGAGTATATGTGTGGTGTTTGTGATGTGTATGTGTGTGGTGTTAGTGTTGTGTGCGCATGTGTAGGTAGGATGAGAGCATGCTGTGTGTGTGTGTGTGTGTGTGTGGTTGGATGACATGTATGTGAAAGCAGAACTACCTCTTCAATGATTTCAATCAATTCAGTTCCAAGCTGTGATGGGGTCTGTTCTGGCTTTCTTCTTGGGAATATAACCCTTCAGTAGAAGAAAACTAAGCAAGCTACACAGATAAGTTGCCCAGGTGATCCTTCCAGCACTTACTTTCTTTGTTCGAGGTCTGCTAGTTTTCATGGTTGAATTTTTCACTCTGTCTACTCATGTGCATACCATGAGACTATTGGGCTTCTAGACCAGCCTGAAATCAGCACTCTGTATATCCTTGCTCAGCTGCAACCCCTCTTCTTTTTCTTTCTCTATTCTTTCCTTCCTTCCTGTTTTCCTTCCTTCTTCCTCCTCCTCCTGCTCCTCTTCCTCCTCCTCCTCTTCTTCTGCTACTGTCTTCTTGCTGTTACTCTGAGCTCTGGCTTCCTTACTCAAATTATGTCACCACTCCAGGCAAGAGCTTCTAAAGAAGGGCTGGAGAGACTCGGAGACAACATGGAAATAAAAGTAACTATATATATTTTTAAAAAGTCTTCTTCTTATGGTGAGTTAAAGGACATGCAGATACCGAATGTCAAAGCTCTCAAGTGAGAGAGCATCAACCTAGGGCAGGCTGTGCACAGAGACAGGAACAAAATGCACAGAGAAGGGGGCTGAGGGTAAGTGTGATGGGAGTAATGATAGAAAATATTCAACAAGTGTGTTCTGAGAGTCTATTGTGTGCTGGCCCTGAGAACATAGAGAGCTCTGCATAAAATCTAAGTAGATGAAAAGATGATATATAATTAGAGGGATACCAGGTCATCTATAAGTGCTTTGAGAGTAGGCAGGATATGATGCCAGGACAATTCAGAAGGACCCTAACATCAGCTGGTTTGAAAGGCTTCCTGGAGGTATTAATGAGACCCAGGGACCAGGCTACAGTCACTCTTGTTTGGTTTTTGTCAGAAATGCTTATGCCCCATCAAAGACCCATTTTCACAACTTATCTTTGCCTTTAGTTCTATAACCAGACTTAAGGTTCATTGGGACCCTAGAAGTAAGATACAGAGTGTGAGCAATGAAGAGATGCACTGTACTCCTAAATAACTCGAGTTTTCTAATTAACAGAAGTAGACATTTGGAGGATCTTAAGGGTACAGAATGATGGAAGAAACACAAAACTGAATCTGTTTATTGATTTGGGTCCACAAGATAGAGATTTTGGCAACTCAATTAGTTTTAAAAGATGCTAACAGTTTATGTGACTGGTTGGGTAAAGCCTGCATCAAAAGATGGCCTACTGTGAAAGAATTGAAGATGCCTGATATCTCTTGACTTAAGGTTGCTCATGGTATTCAAAAGATCAGAAGCCTTAGAATTGTGGCATGGACTTGCTGTGTGAAGCCTGTCCTCAGTAGGAGGGTCCAAAAGATGCTTCTTCAACAATACTACAGAAAACAAATTTATGGGCTTGGAGATGGGTCAGTCAGAAAAGCACTTGGCATGAAAATATGAAGAGCTGTATTTAATCACCAGAACCATTTATTTTTAAGGAGGTCATGGCACACACTTGTAATCTCAGCACTGGGGAGACAGAGACAGGCAGATTGCAAAGGTGTATTGGCTAGCCAGCTATTCTAATCTAAGAGTTCTAGGCTGGCCAAGAGACTTGCTATTTAAAAACAAGGTTGGTGGCCCTGGAAGAATACCATGTGAGGTTGACGTCTAGCCTGCATACATGTGTGTACATGCTATGTTATGTGTCAAACTTTTCCTGGCGAGACACAGCCCATATGTCTCCTTATCACAGATAGGCAGTCCATGACAAACGAAAGTATTGATACCACCAAAGTCCAACTTGGTGAACCAATGAATTTTAGTGGTGTTGTTTGTAGGAATATGAATGAGGGGTTACTCACAGGAGCAGAAATGATTCAAAGACACCTGTATCACCAAAGCTTAGTGATGCCACCCAGCATGTGTGACATTTCAGGAATCCTGAGAATCTGGAGCATACTGCACAGGCTACAAGCAGCTCAACTGTTGCAGAATATTCTTTCCAAGTGATTCATTTGGTTTAAACCTCTTCCAGGCAGCTTGGCTGGTTTCAGCTTCTTCCGGCTGCTACTCTGGTCTGAGTCTTCTTTGCAGCTTGGCTTGTCTGAGCAAGCTGCTCTCAGAAGCTTACTCTTAGAAGGAAGGGCCTAGTGCATCTGATCAGTTTCAGGGATTTCCTGAGATTTTTTTTAGTTGTTTGCTTTCTATTTTATGGATCTTTCCTGAGGCTTAGAATGTTTCAATCTTGCAGAAAACCATTACACAGCACAACACAACCCACATGCACAGAGATTAAAAAAAAAAAGAAGAAGAAGAATAGAGAAGAAACTGACAAAATTATTACAGGAACAGTGTTGAAATTTTAAAAAAGAAATAAACTCATAAGATGAGAACCAGGGTATCTGAAGTGCTCACTACTAGTTATTACTTTTTCACGTACGTCAGATTTTTCTAGTCGGGGCTGCGGCTGTTTATTTGGATAATTTAAATATCATGGGGCTATTAGGAGCCTAGATGAGCAAGGGCCAAGTGGCACTACAGGACCCCAAAGGCAAAGTAAATATAATGGCAACACAGGTAAATCATGTTCATAATGGTCTGACATGTGCACACCTTTGGCACTAATTATTCACAGTGTTGCCAGAAGTGAAATAGATATGAAGCCTCCTAAGTTAGTTAGTTCTTGCTTGATCTATATGAGCAGAAAAATTCCAGCATGACAAAGGCTACCATGAATTATAGCCACAGGAAATCACGGTTTCACAACTAATTTCCTAATTTGAATAAGTTTACAGGCTCAGAACCATTTGAATGAAGAGCAGGGCATGCCTCTTTGAAAAGGGACCTTTCTACAATTACTATAAGTTATACTATTAATTTTTAACCAAAGAACCATAAAGCCTTTTCCTAGGATAACTTTACATGTGGAAAAGGAATAAGACCATTGGGGACCTGTTTAGCATGAGGTCTACATTGGCATTGATTCTGGGATATCCTACAAAGCACTGTGGTCTTCCAGTTAAGAATTTAAGAAGGTCATATGCTCAATCGAGCTTCAGCCAAAATCTGAGTCATGGGGGTCCAGTGAGACCCTATATTCATCCTGTGGTTATTTCCCCAGTCTAGAATGGGGAAATAACCCTAGTCTATCATACTTGTGATAGATATTGGCAGAAAAAAAACATTGGCTCGCTTACCTGTGGAATCAGGGTTGAAAATCAATGGAAGCCATTAGAACTTCCTCTTGCATGAAAGACAGTGAACCCAAGCCAATACCTAGAGGGATTCCAAACATTAGTGCAAGTAACAGACACTTGAAACCTGTAGGGATGGTGATTTCCACTGTACTTCCTTTTACCTCTCCTGTTTGGCGTGTGGAAGACAGATAGATCATGTAGAATGACAGTTGATTATCAGGTAATGACTGATAGCTGCTGTATCAGATGTAGTTTCCTTACTTGAGCAGGTTATCATGTCTCCTGGTGCCTTGAATGCCACTATTGATCTCTCAAGTGCATTTCTCTCCACACCTGTCCATAAAGACCACCAAGCAATTTTCTTGCATTTAGCAAGGCCAGCATTACATCTCTATCATTTCACCTCGAGGTGACATTAATTCTCCAGTCCAGTGTTATAACTTAGGTCACAGAAATCTTGAGAGCTTCTCTTTTCCACATAGTATCACAGTAGACCCTTACACTGTTTATATTATTCTGAGTAGACCAAATGAGTTGAAAGTAGCAACCACTCTGGAATTTTTGTGAATTGAAGAATGATATATAATTCCAGTCAAAATTCAAGAGCCAGCTACCTTACTAAAATGTCTAGATATCCAGTAATATGTGTATATGAGGTGAAAAATATGTTTATACTATTGTCCATTCCCACCACCAAGAAAAGATGCAATGCTTAATGGGCCTGCTTAGATTTTAGAAGTAGTACATTTCTCACTTGGATGTGTTATGCTGGCTCATGAACTACATGACTTGGAAAGCTGTTAGTTTTGAGTTTGTTCAGAACAGGAGAAGGTTTGTCAACAGGTTCAGGATACCATGAAGAATGCTCAGCCATTTGGGTCACATGAGCCAACAGACCCAATGGTATTTGAGCTATTAGTGAAAACTAAGATCCTGTTTGGATGCTATGGCAAGGCCCTGTATGTAAATCAAGGTGAAAGCTCTTGGTGCTTTGGAAAGAGATCCTGCTGTCTTCTGCAGACAACTATTCTACATTTCATAGACAACCTTTGTCTTGCTATTAAGCTTTAGTGGATACTGGAGGCTTGGAGATGGACCAACAGTTATTATTTAACCTGAACTGTTGTATACGAACAGCACAAGTAAGTTACATGGAAATGTTTCCCTGGTGCCTGTGTATCCTATTCTTCTTGAAGTGTCTTCTACCCACAAGCATGAACCTATGGTCTCATGGGATATGCCCTATACATTGACCAAGAAAGAGAATCCTAAGGTAAAATTTACTAATGATTCCATATGATACACAGACACAACCCATAAGTGGAGTCTCCTGAAGGACAACGTTGAAAGGAAATCTTTACAGTAAACAGGACTCTGAGCAATGTGAATGATTACACATTTTGAAGAAAAAGATCATCCAGGTGTGTGATTGTATGCTGGCTGTATACAATTATGGGGTATATAGCCAATGAATTTGGAAGCCAGGAACTTTGAAGGAGAATGATTGAAAAATTGGTGAGAAAGACATTTATTGAAAAGATATATGGAGGGATGTCTTCAAATGGGTAGATGTAAAGAAGGTTGTGTCTCCTGTAAATGCTCATCAAAAGCTAACCTCAACAAAGGAGGAGTTAAATAATCAAGCAAATAGGATGAATGACTCATTCTGTGGATATAGTCATCATTTTTCCCTAGGCATCCCTGTCATTGTCCAATGTGACCATGAACAAAATGGTCATGGTAGCAGGGAGCCAATTCCATTCATAATTGCCTTTAAAGGTACTTTGTAATAAATCATGATGAACAAGTCAGTCATTTCTAGAATGAAAACTTCAAAACTCAGAAAGAAATTGGAAAAGACACAATAAAATGTAAAGACATTCCATACTCAGGGGTTGGAAATTTAATATTGGGAAAATGGCCATTCTACCAAAAGCAGTATATGGATTTAACAAAAAAAAAATCTTAAAATTCTTATCAGAATTCAAAAGGCAACAGGTATCCCAAACAATCCTAAGCAAAGAGATTAATATAAAGATATTATCAAGCAACCTGATTTCAAGTCATTCTACAGAGCTATAGTAATAAAAACAGTATGACACTGACACAAGCATTTAGATCAGTGAAACAGAACAGAACAAGACAAAGCCATGTAGCTACAGCTGCCAAAGGTTGGACAAAAGACAGGCTATTTAATAAGTGTGTTGGGAAACCTGGGGATGTACAGTCAGAAGAATGCAACTAGATCCCCATCTCTCTCCTTGTATGAAATAACCTGTGGGGGCTGGAGAATTGGCTCAGAGGTTAAGACCATGCTTTGTTCTTACAGGGTAGCTGAGTTTGTTTCCCAGAGCCCGTGTTGATAGCTCAAAACTGCCTTAACTTCACCTCTGGGAGATGTACATGGACACACATAGATACCCACACATAAACACAACAAAATTATTTATAAGATCTTAAACTCCTGGAGGAAAAATATTAAACATTTCAAGATTCTGGCATAGGAAAGAACTTTCTGAAAAGTCACAGGTACTCAGGAAACAGGGCCTTATAAAACTTAAATGTAAAAGGAGGCCTTATAAAGATAAATGTAAAAGTTTTGTACACCAAAGGAAACAACTAATTGGATGAATATGTAGTCCATAGAATGGTAGAAAAAAATCTTATATATCTATATGTCTGACAGAGACTTAAAATCTAGAATATGAAAAGAAATCATGATAGGAGCAGATTGTCCTTAAAAGGTGAAACACAATGTCTAAAGAAACATGAGGTGATGTCTAACCTCATTAGCCATTATAGAAATACAAACTAAATCTGCATATAGAATCTACTGGTATTCATTCAGAAAGTAACAAATGCTGGAAAGGGTGTAGGCAGGCTAACCACTATAGAAATCATTATGAAGGTTCCTCAAAAAAAAATTTAAATGGATTTGCTATATGACTGCCTGTGAGTATTTATCCAAAAGATTCTAAGTCAATGCATCATGGAGATAATTGCCCATAAATGCTTACTGAAACCTAGTTGTATACAAAATGACTAGGTTGTGGACCATTCTCATGTCCAACAATAGCAGAATGCATTTGTTTTTCTATTTTTATTTTACATATCGATCCCAGTTCCCTCTCCTCCCCTTCCTTTCTCCCTCCCTCCCTCCATCCTTTTTTCCCTCTCTCCCCCCTCACATGCACCCCAACCACCCTCCCCTCCCACCCCCCCACTCCACATGTAGGATGATGCCACCCAGGAGGGGTCATCTAAATCTGTCAAGTCATTTGAAGTAGGGATTAGGACTTCTCTCCTGTCTCTAGGTTAAGGGAGTATCCCTCCATGGGGAATATGCCCGCAAGGTCCTTTAGTGCACCAGGAATACATCCTGGTTCCACTGTCTGAGGTTCCTTAGACTGATCAGGCCTTCTAGCTGAGACCCACGTTCAGGGGGTCTGAGTCAGTCCCATGCTGGATTCCCAGCTATCAGTCTGGGGGCCCGTTAGCTCCTTCTTGTTCAGGTCCACTATCTCTATGTGTTTCTGCAGCATGGTCTTGTCCTCCATCTCTGCATCTGGATTCTAGTTCAGCTCAGTGTTTAGTTGTGGATGTTTGCTTCTGTTTCCAGCAGGTATTAGAGAGGCATGTAATGCAGTGGTTTTAATCAGAATGGCTCTTCTATATGCTTAGTCACCAGGAAATGGAACTGTTTAAAAGGATTAGAAGGATTAGGAGGTGTGGTCTTATTGGAGGTAGTGTGCCACTTGGTGTGGGCTTTGAGGTTTCAAAAGCCCATGGCAGGCTCAGTCCCTCTTCCTGCCTGCTGCCTGAGGATTAGGGCATAGCTCTTAGCTGATGTTTCAGTATCACGTGTGCCTCCATGTTCTCTGGAATGATGATAATGGATTATAAGCCTCTGAGATGTCATTAGAGTCACTTGTGTGAACATGAGATGGGGGTTATTTATAGAAACACAGCCACTTTTCAGACATGACACCCCTCCTCCAGCCATAGGTCCCTCAGGGAGGAACCCCTCTCTCCTCTGTGATTAAATGTTGAACTTTTTCCTAATAATACCAATGCTTCAATTTTAAAGGCAATAAATAATGAGTAATTGACTTAAGCAATTGCATTTTTATTCACAAAAGCATTTGGTCAGAAATTTTACTGGTATAACCGAAGATTGGGGATTTTTCTGACATTGCTCTTCTATTCCCTTCTGCCCTGTGCCTTCTTCCTGGTTCCAAATCACTAGGTTGTCTCAATATGATCATGTTCTTTTGATAATCTAGTGCCTCACTTTCCCATCCTCAAAACATAGATAATGATTTTGTACTAAATAGCCTCATATAGATTCAATATATATTTCCTAAATAAACGAATGAGCTGGTTTCACTAACACTAAAGTGCTATCAGAGATCACATCAATGCCCATAATTTTGCAGGGACTCTAAGCACTATAGAGGATGTAAACTATTTCCTGACTTGAACTGTAAAAATGTACTTCCTCATTTCAATAGAAGTGACACATTAACAGTGAGTCAATGCCATAGAAGTGTGCATTTCTTAACACTAAAACATTTGCTTCAATGTTTTTTTTTCCCCCTGACTTTTAGAGTTGGAAAGAATTCCAAAAGCTGTCTAGTTGCTACTGCTCTTGGACATTGGGGCAAGGTGAAGCCTTTGTCATAGAACATAACGGGGAGAACACTGGCAATGTTGATCTTTCCCCTATGCAAACACTGCTATTAGTAGAAATCATTGTTCTCGGTTAAGCCCCAGTAAAGAACAAAAGAATCTAGCATTCCATTGAAACTTCTGCTGAGACAAGGTAACAGATGTGAATCGGTTGTAAAATTACCAGAGAGTGGTTTGGAGCCATAGTGATAAAGTAGTATGGCTACTTGGGTGGCTTAATCACCAACTACTCGAATCATTATGAAATGCAAACAAACAAGTAGGCCAACAAACCCGAGAGGACAGGGATATCAGAGAGGATGAGGAAGGCTTGTTTAATATTGGAGATGAGACATTAATGCCGAAAGGAAGGATAATTTTGATTTCAAAGGGAACTGATAGGCAGGAAGTAGTGAATGACTGATAAGATATTCAGTTGTTTTGTTTTGGGAGAGACCCATAGTAGTCAAGCTAGTCACAAATCACAGGATCCTGAGTCAGGTGCAAGGGGAGGGAATTTGTTGAATATGGCTATTATTTTTTTTCCTTTTAAGAACGAATCTTGCTACGCAGCCCTGGCTGTGCAGTCTGTGGTGAGATCACAGGCATGTGACACAATGCTCCATTTCAGAATAAGGAACATTGAGACAAGTGGCAAGGGAGGAGGAGAAGATGGTCACAGGGATACTGAGGTGTCATTAAAGCTTCCAAGTGCTGTGTGACAGGCTTCTGGCCAAAATGTGGTTTCTAGCGCCAAGAGGAAGTCCTTCCTGCCATTTGTTCATCTACTGTGAGAATTACACTTTCCTGGTCATGCCCATAACTGTGCTGCATCTCCTCCTCTGAGCTCCAAGAAGACTCACAGTTCAGAACAAGAACACTAGAATAAAAGGAGACTACAACAGGGTTCCGTCGCCACCGCTACCATTTGGGGGTATATGATGCTTTCCGGGAAAATGTGGAGAATGTTTCCTGTGCAGTGTGGGCAGTTTATCAGCCTTCCTTGTCTCCTCCTGTTGCATGTTAGTAAACTGCTCCTCTGAGATGGTATCCAAAATGTCTCTATACATCATCAAATGATCCCAAAGAGAGGGGAGGAGACAGGGAGAGAGGTAGAGAGAAGAGGAGAGGAAGAGGAGAGGAAGAGGGGAGTGTAAGAGAGGGAGAGAGGGAAAGGAAAAGGAAGAGGGAATAGGAAAGAGAGAGAGAGAGAGACAGAGAGACACACACACACACACACACAGAGAGAGAGAGAGAGAGAGAGAGAGAGAGAGAGAGAGAGAGAGAGAAAGAGAGAGAGAGAGAGACACTGACCTAGGATATTGCACTCAACCATCTAGTCAACATGAGAATGCCAAGTGTTGTAATACATTGAGGAGTCTTTACCAACAAATACAATGCTTTAAGTGGCTACAACAAGACTTTTGATGATGATGCCCTCAAATCCTTAATGGAACTAAGCAACAAGGATCTTCACAGACAGAAGTATATAATTTTAAAAGCCAAGTCATTGTATAAAACCATTAGAATTTGACGCTGCAGAGGCAAATAAAGCAACCCCTTCTAAGGCTGCTGCAACAGTTATTTACTCATTTTTATTAACTGTGTGTTAATACACACACACACACACACACACACACACACACACACACACACACACTATGCATGTCTGCAGTACCAGAAGAAGCCAGAAGGGGCCAGAACCCCTAGAATTGGAGTTGTGAGCTGATGGAGAACTTATGCTGGGAACTGAACTGGTACCCTGTAGAAAAGCAGCAAATACCCTTCACCACCTAGCCATCTCTCCAACTCTTGGGGGTTAGTTTTATGATACTGAAAACACTTTTGAAATGCAAGGTTCTACATGCCACAACTTAACATAAGGAGGTTCTAATGGATATATTATATATCCATCCATATGCCTTGTAAAGTCATTTGCCCAGCAGCTAGCCACTAAATGGTCTTCTTGCTCGTCACTACAGATAGAAAGAACATCTGGTATATGTAAAGATAGAAATCAGTATTTATTTATGGGAAGATCTACAGCCCCCACCATGCTTTTTCACTCACTCATCCCCAGCTGGCTGTGCCCTAGGCTGAACTGGTCCCATTGATCTTTAGAGCTACCTAGGCTGCTTGATAAAGGATTCTTCAGCTGAGTAATTATGTGCAGACACAGCAGAGTGCCTCTTGAGTGCACTCAGAGCCTTGTCCTGGAGAAATGTGCGCAATGTGCCCTCTGTCTAGTGCCTTCCCCCAGGATTTCAAGGTGGTCTTTGAATTCTTACACTGCACATGATGTCTCCAAGAAATCTGTGATGAGGATCCCCATGAGCAATGTCACACTCCAAATACCAAGGGACCCAGTAATTCATACTGCACATGCCTCCCATCTGGGGTACCCCAGTGTATGTAGGAGGGGAAGCTCTGCCTGAGAACATTCTGCCGAGCTCTGGGTGAGCTTCCTGTGGCGTAGAGAGGGATGTGACTTACATCAGGTCACACACGAAATTAGAGACAGAGCTAGGCTAGGAACAAAACCAAACTCTTGTGTATGTATCTCCTGGTACCACACCCCTGTGGAGCCTTCATGTCTTGCCTTTATTTTCCTTTGCCATCTTCCTTCCTCCCATTGACGCACTCATCACAGATCCCTCATGTGCCTCGCCTATAGTTCAGGAACATTGACTTGTACAGCACCAAGTCTGAGCAAGGCAGTGCTTCTTACATTTTGAGTCCGTAAGAATGGAACTGTAAAAATAGACACATTTTACTGCCGTGTGTTTGCGGAGAGAGTGGAGGCAGGAAGACAGAAGAGTAAGGGTTTATGAAAGGAAGCATGTGTCGGGATTTCTATTGTGTGCCATCTAATTGCCTGGTCTGAGGACTGCAGAAAGCTCACTCTCAATAGTCCTGAAGGAGCAATAGAGACCAAATGACTACAAATATGTGAGAGTCTGAAATAATAGATTATCTATCTATGGAAAGTACTGATGACCTCATAGCTCAAAGGGCTTTGCAAGGGATTTCCAAGTTCTGGTCTGCATGGGAGTCTTCCTGACAGTCTGATGAGCTCACCCAAGCAAAATAATTCTAAATCAGCTGGTTAGATCTGAATGCTGACTGGATTGAGATTAGCAAGCACCTGATTGTCTCTTTGAAGAAACACTGAAACAGGAATAAGGTGTCATGGCCTGGGTTTTATGATGTGAACATTGGCAAAGCCTTTGAGGAAACAGCCATTTTGTGTGTGTGTGTGTGTGTGTGTGTGTGTGTGTGTGTGTGTGTGTGTGTGTGTAAGAGAGAGGGGGGGAGAAGAGGATCATGGCATATGAAGGTCAGAGGCTAGTTTGTGTGGGTTAGTTAGTTCTCTTCTTCCATCCTTCAGACCCAGCGATTGAACTCAGGCCACCATGCTTGGCTGTAGGTTCCTTTATCAGCCGAGCACTCTCTCCAGTTCTGAATTTTTAACTAAAAAGCTCTGATGTGTTTAGGGCAACTACTATTTAGTATTTTCCTGATGGGCTGGAAAGATGGCTCTGCATTTAAGGGCGCGGGCTGTTCTCCCAGAGGACTCCAATTCAGTTTCCAGCACCATGCCAGGAGGCTCCCAACCACCTGTAACTCCAGCTTCAGGGGATCTTCCATTCTCTGCACCTATGTGCATGTGGTATATATACATTCACATTCACATAAATGAAAAAGAACAAAAAAAACCCCAGGGGTTGGAGAGATTGCTCAATGGTTAATAGCATGTGCTACACTTCCAGAGAACCTATATGGTTCCCAGTACCCATGTTGGGTCACAGTGATCTGTAACTTCGTCTCCAGGGCCTCCAACTTGGCCTCTGTGGGGACTTGCATGCTCAGGTACATATCCCCCACCACACACAGAGAGTTTAAAAATAAAGCTTTAAATGATTTCTTAAACCCAAATAAACAACAAGCAAAGAAAGTCCTCCCCTTGTTCTGCTCTTCTCTGCTCGTGTGTGTTCTGAAGGCAGGAGGCACTGGTCCGTTTATCGTTAAGTGAATGCAGAATATTTGTATAAAGCCATTGCCATGAATGAATATGCAGGCCACAGGCTTGCTCTGGTTTGTAACAACCTCATTGGGAGCAATTCTGCTCCATGCCACTTCCTGCTTGTCAGAAACAATTAGTTGGAGAACAACACAGAAGCGGTGAGCTGCTGACAGGCTTTCTGAATTAAGGCTGTGGTCAGCACCACTGCAGGGGCATTGCCCCAGCACACAGCACAGGCTGAATTATAGTACAGTCTAGACATGAGCATATAAACTTATTTCTACCCTGATTTACTCCTGTTTAGAGGCTCCATGGAGCCAGTCACAGACACATTCCCAGTGTGGTCTCTGCTAGTATCTCTACCTACTTTGGAGGAGAAACTAGGTCTGATTAGCTCCTAGCTCAAATCTCATGTTAGACATATCTTGTATGTGTGTGTACATGCATGAATGTGTATGTGATTTCAACCATCTAACTCATATAGAAAGAGAATATCCAAAATGCATGAAGTTACATGGTATGTTTTCACATCTACTTCCTTACTTGAACCCCATGAAAGCATTTTGAGGAAGGCATTTTCAGTTAATAAAGATTTAGAGATTTAAAGTGTTGTGTGACTTTAAGTGAGTTATATTGTCTGAACTCTGTGTTTTCCCTCTTTGTTTAACCTACAAAATACCAACTTAGTCTCATAGCAGTGGTATTTCATAATTAACTTGTCCCAAATCATAAATCTAGTAAAAGATTTGAACCTAGATCTTCCTTCTCTGATCTCTTTGAACAAAATTTTGGATAACATTGTCAAAGAGGGTAACACCAGTAGTCATTGAGGACTCACAAATTTTGTTCTATGTATCTGGGGTAATAAGTCCCACAGATACTCTCTACATTGCTATGCGTTTCAAAACCCCGGGCAGTTTGTAGATTGACTCCCTCATGTGGTCACGTTAGGTCTGTTGTACTGACTGAAGACGTTCCCATAAAGCTATCCACCAAGGGACTCAGAGTCTAATGTGATGAGAGTACCAGGCATTGGCTCCAGCCTCCCTAGAGATGGTCCAGCTGCGCCTCAGCAGGTAACATTAGTCTGCTGAAGTTCTAAGGTGTTCACATCTGGATCCAAAAGCCCTTACATTCAGTCTCTCTGCCTCTCCTCTTTGGCAGTGAATGGAACAAAACATTCTTTGAAATGTCTACCAGATGGAATATTTGCACAGAATAGCACTCAGCCAAGCTGTGAATTGGAAGGTCTCACTCTAGTTCTAGGCATCAGTTGACATTGGGAAAGTCGCTACCCTACCCTGTGAACCCCAGTCTCCATGCCTTCCAAGCAGATGCAGCCAATTAACTTATCTCTAAGTCAGGTATTCTAATAGTTTCAACAGGTCTTGACAACTATCTGGAGGGCCTGCTTTACTGTGTTCTGATAGGAGTCATGGTCCTGGTGATCTTGATTTGGTGATTGACACAGCCATGGGACACAAGGCTCTGAATTCAAAGGAGTACTCAAAGTGATTCTGCCAGGGGTGGTTTATGTCAGTGGTGTCAGAAATTCTGTGGAGCAGAGGGCACTTCAAACTCAGGCCATGTAGATATTTATTGCTCTCTAGGGAACCACACACACACACACACACACACACACACACACACACACACACACACGGTAGTTTCTTTGCCAGGGCAACTTTATGTGCAGATGATGGCAATGTCTTCTGATCCAAATTCCCTCCTCTATTATTCTACCCTTCCTTTTCACCCATTATAGTCTGTCCTCCATTATTTTGTCATTCATTTCTACCCACTAAAATCATCTATAGTCTTCTAAGATCTTCAAACCCCAAGCAACCAACTGAAGGCTACTTGTTGTCTGGGGAATGAACCCCCAACTCACTAAGTACCCAAGTTCTTTTCATGGTGATTCACACCAACTTTCTGTCCCATGAGTGACTGTAGTGGTCTTCATCACACATGTGTTGCTCCTATCCCATCCTCTTCCTAGTACAATTCTTTCCTGCTCTCTGCCTGCATCTGCTATGGAAATTCTGTTGATTGTTGAAGCCTAGGTATTGAGCTACCTTCTTTATAATAGTCTTTTTTAGTACATTTTGAGCAGGGTATTATTCCTTCAACTGTAGTCCAGCACTGCTGTGTAGATATTTCTCTCTTCCGACTTCATGGTGTGCTTGTCTCTGTCTCCTCACTCACATCAGGTGGCACCTGGTGGTGACTCATGGCGGAGCATTTATGTGTTCTCCACAAGGCTTGAAAAAGAAGAGGAACTCCCTTCAGGTGTTCTGTAGTCTTTACTCACAGGCCTGACTGGGTAAACAAGAAATCTAGTATGTCTGGGCTAATTAACTCCTGACATTCTTCTCTGTTTGCAAAATAGAAGAATAAAAACAGGATACTCCATATCCCAGGATGTTATAAGAAACATTTTAAAATGAATAGTTGTTGACTAAGAAACAAGATGCACAGGTGCTCCTGCTGGCTTAGATTAAGAAAACTTCCTTTAAATAATCCGGCAGGCTTTCTTCTCTATGAAGGGTTTCCTGACAGACATCCTCAAAAAGATTTCTCATTAATAAACTGAGTGAATGGTACAAAGAATTGGGCATTCTGTCAAGTATCTCATGTACATTGTTTTATCTAATTTTCACAGACACCTTACAGAAGAGTCACTATTAATCTTGTTTCATACATAAGGAAATTGAATTGAAGACATGAAATACTTTAGCAAAATTGCCATCTTGTGTAAAGCCAAAGCATGTACACTCTCATTACAGACCTCCTTTGCTGTGAATGCCTAATATCTCAGGGTTTTTAAGTTGTTGCCTGCAAGCCAATAGTTGAAGGAGACTAAATTCTTAAGAGGGGACATTGAATGGCTTTTCATATTTGTATCTTCAGTGTCCTGTACATAGTAGATGTCCCTTGAAAGTTGAATGAATATAGGCTGGAAGTAGAGGAATAAAGCACAGACCGTGATACGTCCTAGGTTGGGTCATGGTGAGAAGTGATAATGTACTTCATACACCATGAAAGAGGTGGAGAATAGAGTGAGCCCCTTAGCTGCTATCAGGGAGGCTGAGCAGAAGAGGTTTACTGTAAGGTAGCAATGACACATCTCAGCATCCCCTATGGTACCCATGACCTGTACAAGCCTCTCATCAGAAACCAATAGAGCAGACACAACATAGAGTTAGACCACTTGCTGGCTGCAATCAGCTACATCTGCCTTGATCACTGTAAGAAGAAGTGAATTTACTGAAGATCTATTGAAGTTCAGAGCATTTCTATAGAACTAGATTTAGAAATCACACAACTCCCTGTGGACGAGGTGGCAGTGATACAGAACAAGAGACTAGGAAAATGACAGTGAAGACTCCTACTTAACAGCCTGCATGGGATGAACCACACACTGAGGATTCCTAGAATAAGGAAGCTCAGAGTATGAGGTGTGCAGAATCCATAGTGACAGGCAAGAAAGGGGTCAGAAATACAACTTTTCCAGGGAGTCATTTAAAAAAAAAAAAAACCCAAGTTGGCTTGGACTGGAGAAATATGAGACATATACTTTTAAAAGAAAGATTTGACCAGGCAGTGGTGGTGCATGCCTTTAATTCCAGCACTTGGGAGGCAGAGGCAGGCAGATCTCTGTGAGTTCGAGACCAGCTTGGTCTACAGAATGAGTTCCAGGACAGGACAGCCAGAGCTGTTACATGGAGAAACCCTGTCTCAAAAACAAAGCAAAACAAAAAAAAAAAAACAAAAAAAAAACAAAAAAACAAAAAAAAACCAAAAACAAAAACAAAAAGAAGAAGAAGAAAGAAACATCTGAATCACTAAAGGTGTAGAAATTGCTAACTTAAATCTACTGATAGCTTCCAGAAAGATCACATTTTCCCTGAAGTGCTAGGGACACAATTGCTATTGAGAATGAGTTCACTGTATCCTGGTGAAGGAGAGGTATTTCCAGCCATTGACCATTTTTTTTCAACATTTATTAAGAACTGTAACAAGTTTGCATTGTGTTTGATTTATACATAAGAAACAAAAGAGATGGGGGTGGGGGCAGAAGAGAAGGAGAAAGAGGAAGAAGAGAAGGAGAGACTATAATTGCTATCTGGTTCCAAGTAAGAACCTGAAAGCCCTCGGTCCAAATTATTGTCTCTTAGCAAAAAACTCCAAGAACTTCAGAACTGTCCCGACCCCCGGCTTTTGGTTTGTTCATGGCTCTCCCTCCAGGCACACACTATCTCCCTGGAGTGTGCACATGAATTTTGACTTGTCAGTGGGAGATTTACTGCAGCCTGACTTTAGGGACAGTATGCAGTGGGGTGTGAGGGAGGAGGGGGTGCTGACACAGCAGGACCAGTGTGATCCTTGTGTATGCACTCTGTGTGCTTCACACTAATGCTTGAGACAGGCACTGAATTCCAAGGGCAGACAGCACACACTAAGGACAGTGTGAATGGAGAGCTGGCCTTCAAATCCCAGCTTTGTGCTTCAGGTCCTTAGACATGAGCCAAGCACCTTGAGTGCCCTGACAACTCAGCTGCCTATGTTAAGGGGAACTATCAGTTGTGCTAAGTTTCATGAAGCGTAGATGAGAGAATGCATGGGAAAAGATTATTTTCTTTTTGTAAATAGGGATCAGTGAGACTTTTATTTCACTCCATGGAAGGAAGTTGGCACTCAGCTCATGGCTATGTTTCATGTTAATCAGCTTTGTGTCCTCAAATTCTGGCCTACTGCCTAGGTTACTAGAGCTCAGCAAATGTTTATTGATGAAGAAATGACAGTGGGTTGTAATCTTTGCCTGGAATTTCTTTGATATTTGATTCCAAGAATCAGAAATTACATCTGAAGTCATCTGCTCCATGCCTCTGCATCTGGCCATTCAGGAGGGGCCATTTGGTGTGGAAAGACTGCTGCTCCAATGACCAGGTCAAAGGACCTCACTGCTGATCAATACAGTCAACAGCACCAATGGGATACAGGGCAGAGCCACTCTGGTTCATCTTCAGGTAAGGCAAGTTACTTTCAACACCGGTCCTTCTAAACCTCTAAAATAATTAGAGACCCCTCACCTCTAAAATAATTCTACCATCTGTTGGTTCAAGGGAAATACCTCTTTAATCAACACTGCTCTTCTTAACAAATAAACACATTTTTGTTAAGACCATGGATTCCTAAACTAGTTGTTTGTATTTTATGTAAATCTATAGAATGATTGACTTGGGCATATTCCAAACAGATTAGAGACATCACTCACACATGAGGGAAGTCCTGTATGAGTGTGAATCCCCCAGAAGTGGCCAATGAGTCTGGGGTTAAAGCTTTCCTAGATGACAAGTCTAGTTGGATCTCTATCAGAGAGGCCTCAGTTGCTGCTTACAACTCTTCCCATGTTACCAGTCACACTCATGTTTTCATCCTCAATAGAATGGTGAAGTAGAGAAAAAAAATCATTTGGCTCTGAGAGTCATGACACACAAACAAGAAACCTTCAGTGGTGTGCTAGAATCTCTGGTGAAGATCACCATATCCCATCATCTCAGACACATCTATGAAATGAAGGTAGAAACAGCTTGCTTTTCATTCTGTGGTGAAAATTTATTTGGAAGGGATTTTAAAATAATCCACATATCTTACACTCCAACTCCTTCCCATGTCAAGGCAATGTACTCGGGTTATTATCTTCATTTTCTAAGGTTTTAGAGTACTTTTCACTCTTTAAAAGGTACTAATTTCAAATGACAACACATGCTTCCTCTTCTAACCCTTAATAATCTCAGGTCACCTACATTGTTATTATGTATTATACTGATTAATTCTAGCTATATTGTCAGCAGTGCTAGAGGTGTCCCAATGGAGTCTTGCTGAAGGCCAATGAAGGGGATGGAAGAAGGGGTTGAAGCCTCGCCAGGGGCCAGGTTTGTGGGCTACGGTCATAATAGTGGTTTTGTCTCTCAGGAGAATTTGTAAAGCACAAGAACTAGATGTGTCTGATCAGAGAATATGATAGTAGCATCTGAGAGAAGGAGGGAGATTGGCATCACAAGTCATTTTGGGAGGGATGGGCTAGTCCCAAACATCTTGAAAACATCTCTGGGTGGGCCGGAACTCTAAGTCTACACACTGATGTTGTCTACGTGAGTCCCTGAGCTCTCAGCATGGTGTATGATTGACTCCTTGGAATGTGACCAGATCATGTCCTCTCACTCACTCTCAAAAGATAAGACAGGGGAAGCAATGATGGTGGGTGGGTGGGTGTTGATATATTGCCTTCCCAGTATGGTCAGAGGGACTAGTAGAATGGTTAGGGGATGTTATTTTTTTGCAGGAAAGACGTGGCATTATCTCAGAACCATCTGGTTGCAGTACGAATGAGAAGGGAAAGGAGGTTGTGAGCACTGGTCACGTAGCCTTGCATTGCTGTTTGCAAACACCAACAATCAAGCCATTTCCTGCCAGAAGGTCAGAGAATAGCTTAGTCTCAGGAAAGAATGGAGCTTAGAGGAACAAGAGTAAGAACCTGCAGAGGCTAGAGGGGCCATTCAACAAGAAACTTTGAAACACTGAGATGTGTGGAGCTTCTTTGAACATAGGCACAATCTCTGGATGCAGTGAAATTGTGCATGATCTTCTACTTGGGTCTTTCCACATGAGACAGATCTGGATTCGGCTGAGCTGATGCTAAGAGTCAGAATCAGATGACATCTGTGGCTCCTGTGGCTCCTGTTCCAACCATGCCTCATTTTAAACCCACATTGATGATGATAGAAGGGTTGAATTAGCCCACAATTTTAAGGTATTTGAAATCTTCCACACAAACCACAGATTCATGGATACTCTTGAAGCAAGGCAGGGCCATCTGGGTTGATGTGCTCACACGGCAACATCTGGCTGCAGCTGAGCAGCTGCTGTTTCCAGAAGCAACCACATTCTGCTGCCCCACATTCCTCATGGACCACTTCACTCAGTCTCTGTCAGCCTCATGTTTGTGGCTGCTGCTCCAGAACACAACAGCTAAGCAGGCTGGCTGGCACGCACGTGTCCCAGATGTGGCTTTATCTCAGAACCTTCCTGCAGAGTGCTGGCAGCACGTAGGCCTTTAATACATATTTGTTTAATAACAGGGAGGGAGAGAACACAACTCTGTCAAAGCAGAGGAGATCTGTGTTTAAACCCAAGCTGTTTGATCTTGGGGGAAGTTATTGAATTGTCTAAGCCTCTGTTTCCCTCATTCGTAAAGCCAGGATAAAAACACTTATCCTCTTGGGCAGTCCCAGCGAATAACATGGCCACCACATGATGGACCCCCATACACATATATTGAAAACCTGAAAGCATGTTTATTCAAATGGTTTTATTCTATGGATCTCTGACTGGAATAAAGTAAAAATGCATATTGTCTTAATCAAGTCAACAAGAGAAGTGAGGCGAGCTAGAAAAGAATCCCACATTGTGATAGGGGAAACTATCACAATGTTGTCTCACAGTAAGGACTCAGTAGGCTGAGAACTGAGATCTCCCTTCCGGGCAGCAGCATGGTTTCCAGCTGTAGAGAGGAAGCTGCTGGGGAAACTGTAGGTTAGGCAGACCTTAGAGACAAACATATTTATCATGTTTTGAGCTCTTTGCTGGGCTCCTAAACTAATCCGGGACATCAATTTTCTTCATCACAAAAGGAGGAGGGGGATGCCTATGGTATGCAGTTCCATCCAATAATATACAGATCACATATACAAATGCAACATGCTGGCCAGACAAAAGGATGCTCGGCAAGTGGTGTGTGGGTTGCTAAGAGAGGGAAGACGTTGAAGGCTGCCAGCCTTAGCACAGCACTCTTCATTCTATCACCTTATTGTACAGTTCCCGGGCCATCTGCTTTCTTTTAGGATTCCTTTCCTGGAAAGTGAGTGAGTTTGCTGGAACAGGAGATCCTGGTGTGTGGTACCCAAAGTCCCCCCAGTGCCCCAGTGGCTGACATTGTTAACTACTAATGGTCTATCAGCATATTCCTCTTTAGAAATCCCCTCTCTCAACCAAAGATAACTGCCTATCCAAGGTGATATGCACCCACTCCCTGGAGGCAGGTCTACACATAACTTCAAGGAGCAGCAAAGAGCAGAGGGATTAACTGGGGACAATCTAAAGGGCCAACCCAAGTCCAGAGAACCCTAGGGGGTGAGTTCAAACATGTCTACTTGTCTCTCTGTTCATCCTGTTTCTTTCACCCTTTTAGCTCTCCCAGTCGGTGCTTGCCAGGAGTCCCCTGGACATGAGTCTTACTCTCAGTGTCTGTTTCTAGGCAACTTGACCAAGGGTCCTGCAAGCAGTTTCAATGTTTATCTTTCTGAGCTCAAAATGTGTTCATATTGCTGTATTTGGGTTGAATTATTAGGAATTGGCACCTATAGTCAAAAAAGGTCAAATATTTCTTCCTGTGACAACCTGAACATATCCTCTCCTGAGAATTCTCTTCTAAGAACCTTGAAACTACAGTAGATTAAGGGAAATATTTTCCAGAAGGACACAAAGCAAATGTCATGCCTCATTGTCAGCAGCAGACAAAGGAATATGAAACACGACACAGTCCTGTCTGCCATGCCTTTCAGGAGTATACCTTGGGATCTGGATGGGACTCCTGTCTCAAGCCTAGAGGACACATGTGCAAAGCCCATGAGGCTCCTGTCCCATATAGCAGTGGCAAGGCCCACGGAGGTTCAGGCCTGTGGAGGCTCCTTCCCCACACAGCAGTGGGAAGGCTTATGGAGGCTTCCTTTTTCTCCAGCAAGAGAAATAGACTTGGGTGGATGCTGCCTCTGTAACAGGAACAGGAAACTGCCAAAATCATTTTGAACAGGGATGGTAAGGATCATCTTTCTGTGCGAGCACTTGATGGCAGTTTCCTCCCTGATGTGTCTTTATGCCAGACCTGGTGAGGGGATCCCATCTTTTCCTGCAGAGATGTAGACATCTTGGCCATTGCAGAAAGACTATGGATGTCTTTTCAGAAGTGGGGAGGTGTGCTCAGCCCCACTGAGTGGGGTTAAAGCCCCTTCAAAAAGCAATGTGGGAGAAGGAGCTTCAGCAGGCATTCACACACGCTGTCCCTAGAGACCAAGACACACAAAGTCCTATGAATCTGCAGTCTGGTTCACAGATGAAAGTGCAGAGCCAGGAAGCTAAACTTGCCCTTCAAGAGTGGGAGGAGGGCACTGTTGTCCCTATTCAGGCGAGGCCTCAACATGGCTGTATGCTGGCCGTCTGAAGACAGGACTTTCCTGCCTGAAGGTCTGTGTTACAGTGTTTCTAGGGATTCTTCGGAGTCCCCAGGCATTGAGAGGTGAGTTTTCTTCTCCCCTGGATGAAGTTTTTCAGATTTTGAATTTATATTCTCTCTTTTGTCAAGTCCCCAGTTGTGAGGACTTGGTGAGCTCACATATGCAGTGCCCACCCCTCGGCATACTATGCTCTTTCATGACTGTGCTCCTGGTTCCCATTCTCCAGGGTGACTGTCCTTGAGAGGACAATAAAGGAGCCCACCAGTTTTGAGCATCCTGCAACACAAAGCCACCGAGGCTTGGAGCTGTTACTGGGACCAGACTGGACCCTGCTGTGCTTAAGTCTAAATTACTATCACAGAAAGAAAAGGTGCCCTCTCCCTTCAGGTACTCCATATGAGCCTCCCTTAATTCCCATTGGCATCCAGGCCACACTAGAAGGAGCTAAAGGAGCTAGTTTCTCTCTTTGGTTTGCCTTTGTAGTGCAGCAAATTGTGGCTCACTGCATGGGTACTGTGTGCTGTCCCATACACTGAACATATGCTCCCCATGCTCAGTAAAGAGAGAGGCTGCACCATCACATGTGGTAGAAGTTTTGTGGAACGGGGATGCTGGAAGAGGAAAAGAAAAGCACAGCACAGACAGACTGGGGAATGGGGATACACTCTGGGAACCCCGGCACTTGGTGGGTAGAGGCAGGAGTGTGAGGCCACACCTAGACTTCACTGGGACCTCCTATCTAAACACACACACACACACACACACACACACACACACACACACACACACACACAGAGAGAGAGAGAGAGAGAGAGAGAGAGAGAGAGAGAGAGAGAGAGAGAGAGAGAGAGAGAGAGAGAAGATGGTAGTCAAAAAGTGTCTAGGAGATGCTTTTCATGTTCAAGTGAACAAAAATCAGCCACAGAACACATTAGAGGGTCCTTCCAAACTAACTCCTTGCAAATATCTGCAATTTTGTTGTGACTGCCTTCCTTGCCTTCTCTGTCTGAAAGCCAGAGAGTTTCTCCATGCCAAAGAAAACAAACAGATTCTTAGCCCTTAACATTTTCCTTGATTTGAGGGAGTCACCTCCTGAATTAATCTTTTCAGTCAACAAATGCCTCAGGATTTAAAAAAAAAATCAAATCTAGCGTTGCTCCTGGAGGTGGACGTTTTCCTCAGGATTTCCAGAAGCTTCCTTGGGGATTTCCCTCCAGACATGTTCTCCTTCTATGGAACAGGCCAAGGCCTGTCAGGCTTCTTTTTCTCTAGAAAGACCCTTTCTTGCTTTTTTTTCCCCCTTTTTTCCCCCTCCTTCCTTCCCTTCCTCTTCCTGTCACCCACCCCTCCTTTCTCATTTCCTCTCTTGTTCCCCTCCCCATCCCCCTTTCCCTCCCTAAAACAACAACAATAGCAACAACAACAAAAGCCCTTACCAGGCAGAAGGCTGAAGCTGGAGGATTGTGAGTTCACAGCCAGCTTGAACTATAGAGGCAGCAAGTTCACATCCCGAAAAAACAAAACAACAAAACAAAACAAAACAAAACAAAATAGAGCTCAAAATATCTTAGATCTGGTGTTTCAGTCTATTATTTAGGCAAGCTGTTCCACATCTCCAGGCTTCATATTCTATCTCTTAAAATGTTTGAAGTGACTTTAGTTTTTCTTTCAAGGTAAAATCAAAGTTAACACTGATACCAGCAGCAGTAGATAAGACCTTAGCTGCCAGAGTTAGTCACCAAGCAGTGTGAAGCCCATGTTTCCCACTTCAGCACCATTTAGGCCCCAAAAGCCACTCGGTTGCTCTGCTCTCCCAGCATGACAAATAGTTTTTGATGCAGAACTGGGCCTGAGCACCCTCACTGTGTGTTTGCTTTATCTTTAAGCTATCTACAGATGTTGACTCCACTAATGGGCAAAATAGCTCTGTAATGAGACCCCACAAGCCTTTGCCCTAGTCTCTGTCTGGAAGGTTCTCACTTGTTCATTTTTTAAAAAATTGACCCTTTCAGATTTATCTATTTTATTTATTGTGTATGAGTGTTTTGCCACATGCATGCCTGGTGCCTGCAGAAGTCAGAAGTGGGGTCAGAGCCCCTGGTACTGGAGTTAGAGTGGTTGTGAACCACCATGTGTGTACTGGGAACCAAATCTCAGATCTTCTGCAGGAACAGCAGGCATTCTCAACTGCTGAGCCACCTTTCCAGCCCCCTTGTTTGCTCAGAATAAACTTAACTCCATCAGTCCCAGCTTGAGCTCAATAATAAATACAAGAGGCTTCTTGGTCTCCAATCTTTTCTTTAAAAATATATTGTAAAAGTTGTGGCTAAGAATATGACATTAAGACAAACATACTTAATCTTTGTATACTAGAGCAATGGGAATTTTTTTTTCAAAGTACTCAAACAGGTGTTGTCTGTTCCAAGTAGAAAAAAAAAAAAAAGCTGAATCTCTGAGGATGGGCCAAGATAGAATGTGTTTCAGAGTTCCCCTGATTATTCTAATGACTAGCCAGGACAGACAATCACTATGCTACATCATGAGCCCATGATCCAGGCCTGACTAATGCACCATGAATGGATTCAGGTAAGAGGTTGATGATGATGACTCTGAAGCCTTATCATTCATCTATACTCCCCTAAGTCATAGCTGACAAATGTTCCTCAAAAAATCTAAACACCGTATTTTTAGCCTGTTCCTGATCAAGGCACTCTAGTGACCCTATCACAGAGCCCCCCAATGACTCTTTCCATGAGTAAATGCTAGGTTCATTCTCTAGGGTTTGGTCTATCTTAATAGTAGAAGATTAGCATTTCTGAAGCTCAGCAGTTTGGAAAATGAGAAACTGCCTCTTTTTAGTCTTCTCAAATTTTACTCTATTCTCTATAAAGAATGTTTTGTTTTTAAAAGCTACACACACACACACACACACACACACACACACACACATATATATACATATATATATGTGTGTATATATATATATGCTTTTTTAAACCCTCTGAGCTGTATTTTATATGTATTTTGGACTCAATGTGAACTGATGGATCTTAATGCTTAATGATCCCCCCCAATTCATTACTTATGTCAATTTAGATTCATGGACTATTGACTCAGTCTTTTCTTTAATAAATGTTTGATGGATACCAACTCTGTGCCAAGACCTCTCCCAGAGAAGTTCTAACTTGTTATAAAACCCAAAGGGAGGGGGTAATTTAGGCCCAAGGGCTCACTTTTTGCTCTCTCTGAAGCAATCCTCTCTCAGTCCTCAGTATCCAAGCTCTTTTGCCACCACTTCTTCCCTTTGTAGGCGTCCCAGGTGGCCAGCTCCAATGCTTGTGTCTAGTACTGAGCCTGTCTCTGCAGCTGTAGTTTACATCATCTCATGCAGTGAGAGATCCCTACAGACAGCCCACTTGTCAAAACTGATAAATGAACGTGGAGCCTAAGCCTGCCCTCCTAGTTGCTTCAGCGAAGGTCTGTTGCACAGCAGCCAAGGGCCACAGCCAACTGTGTTCTCCAAAACATTGCTCAGAGCCCTGGAAGCCTGATTCAACACAGCCTACGTGCTGCCTGGCAGGTCCCTGCACTAAGAGTTTCTATAGTACACAAAAACCACCAAAGTAACTGTTGTAGATAGGTGAAGTAATTGGCCTTTCTCTTTTTTCCTTCCTGCTCATTCTAAGATTTTTCCAACTTTAAATATTCTGTGATTTTTTGTGCCCCGGACATTTCCTTTACATATTGAGGAAGTACCTTACTATGGAGCCTACTATTTGACTGATGGTTAAATGTCCAACCTCCTCTAGTTGCTATGAGATGCCTGAATGTCTGAAGATGGGACTGGCAGGTCTCGTTTTGCAGCTTTGGAAGCTGAGATGCTGAATCAATAAGTAAAATGCCCATGTTCCCACAGATACCAAGTGGCTCAGTTGTGACTCAAAAGGTCAGGATGATGATGCCCAGAAAGTTTTCAACAGTTCAAGTGAGCCAGCCCCCTGCAGCATGGCTCAGGCCTGCCTGCCTCTGTGATGAAGACCAATGCTCATCACTGTGGATTCATTCAGGCTGACCCATGGCATAGCATCCTCAGGATTCTCACATCTTCAGTATTGTGACTTAGGGTCAGCTAACAAGTGGGAGACTGATGAACAAAACCCTCAGTAGGATGGGTGCAATTGTATTAGCCACAACCTCAACAAATTGCTTGACATTTTTATAGCTTTACTTAAAAAAAAATCTCTGCCTTCTCTGAGGAGAAAAACAAAACAAAACAAAAGAACAATTTACTAATATTCTGCCTCCTTCCCCTGTTTGTTATTCTTCTGTGCTCTGGGCTATAGCTCCCAGGGTCACATAGCTGATTGTGGGGCTCCTGAAATTTTAGGTAATAGTAAAATGTTTCCAAACATTAGCTCAAAATCAGGTGTATAATGAATCTGAGGTGGTTTCTGGCACCATCCCCCCACCACATTGCAGTGTGTGACATCACTGTAGGATTTTGAGTACACATGACCTATCTTTTGTTGTTTTGTTTTATTTTTTATTTTGTTTTGTTATTTGGCTTGGGATTAGGACAGAATTACCCATAATTCCTGACAAGACCCTAAACAGACTTCTGCCATTTTGTTTGACATACTTATGTAAAATGGTATTCTCTGCAATTATTATAAAATTTATATTATCAATCAACTGTGAAAAGCATTGGAGAGTCTCTGTGTCCTGCAGTGTCAAACATTCTTCTAAGGTTTAGTCTTTGTATAAAAATAAATAAGTGCTATGTCAGTATATAAACTTTCTCTCTGTTTTAATACATTATATATAATGAAGAAGTGTTTGGTTTATTGTCACTAAATGCTTAATCAGTGTACTTACATACCTGTATATACATACATGTACATATGCATGCATACTATGTACCTAGATAGACACTGTATATTATAGACCTATATAGTTGCAGTTACAAGCGTAAGGGATTTAAGAAGCCCTTCTCTAAACACATGGAAACCCCCTCAGTTCTCAAATTGTACCTTTTCTTCCCCAGGTCTTTGTACATGCTATTCTTGTGTTATTCACCCTGCCTTTTTTTACATAGTCAACTTCTATGATGATCAGAGCCCCACCTGCCTCTTTAAACAGCATGGAAAGTTGCTAAATGGTACTTCCATTGTTTGTGAATAGGCATTCATTGATTATTTAATCAATTCCATTGTTCTCTCATGTAATTTCCTCATCTCAGACCTTGCATACAGCAGGAAGAGCATGAACAAACACATAGATTCATATCTGATAAATAAAATTCTATAGGAGTCTATTAAATTACCTGCCTGCTCTATGTTTTAAGCATTTTAAGTAGGTTTTGTCAAATGAGGCGGTACTGAGAGAAGGCAGCCATCCTCCCCTGTTACGGCAGGTTGCTGTAACACTCCCCCAAGTGATGCTTGGCTATAGGCAAGAACAGGGGCAGGTACACAGGTCATGTGTGATTTCGGGGTGGGCTGCTGCTCTTTTCCCAGCATGGTGTGGGGAGACTGGCAGTGTCAGCATCAAGCTGGGCCTTCCAGTCCAGCTCTAGTCCTTTATTGTGGTTCAACACTATAATGTGACCTTGCTTCTCTGTTG
This sequence comes from Cricetiscus sungorus, assembly GCA_030556225.1. Lineage (NCBI taxonomy): Eukaryota > Metazoa > Chordata > Mammalia > Rodentia > Cricetidae > Cricetiscus > Cricetiscus sungorus. The sequence goes on along the minus strand of JANBXA010000734.1, from coordinate 102,508,129 downwards.
TCCAGTGACCTTATATATTTTTCAAAATCTGCAGTGCCAGAAACACTGGCAGTTCTTGAAGAAAGCCTTCTCTGATGCTGTCCTTTTGATCCTCGGAGTCAAACTGCTCTAGAAAAGAGAAGTTTCTGCCAAGTTGACCTCAGGACACTGGATGAGCACTCTTAGCCCTATCCACAGTGTGCCTCAGTCCTTGTCAGAACAATGTGAGACGATCAAATCTCCAGTAGCCATCTACCACAGAATCTGAATTACTGTTTGAGAAGCCCCTTACTTCCTTCTGGGCATACTGCACCACAGTACATTTCTAGAATCAAGTTTTAAAATCAGCCTCTGACATTGGAGCAGTATACTGTTGTAAGTAATTGCCTCATTTAGATCCATTTGGCACTCAAGAGTGCTCAATGATGCAAATACTAGTATGATTATTTATTTTGTTGTTGTTGTTGTTGTTTGTTTGTTTGTTCTGTTGTCAGGAAAACTGAGATTCAGAGAGAATCAGTAATCTTCCATAGTCACTCAGCAATGGCTTCACAGTATGCTCTATATGACTCCCCAAGTGTTTCTCTCAAGGAATCCCAGGCAGTGAAAAGAGTCTCAGCTTTGAAAGGAGAAAAATTTCTAGTTCTACATTCATGGGGTGATATTGGCCAACTTGGTTCTCACTTCTATACAATGGGGACAGTATGTTCCATCAGGAAAAGAACCGAGTGAAGTGATGATTAAAAGTCCTATCCTTTCTGGGCACGTAGCAAGCCCTTCCCTCTCTCCTTACGCCTGCCTCTATTCTAGACAAGTAGGCTTAAGTAATTCCTCTTCCTTTTATTGAAGTAATGTTTGAGTTTTCTTACCCACAGCCTGGGCAGGGGAAAGAAAACATTGGCTTTTGGCCAGTTCTCAACAAAAAATGATAGATATTGCACCCATATTAACCTGGAAACTCCCAGAGGGATAGCTGCATAGGCTCTGACCCAGCAGAGATTTCCCCTGAATTCTACAGAGTTTCAACACACCCGAGGCTCTTCGTGAGTGGGACAAGCTTCCGGAAAGAGAAGCTGGCTTGAGAGAGGCCAGCTCTACTCACTGAAAAGGGAGCCCATCTTGGAGAACAAACAGCTCCTGGCTCCTGGATGCCACGTAAGAACTCCCACTGCACCCCACAACTTGGCACCACCCAGTGTGTCAGCTTCCAAATAAAAACTTCTCTGACACTGTCCTTTGGATCCTCTGAGTCACTTTAGAAAAGAGAAGTTTCTGGAAAAAATGGTCTCAGGACACTGGTTGAGTACTTCCAGCCCTATCTACACCGTGTCTCCGTCCTTATCAGAAAGACACAATGGCTTCTCTCTTCTGTGTGATTGAGAAGATACACCATGATAATACAGGCAGGGTGCCTAGGATGAGGACCAACCTTCAGTAGCCTTCCTTACATGATAGTCATGATGGTAGTGGCCCTGCTAGCCCAGGAATGGGCCATTTGCACAAGACCACACAGCCACAAAGCTGAGAAAGAGAGAACTGAAACAAGTATCTAGGGACTCCCAGACACATTGCCACCACACAAAGAGACCTCTTGGATCCACCAAGTCTGTACCTTTGTGAACCTTTGTTTCTTGTTGTGTGTGCCAAAAGGGAGCATGTGAGGATCTGTAGTAGGACAAAGCCCCCCAGGGATGTGAAACACAGCTTAGTTGTAATGCTTGCCTAGTGCCTAGAATGTGTGAGGCCCCAGGGTTAAAAGCTAGTGCTGAAAAAAAAAATCCTCCCCAATTTTCTTCCTCACCCTAATGAGCTTTCAGGGACTCTGGAAGTTTCCTCCATATTACCTTCTGGAAATTCCCCACAGGGCAGGCACATGCAGATTCTTCCCCTCAATGCTCTAGCCCTGTCTTCTAGGCAGTGAGTCTGGATCTGAAACATCACTGCCACAAAGGGTGTCTGTGACCTACAGCTGTCTGGAACTCAGGCATGGCACATGCGGTTATGTCCTAGGCTGGGTCAGCATGGCCAGTTGAAGGAGGACTGTGTTCCAGGGCTGTGTGACTGAGGGGGCGGGAGTCCTGTTCCCATGGTAGCAGGTGTGCAGGGGCAGTGGCACGAACAGCTTGTAGCTATCTGTGCTGGGGAGGGCAGGAGCCAGGGGAAGCCTGGTTCATGGAACAGGGAAGGACCCAGAAGGGGTTCAGAAGGAAATAGAACTACTTTTCTGCATTAGATCATCTCGAGACCTTGTTCAAGAGCCTGAGCACCTCTATTGTATCTTCTTGGTGACCAGGAGATCCTGTCATCCTCATGGGTGCTGAGGCAAGTAGAGAGTGCATCTATCCATGTAAGTAGATGCACAGGATAAAGGAGCATTCACAAACAATGGACCTGGGTCCCCAGAAGATGCAACTGTGTCCTAAACTTAGCAGTACTAATCAGTATTAACTCTTGTCTTGTGCATGATGCCATCTTACCTTCTTAGGAGCCCTACTAGACAGAAGCTATTACTAGTTACTTTCTCCACACAAAGAAAGTAAGGCTCAGGAAGAATTAGTGACTTGTCCATCCCATTGCAGGAAGAATGTGAACACAGGCGGTTTTCCATGCTCAACCACCACCCACACCTATCTGTAGTCCAAGACTTGAGCTGGCAACTCTCTGCTAAACAGCTGTGGACAAGGCCTGCTTTCAGCATCTCTGTGTTTTGATAATGGCTGAAAATGCTTTCTGAACAAATCCTACCACTTCCTCTCCTAGCTTGCCACTGTTTCACCCCTTCCTCTGCAACAACAGAACTACAGGATGTCCTCTTTCAGCCACAGAAGTGATGCATGTGCAGTAAAGGCAGGAAACATGAACTAGCAGTCTCAACCCTCCTCCAGCCAAGGACAACTAGCATGGTTTGATCTTGGGACTGGGGACCCTGCTGCCTGAGTGGTGCCTCTGCTGGGCAAGTTCTCACACATTTGGTGGTGATCACTTTCTGTCTACTGGTGCCCACTTTCCATCCTTCCCATTGCTCACCCCCGCTCCATTTGACTTCCATAGTTCTCCTTGTTACAGACTTCATGACCTTTCACAATCAAGGTCTGTCAACCATCATCTCCTATCTCCTGACACCCAATACTGTTGGTCATGGTCATCTCATCACACCATATCCAAGTTTTGAGACTTTTTCTTCATCATCCCCTCTTCCCTCCTCCTGAGAGAAAATGCTTTTCTGTCCTTCAGGACCAGTAATACCACATGGCATGACTCTGCCACTCGAATTGTGTTTATTGAAGGACTCCCGACCTTTCTACTACTATATGTTTTAGGAGTTGAGCCCACATGTATGACATGAAACAGGGAGAACCTGCTGATTCTCCTTTAACTATATGCATTAAAGCCTGCTAAGTCCCAGACAGTGGAGCCTGGAATCCACTCAGAGGCCTGGGCAGGTAAGGACTGGTCTCCCAGTCAACAGAAAAGAGGTTTGGCCTGTGCTTTCTCTCTTCAGGCTTGCTCACAATGTATTGGAAAATTTGAATTGGCCATTCATGATCCCCCAAGGCACTGGGTGCTATTTTAAAAATAGCTTTGTTAATTTGAGAAATGGAATTCTATTTTTGTACAGCTTGTTTTTATAAGGCTCATAATTTTCATACATAATTGGACATTTGTATTTCTTTTCAAATAAACCATCTATTCATTAGCATTATTAATTTTTGTGACCATATTATCTTCTTCATACCAATTTATTATATGAATCAAAATGAACAATTGTAAGTTTGTTGAGAAGTCAATTATCCAAGTCTGAGAATGGCTTATGTTTTATATAATGTATTTTTTCTACATTTATTGTGTCCTTTAATGTTACTTATGGTGAATTTTGACAAAAAGGCTTTAATGAAGAAATGTATTGATTAACTTTTTCCATTTCAGTCACTTTATTTAAAATTTTAATTTATTCTTTGTGTGTATATTCATATGTGTGGGTGCATACATGCTATAGCATGTGTATGGAGAACAGATGGCATCTTCTGGGAGCTGACTCAAATCTTCCTCTTTCCTCTATGTCCACCCTGAGGATTGAACTCCAGTTGCCAGATTTCTTTACCTGCTGAGCTATCTCCCCTGCTCTCTTTATTTTTAAGTTTAGAAAAAGATCTGCTTTGTGTTTTACAATTCATTCTGTCTTAGACCTTTTAACCAATTCAAGTGTGAGTAACACAGAATATGTCAGAGAACTTTCTCCAATAATTTATTAGCCCTTAGATTGATCAAATTCACCAAGCCTTCCTTACAAAAATGGCTCACATATTAAAATCATATGTATGGAGAGGTCAGTTTATAAGCGTTTGATTCTATTTCATGTGCCTTAGCCTAAAATATTATCTGTTTTCTGAAAATCATAGCATATAAAATCTTTAATTATCTGGAATTTTTATGTACATTTTCTTTCAAAAATCTTTAGCTACTTTCTAGAATATTTTTTTTATAAACCCTTTCTATTCTTTCTTACATTTTTCCCTAGGCACAATGTTTTACTAACCTATTATTCCTCACCAGTGATAGGTCATCATATCAAATTTTATAAATTTAATTTTACTGATGTGTCTTATTTACTCAGTTTCCCACATTAACACACAACATCATGCAAATCACAATTCTTGCTTCTTGGGACTTAGTGTAGTCCCCAAACTGTACCCCTTCCCACTTTTAACCCACCCCATCCTCAGGTATCATTCACACACTTGTCTGATGTTCATCCTGTGCCCCAGGATGTGCTAGGCAAAGAGTCTCAGCAAATTTCACTTTACATTCACCTTTTAGAATTAATCTGTCCTCAGAGTCATCTAGCTCCCCCAAGCCAGTGAGGCTTGTGTGTGTGTGTGTGTGTGTGTGTGTGTGTGTGTGTGTGTGTGTGTTCGTCTGTGTGTGCTAATAACATTTTCTGGCAGCCTCCAGTGCTCATTTGGAGACTTCCTGAATTTGGCAGCATGACTTCCATTTTAATTAGCTTCTCAGGAGGCATTTACACAATTCATAAGATACATAAGCCTGTGCTAGAAGGGAGAATCCAAGCTCAGGGGAGCCTGGAACCTTGAGCACAGCTCCCTGGAGCAGCATTTCTGAGAAGCCTGTGGGGAGAGTGCTGGAGAAACGCAACTGGAATGAGGTCATCTTTACTATGGACTGGAAACTCAGCTCTTGCTGGAATTCAATGCAAGATGGAGCTGGGGGTGGGGATGGGGGAAGGAGACAGCAATCTGAATTCCTCCTTTGTTAAAAAAAAAAACTGTGTAGCATTTTCATCTTATGTTGCTTTTTAAATAAAGTATTATATTAAGCTATTGTCTTGATTGCTAATTTTGGGGGTGTTCCCTTAACTTTGACATTTGATACTAGAGTGTTTTGTTTTCCCAATGTCATGCTGTTATTGAAAATGTCCTCCTAGAAGGTTGAGTTTTGTGCCCACCCCCAACCAGCTCCACAGCTGTGCCCATGTTAACGTTTTTTTTTTTGGTTTTTGTTGTTGTTGTTTTAGTTTGGTTTTTTCTTTAAAGAAAAGTTCTGGGAGTTTCCCTTGTATCAGATTTCTACCTGTCCCCCAATGCACCCTTTTTCTGGTCATTTCTTTCAGTATTGTCCCCTTCTACTTACCCTCCACCTCAACCTCATCAATGAAGTTCTTATCCCTACCCACTGCCAGTCCACCTGGAATCTCCTCTATTTCCCTTTCCCAGAGAGATCCACGCCTCCCTCTCGGATCTTCCTTTATAGCTAGCCTTTCTGAATCTGTTGATTGTGGCATGGTTATCCTTTATAGTAATTATCCACTTGAGAGTGTGTAGATATATTTATCTTTCTAGGTCTGGGTTAGCTCACTCAGAATGATTTTTTTTTTTCTGGTTCTATCTATTTGCCTCCAAATTTTATGATGTTACTGATTTTTTTTTAAATCTGAGTAATACTCCATTATGAAAATGTATCACATTTCCTTTATCCATTCTTCAGTTGAGGGGACATCTTGGTTATTTTCAAGTTCTGGTTATTACAAATAAATCTGCTATGAACATAGTTAAGCAAGTGTCCTTATGATATTATTTTTTATCCTTTGGGCATATGCCCAGGAGTGGTATTGCTGGGTTTTGAGGTAGATTGATTCCCAATTTTTCTGAGGAACCACCATTTTGGTTTCCAAAGTGGCTGTACCAGTTTCCACTCTCCCAGCAAGAGGAGTATTCCTCTTGCTCCACATCTTCTCCAGCATAAGCTGTCATTTGTGTTTTTTATTGTAGCCATTCTGACAGGTCTAAGATGGAACCTCAGTGTAATTTTTATTTGCATTTCACTGATAACTAAGGATGTGGAACATTTCTAAAATGTTTCTCTGCAATTTGAGGTTCTTCTGTTCAGAATTCTCTGTTTAGGTCTGAATCCCATTTTTTAATTGGATTATTTTGTATTTTTATGTTTAGTTTCTTGAGTTTTTATATATTTTGGAGATCAGCCCTCAGTCAGATGTGTGGTTGGTGAATATCTTTTCCCATTCTGTAGGCTGCTGTTTTGTCCTATTGATGGTTTTCTTTGTCTTATAGAAGCTTTTCAGTTTCACGAGGTCTCGTTTATTAATTGTTGATCTTCGTGTCTCTGCTACTGGTTCTATTCAGGAAGTTATCTCCTATGCCAATGTGTTTGAGGCTATTCCTTACTTTCTTTTCTATCAGGTTTGGTGCAACTGGATTTATGTTGAGGTCTTTGCTCTCATGAATCTAAATGGATGACCCCCATCTAAGACTCCTAGCAGTAGTAAAATCTCCTGTGGTCAGATTTATGACTATTCCAATTTTCATCAGAGATGAAACTTATGAAAACAGATACAAAAATCCATAGCCTAACTTTGGGCGAAGCTCAGGGTCCTGATGAAGAGAAGGAGAAAGGATTGTAGGGGCCAGAGTAGTCAAGAACATCACAAGAATACCCAAAGAAACAACTAACTTGGTTCATAGGAACTCACAGAGTGAGTCAACAACCAAGGAGCCTGCATGGGACCATCCTAAGCCCTGTACAGATGTATGCCAATTGTATAGATTGGTCTGTTTGTAGGACTCCTAACAATGGGAGCAGGAGCTGTCCCTAATGCTATGGCTGGCTCTTGGGAACCTACTCTTCATACTGGATTGTTTTGCTGAGCTTAAATACACCGGGGAAGGGGGTGCTTAGGCTTACTGCAAGTTGATGTATCATGCTTTGTTGATACTCATGGGAGGCTTGTCCCTTTCTGAATAGAAACAGAGGAGTAGTGAATTGAAGTTGGGACAAATGGGAGGTGGGGGAGGGTTTGAGAGGAGAGGAGGGAAAGGAAACTGTTTTCTGAATTCAAAATAAATAAATAAATAAATAAATAAATAAATAAATAAAAAAGAAAAGTCTTTGCAGATATGGTTAGGGGTCTCAAGATTAGATCACTCTTAATAACTAAATGGGCCCCAGATACAATGGCAAGCATCCTCAATAGAGGTAGAAGAGGAAAAGTCACAGACACGCAGTGGATCCCACACAGATGAGAAGGCTATAGGAAGGCATGCACGGAGAGAGCTGTGCAGTCACAAGGGAAGGAATGTGGATAATGAGGAGTAAGAAGGGACAATGAAGCATATGTCTTCTGGAACTTTGGAGGGTCGAGCATAGCCTACCAACATCTGGAGCTTGGGCTTCTTGTTTCCAATATCAGGAGGAATATGTTTCTGTTGCTGTAAGCCACTGACTTACCCATTAGGTTGCTTTTATTCGCTTACTACAGCCTCATGGGTAGTTGCACAAATGTTGGGTGCTCCATAATATCAAAATGTGTTCAAGGAACAAACAAGGTGTGGAGTGAATAAAGTTTTGTTTTGTTTTGTTGGTATATTTGTGTGTGTGTGTGTGTGTGTGTTAACTTATGAAGTATTTTTATATGCTCTTCCCTCTGCCCATGATAAGCAGTGTGTGATGCACACAGAACACTAACTATATCCCTTCTAGTTCTTGGAAGAGACATAGCAAGTCCTCTTCCGTGTGACTTCTAAATACCCTGTTCACTTCTACCCAGACACTTCATCCACTGAGTTATAAAGCAGGCTTTGCCTTCCTTCTGCTTGCCCCAGGATGGTAAACTAACTAAAGCTCCTTGAAGTCAAAGACAGGTTCTCTAAGTCAGTTTTCCCAGTACTAACTCTGTATGTGTCAAAATGATCAATTAAGCTACTTTTTTTTTGTAGCAGAACTGAAATAACATTTTGAAAGGAACAATCAAGAGCTTCCAATTTTTTGAGATGTTGAGCACAACCATGATTATTCTAATTTCAAAAATATAAATATAGCAAACAGAAATTTCATAAAGACCAAAACCAATCTAAATAAAACCCAAAATACAAAGATGGGACACCGTGCGATAGCCAATTAAGCATAAGCACTCTGAGCCTAAACCTGTGGCTTTGTGACCTGACTCTGTTTTAGCGTGTACCACAGTATTCTACTCTGTACAACTGGGTGCAGAGTGAGGTAAATTTATAAGGGCTGTTATGTGAAGACTCCAGTAAATAATATTAGGTATTATCTTTGCTCTCTGATTACACAACTCCAAATGACAACTATTTGAAGAAATGGAATAGAGTAGGAACTTATTAGCTTCAAGCTGAAAAGATGTTGAAAGTTTCCTGTCTCAAATGATGACCCTGCTGTTTCCATTGTTGTTGTTTTGAGAATATTTGTCCTTTCCACACATATAATGGAAAGCCTTACGACAGGATGCTTTTCTTCCCACACACTCATCATTTTCCTTTAACATACACTATTAATTTCATGCCATATTGGTTTCTTTTTATTCCCATTTTAAGGCAGGTTAGCTTTTGAAGAGATTCCTTAAATGAGAAAAAAGTACATATTTAATGGTGTCACCAACTATCTTCATTCCTTGATGGTTCATGTTTCCAACTGCTTTCTTCCTGCTTGGTTTCTTTAATAATTCCTATGGTGTGAGTCATTCAGACACGTGCACTTCCAACCTTTCCTGGTTTTAAAACCATCCTTTCTCATTCAGTTCTGAAACATTTTTTTCACTCATTTGGCAGGTCTCATTTGACAATCTTCCCCACCTCCCCAGCACTTTAAAGACATTGTTCCATTGTCTTCCTGCTCCCATTCATTATTTCTGACAAGAAATCTGTTCACATATTTATCTTTGCTGATCTCTGTAAACACAAGGATTTCCTTCCTCTAGCTCTTTGGGTGCTTTCCCCCTTTATTGCTAGCTTTAAGCAATTTGATTATGATCCACTTTATGGATTTTCCTTCAAGAGTCTTGTGGTTGGGCTTCACCATCTCTTCAATTTGTGGTTTTAGGGTTTCCATCACATTCAGAAAAAAAATTGTCATTATTTTTGTAGTATTCTAATGTATTAGCTAAGTAATAGGAATGAACTGATCTGTTACAGTTCTAGTCCTTGAACTTTAGGACCGTTGTGAGGTAAAGTCATCTTCAGAGTAACCAATGGAGCCTTGTGAGACCTTGGAACATGATGATCACAAAATGACTGGTTAGTTCTTTTTGTTTCTAAAATTCTCTTCTCTGGTGTTCTGTCTTGAATTTTGTTGGCAATATGATAGCTGATATTGATTGTCAACTTCACAGGACCTAGAATCACTTGGAAAGCAAGCCTCTGGGCCTGCCTGTCAGGGATTATTTACTTTAGGTTAGCATCTGGCCTACCTGTAAGGAACTATCTAAGTTAGGTGAGCCTTTGAACCTTCCTGTAAGGGATTATCTAAATTACATCTTTTGGAGGGGAAGTGGCCCATCAAACCATGAGTGAATAAAAAAAAAGAAAAGAAAGAAACAAAGAATCAGTCACCTCAGGCCCCTAATATCTTGATTTCCCCATTGTGATGGGCACTATCCTAAAACTGTGAGCCATAGTAAATCCTTCCTTCATTTAGTTAAGTTTGTCAGGTGTGCAGTTGCCTCAAGGAGGCAAATGACTCAATTTAAATCACTGATCTTCTTTCCTCCAACAGCTAATCTGTTAATCCTATTTGATACATTGTTTTACATCATCTTCATCTCTAACTTTCTGAATCCATGCAATGCAGCATTGCTGTACTCCTTTATCTTCCTTCTAACATTTTTGGGTTCAGGATCTATTTTGCTCGTTGAGTTTCCTCCTTTCTTTGAGGTGTACCCTCTTCCAACCACTCTGGTAGCTTATCATGTGTCTGAATTATGAACTTTACTGTCTGTAGTACCAGGAACTTGCTTTCAGTAAACATCCCCAGGGTTGCTTTTTGTAACATAATTGAGTTATGGGACAAAAGTTCCATCTGTCTGAGTCTTGCTTTTGAGATTTTTCATGTAGTATTGTAGTGGTGCAAGTTATTTTTAACAAAATCTCAATCATTTGATTTTTACCGATTAAGACTTGGGAGCTGAGCCAGATGCTGGGGTGAAAACTTGCTCGCTCAGAGAGGCATAGAAAGCACACAGCTGACTCTCCTCCTCAGCCAATGTGCCCCAAAATTCTCTCAAAAAAAAAAAAAAACCTCAAACTCATTGTCCCTCCCTTCTACTTCCTGTGTATTTCTCTATCTGTCCTCCTGACTCCCTCTTCCTCTCTGTTTTTTTTTTCCTTGTTCACTTCCTGTCAATTGGTTGCTTGCTCTGCCTCTTGACTTATGGTTGACTTTATTTAATCTTGTTTATAATAAGCAGAGGCTCTTGGATTAAAGGTATGTTCTAGGGCTGAGCCACATAACAATAGAAAAGGGTGTCCCTCCCACCCCCAGTAAATAACACAATCTCAGGGTTCACAGTATGATTAAATATTCTGCAACAGGTGTGTAGTCAAGCACTGACCATTATTTACCTGAGTTCTCTAATGGATGCTCCACAACTGTGATGCTTTCTGGCTGGTGGATGTGGGCATTGGTACCAGTTCTATGTGGGCTCTGTGTTCTGGCCTTCTCTAGCAGTTTACTCTGCCAGTAGGAGTGTCCTCATGTTTAATGTGGTGACTGGAATTCTGTTGTGGACTTCAGAGGGTTGGGTCCTTGTAAATTCTCTTTGTGTTCAGCTCCCTCAGAGGTGAGAACTCTAACCACATGGCTCTTCTCTGACTTCCTCAACTCTGTCCCTTCAACTCAGCAAGTCAGTTGGGCCCTGCTTGGGCTAGCACTCTTTGTGTGCCATGTCTTGAAATCCTTGAGAACAGTCAACTGTGAGAATCATGAGGCTTATTTCACTTGCTACCTGTGTCTCAGGGATCATCTTCTTTCATTGGCTCCAGTCTATCATTACAAAAGGCATGGTTGGCCAAGTTTCATTTCTTTGGTTTCAGGCAAAACAGTAAGTCTAGCTGTTACTATTTTAGGATGACTAGAAATGGAAGTTCAAGGCAGCTGTTCACACATCCTGTGTTCTGGACTCATTGCTAGGATTTTATTCAAAATCTGAACTGTGCTCTTAGTTACAAACCAGAGCCCCATTCTTGCTCTTCAAAGTTGTCTTAGTTGTTTTGGTGTCACTGTGACTAAGATACAGGGCAGCGAAACTGAAGAAAGAAAAGTTTATTCTGGCTTAGTATTGCAGAGGAGACAGAGCTGAGCCTCATGAAGGACCAGGAAACAGAGATATTTAGGTTCTGAGCTGTATTTTCCCTTTTCTCTTTTTCATTCCACCTGCACTGTAGCCCATGACACCCACATCCAGAGTAGATATTTCCCTCTAGATACTCTCTTAAAGACCCTCACAGATCTCCTCCCTCTCCTAGGCCAATGGTTCTCAAACCTTTTAGTCCTGTGACCTTTTGATACAGGTCCTCATATTGTGGTGGTTCCCAACCATAAAATTATTTTTGCTCCTACTTTGTAACTGAAATTTTGCCACCGTTATGAATTGTAATGTAAACATCTGTGTTTTTCAATGGTCTTAGGCTATTTAAAATGGTCATTCAGCTCCCAAAGATGTTGTGACCCACAGGCTGAGAATCACTGTCCTAGACAATTCTAATTGTAGTCAAGTTGATAGTAAAAATTAACCATTACAAAATAATGTGCGGTATGCTAGCAACAGCAACAGCATTGCCCTTAGTAGAAGACATGCAGAATCTTGGGTGTCTTCCCACAAAAGCTACTACCAAAGCTGCCTCTGTTTGTTTGTGTGCATGTCCAGGTTTGGGCAATACCACATTGTCTACATTCAAAGTTCTCTTCCAGTTTTAAATTCTTAAGCACCCATAAATAGATTACATGGGTGCTCAAGATCTCTAAGATCAAGGTACATTGAAGAAAAGTCACAATGCATTAAATAAAAGGTTCTAAAGTAGATTATCACAAAAGAATATCCTATCCTTGCTTAAAGAGAAAAAAATGAACATAGTGAACATTGAGTTTAAAAAGGCAACTACTTCATCTATTGATGTTTATTTTGTTAGTTCTCTCTCATTCCCTCAAGTTTGTATTCTGAAGATGGTACTTGGTTGGTATCAGATACTTGGTAAACTACTTTTACTTGACTAATAAATAGACTAGTTAGTTGTACCATTAAACCTGGAATCTGTAGACCTCTGAGAAGGATCAGTTAGACATACAGATCTTTAAAAAGGCAAACTATTTTAAGCTTATTCAAGCGACCTAAACAATACTAGATTTCAGGAGAACTTGGTAGAGAAGGGTCCCAGAAAGTCTACTCAATATTCCAATAGGCATTTTTTTTATAACAGTCTTTGAGATAACTCAAGGAAATATAATTTCATGTAATTACAGCCAAATAGGGGGTTTGAGGATGAAATAGCAGTCAGATTTGGAGAAAATTACTGTCCCAACTGGGAACTGACAGTAGGTCAATAGCTCAAGGCAGAAACATTGCCAAAGCAGAATCTGCTGCTCAGATGTTCAGTGCACTGAATCCCCCAGGTACTTCAGCAGTCATTCTGGACCTCATTTCTTTTAGTTGAGCTAGTGGGATGCTTATGGTATTTGAGATGGTTTGGGTGATGTCACTGGAGTTAGGATCCATGCCTTGCATTTGTGGAGTCTGTGATAGTCACACGTGTGATGCCTGTGAGTGAATACTTCATAGACTCTTCCAGTCTATGAAGAAAGATAGAACTCATGAGACTCCATGATGACAGTCTCTGAAGCATTTAAGTTTTAAACTCACAGGAAACTGGGAGAGACAATCATTTTCGCATAGTAAATATGAAAGTTTGGAACCCTCGAATAAAAGTCAAAAATCACTTTTTGATAAGCACAGTAAAAGAAAATATAACAAATGGGAATGAACTGGGCAAGATGAAAGCTGCCAAAGAGTATATTCAAATGTCTTGATGATAACTGAGCTAAATACTACCTCCCAAATGTTAGATCCTTCTCCCACATATACAGATGAAAATATAATTAAGGACAAAGCAGTTTTGTAACTTGGACTAACAGATGAGAGGCAACATGGTTCACAGACAAACCTTTAGTTGCAACTCTTCTATGGATCAGAGAGCAAGAACTTTGTGAAGAGTAAATGTCATTATGATCTCATAGGGAAAAACATGTCAAAGCAACAGAAACTTCCAAACATCCAGCTCTCCTTACCATGCTGAAATCTCTACCCCATCTCCCCACCCCTTACCATCTGCTTCAAGAGTAAAGGGCTCTTTCTTATATTCAGGAGGCACCACATCTCAAAGAAACTTATTCCATTTGGGGACAACAAGAAAAGTCTAGACTGTCTTCGTTCTGAGTCTAGTCAAGTCTATTGGTGGCTTCTCTTAGCCTCTATTCCACTGGTAGTGTAATCAAGAACAGATATATAGTCTGCAGATATGCAAGTTCATTACCAATTGGAAGGGGAGTTATCACATTTCAGTGTAATTCATGTTCCACCTCAAATAAATTGTGGGCCATCTTAGCATTCTCTAACAGATTTTAAGTAGTATCCCTCTTTATCGAAAGAAATGTCAAAAGGAAGCTAATGTTTTTTTGTGTTTTTTTAAAAGACCACATAAGATATCAGTTGAAAGGCCCCCCCTTCATGTCCCCACTAGTGAATCCACAAATCCACTCAGAACTTGGTGTATAGGCATTTCTACCCATGGATGAAGTGGAAGGCTCAGGAAATACACCTCACAAATCCAAGTCCAAACTATCAAGATTCACAAAGGCTGCTGCCAAGGTTATTTAGATTCACTAAACACTTGCCTAGAGACTAGATTGCCAATCTGTTGAGCTGCCTGCATGTCATACAGAGAGCTCCAGGCTTGCAGCTTTCTGCTGGGGTGGACTTTTTCTGTGATGTAGCTGTAGACTCCTATAAGTCTCCCAAAATAAAAATTTGTCAAATTGTACGTTAGTAAAATTGTGTTGGTGGGTGCCCTATTTGAGCTGGTGAGGAGCTGCATGTGTGTGTGTGTGTGTGTGTGTGTGTGTGTGTGTGTGTGTGTGTGTGTGTGTGTGTGTGTGTATGTGTGTGTGTGTGTGTGGTCTCGTCTTTGGGAAAAGTCCTATACAATAGACCTGTGCGACTCCTTCCTTTTCTATTAGAAAAAAATGATTTCTTCAAATATGTGTATAATACTTAAATTAATTCTTAGAGAATCTCATGCTGTATTTGTAAGCACTTCAGCTCAGATGGAAAGGTATTCTGATAGGCAGTTGCCAAGGAACACCACAAAGTCACTGTAATCCTAGCAGCTTGCAATTCTGCTCCCCAATGCAAACCACTATGCCAGAGCAGGGGAGGTTTCCCCAGCTAAGTTGTTACAGCTCTGTTCTGGAGAAGTGTCACAGCTCTGGTCAGGTCCCCCAGAGTGTTACAACTCCACTCCATTAGGGGAAAGTTTCCACAGTGAAAGTGTTACAGCTCTGTTCTGGCCAAAGTGTCACACCACACAACAAATCTCACTTGACGAGATTTTTTGGGAAGGAAAAATGCAGGAAGGTGGCGCCTCTAGGGTGGAAAGCAGCAGCAAACCGAACAGAGTGCAGAGATTGTATGTATAGTGTTTTTTGGGGGAGGAGGGCTGTAACGAGTATGTTTACCCCACCACTGGTCCCGCTTCCATGCCAGCCCCCAGTAATACGCAGAGACTCTGTATTTGATATAATGTTGTTGGCCAGTTACTTGTTTCTTATCGGCTAGCTCTGTGTTAATGATTAACCCATTTCTACTAATCTAAGTATTTCCATGTGGTCATCTTACCGGACAGCCGTCTGGCATGCTGTTCTCTTTAGGCTCTCCATGCTGACTCCTTACTTCTTCCTCTTTCCTCCTTGACTCCTAGCCCCGCCTATCTTGCTTTCCTATTGGCCAACAGTGATTTATTCATTAACCAGTATGAGAAACATATTTATAGAATAACATCTCCCATAAGAGGGCAGAGCTTTCCAGGGTGGCTTGAGATGGGTGGGATTTAGTGGCATGATTCTAGGGCAAGCTTGGGGATTAGTGTGATTTTAAGTACTGGTCCTGGAGTCAAGTCAAGGACAGAATGTTTTTCCTTGGCTCAGGTTTTAGTTTAGTCAGGGGCTGGGTGTGTTTTTCCTTGGCCCTTTTCACCCTACAGTATTGTTATTGTATCCACACCTCACTTCTCCCCATGGCTCCCCCTGATTACACACACACTCACACACACACACTCACACACACACACACACACACACACACACACACACACACACCTACCTTTTGGGCCCTCCCAACTTTATGTCCCTATTTAAAAGGATCACCTACATAACACAATATTGCTGACCACATGTACTCTTTGGTGGGTGTGTGCCTATCCACCGGAGTGTGGCTAACCTACCAGTGGCCACACCCTCGAAAAGACTCTCTTTGTTCCTTATAAAATAACTTCTTCTGAAGATCCTTTCTTCTTTATTGTTCTGTATCACTCCTCTTCCACTTTTCTGGGAAGATGTTATTAGTAATTGGGTTTCTCACTGGTACTTTGGGTTTCTTCTCTTAGCAGTAGCAGGATAATGTACATAGTTTTATAACATGCTTAAGTAGGTCTTCTATTTGAAGCTGCCTCCTCTAGTTATCTCTCCACCTCAAGTTCTTCATAGCTTCTTTTTCAATGTGATTGACATCTTTCCTCTTATGTCTATGCAACTCTTTGCTCACCAAGGATTAGCTGCTGGGCCATCACTTGACTTAAAAGGCTCTAACTTCATCAGTGGTTCTCAGAGAAATGTTCTTATGGATCCAGCGGAGATTTCCCACCCTCTGCTGTCCAATCAGGTATACTATTGCACACAATTTCTTCCTTAAAATATTTCTTCCTTCAGTGATGGCACACACCTTTAATCCCAGGGCTAGGGAGGCAAAGGCAGGAAGATCTCTGTGTTCAAGACCAGCCTGGTCTACAGAATGAGTTCCAGGTTACCCAACCTCTGCAGATTCAAAGTTCTCTCAGTTAAGTTCCTAGTAGTATGGTTTCTCTTTCTCCTTTACAGAAGTACATCTTTTTACCAGAATAATTCAAAGACTAGTCCTGTCCCTTACTTCTCTTCTCATTATAGTCTCTCTCCCTAGGATATCCCCTAGGGTGCTGGGTAACATGAAAAGTGCCACAGAAAGGTGTTACGTGTATGTTTTCCACCAGCCCGCCTGGTCCCGCCACTCTGTTGCCACGCCAGCCCCCAATAACACACAGAGACTCTGTATTTAATACAATCCTGTTGGCCAGTTACTATTATTGTTTATGGGCTAGCTCTGTCTTTAATTATTAACCCATTTCTACTTATCTAAGTATTTCCACGTGGTCATCTTATCCTAAGTATTTCCACTTGGTCATCTTATCCCAGCACAGCGGCCGGCACCTTGCTTTCTCCATGCTCTACATGCTGACTCCTCCTAACTACTTCCTCTTTCCTCCTGGTCTCCTAGCCCCGCCTATCTTACTTTCTCATTGGCCACAGTGCTTTATTCATTAACCAGTATGAGAAACATATTTACAGAATAACATCTCCCATCAGAAAGGCACATGAAAAGTATACTAGTAGAACACCTAACTCTATCAGTGGGAGAGAAAATTGGAGAGTCTCTCTCAACTGTGGCTAGAAATTAGTAAATTGCAACAATGTATTTGTTCACAAAACAACAGAATAACTCAATGGCCAGTCCTATTCCCTACCCCACTTCCTCAGCCATACACTCCTTCAATTGGATAGCCTATGGCTTTAAGTACTGTGTGCGCACAGGTGTGTGTGTGTGTGTGTGTGTGTGTGTGTGTGTGTGTGTGTGTGTGTGTGTATTTTTTGCAAGTATGTATATTTGTGTTCAGTCTGTCACATTCAATTACTTGATTCACTTGACCCACTTCATGTCACAAAGACAACCCTAAATAAAAAAAGCCAACACACCCCCTCCCTGCTAATTAGAACTTCCCTGGAATTTCTTGTTTCAAAGAATGACTTTATCACCTTTCTATAAGTGAAAAACAAACAACAAACAAAAAAACCTGACATTTGTTCTCAAGTCTTTTTCTCCTTTATATAGCCCATTCCCAAGATTTGTGAAGGCAGTTTGTAATGACTCCATATCCACCCATTTCTCATTATTCCCACAGCTTTGCCCTGGTCTAAATTACTATTTTGTCATGGTTGGATTGTGGCTTATAATCTGATCTCCCAAATTCTTTATTATCCTTTCTGAATGTGTCTACACACTGCATTTAGGGGAATTTTTCTAAGATGAAAATTATGTGGTTGTGAAATTTCTTAACACTGTTGCAGTGTTGATGGAGTGTTTAAAGAAGGGTAAGATTATTATTGTGTGCCATGTCACATGAGATTGGTTGGTGACACTTCACAATGCAACATTGTTACTGCTCTGCACATTGAGTCATGCAGGCCTTCTCTCTCTTCCTCTTAGGGGCCCTGCTGCCTCCACTGTAGGATTTCAGATACCAGCTGTTTTATAGCCATAAAATGCTCCTCTTCCCCTTTTGCTACATGTTGACCAAGATTGTTTCTCCTTCAGAAAACTTGTATCAGACCCTAAGAACATACTAACTTTCAAAAGCTATATTAATATCTCCATTGCACAGCCTAATGACAATAAGGCCTTGCCCTGTTTGTAGACATACACCAAAAATCTGGTAGAGAAGTTGGCTTATAGTATATCCCACAAACTTCTTTTTTTCAACTGAATGAACATAGAAGTATATATAAAACATACCCTTCCACCACAGCTGTTACGCCCACTACCTGGGAGGCTAAGGAAGGAAGACTGTGAATTAGAGCCCAGCCTGACCCACACAGTGAGCCTTTGTCACTGAAATCAACAAACCAACTGAGCCTTTGTCACCGAAGTCAACAAACCAACCAACCAGGCAAAGACAAGAGTTCTCCCTCTTCTCTTCTCTTCTCTTCTCTTCTCTTCTCTTCTCTTCTCTTCTCTTCTCTTCTCTTCTCTCATGCTTCTACCAGAGTTCAGGCCTTCTTGCCATTCCTATATACATGGTCTGTTGACTTAATTACTTACTGTTTGTTTGCTTCATTGTGTGTGTGTGTGTGTGTGTGTGTACCATGTGCATGCCTTATGTCTGAAGAATTCAGAAGAAGGTATCAGATTCCCAACAACTGGAGCTACTAATAGTGTTGTGAGCCATGGTTTAGATAAGGGTATTGAATCTGGGTCCTCTATAAGAGCAACAATTGTGCTAAACTGCAGATCCATCTTTCTGGCCCCTTCTCTCAACCTGAACTCTTATAAGAAATGTTCTCTGAGCACTCCTCCCCAACTCTATAGAGCTAGGTGCTTTCATGTTGTCCTCTACCATAGCACTTTTTGTACTGTTGCTAAATATTTTGTCTGCACACCTTTTTTCCATTATCTTCCAGTGCACAATATATAGAATAGGCATGTATCTTAACATAGTACCTATATTAGAGACCTGTTAGGGCTTAGAAAACTATACTCCAAAGTGAAGACCAAAGAAGTAAACTTTGTACCTGAGTTTAATTCACCATGTCATTCTCCAAATGCCTCCTCCCATTCCAGGTATTATTAGAAACTGGAGTCCCTTTTGCCATAGTGGGCCAGGAAAACCAGAATACCTTTTCCTAAGGTCAGTCATGAAAAATAAATAAATCACTCTTATTTTCTTTATCATGTTGTGGAAACCCACAAAACATTCTTTGGTCTATCTTGCTGGATGGTGGGTCAGAAGACCCTGCTCCAGAAAGGAATATGGACTCAGAAAAGAAGGATTCTGTAGATTGGTTGATTTCAGCTGATAGAAGAACTCTAACAGACAGGGATTGATGAGATCAATTAATGCTGAATCTTACCATTTATGAGATGGTATTGGTTATGAACTTTTATTATGGATGTGAAAGAGTGAAAAAGCCCATCTCCCTTTCTGATTCTGTAGACTAAAGTATGTGCTGATATATTCGATGATAGGTGCTGAAGATTCAGGGAAAATTAGTAGACAAATTCTTCTGTACCCCTTCCCTCTTCTATTGTACCTCATATGAAGCCACATACTTGATGGAGAACAGTTTCCTTAGTATGAAGGAGCTAATGCCTTACCTAAGAATGCACAGCCATGTTTACCTGTTAGATGAGCTTAACAGAGCAAAACATTGGAAGAGC
Source organism: Cricetiscus sungorus (assembly GCA_030556225.1). Lineage (NCBI taxonomy): Eukaryota > Metazoa > Chordata > Mammalia > Rodentia > Cricetidae > Cricetiscus > Cricetiscus sungorus. The sequence goes on along the minus strand of JANBXA010000734.1, from coordinate 102,488,532 downwards.
CTCTCTGCCATATAAGTGGTTTCATGTCTCTAGACACATGATTTCACAGGATGTGCAAAGGGTTTACCAGATTTTTTTATTATTATAATTTGGGACCTTTGAGAATTGAAAGTGAGCACATTATAAATAATAACCCTAGGAATGTGTGATAGACAAACACTACCTTACTCTCCAAAGTCAAGCACTAAAGATTGCCAAACATAACATCAGTCATAATACAAATTACAGATTATTAACATGTAGCCAGGGAAGGAAGTAACAGAAGTTTGCAAGCAAACTGTTAGGTAGGAATAGTAGATAGCACCAAGGATTGGATGTTTCAGAGATGCTGCGACTACACTTCAGTGAAGTATTTGAACATCTTTTTCCTGTTAGGCTGTTGGCCAGGTCTACCTAATCATGGTGTACCCGGCTTAAGTTATAGTTTACTCAATTCCCTTGCATACAGAGCACTGCTTAAGAGATCAGTGGTGATCTGGAAGACAGAGGTGATAACTCTATTCCTTGTCCTGTCCTGTAATCACTTTTATTCACAATGTAGATGCAAATATTTAGTACTTTATTATCAAAATTTAAGCTCACAAATGCTAAGGCGGGCATGGCATCTGAATTATCAGAATCACAATCCAAAATAATTTTAGGCTAAAATTAATAATAATTGGTAGCAGAAGATATTTTCCTGTGCCCATTATCTTATTTAGCCATGAGAGTGGGGTATGAAAATTAGCTTTACTTGCTATATGCTTGGAATGCACCAGAAGCTTTATTTAAGTAGCTTGTTATTCCAAATAATCTATAGATAGCATGGATCCCATTTATAGAGAAAACTGAAGACTCGCCAGGCAAGGACCCTTCCAGAGTTCACAAAAGTGGTACTAGAGTGGGAATTCATGCTGGATTTTTGAATAAAATGTAGCAGGGAAGTATAAATTTTTCAACAAATTTCAGAAAATTTTCAACAAGTTTCAGAAACTCAATTGAAGAAGGATGGAGACAGTTTAGTCCATGGGAAAAGATGTGGAAAGCTTTGCTGGCCTGTGTGCACCTTGTGAACCACCTAAGTGAGTCACTGAGGCCCCCCAAATGAACACAATTTCAGCTGTGAGACAGTGTCAGCAACACAGATAGCCAAGAGTCATATTTTCTTCAATGAACACGAAACACTGCTGGTTCTACAACTCTGATCCTGTCAGTGTGGGTAAGCTCAACATGAATTGATCAGCATTGTCAAGGTAAGTCATGTGAAAAATGATTGAAGAAACTACAGCTTGGAAAACATGCTACCTCTCCATACATGAAATTGGTATTCATTTATGCACACAGTGGCTTGAGCATTATTCTATCATTTGATTCTCTTGATAACCACATGACAAAGACATTGTTATTGTTAACTGTTATACAGATGAAGAAACTTAGGCACTGAAGTCCTCAGTTCCAAGTGACTTAGAGAAACATTGAAAATCTCATTTCCAACTTGAACAGGAAATTAGAATAGGAATTGGATGGCTATTTCTAATTGTCAACTTGACACGATATGGAGGCATCTTGGAAGAATCTCAATGAGGGATTGTCTAGAGTCGGTTGGTCTGTCTAGATCAGGTTGGCCTGTGTGGGTCAGGTTGGCCTGTCTAGATCAGGTTGGCCTGTGCTTATGTCTGATTGTCTCAATTATGTTAATTAATGTTGTAAGACCCAGTCTAAAAGTAGTGGCACTGGTCCCTTGGTTTGAATCCTGGATTGTGTATAAAAGGGGAAGTGACTGGAATACAAACAAATACATACTCATTTTCTCTTTGCTCTTGACTGTGGATACAACTAGCTGTTTCAAGTTCCTGGTCTCTTGATTGTCCCATGGTAATGAACTATAACTTGAACTTTTGAGCTGTCTTTGTCATGTGCTTTATCAGAGCATTGGACATTAATTTCAGTAAAGATGGAAAGGAAGCCAGTGAAGTTTCTATATGATGACAGCTTGATTCCATCATAGAAACCTAAAAAAGTAAGATATGGAAAAAGAATGATGCTGGGTTCTTTACCACTAGATGCTTTTGAGTAGGCATGTTTTTGGATGTATTCAATGATGTTAGAAGATACAGATATTATGATTTACATATCTGTCTCCAATCCCATGTGTCTATCAGTATCTGTAAAAGTATCTTTTCTCTTGGAACCAGGAAACACATGTAGAAAGGTTATATTAACTGGCATTTGAGTTCATGAACTCTCCTCAAGCTAATCAAAACGTAGTTTTGATTTGTGCTTTTCAAAGTCAGAAGAGATTTTTTAAAATAAATTTCAATGTTTGTCCCTCCATCTATGAGTATATAATGTATCCAGATGGGTGTTTTGTTGATCATCCATTGTATGCAATCTTCTATCTGATTCTACCTGCATCTGTCTATGTTAATTTATTTTAATTATGAGAAAATTCAGGAATATCAGGACACATATACCAATGGCTAGGGAGGGCCAAGGAAAAGGCTGTGCACATAGATTTTCAAACCCTGTTTTCCTTAGTGAGTTGTATTCTTTACCCCCAAGAAATCTAAGGAAATGGATATACTTTAAAAGCTATTTCTCTACCATGAAATTGTGAAATTGGTTCAATAAATATCACTGAAAACTCCTTTATTCAAGTGTTCAGGGTTGGGTGAGGAAATAAATCTGAGTAAAGGTCATTGTAACTGAGAGAAAATGAGAGCTGGAGTGTCTCTACAATAGACCTTCCTCATGTCTGCCTGTTAGCTAGTCTCTTAGAGTTATCAATATCCAGATTTCGTCAACAAACTTGTGATGCCAGGAATAAGAGTACAGAGGAGTAAGTCCCCAATGTGTTTCTTGCCCTGAAAAGTTACCATTGGTTTAGACATCTAAATTCTGGCCTGTTTGTTCTTGAACTTTCTGTGTAGGAAAGTAATGAAAATGTGGAGTCCAAGCTGGCCAAGCAGTTAGGTGTGGGGCTAGAGTGACTGCTCTACTGTTAAGAGCATTGGCTGCTCTTCTAGAATGCCCAAGTCCAGTTCTTAACACCCAACATGCTCACAACTGTCTACAACCCCAGTCTCAGAGAGCCTGATGCTTGCCTTCTTTTGGCCTCTGTGGGCACCAGATATGTATCTAGTGCACAAACACATGTGCAGACAAAATACTAATACACGTAAGATATAAATAAATAAAATTTAAAACAAGAAGAAATTAAGTGAGAAGTCGGTGGAAAAATAAAACAAGGACACAACCAAAATTACTACTGAAAAGTCATCACACTGAGCTCACCATGTTAGATCATGGAGGGTTCATAGAGAACATTGATGGCTCTAGGCCAACATGGCTTGGGGACTGAGGCAATGGCTCCCTTCACTATCCCTACATTACTATCCTCTGGGGAGAGTTAAAAGAGTCTGGTGTGTATACCTCCAGTAAAGACTTCTTTAGTTAGTGGTCTTAAGAAGAATAGGCCCCAGATAGTATGAAGAATATGTACTTTTTCCATGCTATGGACTCCCTCAGTAGAAAATAGGATAGACAGTCAGTGTTTATGACTAGTTATCAGTAGTAATTTTTATATGAACTCTTGCAACTAACTCACTTTTGTCATGGTATCAGATGGTAATGTTCATTCAGAAATTGGGTGGTGGAGAAGTTCTGGCTAGAACCAACAGGCAAGCTTTTGAGTTTCTAGAGAAATACGATTATTTTCTCTTACTCAGGGAATTCTTCTAGAGCACATTCTTTACTGGACCACAGGCCATTTCTCTGTGGCTAAGTTAGTAAGAACCACCTACTGATTATTTGTCACCTTTACACACATGCACACACATACACTTGCATGCATGCATGCACACACATACACACAGACACATACATGCACACATACACATACATACACACATACACATGCACATACATGCACATACACACACTCACTATTAACTTATTTTTAAATGACTTAAGACTTTATACCATTTTGACATTTAATTTTGTTTTGTTTTGGTTTAGTTTTTGAGACAGGGTTTCTCTGTGGCTTCGGAGGCTGTCCTGAAACTAGCTCTTGTAGACCATGCATGTCTCAAACTCACAGACATCCACCTGTCTCTGCCTCTACCTCCTGGAGTGCTGGGATTAAAGGTGTGCACCACTACCTCCAAGCTTAAGATTTCATAACATTTAAACACTTCTTTCCAGAACAAACAACACAATTCTATCAGCAAAAGACTAGACAAACTACTGGGGTATCTGTGAGCATCTCTGTGTGCTCTGAGAGTTATGGTCTAAGGTGAGTCTTTTGAAATCACCTCAGAACTCTTGTGTGTCAAATGAATCAACAGGTTTCTTTGTATTAAGATAATGTACTACAATTCTGAGTTACTGTTCCAGCAGACCCAGCCCAGCTGAGTATGTCTTTTATTTATCTAACATGTTAAACTCTTCAGAATTCTAAAGAGGGAAACGGAAATGGTTCAAGATGAACAAGGTGGTTGGTTTTGTTTGTTAGCCTCTACCACCCCCCTTCCTGTGTCAAGGAGTTATGTGGACATTGGCTGAGAAGAAAATGATGTCTGAGACTCGGGACTTTTTGGACATAGAGAATCTGAAATTTCAGTCAGGATTTGGATGAGCAAAGTGACTTACTTTTTGTGAAGTCAAGAAGAGGAAGAAAAAGGAAACCTACTTTAATGTGTTAGAACTGACCATGGAAAGAATGGGACTACAATCTAATCTATTCATGCTTTTGTTTATTCAGCTCATATAAAAGTCTCTTAAGAATGCATTTGAGCACAATATATAATAGTAATAATATTATAACATACATTGTGAGAAACTTTTGAAAACAATATGATGTCTACCTGGAACAACGCAGTTTTAACGAACCCACTGGTCATGCACATTTGTGCCATTTTCTTTAACTATTGTCACAATGCTGAACTGAAGCATGACACATATTGTACAAACTGAAACTGACACCAGGAAGAGGCCTAACAAGTGTTATCAGAAGCTTCACATTTGTGTAATTTATGACATCAGTTCACATTCTATGATAAAAATTCACATTGTCTCACTGTTTCCTTTCATGATGATCTTGAACATGACTCCCCCACTTGAGAGCAGTATGGAGGCTAGCTCTTCCAAGTCAGTAGTTTGGGAACACTCAGCATCATCTATGAGCAAATGTAGTGTTGTTTTTAGAACCAAAGCCGCAACTAGAGCAGAGCCCAGTGACAACCCAACCTGTGCCTATAGAGACTTGGATAGAACATGGGTAAAAACTACATCCCAGTGTTCCCAGTCCCTATCAAATGCTACAAAATAAACCTCGGTATAAACCATTTAGTATCTAATATGAGAATCCTGCTTGCAAAACCAGCTCATCAAAGGGTTGGGCAGAATAGGGGACTCAGAAAAAGAAAGGGCAGACCTTTGGAACAATGGCCATTCCTGTCCTCTTTGCTATTGGGGCTTCATGTCTCTTTTCAGCAACATCTGGATTATATAATACACAATACAAAACATTACAAGAAAAGGTTGCAACTCTTAGGCAGAGTTTTCTACACAAATTTAACACCACCATTGGCAGGCAATGTTAGGTATATAAATTAATAACTTACAAAACATTACAATATGTACATTATGTAATAAATACATGGGTATAAACAGGAGTAGAGAGAAGTGTTAGTGCAGGAAGGCAGTGCAAGACATAGACGGCAGCATTAAGCTGAAAGTAAAATACTCGAGTAAAGAGAGGTGAGAGGAAAAAGGTGGTGTGCAACTCACAGAGGCATGGAGGCTGGGACACATGGCTTTATGTGACTGAGCACTCCATAGACTGGCAGCAAACACCACAGCTTCCCCCCCCCCCTCCAGATCCCCTAGTTTGTTCAGCTTTCTCCACCAGTAAAAAGCAAAGCAGAGAAGTTTCACAAGGGACAATTGCTCAAAGCAGGCAAACATCTAAGTTGCAGGGGCCACTTTGGAGTCAGACTGGACAAAGAGAAGGAAGTAGCATGTGGTTAGACGTGCTTCTGTCCTGTCTGTTTGCAAAAGTTGACTGGAGGAAAGCCAAAGATATTGCCCAAGAAAAGGGAGGCTGTTTTCTTTCCTTTTGCTTTTGTTTTTCCAGAAAGACTCAAAAAATGTTTGTGCCAAATTTCAACATATGTCTGTGTAGAAGTTGGTACTAAACCCTAGATAGTCAACAGGCATTTCAAAGACACGAAAACATTTTACAAAAAAGGCACACAGGTTGGCAGACAACGGGGTGGGTGAGACTTATAAATGAAGTTGTTAGTGAGTTCAGTCACTTGTTGGGACAGCTTCCCAACACCTAGTGCAGAGCAATCTCTCAGCTTTGTATCCTCTGTTTTCAAGCCATTGAGCTGTGATGGGAACTAGCCTCTACTACCACATATAGCTGCAGGCCTCCGCCAAGCTTGCAGGCAAGGCAAGGCAAGGCAGCATGGAACGGCTATTTGCTTCACGGCCTTGCATTCTGGCTCCAAACTCAAGTAACTGGAAAGGCCAGGCGGCCTTTGTCCTGTGCAGGTCTTGGCCATGGTAGGCTGGCCCTACCACTTAGCTGGCATGCTTGTCAAGGGTAGAATGTTCATCACCACCCAGAAGGAGATTATGTGTCGACTGGGGACTTGTCTTCTGTTGCAATGTCTATGTCAGTGTCTTCCAGGGAATCCCTGCTCTCTGGATCAATCACACAAAGTGTCTTTGTGCTGCTGAAGTAGCTGTGGCCTTCTCCTTCCTTTTCTGGCCCTTCAGAATCCTCTTCTTCAAGGGTCAGTTCAAACTGAAACTTTTCCATAAGACCCTGGCAGTCTCTGCTCCTCTCGTCCAGGGGTGGGGAGGGGCTCTGGGGTATCATGCTCTGGTACCAGTTCCTGTTATCTTCTAGTGTGTCCAGGATGTCTTGAGCATCAGGCTGGACCAGGTCTGCCCAGGTTTCCCACAGTGGATGAACAATGTAGTCAATGAAACCAACCTGGAAGAAAAGAGGACCACACATCTGTTACTGCATGGGCCCTTGAGAACCAAGCACATGGTCTTGGTTTCTAGAAAAAGAAAGAAGACTAACCCAAGGGGACCAATAGTCAGAGATTCGTTTGAGTGCTTGCTATATGGTAGGCCCTGCACTGTATACTATATGTGCAAACACCTCTCAATCCTGCAAAGTATACTTCCCGCTGTTTACAAAGGATGAGACTGAGAATCACAGACTAAACAAGGTACAGAGGTCACGGAGCTCATAAGTGGTTGATGTGGGACTTAGTCTCCACTTTGTCTGATTCCAAAGCCTGTGTTCATCTCATCACGGCATACTGTTTTTCCTTTCATGTCTGCCAGCTAAGTCTGGATGTAACTTGGAATGACTTTGTCACTACATGGATTCTGTGAGTCATTTTCTGAAGGAAACCCCAAATCCGAAGTGCTCTGATTCACCATTCTCTCCCTGATAACTCTAAAATATGCAGCTGCACCAAAATGACAGAAGCCAATCCTCCACTATTCTGGAACTTCTTAAGCCTTTGTTTTGTAGGGGACTATTTAACATAAAACAACAACAACAATAGTAATAATAAAATACTTGAGAACAATTCAAACCCTAAACAAACAAGTATCTCCTCTGTGGACATGGCTGCTATTGTTTAGGATCCATAGAGCACACAGTCATTTCCATCAGCAGAAAGAAGGAAAATAAAAACAATTAAGCAGTTCCTTTTGCCCATATGCAAGAGCATAAATCCAAGGCCGTGTCTTTGCTGTGGTTTCTGCAGGAGGTATGCATCCTGCAGGAGCTATACATCCTGCAGGAGCTAGCTAAGTGGCCTTAAACTGACCTCCCCCCTGTCCGACAAACAGGAAACATTGGGGATTGGGGCAGATAGAGAAAGAATAGACACCACTGAATTGGGGGAATGGAATTCCCCTGTCATGGTTGGTGTGGGGCTAGAGAGATGCCAGGTTGGGATCAAGAGGAAGATGAGCTAGGGTCTCTTTGGGACATACTTTGCTATCTTTTCACTCTATTACTGGAAACTTTCCTCTATCAATATTCTGGTATGGGGCTAGTCATTTAATATATTCAAATTGTATATATAAGAACTTTGCTGATATGTAAGTTTCTGCCCCATCCCCTGTGTGGACGTGTGCGTGCGTGCGTGCGTGTGTGTGTGTGTGTGTGTGTGTATGTGTGTGTGTGTGTGTTTGTGTCTACATGTGTGTGGGGGGGTATGTGCATGTGTGTGTGTCTACATGTGTGTGGGGTATGTGTTTGTGTATGAATATGTGTGTATGTGAGTGTGCATGTGCAAGTACACACACACACACACGTGTATGTGTGCGCACGCGTGCATGTGCACCGTATGCCTTTTAATGGTTCTTTCCTAACTAAATGAGCAAGACTCATAAAGTCAGGGCAGCTCTGATCTGCTTTGGTTACAAGAATTTGGCTGGATGATTCAGATATTAATTTGCTTCCACCTACTCCTTTTTTCTATCTTATCTCTTTCTTTATGGTTTAATGAATTTTAGAGGCCAATTTCCAACTTTTTTCCAGGGACTAGAAACACACTCATAGCAATGGAAGAACAGGAGTAACAAACATAGCCCAGTGTAGCCATTTCATTTCTTTGTTTACTTTGCTTTTAGTAAGAAATGCTTCAGGCTTTCATGAAAGGTCATTGCTAGTTGTTTATTCCTTGGGTTTTGGGATGAGAACCCTCCCAAAATCCTAAGGGCTTCTGGTTAGGAGTTGCATGATCAAGCATACAAACTTTAACAGACCCCACAAATGAAGCAGCAGTGTGGATGATGACATCATGGTACTTGGGGAGACCTGCCCACATGCTGGAGAGAGCAACTAGGTCACTAAGAAGTTCACAAACTAGACCAAAAGAACAGTTGTTTATTTGTTTGTTTTGTTGTACCTTGGAAGGTACTTGTAGCTTCCTTGCAAAGATGGAGCTTTTTATCATCTTTGGTAATGGTGATCCTGTTTGTCTGATCCTGTTTGTCTAAGGAGAGAGATACACAGGGAATACCACAGACGGGAGCTGAACTCCTGGATACACAGGGGACTAGGAGAAATCTAGGCAGTGGGATGAAGGGTGCAGGTATTCATGTGTCCACTGTCTCTGATAAGGTCATAGGTGACTGTAAACTTTGCTTAATCTCCCACCCTTGAGACCATGCATGGTGAAGAGAAATTATGAGTATAATGGAATGAAATGTGCAATTGCCTGCTATTACACACACACAGACACACACACAGAGACACAGAGTAATTAGATAGAGCTCTCTAGTTGTACCATTGATAGAGCTCATTAAAAAAAATTGAAAAAAAATCTCACTATAGATACCTGGGATTTTTCCACGGAAGCTGTGTGTTTGTCACACATTGGACTAATCTCCATTCCTCTCTCCCGTTCTTTGTCTCCCTGTTGGAAAAATTCCTCCATGATTCGATCAGTCCATTGCCGATACAATTCCAAGGACTTGGTGGGGTTGCTCAGGTCTGCACAGTGTACCATGTTTCTAAGGACCTGAAATGATCAAGTTTTGGAAAATCCCATAAAACTAAGTATAAATACCACCAGAACATCTTATCCCTCTCACCCCAGTACACTTTGTACCAAGAACATTTTAGTTGACTATAGTTACGGCCCACCCATCAAAAGAGCAGTATTTCAACGGTGCTGGCCATGGTTGGATATTTACCATTAGAGCCCAAAAAGAAGCAAGTATATTTTCCTAGACTGACAGTTTTTGAGTTTAAAAACTGGAAGGGGTATTTGAAGTCAAATTGTGCTAACATTTCTTTCCTCAGTTTGGAAAGAATGCAAAGAATGACCCAAAGTAATTGCTTCTAGATTTTCCATGTGTGGAAAAAGACCAGCTGATGACAATTTGTTTAGCTAAAACAGACCTAACAAACTTCCAGTTGGTGGGATTTATATTCAATTGTGAACTTTAGGGACCAATAGTCACATATGTCCTCTTACAAATACACATTGCAATTCAATTTTAGAACTAAGTAATTCAATGAGCATAGCATTGTTTTTTCATAAATGAAAAGTCTAACTTTATTTTTAACTAGTTTTTAAAAATATGTCAAATGTATAGTAGTATCCTAGCTCATACATCTAACCAAATTTTCATTTTTTTCTTTTTCTAAATACTCCTTGCTTTTGCTTTGTGTTAAGCATCCAGTACCTGTATTCGGTCAGTATAGTTGTCCAGAAGGAGAACACCCGAGCTTGTCACCTTTTTGGTTTCTACCATCGTTTTGAGGTCTGCCAGCAGGCTCATATGTTTAGACATATCAGTTGCTAACACCTTGGGTAAAGACAGAAATAAAACTCTTAATCAAGTCAGTCTATGAGAGAAAATGGCAAACGTGAGTGATGAATGCAAGCTGGCATCTTACCATGTCAATCACCATTTTCCTGAGTGTCTGGCGTTGCTTCTTGGTAAGATTCTGGAAGATGTCGCAATGTTCCTCTTGTAGCAGTTTGAATCCCACTGCAAGGTGGTGGTTTTCCAGCACAGATTCATCATTATACATCAAAGCAAGTTCTGAATCTAATAAAGAAAGAATGATGAAAATAAATTGTGTAATCCAAACACTGGTGTTACTTCAATGTGAAATTAGATCTAGCTTTTTTAAAAAATTATTTCAAGAGCTATCATCCATAGGTCATTACATACTAGGGAAGCAGAGCAAAAAAGCGATTCGAAGAGATATTACTACAGGAGTTTTCTCTTTCATAAAAATTCAGTCTTAAAGCACCCTTTCCTCTTTCATATGAGATGAAGAATTTGACATCAGATAAACTGGATTTTCATTTAATCTGACAATTTCCCTTAAGTCTTCATGAATTTTGTGTTTTGAAAAGAAATGAGATGAAACTGTTGTGGAGTATTATCAAATGTATTAAGATTTCCAAACTATACTCACCTTCATACAAGCTCCCAACCTCTGCCAATTGTGCATTTGGATTTTTAGAAAAGATAATGTGTTGGTATAAAATCTTATTTTACCCCAATAATGTAGCTTTTTGGATGTTTCTTTAAATATGACAACTAAGCATGATTATTTTTCTCAACAATGTCGATATTGAATTTTCTGTCATCTGGGTCTCTATGACTGAAACTGCAATGCCCAGGCACCCAACCAAACTACAGTTTCCACTCTGCTCTTTCTATATTTGGTCTGACATAGTTTCATACCTAGGAATATGGTCATCAAATTCATTAAATTATGTTTTATCTTAACAAAGAGTAATAGCAAGTGATGCAGCACATTCCTAGTGGTCTCTCTCACTGACTATAGCTTTCTCTGAAGTCATTTAAGTCCCCTTGTTCTGCTAACCCTGTAGTCACTGGTATAGATTTACAAACATGATTTTTCTATGTCTTAGTACTATAGGTACCTGAAGTTTATTTTGTTGATTTTTTTCAATAGAAAAATAAAACGTTAAAAATGAAAAAGAAAACCAATGTGCCCCAGACTTGAGATATTCAGATATTTTGAACATAAACACAAGAATGGACAACAGAAGGCGTCTTCTAGCAGGAAGTTCAGACAGCACTTCTATAGAACTGACAGCACTAGATGCCAGTCATGATCATAACTGGACAAGCAGTATTATCAAAAGAAAGTGTACTTGGGCTTTCAACACAGAGATACGGAGCATTAACTGAGATAATACATGGATTTTTCAATAGCATGAAAATAAAATGGTTTGAGCATGACAAAGCCCTGGAGATAGCTACAGATCCTGAGGCTAGGTCCTTCCCTTAGCTGCACACCAGTCTGTAGTCTAAGCAGCATATATGTAAGAGAATGTGTGGACCTTTTAATGACCCTTCCCAATGAACAGTAGAGACCTCCTCCAGTATTCCTCGGGGATTGTTATTTCTATATGAAGACTTCCATGCTCAGGCCCAGCATCTGTGCCTGTCTTCCAGGACAGAGGGAAACTTGTGGTTTAGTATATTGTGTGTGTTAATGCAAAAAAAAAAAAAAAAAAACTCCAAAACATTGAGGTCACTGTTCTCAAGCTTTCCAGTCTTGGTTGACAACTCCAACTCTGTTATTCTTTCTTTCCATACTGTAGTTTTCCAAAATTTTGATCTCTTTATAAATGTCTTGCCCAAACCCTCTACAAGTTCTCCATGCACCTCTAACACTGTGTTGACAAGCTAGAAACAGGGTCCAGGAAAGGCCTGGGCAATTTTCATGGAATGGAAGGATCACCTCATTATTGCTCTTGCTATTGCCTACAGTGAAAACATTAGGAGGAAGACACTGCAGTGAATCACAGAACGATCTGCAATGACTGTGCAGTGGTGAACTCACTTGTATTGATGAGAAACTGATTGGAGACCCCGGGATGATCAACATCGTGGATGGCAGCTGCAAAAATGGCAGCCAGGATTTCCAGGTCTGTGAAGACAGCCTGTGGGTTCAAAAGAGCCTGTTAACTCCACAGCCAATATACTCATCTCACCCTTTAGTTTCATCTGCTTCAAGTGCCACATTTCACACTTGTTGGGAGAGGCACTGCTGGTTTATATTGTACCTCAGGATGCTGATTTAATTAAGCATAAGACTCTGTTTATCACCACAGAGTTCACAGCTCACCCCATACCAATCCCATATGGGCTGGGGCATGGTAAATCATGAGCAGCAATTTTGATGGTATGTTGTGTGTGTGTGTGTGTGTGTGCCTGCAGTTGGAGCCTTAGATTTATGGAAGCATGGTGGTTATGTAACAGTCAAAGAAGGAAGTCCCCCTGGCTCTGGGAAGGTGGCAGATAATAACAGACATAGATAACTAAGCAACCAGGTGTGGAAGAGGTTCAACTCCAGCTTTGAAAGACAAGTGATAAAATATTTGTCAAAGTTTATTTTATAACAGAGACTACACAGAATATGTATATTACATATACATTTTTGTCTTCCTTGAGGCCTGGGATGAGTATATGTTGAGCAATCCAGACAAGTGCATACATATATATGTACTGTAAGACACTATAAAGAAGATGCTTTGCAATGCACTGTATCCCTTAGGAATATGACGAAAGTAAATCATGGATCCAACTCCTTGTCTGATAATTAAATAATCTTCAGTTGGCAAAGATAGAAAAAGGAACATTACACTGGTACTGCAAAACGAGGAAAGTAGATGTGTAAAAATGTTTATAACCAAACCAAATTGGTGAGTGCCATAGCTACCAAAGAAGCAGTTCCAATACTAAGGGTCATCCAATTGCATCCTTTTTATAAATGTACTGTACATTTTATGGTACTTTTAAAAGCAGGATGGATATTATGCAAAACAGATAGTAGCTACTCACATCCAATGCTGGTGTAGAAAGGAGAACGTGGGTTGACTGGGCCACATCAGCAGCATGCAGGCTGTTGTGATAAGCCACATCAGAATGGTAATGGTCTTCTAAAGTCATCATGTAGGTTACAAAGGTGTCAGATGAGATTTTGAAGGTCTTTAGCAGGTCTCTTTCCTATACAGTAAATGGATTAGAATATGAGTAAGTGGATATCAAAAAATCGAGAAGAAATTTGTCAGAGAAATAACCAGATATGCAAAATATAAAGAGATGTGCTCCTGGATAACCAGTATTTGCTCGGGCTTTTCTCACCTGGAATATGGCATACATGATGCATGTGAGGGGCCGATTATGTGAGTACCCAGCCACGTTGAAAATGTTAAGGCCCCATTTGTTCAAGTCTTCCAGCTCCTGCAATCAAAATTAGAGGAGTTTAAGAAAAATAGGGTTTTTTTTTCTGATGCTTTAAAATATTTTTTAAAGATTTTATTGGAGGGAAATTGACTGCTGAGTCTTTTATGCATTTGACTAGAGTACCTGGTCACATAAAAATCTGAGAATGGTGGGCTGGGTGTCTTCTATGTGGTAACTGCAGGATTCTGCACATTCTTTCAAGACACCCAAGTGTGCTTGCATTTATTAATTAGTTGCTGACCTGCACTTGTCAAACACAAGTCTTCAACTGATGCTGCTTTCAAAGGAAGCTCAAATGAGCCCAGGCTGCTGGTCCTGGTCCTCTGTCTCTCCTCCTGCTACTCTATGGCCAGCAGCAGCAGCTGCATGGCTGTGTCCAGGAAATTCTTCCACTCTTTGCTCATTATCCCTGAAGTCAGGTCAGAGAAACTCAGCTGCCAGAGTGTGGACAACTCAACTCTGACTTAGCATTTACTGCATGGTATGGGTTATATCTTAGGGTGGATGGGCCACACACAGACCTGGAAGGAACATTGTTCCGACCTTTGCTGTGGTGTTATTCCTAAAGTTATCTGCTTGGGGGAGTAATTTCTTTCATTTTGGATAACTGCCCAGAGGCCTGGCCTGATGTTTAACCAATTTTTCTTTAACAGAAATTTTCAGAAGGCCTCATGGAAGATGTTTTGCTCGGGGGAAGCTTATGTCATTCTTTGACCAGGCTGCAAGCACCTTAGCAGCATCTGTGCAGCCCCTACAGGAAGAATGGACATTTTCTGTCCCTTCGTCCACTAGTAGGTTTGGGCATAGGGGTCAGCACCGCCACTGGCTCCTCATGTTATATCACTAGTCTTGCCAACCGACCATGGCAGACATTCCTGCTGGTGTCTCCTATTGTCCTCTGGGATAATGCAGTTCAGCCTGTCAGCTTTCCTGACAACTTTCTGTGTCCATCCCTCACAACAGGATGCTGTACCTGTAAGGAACTCTGCATTACTGAGCCTATACTTGGGACAAAGGAGCAGTCTTTTGGTATGGAAAGACTTCAGTCAAGTGCTCCAGCAATGGGCAAAGGGGCTACATCAGCTTCCTCATTATAAATATCAACCAAAAAGCAAAACACGTGATCTGTTTTTTCTAAATGGTGGTGGATGGGATTTGAATGGGTGCATGCGTGCGTGCGTGCGTGCGTGTGTGTGTGTGTGTGTGTGTGTGTGTGTGTGTGTGTGTGTGTGTGTAAGACTGAGTGTGCAGCGGAGAGCTGCGTGCACAATGCTCAGCTCATGCAAACCTTAGCTAGATGATCTTCATTTTCTGTGTTGACTCCAAAGCGTGAGATGCTTGTGTTGTTCAGGCTTGAGCTGTGCATCAGTTTCTTCACTCCACTTATCTGGGTCATGAGCTGCTGCTTCTTCTTCTTCTCCCTGTCCTTCTGGGTGGGAGATGGGATTTCCACATCGTTCTGCTTATCTGCAATAGAGCAGTGAGCATGATTTTGAGCACACATGTGCCAGTGAGCACACAGTGACACTCAGAACAACTTGAACCATGTGTATTGGGGTTTCAGTTTCATAAAGAACTCTTGTAGCATGGCCTGATGGGATCTGCAGATGGCCTGTGAATCAGGTAATGAGTTGTTCCATTGTTCCTGCAGAAATGAACCTTAGCCGGTTCTGTTTTCACAGTAACTCAGAATCATACTCATTTCTTCAAAGTGCAGCATCAATACTTATATACAGATTTTTCATTAAAGTGAGCAATTTGTTTTTGAATATAAAATATTCATCACTTGGGATGCAGAGGCAGGTAGACCTCTGTTAGCTCAAGGCCAGCCTGCTCTACAAAGCATGCTCCAGGACAGCCAGAGCTGTTACACAGAGAAAACATGTCTCAAAAAACAAAACAAAACAAAACAAAAAACAAAAACAAAAACAAAAAAGAAAAAAGAAATAAATATGAAGTGTTCATTAATGGTTATAGTGGCATGGGCTTGTAATCTCAGCACAGAGGAGGCAGAGTCAGGAGGACAAGGGTTCAAAGACCTACGTAATAAATTCGAGGCTAGGGCTGGCGAGATAGCTCAGTGGTTAAAAGCTAGGCTCACAACCAAAAATAAATGTGAGGCTTGCCTAGGCTACATGAGATCACACCTTAAACAACAACAAAAAGTTCATTGTAAAAAAAATAGGTCAAGTTATTAAAGCAAACTACATTCTGCTCATTGTTTTTATATTTCTATTCTTTTTTTCTCTATAAAAAATTCATATGGCTTTAACCAAGCTCATTTTAAACAAGGACATATATGTTAGAAAATTAAATGGTTTCATAACTTTCAAATAATTACTTTAGAGTTTTGGTTATTTACTATTTGAGGTTTGGGAGAAGATTATAATTTGATTTCTTCATATTTTGTGCCTATTAATTCTGTTTATAAATAATAAGACCTCTCATCCATAGTAGCCCCTTTAGTTCATAATATGTTTATGTTTATTAACTATTGGCAATAATCTGTTAGTTTTCTTTTAACTTTACATGGTAACAGTAGAGGTAGTATTAGTTAAAAAAAAAAAAAACAAAAAACAAGTATTTATCTGCATGTAGAATCTTTCCTACATATTGCTATTAACTACCAAATGCTGCATTCTCCCTTTGTAGGGAGATGAATCCTGGGTGCCTCTGAGGATGCAACACCTCTGTCCTGCTACAGGGATGCCTGTGAAATAACAATTGGCTCCTTCACTGGCCCATTTCTCCCTTGAACTAATGGAAACTGTGGCTGCAATAATTAACTTGGCTCTCAGAAGTGTCCACATCTATCTTTGCTTGTCACAGTGAACATCAGTATGGCAACAACATCCCCATTTGAAAATGGCATGCTTCCATATGGCAGGCTGTGAGATAGATAATTTACTTTTAGACTCCTGCAGGTGATGGCACACTCCTATGTCAGGGTCATCTGTCTGCTTACAGGCCCTGAAGACATTCCATCAAAGCAAGGCAAGATAGGGCCAGCTTCACGCACAGCTTAATACCCGGCTATTGGGGAAGCCTAGCATTTTCCCACCTCCAGCATCCCTGAAAGGCCTCTAGGTACTCAAAAGCCCAAAACTTTTGATTAGAGAAGGAATCCTAGTAATTTTTGTTACTCTAGAGGTTTTCAAACTATTTATTATCACATAACACTGAGGAAATCTGAAAATATTACAAATTTATGGGCCCCACCCAGCTCTACTAAATCAATACTTAAAGAAAAAAAATCCCCTGCTTTCTCGATTATCAGAACAAGATTTGGGAACAAATAACAATCCCACACTCATTTCTCAGATGAAGTCAGCAACTTGTCCAAACTCAAAGGACAGTAAACAGATAATTATTCTGCAATTACTTCGTATATAGTGGTTTAATAGCTCAGAGGCCAGTTCTTGGGGTTCCTGTTAAAAATCTTTTTTTCTCCTGCCACACAGTGTCTGGTGTGGAAACTATATGTTTCTTAATCTTGACATTCTTTTTCTCTCTGTCACTTCATTGCTAATAACTACCACTATTTGCTAAAATGAAAGGTCACGATACCTATTGCTTTCCCCAACTACCAGTTTTTCATGTTTAATGAAACGGGGTTTTAGATTGCCTGATGCCCCTGCAGATTTAAGCCTCTCTAGTGGGACTGGCGCTTTCCTGGCCTTGGTTAATTAAAGGTTTCCCCAAAGCCGTGAGTAATTGAGCAGAGCAACTGCTGTGTCTGGAACACAGTCATAA
The DNA here is from genome assembly GCA_030556225.1 of Cricetiscus sungorus. NCBI lineage: Eukaryota > Metazoa > Chordata > Mammalia > Rodentia > Cricetidae > Cricetiscus > Cricetiscus sungorus. The sequence continues at coordinate 102,471,009 of JANBXA010000734.1, read as the reverse complement.
GAGCATTATTCACAGGGATGCCAGCAATATTCATGGGTGTCCCCTATGCAAATACTGGAACAAGTGACAGTCTTCCTATTCAGAATTTCTTCTGGTGGGCATTTAGCCAACACACTATGGTGACAACCTGAAGCACGGGCTTAAAACATGGCGAGACACCTTCAGTGGGTTAGCACTTCTAGTGGTCAGAGTGGATACTACAAAACACGAATGCAAATGATCAAGCAAGAAACAAACAAATAAAAAAAAATGGCGTTATTCAAACACTGTGGCACAATACAAAGTATTTTCTTTGCTAGATCCCAGCATCCTATGATCATGAAAATTCTGAAATGCTTTTCCTCAAACCTTAAAAGTTCTAGCTTTCGAGATGGGATGCTAATGAAATTTAATAAGAAAATGTTCTTTATCTGTAAAAATATTAAGTAGCTTTTAATATAACACTTAAAAATCTTGTTTTATATGTGTGGTCTCCACTTATACCCTATTTGCTTTTCCTGAGATTAGATACTTTAAATTACACTTTTCCCAGCAACATGAAAGCCCATTATCATATAATAGCATTGATAGATGCCAAGATTGGTCCATGGCTTATCACCTGGCTTTCTGCATCCACCTGAGCATTATTCTTTCAGATGGGAAAACCCAAGACGTTTCAAAAATGCAGGGTTAAGAGATTCCTTCCTTTCAGAACAGCAGGTTTTAATATGCTCTGACTCTTCCTAAGACATTGTTTTTAAGTTTAACTTCAGCTGACACGGTCAGCTCATTTTGTTCTGCAATGATTGCCATGTTCAGAACAAAGCCTTTTGGATAACTAGAAATTGTTAATTACTCATTTTTATTTCCAGCCATTCTGATTTCTAAAGAAAAGAAAATCCAAAATAGTATTCCTATCACACCTTTAAATGGGATTCTATTCCTTATGCTCTTAAGAATTTCTATTAGGCATGGCATCTGGCATCTCCTTTTAAAGGCCTAGAGAGTTAGTTCTGCCTCAGAAAAAATATTAGCCAAGTGACTTTGGTTAGATTCCTTCATCCTTCTCAACTTCAATTCTGTTTCTTGTAAAATGAGGAACTTGTAGCACGAGGGTCTTAAAGTCCATTGACAGATTATGAGGAGGCCTGGTGGGTCTCCAGAAACACCCCATTCCCCTAAGACAAGGCCTAGAGTCCCATGCCCTGCATATGCAGTTCAAAAGTAAGCTTTGATCATCTGTACAAATTGTAAGTCTGGGGCTCATGACAGAGAGTCAAGTACGTCTCAGGGAAGCTGCTGGGCAACTCAGCCTGTGACAGTCTCACAAAATACCAAGGTTGGAGGTGAAGGACAGCATTCCTCCTGGGGTGTCCATATTTCAGATGAAGTAGCTGGTGCCTCTTGTGTTTGTATCGTTTTTCTAAGAGTTTTCTCCTTTGCCATGTACACATTCAAGCACACACACACACACACACACACACACACACACATTCACATATATATGTATATGTATACACACATATACACATATGCACCACCCTTCTACTAAGGAATGGGATTTAAATAATTTTCTTCATATTTTTTCTCTGGATAATTTAGTTTTTAGAACAATGAGAAGCTATGCTTTCTTGAAAGAGTGTGCCTAGATACCAAATAGAGTATTCACATTAGAATAGTTATTCGTCTAGTCCTAGGATGGAAAGTATTGAAACTGAATGCTTCCCACCTCTCCTTCTTGATAGTCATTGCTAATTTTTAAAAAAAAAATCACTTAGGACAATAAGATATCTCTCTGATCCTTAGCAACTGGGAAAACAGCATCCATACTGACTTGGCCAAGGGCTCAGAGATTCCACAGAGCTTTCTTTAACCCTAACGCTGAGAGAATCTCTAACCCATAGAAGCCCAGGGATTATAAATGCAATGTGTGTAGAAATAAAAGTACTGACTTCACTCTTCTCTTCTGTTGTCAACACCTGCCAAGTGTCCCCAAAACAGTTCCCAGCTTATGAAAACTAATTGAATGTTCCATGAACGAAGTATCTGAGATGCTGAGGAGAGGGTTCCTGTGTTCAGAGAGAATGGGAAAGCCTGGGGAAGAGAAGGACTAGGGGTTAGGTCTTCTCTTTGCTTACATTACATTCCAGGCACCTCTGGAAGACTGGGGATGTGTAAGAATTCCTCTCCTTTGTTCCCTGTCAAAGGTTGCTGCAGCTGCAGCTGGGGACAGCAGGTGCTGGAGGACACCCACACATGGCCATAGTGAGGATGGCCTCTGCCTGCTGATCTGCAGACTGCAGATCTGCCGGGCGAGCAAGGACTGCACAGTATTGCTGCCGACTGATAATGCTGTCAGAGGGAACTGCTTTTTGAACAAAGCTGCAGGCAGACTGTTCCATAAGGCAACAAGGCATATGCACATTTGATAAGAGGCTCTGCCAAAAAGGAAGCTGGGATGCTCAGCTGCAAGAATGGGTCATTTCCGTGGAAAAATGGAGCTACATAAGCAAGGGTATTTCAGAGCCAGCAGAATCAGAATCTAGAGGCTTCCTATGCATTTTTTTTTAGGTACACATACTCCGGATTCTGCAGGCCCCTCCAATTAATACAGAAAGAATAGATTCAGGCTACAAAAGTTACCTTTAAGCCTGAGATTAGAAATTCCTAAGGGTAAAACAAGACCCACAGAATAACTGAAGACCTACTCCTGGAAACCTATGACAAGTGTTACGTGTTAAGTACCATCCACCTAATGATGAGAATAGTCAAGGATCAACAGTGCTGCTTAGAGAAGACAAGGCCTCTTAGGCGTGAAACACCTCCCTACACACACACACACACACACACACACACACACACACACACACACACACAGCCTTCATTCTTAAGAAGTGACCCAGCACAGCAACAGTCAAATTATTTCCAGAACACCCTTCCCTGGACTCTGTGGAAGTAGCACATCCCCGCTCCCTACCCCACCCCAAAGCTTTTTGACTCAAAGCCTAGTTCCTGGAAGAATTGAAAAAAAAATACAGTTTTAGACGTACTGATACAGCAGTTGCTGGGGCTGGGTATTAGACCTTCAGCTGCTCTGGAAGTTCCTATAGTGAGGGGTGAGGTAATATGCAGCCATGTAAATGCAATCAACCCATAATAGCCTGCTCTCTTCAATAGTTATTATCGGTTCAAAAATATTACCTTCCTGTGCTTATTGTTTCCCTTTAGAGATTGGCTTTAGCTCTCGTCTTGGATGGATTTGTTTTTTGTGCTTAACCTCACTCCAAATTCACAGGGATACCCTTGATACACTGGAGAAATTCATCCTGCAGAAGCGCAGTGGGGTTCCTATTGGTGTCTTACCTAAGAACGTGTTTGAAATGTATTCAGACACCTGGTTCCCTGATCTGCTCATCTCCGAGAGATGTGTCAGCTCCCGGTTCAGCATCCTTTTGAACTGTTTATAAAGAAAAAGAAAAGGCATTAAGTATCTATGAAACAGCAAATGATCACTGTATTTCCAACTTTACTTTCTAAGAACAGAGAGACTGTACAGCCAATTTCACTAGATTAACGAAAGCTACACTGCTAATCATAACATCCCCACAATTTGAAATCATTCCAACGTCACTGTAGAAAAAGAAAATAGATGTCCTTAAAATTTCTTAAAGCTGCTGATTTCTTTTGAAGTTGCAAACTCAGGAAAAGGAATTTTAATAAAGATCAAAATAATTTCACTTGAAAATATTGTTACTTTTTAAAACTGGAACTATACCCCAAAATATAATTTGAGGTGATAACGTATTCAGTGAGAATAGATTAAGTGAAAAGTTTAAGGGAAAATGAAAGGGATTGGGGGGGGAGCATTCTTTTAAAACCCAGCTGAGAAAAAAACAGGATGGAAACACATTACAGTACATTAAAATACGTTGCAGTAAAACACGTCCTTATTTCCTAAGAAGCCACCGTGGGTTGAAAGTATATACAAATTCAACCACTGCTTATGCCTTCTACTGCACAGAAAACAGACGGATGTAAAAGCATCCGATTCTACCAAAGACACATAACACAATCAAATCGACCCACCTTGATATAGCCCCAAGATACAGATAACAAATAGTTTGCCTCGGGCATTTTGGAGGCTCTTCTCGCCACAATCCACAAATCCCTTTGAAAGAATTCAGTTCTAAAAGAGCAATCCCCAGAGGATCAGAAAACCCCTGCAGATCCAGTGTTTAAAGAATCAAAACTTAGAAAAGACAAAGCCTTGCAAATGCGCGGTATTTCCTAATCCACGGTAAGCTCATCTTCATTCACACTCCGTTCTTGCAAGAAGCCTAAGCGCTCCCTGCTTATTTCCAGGCAGACCAGAGTAATGAAACCAGGAATTGTACGAAGGCGCAAGAGCCAGTCCAAATGTATTCTGCTAGGCGGCTTGAAACACTGCATCAGTTACGAACAGTCCTGGTGCCCGGAGGGGTTTCCACCCTAGATTAATCCAACTCTGCCAGAGAGCAGGGAATCTCTTTCCCCCCGGGAGCTGTCTGTCTGGGAAACAGCCATCTTTTAAAAAGGAGAAGATTAAAATGGAGGAAGCCCTATGAATATTTAAGTAAATCTGAGGTTCTACCCTCCCCCGTTCCAGCTAGGTGTTCTTTAACCCCCTCTTCCTCTGCAGACAGCCCTCTGCAGAAGCAGCCTGACACAGTGCTCAGCTATTCTAATTGCTTCCAAGTGATGGTACATTTGATTGACTCTGAGCTTTTTTTTTTTTTTTTTTTTTTTTAATTGGAAAGGGTTGGAACTGCAGCTGTTTTCTGACTTAGCTTCCAGTATACAAGAATTTCTTCTTAACCTGCTTTTGGAACATTATTTGTCCACCAACAGAGGTACTGATGCATTCAGCCTCTTTTCACAGCAAAATGAATGGGGGTGAAATTAATTTATTTGACTCAAAAAGCAATTCATCCGAAATGTGCAATTTTCTGCACTCAGTTGGTTAATATGCTTAGTAGATCATTTTCAGCAAACGGGTTAAACTCATTGAACTTTTCCTTTCCATGTCGGTAGGATTCCCAAGTCCATAAGGAAATATGAGATAGCGTTTGCTGAATGAACAATGAATTATTTGGCGTTGCGGTTGTTTGATATTTTAGTACTGTTACATCTTACAATTCATGTTAGAAACGTTTCATAGTTATTTTTTGTTTCATTTTAGCATCCCAGGATACGTTGGAAATGTCATTCTTTTCCTGGCTCCCCTGCCAGCCCCTTCTTGTGAGCATCACAGTACAGGCAGTGGGATGCCCTGCCCAAGCAGGTCCCACTTTTCCCCTTCGCCCTTATCCCTAGCCTTCCAGGGAGTTCCTGCACTGCATGTTGAAGGAGCAGCAAAGCACCATGGCAACAGCCTGAACTTGTAATTGGCTCTTTTTCCTGTGAGGTATTCCCCTTCCAAATGAGCATCCTGTATCTGACAATAGCTTCACTTCAGCCATCTAAGACTCAGGTCAAACTACTGCCTCTCCCAGAGAGCTGCCTTTTGAGGGGAAGCCAGCCTGAATCCGAGCCTCTGCCTGTTGGCTCATTGTACCCGCACACTGTCCTCTGAGACACAACCTCTCTCTTTCTGGGTAACCCTGCTTACGTATGTGTGTGTTTTCACAAGTAACCAAGCATCTCTGAGTCACTCATTTCTGCTTTGTAGACTTGACAATGTTGAACTTCAGCGCAAATATGAACTCCAGGTAAATTGCACAAATTCCAAGTTATTTGTTTTTATAAGCTATAACTCTGACACAGTGGACTCTCAACTTCATGCCACAAAACCAGCACTTACTGAAGAGTAGGAGATTAGGAAAGATGGGTTTATAAGCACTGATAGGTTTGCTAGCCTTTAGCAAAGAAGAAAACTTTACTAACTATAGTAAAAATACCTTACATAAAAGCTTAGAGGCAGATGATTTCTTCTGTAGTTTTTTTCCCCCCTGTACAAGACTTAGCCAAACGTAATAGTCAAGCAATTACCCTCGTTTTGGTTCCTTTGGTGTCTCGGGAAACATTTGTAAACATTCTGGAATCTACTAGGCTTACACCACTTGAGTAAAGCCATTCTGTCATGTTTTCAGCTGACATTGATGGAATACATGAAATGGTCATGCAAAGTGGGGGAGGGGGCAAGCAAATGGACAAACAGAAAGTCCATGTATGGTTTTAATCAACTTTTGCTCTAGTAGACTAGCCAGATATATTAGGACGCGTTGGCTAGTCCTCGGGTAACAGGCTAAAGAGTGTGAGAAGGGCTCTTTAGTGGTGTGGTTGGCTGCAGGTAAACAAACAAGCATACATGGCAAAGACATCTCTCCCTACCTTCCCTACCCCTGTAGCTTCCCGTTGACTTAGGATGCTGTGGGGATATATGGTCCATCAGTCTGTGTGGTAGAGGGTGGTGGTTCACAGCCATGGGGCTGAGTAAACCACACACCTTCTGTGTCTTTGCAGACCGGGTCAGTGTACTCATGCAAGTAAACAGAGGAATACCTTCTCCCTTTTTCCCATGCCTAAATGGATTTTTTTTTTAACTGAGGGGAGAGTGATGAGTGGTGCATACCAAAAACAAAGTTTTCCAAAGTCATCCTAAGGTAACCATAAAATACACATGATGAAGTATACAAATGAAGGTCATCCGGGGTCAGAAACCAATCTAGACCTTTTAAATGTTGCTTAGCAACCACCACTGGTTTTCGTCAGCAAGGGAGGGCCCCACCACACTGACTAAGGCAATCATTGCTTTCATCAAAAAATACTTATGAAGGGCCCACTTGTTTGGGGCTCAGAAAGACTAAGAAAGGCAGATGTGGCCTTCTAGAAAGGCAAATTCCGATTAGTAAGGGTTGTTTTGGCCCCGCTGACTGGACCAACCAAGGAATTGATATGTTGAGGTGACAGCTGATGGGACAATTGGGGAGTTCAGGGCAGGTAGATTTTCAGTGTCTCAAATACATTTGGGAGTTGTTTCTGGCAAGCAATGGGTACCCATGACACAGCAATCGAATCTCAACTTTGATTCTCAGTCTTTACAACTGGCCTTGTGACATCACTTCATCTCTCTTCTGTGAAATGAGTGACACATAAGACTCCAACCCACCTTAACCTCTCAAGATTATGTGACAGATTCTAGAGCAGCCGCCTACAGCTTGGGGACAGTATTTACTAGCAACTAGCTCCTCTCAGAAGATAAAACTCTTTCTATACCGCTGAAGTTAAAATGGAGATGCTTCTGTCTATAAGAATAAACCACAACTAAGGAGAGAGGTATTTGTCATAACTCAGAGCTCTGTAACCTAAGACTCTTGGACCTTCCCTTCCTTCCCTGTCGACTTACCAAGTTAGCTGTTTCAACATGAAGCTAAAATGGATCCTGGATGAAACCATGGCCCAAGGACTTGCAGGATTGAAAGGAAATGAATTTATTTACTTTACCAAATTCAGTGGAGAATTTACAAATGGGGGTGGGAGATGCTATTTCAAAGATAAATGAGTTCCCGTGTCTCCTGTACACAGATCCTATTTTTTCTTTAATAATCTATCCTCACAAGAAAGCCCTGTTAGAGTCTACCTAGAAATAATGTCCCCAGGGGAAATGGCCAAATTCCCTTTTCAACACAGACAAACAAAGTTTGTGAATGAACCCTTAGAACACAAACTTCCCCACACCTCCCTAAAGCGGTGTCTGTCCAACACTAGATCTACAAACACTGCTAAGAGATTACAGTTACAGTTTGAAAAGAGAAGCGCTATTATTTAATAAATGACTTAATACCACTTTTCTAGAACATCCTTTGTAAAATTCATCTGTGATTTTTTTAAATTAATGGCCTGCCTTTAATTTATTTAGTTTTTATCTTCTCTCTTTTACAAATGATAAGTAAGTCTGTTGTTTCCTTTGCACCAAATTCAACACAGACTTCTTTTAATAGTGAGAAGCTACTTAGAAAATATTTGAAATTAAATTTTGTTAGATACTTCAGTTTTCCTTTTAGTCTCTGGGCCACTTTCCTGTAAAATGATAAAAACACATCGTCATTTTCTATTCCTTCTCAAAAGACAAGCTTAGGGTTTGTGCAAAGATCAGTAGCCACTGTCCTGGGCTCTTGGTGACTTCACCTAGAAGGGTAGGATGTTGGTAATATCATGTTTATCAGAAAAAAAAAAAAAAAAAAGCCAGAAGGCAGAAGGGGCTAATCCTGATGATGAGAGCTGCTTTTGAACTGATCTGGATTTGCTAGCGGCGATTCTACACGATAAAAAAAAATTATTAAAATAATTGGGTAAATGTGTACTCTATCGGGGCAGGCCTTGGTGACACACACCTTTAATCCCAGCACTTGGAAGGCAGAGGCAGAGGGATCTCTGTGAGTTCGAGTCCAGCCTGGTCTACAGAGCTAGTTCCAGGACAGGCTCCAAAGCAAGACAGGGAAGCCCTGTCTCAAAAAACCAAACCAAAACAAAAAACCTACCCTGTTAAAGACTAGTAAAAGTCGGTACTTTTGCTGGACGATAACCTGATGAAGTCAGTAAGAGACAATTTTAAGGACGGGAAGAAGGTGCCAAACAGAGGAAGGGAGCGCCAGTCATCGCTCCTGTGGGTGGCCATCTACGTATGAGCCCAGCTGTGAGACAGGCGCCTTATTGTGTAGGATCTTCCTGTTTTCGCAGTTTGAAACAACTGCCGAAGTCATTAAAGTCACAATGACTTTTTTAGGGACTAACTTTTGACTCATATTTTATACTCTTGTTAGTCATAATTTTATAAGGATTCCCGAGAATCAGGGAAGTAGAGGGGCTGAAAATCCCTCTTGAGATCACAGAGTGCTCACAGTGGCGGAGAGATGGGATGGTGGCACAGGTTAGTGACAGATGACTGCAAGCAAGATGCAATCTTGGGCAAAATGAATTGACTTCTTACATCTCTGTTTCTATAGCTGAGTGAGATAGTTGATGTCTAAAGTCCCTGCTGTTTTTCTTTTTAATCTGACTTTAAAAGAAAACAGAAAACACAAGAAAACAACACCCAGAGCAAGGCTATAGCGTAGGGTTTTAAAACCCCTTATGAAACTCACAATTTCTACCATTCTTAACTGCTCAGGCTGTCTGGTACTGTGCTTCCTCCCTCCTGGCTTTCCATCATTCCTTTGAAACTCCATGCCTTGCTTCTTTAATGACTTGTTCACCGTATTTGAAAGGTGAGTAAAATAGCAGTGGGTGAATTAGTAACTGAATAGAAGAAGGAGCTACATCCAAGGCCATGCCCCTTTTGCTGGAGTAGCTGAGCCAGACAGTACAGTTCCAAGGTAGGCCATGCCTGCCAACAAACTCTGGACTGGGGGCACAGGGTTAGGCCGTGTTCACCACTCCATGGCCACATCAGAGACTCTCTTCTGTAGTAAATTGCAAATGGAGTAATTTCTCTTCCTAGTTCCCCAGGGATGTAGTGGCACGAGATAGATAAGAATCTGAGGAGGAGTGGGCATGAATCTTGGCATCACAATTTTGCAACAAAACGCTGGCATTTCTGATGAACAACGCCAGTTCTAACTACTAGCTGGAAGACGAGTACTTGCTCAGAGGACAAATGAAAGGTAAATTAGGGACAAAATACCAATGCTTTCATACAAAGAACTGGGAAGAGATGTGGTGGAGGCACTGTACCATTGTTCCACGAGTTGACACCTGGTTCACCTACTCTTGAGGTGTTTCTCCCTACTTATTCTCTCCCTATCCATTTATTTTTCTTTTTCACAATTTCTGATATCTTTTCCAGAGAAAATATGACACACATCATCTGAATGCTGAAAATGCTCCCTTGTCCTGTATTAATTCCCATAAGAATCTTTCCAGAAATTCTCATGACCCACATTCCCTCCTAAATTGCTACAGTGACATGATAAAATAGACCAAAAAAAATATGCTGGAAATATTTCTAAGAACTAACACAATCACAGTATTTTATACAACATAATATGTCTAAATTACGTACAATGTTTATTATGTAATGCATGTTACTCATTATGTATTTACACTTCTGCATAGGGAGAATTGCTAGGTTTGGTGGATAAAAATTCAAGATGCTCAGTTAGGTGTGAAATTCAGTTGCAGATGACACTTTTGGAATGTATGTATATTTCAGATATTCCATATCCAGATACCTCACAAGAAGACTCAAAGCTATACTCGCCCCAAGGCTCCGTATACTTTTTGATCATTACACTTTTCCAAGCCTTAGTTCTCAAAGAAGAGTCCATTAACCATTCTTGAACTCTACAATGCCATTTTATGTACTGCCTTCTTCCTTCTAATCTGCAAAGGGATTTTGGCAACGTTTGAGTCCTGGCCTAACAGTAAAATACATCTAACCTCCATAATCAACAAATGACCAAAATCATTATACAACTGAGAAAAAGCATTTAAGGAATCAAGGCTCAGTCTTGAGTTACTCTTTTATCTTCCCCCTCCAAGGTCATAGCATTTTAATATGACTCTAAAGCTGATGACTAAGACATTGTAACATTACACATCTAGAAGCTATACAACTTATAATATTTAAAAAATAGAAATATTGAACCAGATGTGTGCATCAACAAGTCTAGAGTCCTCTCTATTGGAAAACAAAATCTAAGGTTGATGATCTCCAGTTCTACTACAGCCAACTACACAGGGGATGCATCACCCCAAATAGTCTTTGTTTCTTAGTCCATAAATACCGGTGATGGCAAGCATTCTACCACTGGGGCTACATCCCCAGTCCCTAATTTTTAAGACAGAATCTTGCAACGTTGCCTGGGCATTCCTTGTGTTCCCTGCCACACCTGGCAGTGTGGCCTCTTTAAGAAGTGACTCCTACTCTCAGATGGTAATATTGCTTGAGTTATCGTAAATCCCACCTTCTTAAAATGTCTACTCTTTTTGCAGCTATACAGATCTTCAAAGCTTCTTTTTGAGATTACTACTCTACTGTCCTGAGGGGTACTGTAGAGCCTATAATACCTGTGACATTAGTTACATTGTTTTCAGTCATACTCCCTGAGATACATGAGACAGTGGAAGTTTCAAAAGATTCTCTTTTAAGAATCACTCTTGGATTAACTTTCTTAGGCCCGAGACAGCCCAACAAGTCAGGTTTCAAGGTCAACTCTGGGCCCCATCAAGAAAATTAAATACCTGAGCTAGACAGGAGATTCCTTTTCTCTCCTAAACCATGTATCTTGTCTCTTTCGGTATGCCTCACATTGAACTATATGCATCAAATTGAGAAAAATCTGCCACCGATTGAATTCCCACAGTTTGAATGTATTTGTAAACTATGAAAGATAAAACAAAGTGTCTCAAGTTATTTTGTAGCCTATTAGAGGTGATAGCTATATTTGCATATTGTTTTCCTTTGATGGCAGCCATAATTTAGACAAGATGGATGCATGCCATGCTTTCATGCATATCTTTGAAATGTACTGTTCTCTTGGGATAAAGGCAATTTCTGAGATGGCCACCTAGCTCTTTTGTGGAGACGAGGGGACGTTCATTGCAGACTTGCCCTTCTAGTGGATTTCAGGGACATAAAGGAAGCCCTACCAGAGAAGTCAGTAGCCTCTACCACACATGATGCAAAAGTAGCTGAATATCCTCTCAAATCTGGAAATAAACTCCCACACTGTAGCCCAGTTTGAAAAGCTGTGTGAGTGACTAAGCACCTGGGAGACCAAGGATTTCCACCATTGAAGTGGGATGACTACAAATGGTAAATGTCTGTGACCTAGTGGGCGCTTCATGCCATCAGATTTGTGCTTGAAGTTAGATTTCACTTCTGAATTTTACGTTTGAACTCAGGCCCCTCCTTACTTTGAGTTCACAGTCGCATGGAGGTTTCTTGTAGTTCTTTAGAGCCTAAACTCTTTTGCTTGTTGGCAGTGGCTTGCATAACTAATTGCAAAATTCCCACAGTATGTGTGATGTGGTGCCATGTCATACAGGTTATGTGTGTGACACATGAGTTACTCATACAGGTGCAGGCTTGCTGACTGACATTTGGATTGTTCACCAGGCTAAGGAGTCTAACCAGAATTGCAGGAAAGATAAATGAAGCACATCCAACGAAAACCGTAATTTGAAATGGCTTTAACAACAATATGACCACCACCACAATAACAAAAGCCTGTTTGAAGGAGTCAGGATGTTAGTAACACTACTGATTAATGCTTCTTTACTTTAGCCAATTTTGATAATTAGGAGACTTCAGAATTCTCCAAAGTTAGGAATAATCACAGACTCCTGACCGAAGGATATCTGCACCATGTATGTATTTACTCAGATTTGCACAGTTGAAGTCAATCTGGTAAAATGAACTAGTTGAATATGCTACTGGCATGTAAGAAACATTAGCACAATGCCAGAAAGAAAATTATGGCCCAATAGTGGCAAAGTAGTCAGGTGTCATGCAACATAGAGCTGATGACTGACAGGCGTTAACACATGCTCTTAAGTCCCACCCACCCCCCAACACCCCAGAGACAAGGAGTACAAAACAGCAGCCATAAAAAGGCTTTGAAGGCTTAGGTTCATGTCAACTGGATGTAGACTTTTTGAGAGGATGATAAACCAAAATAAGTGCCAAACTGAACCAGCCACCCTCCAACAGCCAACATCAATTTCTGCCCATAAGAAAGGTCCATTTACATTTCACCACTGGGGCAGACTCAGAGTTTTCTGGGCATCATAGTTCTGAGCCATGTGATTAGATATGAGAAGCAGTAATGGGAAAAGCCCAGGCTTTTTCATGAATTCTTCCCAACAAATATCTACATGTGAAGAGTTCATGTTTTATTCGTTTTAACCAAATATATTTTTAAAAAGAGGATCTCTTCCCACCCAGGGCTTCATAGTCTTTGGCTAGTTGTCCTATTTTAGCACCTTGTTAAGGGTTTTCTGTTTGAAGTTGAGCTGGGAAGATGGCTCAATGGGTACGGTACTTGCTGTGCAAACATAAGATCCTGAATTTAGATTCTTTGCAACTACCGAAAGGTCAGGGGTAACAGTGCATGTCTGCAACCCTAGCACGGGTTGAATGGAAAGGCAGGGGATGGATCCTGGGATTTATTGGCTAACCAGTCTACCAAAATGGCTTACCATTTTGGTTCAGTGACAGAAACTGTGTAAAAAAACACAGCTTTTTATAGAGGTGTAAGCAACAAAGAAAATTTATATTGACCTTCATCCTCTGCAATGCATACTTGCTATTGAACACATATAGATATACACAGGTATACACATCTAAAACAACCCCTGAAGCTTTTTCTTGAAAGCAATATATGACTTTTTCAATTTGAAAATTTTATTCTGTTAGTCATACAATATGTCACTAGACAACATTCTTATCAAGATTTTAATCTCATAAAAAGTATTTTAGTCCTATAAAATACTAGTACAAAGGTATCTATTAAAAACTTATTAAAAATTCAACACCAACAACAAGACCCCAAATTTTCTGCAATTAAATGATACTGGCAAACATTTAAAATGTAATACTGGTAGCCCTTGTAATACTCCCATGCAAATAAGCTTTGTGCAATATGATCCTGAGTGTTAAAACACTGCAGGGAAAATCAGTGGTAGCTCATCCCATCAAAAACACAAATAATGTACTCCCTTGGCCAAGAAAAATATGCCCAGTGTATCAGTCAACATGGCTGCATCTGACTCAGAGTGGAGCCAGCTGCAGTCATCACAAGGGGCAGGGGAGGGGTGTAGCTGTCAGGGGAGAGGACTCTTGGGGAGTGTCAGTTAAGTTTCAGCATAGGAGCTAGAACACACTTCACTAGAGAACCATCAGAAGGTTCCTAAAATCAAGTGGATATGTGAGACTATTCTAAAATCTTAAAAAAAAAATCCTAGCTCTCTCCAGTGATAGCTGGGACCCCAATTAAGCTAGGATGGCAAAAGGTTGGTCTGCAGAAAACCAAGAAGAGTGCACAATGGGAGAGGTTCACAGCACAGGGCCTGACTGTGCTTGAACTGAAGGGAGAATCCTGCAGGTGTCCTCCAGGTAAGGAGGAGAAGCATAAACCTGTATTTATTCATTTGCAAATGACAATAAAACTGGTGTTCTTACGCCATGGTTTTAATCAATGCTCTGACACCGGGTAAAGAGGAAGTTGGAAATGCACTGTTGACCAACCAAACTTAGTAAAATTTTAGTATGACTTTTGTAATTTGTCTGTATTTTTTCCCCAATACTAAAATGAGTATATGGGTTATTTAGCAAGTTTCCCTCCAGTGTAATCTCCTTTTAAGTATTTTAGCTTTTGATTCAAGTCTTGTTTTTATTGCAACAGCCTACACATCAAATGTATTTATTCACTTGAGGATTTATGACTTTTCATTTCTTATATACTATATGCTAAGGACTGTCACCTTACTCTGTCACATCATATAATGTCTCAAAGAGAGTAGATAGCAAAAGAGCTGAAGTTAGGAACTTCAGGAACTCTTTAAACACCGAATAAACTTCCCTTAACAAACATTATTATCAACACAATTAATTCTTCCTGAGTCAATTTATTTTCCTCCAGCATTCCTTCACTCTAAAATATTTGAATAATACATAATTGCTTATTCACATTTATTACAAGATATTTGAATTATTTCCCTCAGAATTCTAAATGTAAATAAATAATAAAGTCATCTTGAGCCACAGTGGGGAGTTGACAAGAAACAATAAGCCTCTATGTTGTGAGTGAGAGTGACCTGACTCAAAATGCTTACAAGTATTAATAACATTGACATTGTTTATCAGTGGGCAGACGCCAGTAGGATTGCACTAACTCCACTGTGGATGTAGGTAAGAGAACTCAAGAGTGGGGAGCTCAGTTGAGTCATGAGAGCTTCCCACTGAGTCATTAATTGGAAAGAGACACTGCAGGGGTAGGAAGATGGTAACCTGGCATTCCCACCTTGAACTCAACTTGCTTGACTAGCCACTCTGCCAATCAGCTGGAAAAAAATCACAGGCCGGTGTTCAGTTCCCAACAGACAAAAGGGAGAAATAAGGGTGATTAATCTTGGATTTGAAATGAGACTCCCCTTCCCCCCCTCCCATCACAGCACCGAAATCTTCCCATTATCCTCTGACTCTGGAGAAGTCATCGAAAAATGAAATTACTTTCTTTGCATTTTTAAAGGTTTGGGGATTATATTAGATATTTAATCTTCACTTCTTATTGATAAGAAAATACATCTTATTTGTAAAATGTTTCCTCATCTGTAAAATGACTTCAAATAAATAGTACTTAATTAAAATACTTTATTTTTCTGAAAGTAACACCAGCACACAGATGCAGTCCCGCACTATCACAAAACACAAATAGGGTTTCCCACACTCGGGGGGTACCACAAGGGTCTCTACATTCAGAGCGCAGTAAGTAAGCCTTGCTGTGGGAACACAGCCATGACCGTGGGATCTTCCCTGTAAATACAGAAATAGGACTTTTTAAGTTCCCCTCTCAACTCAAAGTTATAGGATAATGTCTAGAGCAACTATGTGAAACTGTAATTAAAAATAAAATGTGTAGAATTTTGTTGTTATTTATCAAATTTCAGCATTAGTTGTTGGGTTAACAGTTAGTTAGTTCTCTGTGTAGCACAGCCCATCTAATTCAACTGGAAAGATATTTTTACCTAGTGATAAATTTTTTTATTAAGGTATGAGATGCCAATAATTCTTGGGCTAAATCTATTTTTTAATATTGGTTTAATCTTTTTTTTTTTTTGACTTCTAGGTAGCTGTACTCTGATTTCACCTTCATAATTGTTCAAAGTTATAACATTTTACAGTCTACTGAGCACTGAAAGAGCAATGTGGTCTTGTCAGGTTCTTAATCAAAAATTTAAAATTTGTTAGATTTGCAATTTAAAACTTAGAAGATTAAAATAACTCTGCTCTGAAAGTGAGTTTTACCTTAATAAACTTGTTACACTTCAACTTGGGAGGGCTTGTTGAGGCTTCCAAAGCAGTCCGTTCTAATTGTGATTGTTTTTGGAAGGGAATGTATTGTGACTGCTAAGCAGAAAGAAGTGTATGCTTGGCTCCTAGCTTTGAACTCCGCTCCATAAATAAGCGAAGATCATCAGGTGCTTTCCAAAGCAGGCAGGCAGGAACAGAAGATTCACTATCGTCTTTGCTGAGCGACTTAACAGTTCTTTCTTTGTGGAAGCATTTGGCTACTTTAAAGTAAATCAAACAAAGGAAGTTACAGTAAAATCTCCCAGAGACTAAATAGTTTGGCACCAGCTGAGGGAAACATCACATGCCATAGGGCAAGGCAGAAAAGGGGCCGCTGGTAGGTCCCCTGTACAGGAAAGCACTGGTAACTGGCCTGATGCCACGAAGAATGAAACCCCACTGACCAGCATGAGTGTGAGCTGGTGTCTTCTGGGAGGGTATTTTGGTTTTCATAACAGTAAATGATCTTTGCCTGCTGAATCCATTTCTCCTAGAAGTTAAATATTTTGGAAGAATTGCATAAGAACAAGCCTCACCCCTGGCTTTTCTTCCATAGATAACAATGGCAGGGAACTTGGTGGGGCTGTGAGTCTGGGGAGGGCGCATGTTCAAAGATCAAACATGCAAAGGCAGGGAAGTATAAAAAAAAAAAAAAAAGGAAACTGAATGCTTATTCCATGACCGTGCTACAATGCAATATTTCAAGACTGCTATTTTAGTTCATAATTGACTACACTGCTACAATGTTCTATTGGCTGGCCAGAGTCACACAGAGGGGAAAATCGTTCACTTAATTCCTTTTGAGAGATTTGTTCATTTATAAATCTTGCAAGAGAGTTAACTAAAAGACTGGGTGAATTAGTTCCGAATTCAGTAAAGGAACCAGTTCCTGGATAGACCAACTAGAAATATTTAGATTAAGCAAAAAGTACTCTAAGTCACATTTATTTTAGATACCTAACTTCCAAACACTTTGATTTGCTAAGTTTTCATAAGACTAATTTCAGATACTGAGTCACACTCAAGAATATAACTCTATTATATAACTTAAAAAAACAGTAGAAGAGTAACTTAAAACAACAAGGAAAGAGAGAGTAATTAAACAACAATAAATAAAGACTGATCAGCTAAATCTTCCCTTTCATCTCTGAAGACAATAAAATAAGAAATCTGTCTGAACCTGGGAGTTCCTCGGACCCAGTAGCTCTGCTACAAAGGCACACACTCTCTATTTTATGCTCAAGATACAAGCATTGAAAAGGACACCCTAGTAGGTGAAACTGCTGCTATCATTTGAATGACAATAAAATCAAAACAATAGAACACCACCCCTACCTCCTACTCCCTCAGCTTTCTTTTTCCTTTGGAGGAGAAAGGGAGGGTATTTAGGCAGGGAACAAGGGAATTTGGAAGTAGATCACAGCTTTCAAAGACAATATTACTATCTTATCTTAAGCTAAATTGGGGAAAGCAATGAGAGCTGGAATTTTGTACACTAATCCACAAGAAGCAAAGGATGCCTGACATTACTGTTTCCATTTTCATGGGTGCTTATGTACCAGTTTCCAGCCCAGGCTGAGTCTGGGGCCAACAAGGTAACTAACTAACTGAACATTAGAAATTTGAAGCAGGCCTAACCAATAAAGATCTGTGTTAGAAGGATAAGCCCTCCCACCAAACACTACACAACTCACATTGAGCAATTGCTAAGTACCTCTCAACTTGCCATTTTGTTAATTTGTCTCATTGGGATCTTGGCCCTGATCCCCAAGGCTCTCTGAGTCTCAGCAAGTCTCATGAGTGGTGTTAGGGGGGACACTACCACTGAGCCACATCCCTAGCATCTGTGGTGTGTGTGTGTGTGTGTGTGTGTGTGTGTGTGTCACACATGCGCATGTGTGTAATTACTGATGGATCTTAGAGCCCATGCATGGTGGAAAGCACTGTACAAATGAGCTGCATTCTCAGCCATGGTGCTTTCATTCATGTATGCTAATCAGGTAATTTCTACTAAATCCCACTTTACCCATCTGCAGACACTGTCTATTGCAAAGAGTCTCTGGATGTTCAATATGGGGAAAAGGACTAAGATGAATGTCTACATGCAACATCCATACCCGTGTGAGTACTGTGGCTGACTACAATTTAAAAAATTCAAGCCACAGATGTAAGCCACAGAAACATTTTATTCCAATTACTTTGTTTCATAATAAGGAAATGAAAAGATTTAAAAATGACTTAATTTCTCTGGAAAATATGCCCAGTAAAGGTGAAGCTAGAATTTAAACTCATGGCTTATATTCATATTCTTTCACTTTACTCACTGTCTCTATACTTCATATAAAGCTATAAAGGGTCAAAACTGGATCAAAAAATGCATGCTTCCCCTGCTGCCTGACAGCACTGATTTTCATTGTAGTCTGCCCTCTAAATCAAGATCATCCATCCCTAGCATATGTCAGGGCAATGTTGAAGGCCTAAATGCTTAAAAATATAAAGTAAGCTATCTCCTAAACTTGTATCCTGACAGTCCATCACAGTCAGAAAGGGTATTTAGAACCAAAACCCTTTCAACTCTGCTCCATACCTAGCCCTGTACTTGTCTGACCACGGGGGACTTTGCAGGCAAACTTGGGCGAGGCCTCTGTCACAGCCTGCATGTCCAAGCTCCCACACACTTTCTCCCCAGTCCCGTGCTGCTGCCTCATGGCTGTCCCTGGGGCCTCCGTCTGTGTCTCTCTGCAAAAGCACATCCACACACAGCCCTGGGAAGAGTGTTTAGAGCCCTTTGAACAAAAAATAAGAAATCTGGCCAGAGGCACAGTGAGGTCTGGATGGGATCACACATGTCCCTTGGGTCTGATCAAGCCCCTTCTGTTTAGATGAAGAATGTTCTAGGGATTCCTTAAAGCCTAGGCACCAACAGAAGGTCCCTGTGTTAAGGAAAGCCCCTCTCTCACCATCATCACTGATTAATCCTTCAACAACCTGCTTCCCTTTGACCGACAGAGTTCTAGATAAATCTTTTGACCATTAAGATCTATTTCCCTTCAGTTCTGTTAGCTCCAGCATTTCCCATAAGTTATTGATTGATTGTTCAGTGCTACAGAAAGTAACTCACTCAAATTATAGTAATTGGTTTGCCTTGGTCATGACCACCTTCTATTGGGAGGCATTCTTGTTTCCTAGTAGTCCCAAACTGGTAGAATTGAGTGATTTTATTCCCTCCCTCCCTCCCTCCTTTCCCCTTCTCCCAAGAACACAGGCAACTAGTTGGTGTAGAGCCCTGTAGAGCTGGAATAATAAACCTGTGTAGCTAGAAGGACTACTTCTCCAGTGATGGTATCTATATGTGATTTTAGGATGCCTCAAGAAAGTAACATCTATCTCCCATTCCCAGCTGGTGAGGTTCCTTAGCAAACAGTCACTGAAGTGCTATATCTTTACTCTTCATTCCAAAGAAGCATTAGTACCCAAGGCTGTACTTCCCAATTTCAGAACATCCATTTTTATCATCCGGGTCCAAATCTGTCTCAGGCAAAGCTGCTAGAGAAAGAAAAGGTCCCAGCGAAGCCTGGGGATTGTAGTTTAACAATTTGAATGCAGCTGTAGTTGAATACCAAACATATTATATATGCTTGTCTTCTGACACTCACCATGCCAGGTACTAATATGCCTTGTGATTCTTTTCACCTGAATGCTACATCAGAGACTTTGGTTCTCAGTCCAAAAGGGGAAGGAACACCTCCCGCTCCTCCCCAGTCCGGCCCCACCTCCCTAGGATTGTTCTGGCCTGTCCTTCCTCAGCCACTGTTGTTGCAACCCTGTACTTTTCTGACTTCGTCTGTCAGGAAGGCGGCAGGAAATTCTAGTCACCCTCACAGCAGCTGTGCCATTCCTCCTATCCTCCTCTGATGACGTGGGTTGGCTTTGGTGACAGGAGGTCAGGAACTGAGCCACAGTGAAGGTCGGAAAGAGAGGTCACTGTTTGTGCTGCACTAAGGCTGGGGATCCCGGTGGGGCCGTTTGCTTTCTTCCTTTCTATACCGTTTCTCTTTCCGTTCCTCTTTTTGGGCAGAGCCCAGGCATCCTGTTTTCAAAACATCAGGCTGTTTTTCGGCAGATGAACTCACGCTCTGATGCGTTTTGCCGAAGTGTGAGACAATTCTTCCAGGTGAGGGGGTGACAAAACTTGAAAGATATCAGTTAATGAGCAAATCTAAAAGGGAAGGGCTCTGACATGGCTAACCTAACTTGGGCTGCTCACTGAGGAGTCCATGCATTCTTCCCACATCAGAAAACACGGCTGTGTCCTCCTCCCAAGCTCCTGCTTACCTGTCCCCGACTTCTTGCCACTTGCATTTTATTACTTTTTAACCTTGAGAAAATGTTCTCTAACACTAACTCATCTAGCTCTAGGTTTCTGTAAAACTTTGAAATTCCATTGAGCCTGTTGCTAGTATTTAGGGATGAAGAAAACTGTTTTAGTTAGGCATCTGAGCAGCTCATCCACGCTCCTCTACAAGCACAGGGAAAGCTGCATCTCTGAATCACTCCTTCTATTCAGGCCACAGATGGGTCAAGGGAAATCAAACATAAGTCATAAATAAAAAAAAAGAAAGTGTCACCCTGGCCAGATACAAGAATCCCTAAAGTCTGCTTGCTTTCTCTCTACCAAACAGACAGACAGCTCTCCACCTTTCCCCGCACAGACTGGCGCCTCTGTTACCCAGTCACACTTCCTTCACAGGACAGTGGCTCTACAGTCTACACTCTGAAGTAAGTTGCAACTCTGTGAACAAAAGCCTTTGGGTCAGCTCTGAAGCCAAAGTAGGGACACAGATTTGGTTTTGCAACAGTGTAGTAGATCTTGGTAAGTGATCACCCACTGGATTCTTACAAAGTTGCCAGGGACATGTTACTAAATGCTTTGGTACACTAACCCTGGTGAGGCAAGGCCGACTTTTATATTGAAAAACTGAATCTTTGGGCAGTTAAATAAGTCAGCTCGCATAAACTATCTAGTAAGGGAGATGGACAGAATTGAAACCATGCTTCTCCAAATCCAAAGTTCTTCATATTTTCTTACCTCCTGAAGAGAATATGTATACATATGTGGCTCCTTTGTTCAGTGACAGTAAGCAAACTATGGCCAAATCTGGCTACTTAGTGATAACTAATTTCCAAAGAGCCGCTTATACCGAAATCTCCAATAATTTCGGTGTTTAAATTTTAATGTGGAGTATTTGTTGTATTGTGCATCATTTTGTCCAGATAATTCTTATTTTCCAGATAATATTGATGAACTCTTTTCTGGTGGTCACACTATATTCTTGTGTTGTTATTATACAGGCCACCCTGCTTGCCCTTGTGCCTGGCATCACCCAAGACAATGATCTGAACGGAATGAATCAATGAGCTGAGGAAAGAGACCTTTTTAACCCAGCATTCTCTTTCTCACTTTCTGGATAGAGGCTGTACCCTGCCACCTTCCCACCAGGGACCTAGCACCAGGGTCCTAGCCAATAGGCTAGGCAGCAAGTTTCTGTTTTAGCTAACGAACTGTGTGTGGCCTTTCTTTAGAGTTAGCTCTGTTCAACTTTCATTGCTTCCTGCATAGGACACCCTCGGGAAGTGCCCGGATTCTCTGGTCTCAATACACACCTCCTTTCATATTTAACAATACATTGTTAATAACTTTACAAGACAGTGAACAAGACCAGCACTCTAGACCCACACTAGATATGAAAACTCATGGCAACATGCAGATTCTTTAGGACTGTTCTTTTCCCCCTCTGGCTAGTCCCCTGCTTTGTCTTGGTGACTCCAGAAGCTCAAGTCCTTGATGATGAAAACTCCTGAAAAGATCACCCCGGAAATTTCGGATCCACAGGTTGCATCAGATGTCACAGAGTAAGAGACAACAGGACATCTTGCTGATGCTGTGGAGCGGGCAAAGTCTGTGTGAAACAGTGTGAGTAAATCCTAGAGTGATTTGGAGAAGTTTCACAGTGAAGCCCCCAGCATGGGGAAGCAAAGTGGTTGGGTTTTACACCAACCCAGAAAGTCCCGGCTTAACAGGGAGCTTGAGAGAAGTCAGAAAATACTAGTTAAAACCCCAGTGTGTCCTGTTTCTTCATTCCCCACCAAGTGGAACTCTGAGCCAAAATTTCAGAAGGGGCTCACTTCTGCTCCTTCTGTTACTCGGTTCGTGAGAGAGTAAGAAGGACCCCAGCACCACACGCACGCACCACACACACACACACACACACACACACACACACACACACCAGCATCTCCTAAGTATTCCCTACTTCCTCTGCCATGATGCTCTGAAGAGGAGCCAGCAAGCTCTGCTCCAAAGGTGATGCTTTTTACCCAGGAAAGAGGAAGGAGAGTGCTATCAGGGATGCACCCTGGGCTGGAAGGGTAGGTGTGGTACAAAGCTTCTCTCAGCCTCAGAAATATAAGACAATAGCAAACACCTCAAGCCAGAGTTGTAGGGGCCCTATGTTGTGAACTCTATGACATGCAGTGTCCAGGCTTTCCCTCCAAGTTATACACATATAACTTCATAACTTGTACCACACAGACATGTTCACACACACACACACACACAGAGACAAGCACCTGCATATACACACCTGCACACACATACACATACATAGCTAAAATTCTGCATGAAAACATGTAAACAAGCAGAAAAAAAAACCTAGCAGAAAAACAACCCTTGCTATATAATGTCAATAAATTAGCACTCTGTGTCCAGATGTTAATTAAACAAATGAGATAATGATAGATAATTAAAGCTCCTCAGCACTAAGTTTTGTTTTGTTTTTCTGGATATTGTAAATAAAGTTTCTTCCCATCACTGTGGATTTTAATTTTAAGCGATTTCACCTTTAAAATTAGGAAAAACAGAACAAAACCCAACTTTCTGTGGTAGAAAACAAAATATATTCTTTCTTTCTTTTTCTTCGTTTAATCTCAAGCAGTGTCAGCATCACAAAGGAAGTGTTATAAATCCCCAAATGCCCTTCTTCCCAGCAAGGATTTGTCAGCCTGGAAGGTAATATGTTTTCTCTTTAAAAAGTGGTGGACCAACTTTTGCGTCAAACACGTGTATGCTGCACTGATTAAAACGTTGCAAGTCCAACACTCTACCAGGTGAGCTGATGAAGAGTTCAGTTTTCTACTAACTGTTTAAAAAGAAAAGGCATCAAAATTTGTAAAAATAAAAAAATCTGGAAGCTACGCAGATGTCTCTCACTTAGATCCGATTCTGTGCGGGTTAAGAGATTTACTTCTGGGCATTAACACGGATTAGAAATTTCAGTTGACTGTGGTCTCAGGGCACAAGCAAATAAAGGGTGACAAAGTCTGGGACAGATCAACAGACAGGCTGCAGTCTGGGGCTTCAGTTGTAATTTAGAGAAAGGGGTGTCCTTACCTTGTTTGAAGCCATCTCGCTGACAGAGCGGTAGGTCTGGATGGTCTCTAGCTGGTCTAAGCACCAGTCTAGTTCCTCCAGTGTCTCCATTGCTAGTTTCTGATATGATTCTTCTGCAAACAAACACACAGACAGGTAGTTAGGCTGCAGTGGCTGCAGGCTGGCCATAGCCGAGTCTCCTCCGCCTCGGTTGCTCCCGGCGCCACTGACGGTGCCCCCTTGCTCCTTCATTGTTTGCTTGCCGACTCCTTGCTTCCAAGCTCTCTCTCTCTGGTGCTCTGCCCGGGGGTGGCTGGTGCCAAGTTTTCACCCCCTTGCCGGGATGAGGTGTCAGTGATCTACCAAGAAACTTCCTCAGAGGAAGAAGGCGGGAACCTGCGCCCAGACGCTCATCTGCATAACTGAGCCCTAAAACTCGGGGCTGAGCAGAGTTTTCTCAGGCTGCCTCTGCCTTAGTCATCCCGGGGCTCTGTGGGGTGTGTGATGTCATTTCTGAGTGTTTGCAGTCTGGAGGAGAAATGAGGAAGGCTTTCCCCTCATTTTGCTTTGCTTCTAGGTGAAACTGGCTCGCTATAGCCATGTGGGGGCAACAGTTTGACCACGCTGTTCCCAGGTAGGGCACTCATTCATTCTGGGGAAAATGCTTCAGTTGGGTCCCTTTAGACTCAGCAACACTGACCCACCCGGGACAAGTCCGAGGCATAGGCTATTCCTTTCTCTTCGTGGTTTCTCTCCCTAACCTAGAGGTAAAATGAGGTCTCCCTATGATAAGACTCCAGTCTAGAGAAACTGTCTGGAGTTTTACGTGAACACGTTTATTGGCCTGGGAGTCTTGTGGCTCTTGTTATAATAAACAAAGCCAAGACTTCCCTTGGGTAGTGCCAGGGTCACAGAGAAACTCTGAACCGGATTTTCAGGTGGAGCCAGATGTGCACTTTTCCTTTGCATTGATGCTAGGGGGTCTCCTTTGTTGCTACCTGGAAAATTTTCAACGTGTTCCTCACTAAAACAAACCAAAACACCAACCAACCAACCAAACACACCAAAAACCCCAACCCCACGAAAGAAACAAAACAAGAAACCAATAGTGCCTTCGAGAGCACACATCTGGCTATGATTGGAACACTCTTCGTTTTCACCTCCAGGGCATGGCATTCTGTAGCCAAAAGTGTGTGGGTCTCGATAAATATTTCAGGCTATTGACTCAAGACTTAGGTTAATAAACACCAAATTCATGTTATAATTTTAGGTGAATTAATGAAGCTTCAGATACATAGAGCAGGCAGACTCTCCACATACAAGTGAGAGGACCAGCAACAGCTAATGGCAAATTCCAGAACACGAGCCTACAACAGGCACTGATGAGATGCAAGGTCCCTGCCTGCTTCAGAATGCGTACACAGTGGCTTTAAACATGTTTATGAAGAAGCCCTTGTGAGATCACACAGCCATTCATTATCACACAAAGAATTTTATGTGTGCTGCATCAAATATCTGGCACAGAAAGAAAGAGCTGGAGTTTGATTCTAGGGAACTGGGGTGGCCTGTCCACAAATGCACACTTCACAGAATCGGCCATTTGTTTATCCTCACAGTGTGCGCACACTTCAGGGAAAAGAGGGGTTAAAACTCAACATCCTGTATGTCATACTCAAAAACCCTCAAAACCACCGGAGGTGACGCCCTCTATCTTCTTTTCCACATTCTCGGGCGGTGTGCAGACAAGAATTTAGGTGTTTTTCAATGAAGCTCATCATAAGCCAGACTTGCACATACCTCGCCTCTCCTCCTCTTCATCTTTGCAAGGCTGCCTCAACTCCAAGATTCTCCTCTCTCTAGTGTGTCCCGCAGCACCCCTTCCTCCCCAGTTTTCTAAGGGGAGCACTTCTTCAACAAAGCTTTGCCTGAAGGGCCTGAACCCTTGCACCCACCCCACCCCCCGCCTCCCTCCCCAGCTGCTTGGGCTCCACCGCCTTGGTGCCTTCCACATCACCACCTGCAGCCTCTGTAACTGGGGCCAGGCATTCAGCAGGCCTGCCAGAAGAGGAGGGGCTTGCTCAGAGCTGTAGGAATCAGCAGATATGCAAAACGAAGAAAAGGGGATCTGATTTCCAGATGTATGCTTGCAGAAGCACTAAGGGGGACCCTTTCCAGAGGTGTACCCCAGTACCTGATTGCTGCAAGTGGTGCAGACACAGCCTTGCTACCATCAGTGTGAACTAAGATGTGTGTGCCTGCCTGCCTGACAGACCCTAGAGCATCTTGCTCTTGTAACATTAGGCTAACCATAATATACATATATATATATATATATATATATATATATATATATATATATATGTGTGTGTGTGTGTGTGTATATATATATATATATATATATATATATATATATATTAAGCAG
The DNA here is from genome assembly GCA_030556225.1 of Cricetiscus sungorus. NCBI lineage: Eukaryota > Metazoa > Chordata > Mammalia > Rodentia > Cricetidae > Cricetiscus > Cricetiscus sungorus. The sequence goes on along the minus strand of JANBXA010000734.1, from coordinate 102,445,128 downwards.
ACTATTTCATCTTGAAATTCTGTTAGATTGGTCCCTTTCCAAATTCTTTTCCCCTCATAATAACTGCTTATTTATTAAAATATTTTTATTAATTCTTTCATAATTTCATACATAGTCTCTTACACATATTTTCCCAATCCTTATCCCATAGTCAAGATTTCATGCCCCACTTATCACAACTAAGGCAGAGGGCTCAGACACAAGCGGGAGGAAGGGATGTCCTAACACGTGCTACATAGGGTTGTAACTAGGAAAATGGCAAGTGAAGCTTAGCCCTTGCCTCCACCTTGTGGTTTTTTAGTCCTGGAACCACTGCCAAATGTTTGGGATGCAGCAGACACCCAGGTGATACCAGTCCAGATGGAGATGAAATGCCCTGGCAAGCTACTTGCACAGCCTTGGGCACTGGTGAGGCAGAACAGCTCGCATCCAATGTGGTGGGAAAGCACCAAGCCTGCAGGGAGAATCAGGCAGGCTGGCTTTCTCTTTAAACCTTTACTGTGTGATCTTAGACTCCCATCCCCTAAGACTGTAAAAGAAGGATATGCATATTCAAATTACAAGGAGAGAAGCTGAGAGGACATATATAGTGTTTAGCAAAGAAGCCAGTGTTCGGTAGGTAGGTAAGCAGTATGTGGGAGCAGTAAGTACTGGCAAGCAAAGAAACCCCAAGGCCCAGAACCAAGGCGGATGAGGGTGTGAGGAGGCAGCAAGTTAGCAGAACTGCACGTTCAGTGAGAGCTTTTTCAGTAAAGGTCTGCAGGGCATTTTTGCAGGGCCTGGAACAAAATGAAAGTGCTTCTGGACCAAACCCAGGAAAGATAACTGGTGGAAGAGCTAGAACACGGAGTTTTTTCCTTCTTTCTGCATTATTTGTCATTGTCCCCCATGATGTTCTTATTATTTTAAAAGACTTTCAGACAGACAGAGAAGAGTCCCTACACTCTATTTTTTGTTGTTGTTTGTTTTTTGTTTTTTCAAGACAGGGTTTCTCTGTGGTTTTGGAGACTGTCCAGGAACGAGCTCTTGTAGACCAGGTTGGTCTCAAACTCAGAGATCCGCCTGCCTCTGCCTCTGCCTCTTGAGTGGTGGGATTAAAGGTGTATGCCACCACTGCCCTGCTTGAGTCCCTACACTCTTGCATCCTGCTTTCCACATTGCTAACTAGTGCTTTACATTATTGTAGTACCTTTGCCTCAGATAGCGAGCGACTTGGTGTGCTTCACTTAACATTGTGTTCTTTCAGGCATAGGAATACCATAAAGGGAGAAAACACCCTCCAGGGGACTGGAGGTGCTGTTTCCTATGACTGAGACTGAGAGTGTGCATACAGCTCACCAGCTACTGGCAACCCCTCCCGCAGCAGCCAGGTGGCTGTGCTTTGTCTGGCCTGGGGAAAGCAAGGCAAATATTTTTTCTTGTTACAAGTGTTGGGCAAGGGGGTTTCCAGTGTCTTACTTCACAGCATAAGCACACGGCCAGGCCCTGTTTGGTTTCCAGTGTAGCCCTAAGGGTACTGCTAATCCTTCACTGAGCCCAGCTAGTTATCTAGGTCAGAGGTTGTGGTGGTAACAAAAAAATCTGCTCATTTGGGAAGAGGGAACCTTAATTGAGATGTGCCTGTAAATCAGATTACCTGTAGGCAAGTTTGTGGGGGCATTTTCTCTATTCACAATTGATGCTGAGTGGGCCATCCAGCTGTGATAGGTGGTCCAGCATTACATAAAAAGGAAGCTGAGATAGCTGTGGGGAACAAGCATTCCACCATGGTCTGCTTGAGCTCTTCCATACTGTAGTTCCCACACTGGAGTCCCTCAGTGATGGACTGTGATCAGTTATAGCCAAATAAACTTTTTCCTCCTCAAGAAGCTTTTGGTCATGGCCTTTATCATGACAGTAAAAAGCTTACTGGAACAATGATAAACATGAGGTTTATCTCATGGGGACAGAGGCTCTGCTTACCATATTGTTTCCTTGCCAACTCAGAACATAGCTCTTACCCATGTTCTACCTTAAGACTTTGCATATCATACTCCCCCAATTCAAATCCTTCTTGTGCCTGTACCCTGCCTCTGCTGGAGATGGTGGGAAGCAGTAGTCAAGGGTGGTAATGGGAAGACAGAGGGTGGATGGTTTTTGGGATGCCAAGGATCAGAGCAAGAGAGTGGAGAGCTTCCCTGCCTAATGACTTGGTGCCATGTTTTATCCTCAGCACTGCAAAGAGCAAGCAAGCAAATAAACCAAAGCACACCTACCAAACAAGAAAAGTATTAAAGAATCTGTCCAAGTAGCCAACTTCATTTGCAAAACATAAGTTCCTAGATAAACTATGAGCTCTGAGGCAGCCAATATGGGCTCTACAGAAGTACACAGGTTCTATTTCCAGAAGGCTGTCCCTGCTCCTGTCATGCATAAACTGGTCCTGAAGAGAGCAATGCTGTCACCACAGAAACAAGTGTCAAGGAAATAAGAACAAGGACTTGCAACCATGAATGGTGGTATCATGGAGCCTAGCATTCAAAGAGAAGCCACAGGGAAAGCCAAGCTTCTTCCTTTCCATTCCTCTAAGAGTGGCTGGGGAAGCTTTCCTTCAATCAATAGGAATGAGCAAAAATTATAATTAATATTAATCCTGTAATGATATGTTGTATTCAAATAGTCCTTTTCTCAAAGGAACTCCACAGGGTTCATTAATCTTTGTAACACCTCTGTGTGACAGATAGGCAAGAGGGTATGATTGATTTATATTAAGGCTCAAGCCAAGGACAAAGTTGGCAGTTGAATCATCAGAGTCAATAGTGCCCTCCAGATTCCTGGCAGGATTGCATTTTGCTCTATGCTAAAGAGAACTCAGCTTAGAACCGAGAAGCAACCATGTTCCTGAAAACGCTGCATTTAAAGTCACATCTCACCATGTCTTTTCTACTTAAAATTGCACAATTGATTTCCTAAATGTTGCCAGTCCTGAGTCTTCTCTTCCCTTTTCCGTCCATCTAACAGAGCTCTCAGCAGAGGGAGGCTGTGCAATACTTCCTCAGAAGCCTGGGATAACTCTCATATTCATCTTCTACAGTGGTTGACCTCAGGGCACTTACCCAAGGTCAGCAAAACTAAACTGCTTCACATGTAAAGTGAGGTCAAGATAACTATCTTGCTCTCAGTGGAATGTATACAAAACAGGCAATAAGCTTTTAATTATGAGATATGTCATGCAAAAATATCCTTTTTTATTACAAATGGGATGCGGGTGCATTGTAGAAAATTAGAAAATGGCAGAGGAGAAAGACTTGACATGATATAAGTCTCAGTAGAGCCCATTGTTAATATTGTAATACAGACTTTTATATTTATGTCCATGTATTTACATACAAATGTATATAAATTAAGTAAAATCACAATGTTCACTGCCAAGTAATCTTTCTTTCACTCAGTCAATGCTCTTTCCTCCACCCTCCCCCATTTTTATAAATTTTCCATTTATCTATTATTTGGTATTATAGTCTAATTTCCCAGTCTTTTCATTCTAATCCAGTAGCAGCACATGTGTGTGTGTGTGTGTGTGTGTGTGTGTGTGTGTGTGTGTGTAATAGAAGGACAGATCTAAAGAAAGATCATGGTGTGAAAGGGCGGTTAGAAATCTCTGAGAAGTTACATGCAGCCAGCTACTCCCAGTCAGAAAACATTGTAATAGATATGAACACTTATGAAGTCAGTGATCTGGTTGGCAGCAGACCTTGGGCTCCCTAAAACTGGCTTGGCATTCTAGGACATCTCTATGTGATTTTATTAACCCCTGACTTTATGGAGGAAAGGGACAGAGGCTCCATTACAACACTGATACTGTCTAAATTGAAACTTACCACTCAATACAAATGAGGAAGTTGGAGTTCAGAAAGGTGAATGCCCTACCCCCACAAATACACGTGATTAGGAAGTGAAAACAATGCAGTATACACCAAATATAAACTTTCCTTCAAATTAAATGCTATTGGAATACCACCTAAATGCTGTTCTGGCACAGCTCCATGTATATCAGGAAGGAATGTCTGATAGAAAAGAAGTATAAATATATTTTCCCTTAGGAGTGTTTTGTAATTGAACTCACTACTCATGAGAAGGTGGCAACCGTTTGTTTGCAAGATGGGTCAAATTGATTAGAACAATTACCACATGCAAAGTGGAGGGTCAATTTCCTAAGCACATATATGGTAGAAAACAAATAAACAGAGTTGCCAAAAACCGCCTAAAATAAAGTCTGATCCAATTTATAGAATGTGCTAAAGAAACAAAAATGAATCTATGATGTAAGAGGTGAATAGTGATCACCTTGGGGAGCAGGCATGTTGGTGACCAGAAAGCCAGAAAGGACTTCTATGGGGCTGGCCATGATGGAGTTACACATGCCTGGGTGCTGGCTACATGAATCTGATCATTTTGGAAAAGTTTATGTTTTCTTTCATGATTTGTTTCTTTTTGACATTCTGCGTAAGTTTTTTTTTTTTTTTCAACAAAGTTCCGTTTAGGAAAAGTCTACCCTAAAACAAACACCAATATAAACAAGAGTGGGTCTCTCTCTCTCTCTCTCTCTCTCTCTCTCTCTCTCTCTCTCTCTCTCTCTCTCTCTCTCTCTCTCTCTCTCTCTCTCTCTCTCTCTCTCTCTGTGTGTGTGTGTGTGTGTGTGTGTGTGTGTGTGTGTGTGTTTTAAGATAGGGTTCCTCTGTGTAGCTTGGCTGTCCTGGAACTCACTCTGTAAACCAGGATGGCCTTGAACTCAGATCTGCCTGCCTCTGCCTCTGTAGTGCTGGAATTAAAGACGTGCTCCATGAAGAGTGGAATTTCTTAAAATGTCATTCCTTCCCTTCTATGAAGCTATGACAATAAGTACCTGTACTGTGGCTTCAGAGTACAGCTGAGGGATGTCAGCCAAGCAGTGGGTTTTGATGTAGAAGTGAACAGGATGCCCCGTTAGAATGCATTGGAGTTGGGCTCAGCTGTGTGTGAATCCTGCCTGAGCCACTTGCAAGCCATGTGTTCTGAAACAAAAAACTACCTTCCCCCACATTGCATTTCTTCATTTCTTCACTTTATTTGAGTGCTTGGGGACTTCAACAACTTTGAGAATTAAGCAAACAATACATGCTAGAAACATCTTGAGAGCTTTTTTTTTTTTTTTTTTTTTTTTCTGTTTTCTCACCTTCTTCTCTTTGGTCTTTCCTCAGTGCAGACTGACATGTTTCATAGATAAATCATATAGAGATATGGCTTGGCTCCACAGAAAGAAACACAGGCAAGAGTGGCCACCAATATCCCTTCTGCTAGATTATACCTCCTTGGTACTTGTCTAGATTAGGCTGTTGATTTTCACCAAATCTTATTGACATACCAGAGCAGTGGCCTATCAGATACCGGCCACTATACATGAAACTTCATTAACTCATCCATTCATCAGAAACATACTATGTGTCAGGCTGCTGGGAACCATGGCTGATTATAACACTGAGTAAGTCATCTAAGGAACCAAACTGTCTGTGGTACTGAATAATCAGAAACCCATTTGCCATTCTTGAAATGATAAGTTATTGAACTTAGAGGCCTTACCAGCTTCCTTTCTGTTTTTCCAAGGATGTGAGATGTATGCATTTGTTAGATTCTTTGTACTCAGCTACTGACCCTAATTTTATGCACAGGCTTCTAGCTCTGTGGATGTCCTTAGTCTAGTTGCCTTGAAAGGTGCCAAGTACCTCAATGTTAGTTAGCATGCTTACTTATTTTATCCTTACACTCTTCTCCACAGAGGGATAATGTTAATTTGTAATATGGTTTTATCCACATGGAAAAAAAGACTCATTATTTCAACAGGTACCATTGGCCTATTTATGATTTTGTCCCTTGTAATTACCAACATCCTTCTTCCTGTCAAGTCATAGTGCTCAAAACTGTATTAAAATCTTGAGGAATAGTTAATTAAACACACTCATGTTGGAATGCAGCATCTCAGGAAAACATGTGTTTTGAACCTTAAGTAGAGCATTCTTAGAACAAAGTGTAGCCATTAGACAACACTTACATGCTCTTTTTTCCAAAGACACAATTTATGGGCCCTAGGTGGGCTTCCTTTAGGCTGGACTTTGTTCATGTGTCTTGGCAAATATGGAATATTGCAATTGCTTATGACAGGGACTTCACTCTGGGTGGATTTGCTGGAGAGTTTCACAGCCCTCAAGGGAAATAACAGTGGAAAGTAGGTCATTCCAATGCCGCTGTCTTTAGCAATTCCTCAAGACTCCAAGTTACAAATCTCCAATCACAACTAGCATTTGTGTATACAACTTGACAGTTTACCACTTTCACTTGCACGTCTCATTTTTTCCTTGAAAAATAAATCCCATGGGATAGAGTGATGATGATGATGTGTAGTTTCCATGATGCCCATGAGAAAACTGAGGCTTAGAAATGTCCCACAATTAACCCCAAGCCGTAAAATTAAAGAGAAAAAGGTAGGGGGGAAGGACAGGGAAGACAGAGAGAGGACCTAAGTTCTATAGCTCTTAAGTCCTGTGAGTTTAAAAAAAAAAAATAAGTCACAAGCCATGTTATAAACAGGTGGTCATCATAGATGTTAGTCTTTCGTGGAGGCATACAGACAAAGCTAAGCAAAGTTCCTGGTATGCCACTTGGTTGGAAGCTCTGTTCCTCTTGGTTCTCGCCCCCCACCCTCCTCAGCCATTACCCAACTGAGAAATCTCCTCTCCAGAGTGACTCTGACTTGAATATTTGATTGCTAATGAAAAGCTGTGCTCATTCAATCTATAAACAAACCACCACCACCAACAAAATGTATACCTCCAAAGTTAAAGGAACTTAATCATTGGTTGTGATTTAAAACTTGGTCCCTGAGCTACACTGCTCTGCGGGTTATGGTCTAGACTCATGTCTTACTGTCAACCAATCTTGGAGAAATTACTTAAGCTCTATGTGCCCATTTTGTTTCCTCACCCACATAATAAGAACAATAGTGTCTGCTTATACAATGAATCTTAACTATGTGCAGTGAAAATAAAAGCGGGGCCTTTAAGAGGTAAATATGGTAGAGCTCTTGTGAATGGTACTGATGATCTTATTAAAGGGTTGAAGGGACCTAGGCTTTCTGTCCCTTCATGCCAAGGGAGGACACATTGTTGTCCCCTGCAGAGGCCATTTTTTTTTTTTTTTTTTTTTTTGCTATAAGATGTCATCTTAAAGCAAAGAACAACTCTCTCCAGACAATAAACTTGCTGAGACTTTCATCTTGGACTTCATACTTCGAACTTGCAATAAATAAAATTCTATTACCCAGTTCAAATATTTTGTTCTAGCAACTGGTACAAACTAAAATATCCTCTTAAATTGCAGTTGACTATGCAAGGGATGGTGGTGGCTAGCACTGTGGAGTGAGACAAGTGGATTTGAGACTTGACAGGAAGAAGGATGCTTGACCTCTAGAGTATATGGTTGATGTTTAAAACTCACCATCCCTTCAGATTTTCTGGTCCAGAAACATGACTTTTATCAGAATGGTCTGAGTTCATTCAACCCAAACTAGTCTTATGTACAAGAATCTAATGACAAGCCCAAGGTTAATGCATTAATATATGTTGAGAAATAGTTTTGTGAAAAGCTTTTAAATCCTTCTGGTCATCTTATCACCAAATTATACCCATAGGATTGCTGGATAAGCATAAAACTTGGAGACTTCACAGGCAGCCAAGTGCTTTGAATAGCTCCTTTCCTCCAGCTTGATGCCCTCAGCTACACTGCTAAGAGATATAGTTGTCTGGGCTCCAGCCTGCACTGGCTTTCCTAGCTCTGTCCACCTGGCTAGAGCATGCTTATCTTTCAAGATTTGCCTTGAAGCCATCTCTTCCTTGTTTCCTGAGCATTCTAGGTTGTTCATAAGCATTCTAGGTTGAATTAAATTCCCTTCCTCTAAGCTCTCACAACCCATGCTGACCACTGCTCTCAACTGGCCATATTTTACCCAACTGTTTCTGCTTACAACACCCCACTAGATGCTAACCTTAAAAGAAGAAGATATTGATGGACCTGTTAACTTGCCCAAAATATCAGAATATTAAGATATTCATTACTGAAGATAGAGGGACCTTTGCTGATGAATATACTAAAGACAGCACATCACTAATTTGTGTACCTTGTCCCTTTTCACTAGTTTCCAAATAAGCCATGTTCTTTCTTGGTGATTTATTCAATGTTACAAAAAGTCATGAGCTCTGAGTTTCTTTCGCATTCTTGCCTAGGTTTTTAGAGTGGCTAGTTTAAAAATGTGGGACATTCTGCCTGTCAACAGGACCTATACAGAAATCACTTGGAGATTTTAACTCCCTTAAACAGCCATGTTAAGCAAATTATTTATAAATTTCTATGCATCAAGTGTTACTAGAAACCCAAGTGATATTTTTAATTATAAAATTATACATTAATTATAAAATATATATGAGCAAAATTCAGAGGCAGCATAGATAGAGCTTAAGGGTATCAGGATATGAAGGTGTGGGGAGACTTGAAGATGGTGATGAATGGGTAGGATTTTGACAGCAAGAATAATGAAGCAAGCAGGGAAGTACATGACGAAAGGTCAGCCACAGTATCCAGTCCCATTTGGAGCAGCAGATATGCCAGTGTTCTTTCCCTAAAACATTTGGCTATGGGTAGAGTTGGATAAAGCTGCAGGGGTAATATAGTCACAGGCAGTGCTTGCCCAGGAGAATGTTTTATGCTAGACCAAGGAATCTGACTTTATTTGGCAGGCAATGTGGAGCCATTGAAAACTGTTCAACAAAAGAATGGTATGTGCAAAGTGCTTTATAAATCTCTTAATCCACTTTATAGTTGTCTAGTGCTTTACAGTTATGGATTACTGTCTGTATGTCATCCTTTTTAATCCTCATCATACCTTACGAGAGCACTTTGATTGTCCCTTTATCGTAAAAGAGAAAGACTGAAGATTGAGGGGTTTTGGTGTTTCACCCCAAATTTCATAACTAGTAAACATAGAACCCAGAGACTTGATTCTAGTCCTTTTTGGCTCCAAACTTTATGTTTTATATTGTTTTTGCTATATGTAATGAATCTTTAAAAATAGAAATTGTTGCCTTGATTGTAGCAAGTTGTGGCATTATGCAACATGGTGAAGGACATATATGAAGTAAATTGTTATCTGAGATTGCTATTTGAAGCAAAAGACAGATGCTTAAGAAATAATGTGGTCTCAAGTTAAGGCAAGTTTCACAGGGAATTGAAGGTTATTTATATCTTAATTTTGGCCTTATTTTTGTCTTTCAAAGGATTTATTTTACTTTTAATTGTGTGTGTGTGTGTGTGTGTGTGTGTGTGTGTGTGTGTGTGTGTGGCACGCACATGTATGAGTTAAGGTACCAATAGAGTCTAGAAAAGGGCATCGGATACAATGGAGCTGGGGTTACAAGTGTTTGTCAATCTCCCATCATGGGTGCCGGGAAATAAACTCCAATCCTTTTCGAGAGTAGTGCATGCTCTTAACCTCTGAGCCATCTCTGCAGGGCCCAGACTTTATTTTTAGAATAAAGGAATACCAAGAGGCAGTAGGTAGCAGAAGCATTGTGTCTTCTGTTGGGATTCAATGTGGTTAGTGGAGAAGAGGTCAGTAGTTTTCTGAGTTCACAAAACATTATTGGCTAAAATCTCTTTCATCTGGCTCTAGGAAAGAGACTCTACACAGAGCTATCTTGGGTGACTCGGGTCACATAGGTGACTCAGGTCACCTGACAGTGGCTTTGCATTTGACAGTCCATGTGCCAGGAAGAATAGAAGCCTGCTCAAACTGCTTTAGGATCTGGGATTCCTGTATCTTTCAGTATGACAGCTAACCCTCAGCGGTAGCTACTGGGTACCTGAAATGTAGCTAGTCCAATGTAAGACCTGCTGCAGATGTAACATTTTGTTTTGTATGGAAAAAATTAAGCTCAAAACATGGTTATAGTTTATAACAGGTTGAAATAATAGTATTTTAGATATAACTTAAGCCAGCTAATTTATTAAAATTAATTGTATATGGACTCTTAAGAGACTGCTCTATGGTTAAGAGCATTGGACTCTCTTGAAGAATACCTGGGTTCTGTTGCCAGCACCCACATGTAGAATATTCCTATACAGCATGTGAGTATATGATGATGTGATTGGCATAATAAAGAAGCTGATTGGCCAATAGCTGAACAAGATGAGGTTAGGTGAGAGGGGCCAGACTGGGAAGAGGAGGGGAGGAGTCAGAGGAGATGCCAGCAGATGCAGAGGAAGCAGGACTCATAGAAAATGAACCACATGACTGAGGGCAGATAAGAATATGGGTTAATTTGAAACATAAGAGTTAGCTAGTAACAAGCCTGAACTATCTACCCAGAATTTACAATTAATAATAAGACTCTCTTGTGGCTATATGGGAAGTGGCTGCCTAGACACAGAGAAACTCAACTCCACCTACACCTACATGGTGACTCACGGTCGATAACTCCAGCTCCAATGGGTCCAATACTCTCTTTTGGCTTCTTTTGGGGGTGGGGTTCTGTGTGATATACAAACATACATGCAGGCAAACACTCACACATGTAAATTAAAAATAAATGGTAAAAAATGTACTTATTTCTTTCCATGTGTTTGCTAGAAAATTTTAAATTACCTATAGGATTTCCACTGTGTTTTTATTGGGCCATACTGTTCCAGAGTATAAATAAGGTTATAGCTAGATCCAGAATATTCCAAGGCATATGCTCATCCTGCCATAAATACTTTCAAAGGAGTGCTAATGATGGTAAAGACTATAGATAACCAGTCAGTCACCATTTCTCAGCATTTTAATCTAACCAACTTAATCTTTATCATAATCTGATGAGCTGGATATTACACACACACACACACACACACACACACACACACACACACACACACCAGATAATTTTATGTTATGAATGAGAAACAGGCAAATTCAGTAATTTTCTTAAGGTCACAGACAGATTAAAAACTACACATTCAACTTACTGAGTTTGCCCCGGAGTGATCACAGAGGCTCTCATGACTCTGTGCTGAGCAAGTCCCAAGGAGACACTATTCTTCCTATTGAGCATCAAATCAAGCAAGGCTTGAGAAATTGTGTTTATCAACTCATCTAATATCTGCAGCAACCCCAGTAAATAGTAATTAGCCATCTTTCATACTGAACAAACAAATCAAAGCTTAGAAAGGCCACATGGTTTGTCCAGTAAGTATTGTCTGGAGCCCAGACTCTAATCCACCCTGAATTCAAAGCTTCTGCTTACTATTGTATCAGTTTATGCATTACACATGAATGCCTTTGAGGCCATTCTGAGGCTAAATTTCACTGAGTGGCTCTGGGAACTTGTCTTTTTCAAAATTACTCCAAGAGTCTTATTCAAACCCAAATTTGGTGCTAAGAATCTCATTTGATCTGACATTTTAAAACACCATTTTCCTAGAAGTTCCATTCCATCATTCTCTTTGGGGAGATAATTAAATTAAATTTTATTTTTTTTAACAACAGAAAAGAGGCTGGGCATGGTGGCACATGCCTTTAATTCCAGCACTTGGGAAGCAAAATCAGGTTGATCTCTTTGAGTTGGTTCTAGTCTGGTCTACACAGTGAGCTCCAGGCCACCCAACAGTACTTAGGAAGACTTTGTCTTAAATAAACCAAGCCAACCAATCAACCAAAAACCCTTTGTTTATCTCAAGTAGTTTCAGAAAGAGTTGGCCATTCATCTCCACTAGATCCCTAGCTTCAGATCCCATTATCCACCCCAGGACAGGGTGTGCAATGTTTCCATTAGGCAGAGGTAATCATAGATTTTGGAGATAAAACAGTCGGTCCTCTTGAAGACTTTCTTAGCTAACATCTAAGCCTCTGGGGTTTGTGTCTATGTGGGGGGTGGAGGTGGGGCTCAGAAGTGGTAGATGTGAAGAAGGAACACCCAGCAGCAAATGTGGAGTCTTAAAGCATTTAAGGGGTTCTTGATGAGCAGGTAGGACTCCTGGACATGAAGATAGACAGCACAAGCTGAGCAAAGACAGGAATTTTGTGGCGTGTGTGTTGGGGAAGGTTAACAGCAGGCCTTTTGGAGTCTTCATGAGTAGACAAATAGTTGCTTTGTGACAAATCCAGAACTTTCAAGGAGATGTAAAATTAGGGCCCAGGTTTCATGGCAACCCAAGTTGACACAATAGCAAACAAGAATAGTTTGAGAGTCAGAGAAGGCCAATGCTGAGTATGTCACAGCTAGCTGGCTCTCCTTAGACCACCTTCTCCTTATTTAGAAGTGCTTCCGTTGCTGCCCCCGAGTTCCCCGGTTCTGTAAACGACGTCACTTCACTGAATACAGCTCCAGACTTTAGGAAAACAAAATTTTGTATTTCAGCAGTGGTTTCCTGGCCTTTCTCCCGAATTTTAGTTCGGACTTTTCCCGGTTTACTCTTGGAGTTTGTAGCCATCACCTCTGCCTGTTCCTTCTCTGTTTCTTCCGCTCTAACGCAGGGCCTGCTGCAGAATAATGCACTGTCTGTTTAAATGTGATTAAAGATTTCAGTGTTTGCTTTAAACCAATATTTACCAGTAAAACCCAGCCAATGTAAATGTGCAGGCTACGTAGAAAATCCTGGCTTAAATCAATCTCCCGGGAACACAGACAGATAGACAGACATACAGACAAGGATTTTAGTGGGAATTTGGGGTTTTAGCAGGCCACTTCTGACATTTTGGCTTTTTTTTTCCTGCTAGCTTCACACATATACCAACTGGACACTGATTCAGAACATTATCTAAGCAGTCCTAAACTGTTCAAAATTTGTTTTCTCATTGGCCAAGGTTAAGAGTTCATTATTTTTTTCATGGTGCTTCTTCCAGCACTTATAAACTATCATGCTATCTAGTTTAAAAGGTTCCCTTAAATTAGGAACAAATGAGTTACTTGGCATAGCAGTAAACTTAGAATACTAGCCATTTTTTAAAATAGCTCACACTACAGTGTTACTGCAGAAACAGCAGGCATTGAGAGCTCGAGTCAGCTTTGCTGAGTTACAGATTCAATTTTGCAAATTTTCACTTGCTTCTGTTTATTCATTAGTTGGATTTGTTGAATGAATGGGTTGTAGCTGCACTCTGAATGAATTCTAAGCAGTTGTAGCGTAGATTAGGAACTACTTAGCCTAGCCAGCCAGGCAAACAGAAAGCCCTAGTTGACACCTAGCAGCCCAGATCTCAGGATCACAGAAGGAAGAGATGGAGGGAGAGTCCCAGCCCAGCCCTCTTTTTACTCTGTGAATACCACAGTTCCCATACTGCACTTCTCCTGTGGGAGGGAACATGGGTCTGAGCTGAGGATGGATGAATGATTTGCCTGTAAGAAAGGTTACTGAAATTGATAAACACTTTGCTCATATACAGATGAAAGAAGATATATTAACCATGTGTAACTTGCAAGGCTGAATATAGAATTTTCCAGATTTATCAATGTCTGTGTCTAATGGTGATAAATCCGTTTATTGCTTCCTGTAATTCCAATTGTTTAGAGCCCACTGTACAGTAAAGACTGAAGCACCATTACCATCACAACCATCGGCTGAGGTTTTATGTGCATTCTGAATGAAATAATTTGGAAAAAAAGAAACCCAAAACCTGACAAGGTATATTTATTACCTTTAATTTACAAATGACAGGTCAATAGACCGGAAATGGTAAATAGGACTACCCGAGTGTGAGGACCGGGGCAGTGGATTACACTGGGGTTAGCAAGAACAAATGATCTAGTGGCCAAAAGACTCAGTCCTCTATGCCCTTAAGAATTATGTGGCCCGGGATGGGCACAGAAAGGAGCACAGAACATAAATAATGAGGGCATAATAACAATTCAAGTAGAGGTACCCACAGGCAGAAGGACAGGGCCCAGATGAAATGAAAAGCAGGGAACAGATAGATGTCACACGGGACTTAGTGTCAAGGAATAATAGGGCAGGGTCAGAGTATGAAATGAACAAAGCTGGCTAGATTTGGAGCAGGGATAGCAAGCTCCTGAATGGGTAGATGTGAGAGGATGAGAGCTTGGGGCAATCAGGACAGTGAGTGTGTTTAAGGGGGCTCTCACTGGGAAGTGTCTGGGTTAGCAGTTGCAGAGGAGTCCCCTGTAGAGACTGAGGCTGAGAGTCATGCATGGAAATAGAGGTGCTGATGCTGTGATGAAAGGAAACAGGTAGGTTCTAAGCCATGTTTTGGAAGCTAACACTACAACAACAAAAGAATAGTTCTTCATAAGCGATGGGGAGCAAGCTGTCAACTCTCACCTATTTTCAGCTGTGGAGTGGGACACAAGATATGAAAGGGAGGTGGGTGGCAAGTGGAAAGATGCCTGGACCATGTGACATGGCCCTTGGCTACCACAGGATTGAGGGTGGATCTCCAGAGAATGGACAGAGATGAGTCGTGGAGTGCCACAGAGGAGTGCCACATTACTGGACATGTTCACTGCCTTCCAGTTGGCCTATTTTCAGATGTTCTCACCACCTCCTAGCTCCCTCTACATTTCACCAGGCCCCACTGGGCCCTGTGTGTAGCAAGAACAAAGCTATGAGTGATAATGCATGGGGTGATTTCCAACTTTTCGGGGCACACACTTAATGTGGGAGGTTGCTTTCTCCTCTGAATATGGAAGCCACCACACCAGGCCTTCCCTGATGGAAAAGATTATGAAAACCAAAAGGGCTCTTTGAGTCCAACCATATTTTACCCAAGTCTTTGCTCCCGGGTGGTAATACTCAGACCCAGAGAACAGAACTAACATCCACAAAAAGCATAACCATTCTGTGTACAGTTTCTCCATCCAAGCTTGAGGATTCTAAAAGTAAACAGGGTGGTCACTACCACCGAGGTCCTAAGAGTCCCTAGAGACCATTTCAGGGAGACCGATTGCTTTCCTTGAGTGGAGTGCCCGAGGGAGATTTCCTGGAGGAAGGTGCACATTGGTAGGTTCTGTAGGATGAAGAGGACAAGGGATAAAGGAAAATGGCAAATGCATTCTGAGTAGAGGAAATGACATTTGACAAAGTTAAGAGAGCTGATACTCAGTGGTGCTTAGAGTTGCTGCAAAGGCTGAGTAGTCTTTTGGCAGTGGAGGATGGCGATAGAGTGCTGCTGGAATTTACAAAGACATAAAAACAAACAAACAAGCAAACATGAATAAGATATTTATATGGTGTGATGCGGTAAAGAGTTAATGTCAGAACCGGAGACATACAGAGTGCCATAGTGAGAGATGGAGATCTTTATTTTTAGGTTTTTGGGCTAGCTATTGGTCTTTTGCAAATTCTCAGCTGCTGTGTTAGTGTGAAAGCCACAGGCAACACAGAAATGTGTGGCTGTGTCCCATAAAATCATCTGCAAAAGTGGGTGGCTGGCTGGTGGGACACTGTTTGCTAACCCTGTTTCAGAGAAGACAGGGTCAGATGACAGCCTCCCAAAGACTTTGGTGTACCGAGCCTGCAGCCTCTCTCCCCTAAGGCTTGCCAGCATGCAGAGTTATCGGCAACTGAAAAGAGACATCAGAGTCCACATTGTGCCTGGGCTGACCTTAGGTGAGCAGGCAGATCACTGGGAGATGATCCAAGTGGACCAATGAAATCAAAGTTCTCTTGAGAGTGAGGAGGGGGGCAGAAGGGTTACAAGAGTTGGGGGTGTCTCAGTGATGTGACGCAGGGAAGGTTTGATTTGCTGGCTTTGAAGACAGGAAGTGGCTAGAAGCTTGGATGTGTGCAGTCTAGAAGACAGAAACAAATGAGAAGGTGAATGTCTCCTAGTCTCTACGAAGGACTGAGACCTTGCTGAAACCTTGCTGTGTGACATTTTAGGTCACCCTCACTCTGTGATGTTACCTTAGTGGCAGAAAATGAGCCGCACTCCCTGGGCACTCACTCTAAGGAACCCAAGCTACCCACAGTGAAGGGTGAATTTCTGTGCCATTTCAGCACAGTGGGCTAATGATGGGGAAAGCAGACCATGCTCCTGGGGTGTTCAGAGTCAGAGACACCCCCAAAATGGAAGTTTCCTGGCTACCACAGTCTAAGATGCTCTGCGAAGCAGAGCTCCACAGACAATCCTCCTAGGGCTTCTCAAGCCTCAACCTAAGGATTCACAGCCTAGGAAGGGCACAGAGTAGGGGTGAGGTGGTGGTTAGGGGGTGGCAAAGTCACAGCCACACCCCTTACACAAAGCTCAGCTACCAGTAACCAGCCCTCACTCTCCACCCCACTCTGTCACACCATGGCATCATTTGTTTCGCAGGCAATGCCATTTGTTGCTTTTGAGTGTGCAGGAGAGAAAGGACCAGCAGATTCTGTTGATGTTTGACAAGAACAGCAGCAGGTAGATATGAGCACATGTTGCATATCCCTTTTCTTAGGGAATGGCTTTGGAGGCAGAGGCTGCTGCTGCTGCTGCTTGCCCTAATTGTGGAGGCCACTGAAGTCAATGGCCTTGTCTGGATCTTCTTTCAAGCTACTTGTGATGGCTACAGGCAGATACTGTGGTTTATAATCTCCTGGCCATGCTGAAAAGGTCCTAGAATAAAAGACCTTCCCAAAACACCCAACATAGGACCTATATTATTCTACATAGATAGTCAACAAGAATCACAAAGCAACTAGTAGATAAAAACAAGTTACAATGAAGCTGGATCTCATAGCTGTGGCATTTTGACAAATTCATAATTTATCAAACATGAATGCTTGCATGACCTTAAATCGTTTGGAAAACTGCTCTAAAGTGAGTCCTTGCAAGCCCATTTTGCTGATAACAATAATGCATTTCACAGGCTGAAAAATCTGCAAGGTAAAATTGTATAGCTCATCCAAGGTAAAACTGAGTCTTGAGTCTAGGTCTTCAGTTTTTCTGGAAGGACCCAGACTATAGTTCATAGCCACACCTCTCACTCCTTCCTTCTCTTATTTCTGGAAACTTGACTATCATCTCCATATTAAATAAGCACCATCTAATGATCTAGTAACAAAGGAGACAGACATGCCAATCTGTACAATGTGATGAGACGTTAATATTTGGAGTTGCTTGAATGCCTGCTCGGACAGACATGATCCTAAGAACTTCAGACTTCCCAGTGTCTAATAACTTGTAATGTAGGTGTTGTCATTTCTAATTTTACAGCCAGAGGAACCTTTTGATTCAAGTGTCCAGTATGAATCATCAATTATCTTATTTTCCCTTGATCCTAGATCTTACACACTTAGTGTGGTACCTTACTATAAACACTATGATATAGGTCTACACCAGCACAGGGAGGAAGCTAGGGAAAGATGATTGACAGCTCAGTGCAATTAAAGAGGGTGTTCCCTTGAAGGCAGGGTATTTGCAAATACTACTGCCATACACAGAAATGTCCTGGTCATGTGAAGATGTTCTTTGGAGCTAATCTTTTATCTAAAAGTTGAATATTAAAAATGGAGTGGCTTAGAAATTCCATTTGCAAGTCTCTTTCTTGAAAAAGTTGGATGCAAAATATGGGCCAGGGATGCCACAAGGACGAGCACTCAAACCCCCATCTGAAGGAGGCAGTAGTCCGGCATTTGCACTGGGAGGGTGAGGATAAATTCTGTTAGGAAAAGACCTCTCATCTGGGAGTTGGGGCAGCTGGCCTCACTCCCAGCTTTACTGCCGGCTCACACAGGAGCCTCATAGCTTCTTTGAGGTCTACTTTTCAGCTGTGCATTCTGGATGTCCAGTGAGGTAATTCACAGAAGTCTCCCAGTTCTGCTGGTTCATTATTTTCTCATTCATCTAAGAAATGCAAGGAAGAACCTGGCTCAACCTGGGAGAGCGTAGTGGAGAGAGGAGGTCAGTTCATCTCATCCAAATCTCTGCCACCTGAGGCTCTTTCAACCCCTGAACCCTGCTTGTGCCTAGTGATCACATGGTGTGTGCGGCCATGTTCCAGGCCTGCACTCTATCACTAGTCTGGCCAGGTATGTCTAAATAATGCAACTGTTCAACATGGGGGAAGCTTGGCCAGTTCTCTGGAAGACTTTATCAGAGGCTTGAACATCACCAGCCCTAAGTGGCTGCTTGAAGCTGGGGTGCTGTTATTAACATTACGAATTACAGGAACCGACACTATTTATTAGAGTAATTCTATGTACGGGGTGGTGTGCCATGAGGGAGGCCTTTCCCCCCCTCACAATTACCTACTCCTCCTGGTAAATCCAAGGAGTGTAATTATCTCCATTCTGCAAAGAACCTGTGGGTACAGGAGGCTAACTAACTCTCCTGAAGTCACCCAGCCACAGCAGCATGGAAGAGCCTGTTTTCCTATTCAGTTCTGTAGGACCTAAAAGGCACAGTCCTTTCTCATCTACTAAGCTCCCATGGTGCCTTGCGGTGTTACCTTGCATACTGACTTGCGGTGAACATCTGACAAGATGCACAGCCAGGAGGACTATGTTTATTCTTACTGTACAATTTGCAAAGTGCTTGCTCACACCACATCATCTGATTCTTCGAGCAGCCTGGAGAGTGAAGCTGAGTGTGAACTCAGTTTCACAGAAGAGATAGCATCTAGGGAGGCCATAACTTGGAGGCTTTCAAACCCCTCTCACTATACAAATCATGCACTTGTCTACATTTCTAACCACCAAGGGACATCATATTCCTGAACATTTTGTCTTGTGTCTTTAAGGACATTCAGCTATTTATATTTGTAGTGCAAGATGGCTAACAGAGGGCCTTCTCGGACAGATATTATAGTACAGCAGCTGTTGTTTCCTTAAAATTTCTCTCTGGATTATGTGTACATGATTTCAAAACAACTGAGATGAATGTGATGGATCCCAGTCCTGTGTCTTCATAGTAATTGTTTTCTTCCTCTAAAATGACGGTACACATTGAACCCTTTCCTGGGGTGGAGGCTGGCTCATGAACCGTGCTAAATTTTGTGCCATATTTTCTGTCTGTAAATCCATAGTATTTATAGTATTATAGAGTATATCATATGAAAGTTGCTCACAATGTTTTACAGGTTATATGACATAAATGCAATTAAACATTTCCACTAAATATTAGCCATCGATGGCATTGTGTTAAATAAGGGCATTTTCATGGAAACACAGGCTGTATTTTGGCCACATTTTCCCCATACCCTGAATTATCCTGGTTCTCTACTCTCAGCCTCCTGTTAGTCATCTTTGATTCTTAGATAGGCTCATTTCTATTTTAATGTGGAAAAATACAAACATGATTTTATGTGTCTATATGACATCTAGTAAATACACATGAGAGAAAACATGTAATATCTGACTTTCTAAGACTGGCTTAGTTCACTTAATGTTATCCCCAGTTACATCTATTTCCCTGAAAACGCCATAATTTTGTTCTTTAAGAAGCTGAAAAAAAATCCCATTGTATATTTGTGGCAGATTTCCTTTATTCACGTCTCTGTTGATGGATACATAGGTTGTTACCTTGAGAGCTATTGTGAACAGTGCTACAGTTAGCACTGATGGGTGAGTGTCCCCAGACATGCTCACTTGGAGTCCTTTGGGTAAACAGCCACCAGCAGTCCCAATACATCATAAGTCAGATCTCGTTTTCAGTTTCTGAGGAACTGCCATACTGAGGTCCTTAGTGCCTGGGCTAGTTTACATTCATATCAGCAGTCTATAAAAGTACCTAAACCCTTGCTGGTATTCATTGTTCTTTGTGTTCTTATCACTGTCATTCTGACTGGGGTGTGTGTCTGGACACCCCATAGGAGGGTGCTGGATCACCTGGAACTGTAGTTATAGAGGACTGTGAGCCATCATGTGGGTGCTGGGAATCTAACTCTGGGAGAGCAGCTAGGACTCATAATAGCTGAGCTTCTCTGAAGCCCCATCAATGCAGTTGTAATTTCTCCAATGGCTAGGTTTTTGTAATGTCTTTATTGATCATTTGTGTTACATATTTCATTTGTTCACTGGCCTATTTATTGACTGGGTAGTTTAATATCCTGTTTCATGGTTTTGTCTTTTGTATAGTCTACATATTAATTCTGTGTCAGATGTGTATCTAGCAAAGATCTTTCTCCCATCATGGGCTATTTCTTCATTCCACTATTCCCTTGCCATGCAGAAGCTTTTTAATTTGATGAGATCCCATTTATCAACTTCTTGAAATTATTTCCTGAGCAACTGGGATCTTATCTGAAACGTCCTTGCTATGCTATAAATTGAAGTGCTTTCCCTATTTTCATTCTAACGGTTGGAGGTTCAGGTCTTGCATTAAGATCTTTGATTCACTTGAAGTTGATTTCTGTGCAGGGTACAAGATAGTGACAGTTTCATTTTTTCTTTTCTGGATATGAAGTTTGGGCAACTCTATCTAAAGAGGCCCCCTTTTCTCCAAAGTATATTTCTGGCACCTTTTTCAGAAATCCTGTGTGTGTGGTTGTATGATTTTGTGTATAATCCATTCTATTCCATTGATGTACACATTTTTGTTCCAGTATTATGCTATATTATAGATCTGTAGTATAACTTGCAATTAGGTATGGTGGCACTCCTGAGAAGTATTTTTCCCCCAAGATTGCTTTGGTAGTCACTGTAACAAATTACTTATGCTCAAACTTGAAATTTAAGATGGTTTTCTATTTCTGTAAAGAATGTTACTGGTGTTTGATGGGTATTTCACGGAAACTGCACATTGTTTTATATAAGATGGCCATTTTCACAATACAAATTCTTCTACTCCATAGCATGGAAGGTATTTCCATTTTTTAACATGTTCCTCGGTTTCTTTCCTCAGCATTTTAAAGTTTCCTATGTAATGGTCTTTCACTTCCTTGGTTAAATCATTTGAAGGTTTTATGTATGTATGTATGTATGTATGTATGTATGTATGTATGTATGTATGTATGTATTTATTTATTGAAGCCATTGGGATCATTTTCACAATATCTTTCCCAGCATGTTTGTTATTAGTGAATGAAAACTCTACTGATTTTTGTTTCTTAGTTTTATATCATGCCATTTTACTCAAAGTATTTGTCAGACCTAAGAGTTTTCTGGAGGAGTCCTTAGGGTTTCCTGGCATTGCATCCTAAGATCTGGAAATAATGATACCTTGACCTTTCCCTTCTCTCTGTAACTCTTTTCTTCTCTTGTTTGACAGCTCCAGCTAACACTTCAAGCACCATTTGAACAAGAGTGAAGGAAGTGGACGCCCTGGTCTTATTCCCAATTTAGTGGAAAAGCTGTGAGTTTTCCCTATTTAATATGATGTTAGCACAGTTTTGCAGTATATAGCCGTGTGTGTGTGTGTGTGTGTGTGTGTGTGTGTGTGTGTGTGTGTGTGTGTGTGTGGTTCTGTGTCTGTGTCTGTGTGTGTGTGTTGAGATAAGTTCCTTCTGTTCTTAGTCTCTTCAGGGCCTTTATAAGGAAGACCAGTTGGCTTTATCAAAACACTTTTTTGCATACTATTGAGATGATAGTATTGTTTCTGTCCTTGAGTCCATATATTACATTTACTAATGTAATTTATTAGATGTACTAATTTTCCTATGTTGAACCATTACTACATCTTTAGAATGAGGCTAACTTGATCATGGTAAATGATTTTTTTATGTGCTCTTGCATTTATTTTACAAGTATTTTATTGGATGTTTTGTACCTGTAGTCACTAGGGAGTCTGGTCTATAATTTTCTTTTGTTGTACCATTATCTTCTTTTGGTATTAGGGTGATCCTGGAGTCTCAAAAACTATTTGGGCATGTTCCTCCCCTCCCTATTTTATGAAACAGTATGAGAAGTACTGGTGTCAGTTCTCCTTTGAGGGTCTGATATTATCTAATGGTGAATCCACTTGGGCCTAGACTTTGAGTTGGGAAATTAAAAATGGTTTTAATCTTATTTCTTGTTATAGATCTATTTAAGTTATTTGTTTCATCATGGTTTAATTTTTTTAGGGCATGTGCCTCAAGGACTTCATAGAATGCTATAATTTTGTTATGTTTTTGTTGTTTGTGTTCTTAAGATTAATCTGAGTTTAGTAATCACAGCTGTACTTGTTTTCTTAAATTATTTGTAGGAATATATTTATTTCCTTCTTCAGTAGTCACTCAATAGTATGTTGTTCAACCTCTACAAAAATTACACGTGTTGCTTTTAGTTTCTAGATTTATTCCATTGTGATCAGATAAAAATGCTAGAAATAATTACAGATGTATTTGCTGAGAATTTTGAATTGGCTGCTGTTATCTTTCAGAGTTTGGAATACATTATTATAAACCCTCCTGGATTTTAAATTTTCTGTCGATAAATCTACAGTTATTCAGATGGCCTTGCCTTTATATATTGCTTGGTATTGTGTTCTCTTGAAATTTATTTGGAAGTTTAATTGATTTCTTTGAATAAACCTATGATATTAAAATTCTTTGGCATTTCTTTTAACTCACTCTTATTAAAAGACATTACTGTGTGTTAGTCATTTTTTGAGGAAACGTACTGCCTTAATTTTTCATGTTTCTTGTGTGCTCGTGCCGTGGCTTGTGCACTTGAGCTTAGGTTGGTTGTTGGGTTTTCTTTTTGCTTTCCTTAATTACTCTTATTCTTTCAGGGAAGGTGTTTGGATTTCCAATAAAGACTAGCTTGTAATAACACTGAAATGTCATTTTTCTCTGCTAGGCTTATGTTTGCTGCACCAAGCTCAGTGCCATGTACTCTGGTTGTAGAGTACTGTCTACAAAAGCAATCTTGTTGAGCCCATTTAAAGAAAAATATTCCAAGTGTATCTGTCATTACAGTCCTTTATAGTGAGGTGGGAGTCAGGAATAGCAGAATCACTTAGAAGTTCATTCTTCATGGGGCAGCTGGCTCAGAATATGTATGGCAGAAGCAAGAAAGCCTGATTCAACAAGGGAAGTCAAGAACTGACTGTCATTGTTCTCTGACTTCCACATGTGGGTCACAGCATGCTAGTGAACATGCATGTGCACACACACAGACATACATACTGCATTTGAAGTTGATAATCTCTATCAAAAGATGCCTTGTTATCAGCATACGATAATCAATAACAAAGAATAACCCCTTAACTCTAATCATTGCAGGGTGTAGAGGAACAGCCACAATATAGCGTGCACCAAGATGCTACTCATTAATTAGGTGCAAAGCAGAGTAAAGGAATAAAGTGGAGTGAAACTTGAGATTTGTATTGATAGAGAAAAAAAATCAAGGGGAAAAGTAAACAGAAGTTGGAAACCCTGGGGTTTGGGGACAAGAGAGGCAGGCAGAATGGAAAGAGAAAGGTGAAGAAATGCAACCAGAAATGCCTCAGAGAATTGAGACCATAGAGATCCCACAAACCACACTGGTGTAGGCTTTTTGGGAAAGCCCAGTAAAAGGGAAAAAAAATTAAAAAAAAAAAAGAATAGAGTTTTGATAAGAAAGAACAGATAAGGGGGAGAAAAAGAAAGACAGGCACAGGCAGATACACACACACACACACACACACACACACACACACGAGTGAGAGACAGACAGACAGACAGACAGACAGAAAGACTAGAGCAAAAGTGAGCTAGCCTGCTAACTGACACTGGATCAAGTAAGGGAGGAATAAATACACACGAAGGGGGAGAGCCGGATGGGGTAGAACATCTTCATGAGGTCTTGCCGGATTACTGAATGTCACTATCTCTTTTGATGTTCCTTAATGGGCTCCTGTGTGCCCATGACACTCCTGGGTAACCAGGTGACAGTCACTGGTCACAGTTTTGGGAAGTCCTTTAGGGTTTGTTTTGCAAATGTTGTTCTTGCCTCTAGAGGTCCTCTACAAGGTCATAGTCTACCTATAAATGCTGGCCCTACCAGTGGACAGTCCTTCGAGCATCAGGTCATAGGCATGCTGGTCAGTCCTCTGAATTCTCCAGGAGTCTCATCACAAATGGTCTTTTCATCCTTGCGTAGTGTGAGGCCAGCTCACGGAGGCTAGTCTCAGCTTCACAGAACATGCGGCAAAAGTTGGCCCTACCTTCGTGCAGTGCTTCGTCTGGTCCACAACTGGAAATCCAAGTCTATGTTCCCCTGCAGACTTTGACTCTGGCCAATTTGCATATTACTGAACACTGTGGTTTTGATTCAGCTTTTTTTCCCCTGAACTCTACAGGCATTTTGCCAGCCACCAGGTTCTATGACAGTCCAGATAGTTCCAGATAGTCCCAAGACACTTGCTTTGAGTTTCCAATAGTGTACTTTACAGAGCTCTGTGACCCCCTGAGCCATTGACTCAGCTGAGAACTTGTAAGAGTGGTGTCTGGTTGTTGTTCCAGTTTACTGCCAAGAGGGCAGGCTCTTGCTAGTGCTTCTCCTCCCTCTGCTGCAGGTGTGATTTACCCCCTTCATCTGTTCTCTGAAAAGTGTCTGTTACTGAAAGTACAGAGCTGACTTTCTGAGGCTCTGAGGCTCGAGTGTGGTTCTGATACTTCTCACTGGAAGGAGCTCCCCAGACCATCTCGTCCTGACATACACCATTTGACCTTGTTCTGCAAGTTTCCCATCATACTTTGCAGATGACAGATTTTTTAGGTGTAGCCCATCTATCTTATCTGATAACTGTTAGCCTGCTTTCCTGAGTGTGCCTGCAGGTCGTCCAACATCTCAGATCCTTCATCAGTGCGATTTTTACAAAGTTTTATATATGGTAGAAATGTGTCAGTGCCTTCTAATTTCTACCCAATGAAAGCACATGTAAAATAAAAGTCTATGCAACCTTTCATTTATCTGCCTCATAACTGGGTTTTTCCTCATTAGAGAAAGTGGTAACTATTTGCAAGTGGCTACATCAATCAACATAATAGTCATGTGCAATAACAGGGACAAGGCAAGGCATAAATGCATGGCAGAAAAAAGCCATATCCTAAAGCAAGTGGCAAAAAAAAAAAAGATTCAATTTTTGGAAAGTTCTGAAGAGGTAAAAACTGAGCTATGACATTAAAAGTCAAGCTGGTGATTAATTTGGCCAGGTTGGTAAACACAAAAGGAGTCAAGGTTTCTATGGGGCAGGGCATGATCCAGCTGTTGGTGAAGCTTATTTTATACAACTCACTGACCTCTATAACTGATTTTTCTCTCTACATTTTTAACATGTGTTGACTACATTTGAGTTCATTTTACCAACAGAAAAATGTTTGAGTGAGGCTTAGAAGGAGATAATTAAGTCACTGAGGGTACTATTTTCAGAAGGCTATATTGTAGGTGTCTAAGTGCCCTGGTTAGTTCTCTTGAAAACTGTTATAATAGAGAATTTATTTTCCTACTACGATGACATCTGTTTTGATATAATGTAACAGAAAGACCATTGCCAGAGATGGTACCATGCTATCTGGACTCCCTCCCTCCAAAAGTGTAAGCTAAATTAAAAAAGGCCATTTCCCACATCTACTAACCAGCTGAAGGAATTTTATTATAATGATGGAAAACAGACTGATACAGTGATATATTTCAATAGAAAGTTTATGGGGAAACAAAAAAGACTGATTCCTTGGGCTTTTATATTTCTTACTACTACTTTGATGTTTTTCCCTTGCCCCTGCCATTATATTTTTGAGTTTATTAACAAAACATATGCTATCTCTAATTTTGAAATTTCCCAGTAAATTTCAACTATGTTATCAGTCCATTTTTTCCTATTATTCTTGGCTGTTGAAGATAACAGTGTGGTTCAAAGAGGATGTTCTATCATTTAAGGTGTGTGCATGCTCAAGTAAACATTACTCAGTCTGAATTTCAGTATCTCTACTTATAAAACTGGGATGATATTAAAATAAAATAATATGGGCAAAGGCCAATAGAATGTCTGCATAAACATCTTGGCCCTTAGTATGACTTTATCTTTTCAACACTTTCCCTCCTCATTTGCCCAGCCATTATTTGGCATGAATTCCACTGTATTTTTAACAGTAGCTAAAAAACAAATAAATACACAAGAAAACACAGTAATGCTATTACTTGAATTGATGTATGTGTTTTGGTATCAAGTTAACAAAGGGAGGGATACTTATGATGGCTGATTGAATGAAGAACTGCCTGGTAGATGAACGAAGCACAGCTCAGGATGTGTCTGTGTTCTTGAAGGTTCTGACCCAATCAATGGATGGTATTATTAGGAGATGGGACTAGGATAAAGGAAGTAACCAATGACAGCATGTTCTTGGGGGAAATCTCATGCCTTAGTCCTTTCTCGACTTTCCTGTATTTATGATTCCTATCCACAGTTGTGTAAAAAGCATTCTATACCACTCATGTCATGATGATGAGTATGTGGAGTCAACCTTAGCATGAACGCTGCAAAACTATGACCTAATATAGAAGCTGTGTCAGGTGCTTGTCATAAGTACAAAGAGTTTCTACAAAGACCACTCCCCCAACCCAAGCCTTTTGAGAACTGCTACCATTTCCTACACTTTCTTTTCTGCTTCCATAATTGAAAAGCATCAAGGACTAGAGGACCAGGCTCTCTCATAGATGGACTCCTTTAACCTCGGCAGAACCTGACACACAGTTTCGCCATCTGCCCACTGTTTCTCAATAGTTGTCATCAAAATATTTACCGTGTTCACAAACTTCCACCCCCGCTTCAGACTTCTCATTTTATCCAAGGAAAGATGTCCCCAAGAAGGCAAAGGGCCTTTTGAATCCTGTCTATGTTCCGGTTCGTGCCTGAGAGAAGGTCTTTTTCATTCCTATTGCCCTGGCTACTCCAGTGTTCATCCTGCCTTCACTTACTGCTAAAACATCCCCCCTCATTTATCCCATTGTTCTTTGGTCTGGCTCTTTGACTGCAGACACATTTATGTTCTTCTCATCCAGCACAGCATAAAGGTTTTCCTGTAGCCCTTGCTTCTGTATTATCCCATCTTCCTCCCTCTATTGCCACCTTCAAGGCAAGCTATTTTTTGTGTGTGTTTGTTTTTTTGATTCAGGACAGCTTTGGCTGTCTTAGATGGCTCTGTAAGGCAAGCTGTTTTAAGTTCTGTTTGTACTTCCTTCCTAGCACCTCATTTCAATATGTGTAAACTTACTTTCTTATGTTTTTATATTCAATCGTGGCTTGCTCTTCCCCACTTGCCCCCAGATCAACACATATGAACTTTATCTCTTACCTGGCAATGCCATTGTCATTTAGATGTCTCTAAGCCTGTGGTCTTTATCTGTTATTGCAATGCCAAAATATCTGCATTTGCAGCCAAGCACTGCATCTCACTTCACAGTGATTCTACAAACTCATGACAAGACATATGTTGTAGGAAAGAAATGCTTCATTCAGAGAAAATGGAACGCCAGTTTCTAAACTCAGCTGTCCCACTAGCTCACTAATAGCAATCAATCAACCAAGCATTTAGTCTCTGGATTTTCTTCTGTGTGAAACAAAAGACGTTATCATCGTGATAACGTTTCTGGCTACAAAATTCTATCTTGCAGTGTTTAGAAGGATAACCATCATCTCCTCTGCTGACAGTCTACCCCTTCTCCTGTCTTCTATACACTTATTGACAGCTTGTGTTCTGAGTACAACACTACATTCACTTTGCTGAGCAGTTTTTCCTGGACAATGCTGAGATCTTCACCGATGATCATGGGCTGTGACTGGAGTCTAACTCAATGTTTTTTCTTTTTCACTTCCATGACTAGACACTGTCTCTTTCCAAGAGCATTGTGTACCTCTGCTGTGATCCTTCATCATGATGTAGACTGACTTAAAATGATTCTGTTTTACTTGAGGGCAGGAATTGTGCCACCTTTGTACCTAGAAGAGCATCACTGGAAGACTACAATAGATGGATAAGAAAGGAATGGACTAAGAACATAGCATTATACTTATATGAAGTTTTAAGGTTCCGTAGGTGTGCCCAATGGGTATAAGTACATGCTGTGTGACCTTGATTATGAGTTCTGTTCCAGGATCCCATGGCAAAAGGACAAAACTGACTTTGGGAATGTGTCCCCTGATCTCCACATGCATGCTGTGGCACATGCATGACCACATTTTTATACATACATCTTGCACACGTATACACAATAATGATAAGTAAAGAAAGCAAGTCCTCAGGGGATTGCCAGGAAGACAAATTATCCAGCAAGAACGTTGTGGAACATCTGTGACAATTGAAGCACCATGCTAAGCCAAGCCTGGTGGCTTCTGCTTTCCAGTCAGATTTGGTTTCAGAGAAGCTTCGCAGGGGCTGGTGATATCATGCTCAGTTCTGCTATGGGTCACTTTCTTTTAAAAGGTATCATTGTTGCATTTAATAAAAATGAACAAAACCTGGAATGCCCAGCAGCATTTAAAATTCAGATAAATAGTGTGCTTTTTAATTTTTTTTCTTTTTGGTTTTTCCAGACAGGGTTTCCCTGTGTGGCTTTGAAGGCTGTCCTGGAACTAGCTCTTGTTGACCAGGCTGGTCTCGAACTCACAGGGATCTGCCTGCCTCTGCCTCCTGAGTGCTGGGATTAAAGGCATGTGCCACCAATGCTAAGCACTTTCTAATTCTTATGTTACAATTATAGCCTTTATACCAAAAGACGTCTGTTCATCTGAAATTCAAATTTAAGCGTGCTATATTGTATTTGGATACTCTAAAGGAGAGGACTGTTTGTAACAATCTCTAGTCTTCCTATTGTAGATGTGTTCAGACGTGGTTTGGGGACAGAAAGAGGAAATGGTGCTGCTCACCCTTCTGCTCTTTGCCCCTGGGTCTCTCCCCTGACTGGAGCACAAGATAGGTTCCTCCAGTCTCTTGACCTCCCTTTGCCTTCCGAAGCTACCTCTATAGGCTGTGTATCCTGCTACCTCATTGTCTTTTCACCACCTGAGAACACCTTATTCTTCTAGGCACATGTTTCATGTCTCTTCCATCTCCAGGGTGAAATGGCTTTATCAGGTTCAGAGCTGTATCACCCTCTGCAAGCAGAACAAAGCCCATTCCAGGAAATGTTTAAATAATCAAAGAATATGGTCAGTGCTGTAAATGAACATTGAGACCTGAGGTCCACAGGAAGGAAACTGAATGCGGGTTACTATGGACAAAGGGGCTTCCGGGTGGAAGTGGGGTTGCACTGATGCCATCAATGAGAGCTTTGGAGAGTGGGGACCAGACTATCTGAAGAAGCTGAGGAGAATTTTCTGATGTACCCAACCTGCTCCCTCAGCTTTTCTTCCTGGGTCTTGAGAAGTTAGTTGGAGAAGGCAAATGCTGCTTACAGTCAAAATGATCCTTGGAGGACTCTGCTAGGGCCCCCCTTAACCCCCACCACAGAGGATGGATGGGATCAGGCAAGGAAGAAATCATGTCATCTGTACAGTGTGATGTGAGAAGAGCATGAATTGGAGAAAAGGGGTGCTAGGTTTTCAGGGCATGTAAGCAGAGACAGACTCAGCTCCTGGCAAAGTAAAGACTACAGGTTAAACTTTCAGACGGCAATAAAATGGTCAAAATGAGAATTTGACACTGTCATTTATTGTGAACTCAGGAAATTACGTATACCAAACACAGTCTGTGATTTTTTTTTTAATCATAGTTTTATTGGCACTCAATCTCAGATCATTTGTGGAAGTACATAGCTGTAGCAGAAAGTTTTTTCTATAAGTGGACACAGTCTCTAGATGAGCCTTGTTTGCTAAGATGGCTGTATTTCTTAAGATTCTGCCATTGCAGAATCGCTTTGCTAACATATTGAACTAAGTCATTTCATCAGAGATGAGCTAATTCATATCATAATTATGATCTTGTATTTATCAATTCCTGAACACTTATGATGAGTTTTTAATGTTTAAATATGAGATTAAATGACAGATCCCATTTTCACATGATTTGTGAGTCCTAGATCTTGCTTCTCATCTGCCATATTTACCATTTTCTGTTAATACACGATTTAGATAAGCATACACTGGTGTTATTGCATGGCCTTAAACTGGTTCCAAATAGGAAAACAGTTATAAATAACCACATTAGCAAGTCCAAATGCCTTCCTGAAAGTGATATCGGACAGTGAGTGGTCTGATGTGAAATTTGGTTCCCAGCAATAGCACCAGACATATGAGTAGACCTGGTGTCACAGCTGTGTTCTCCAGTGACTCTAAAAATATCTTCTCTTACCTTTCCCCATTTAGTTACCCAAACAGTAACCTCCATTCTTGCCACTCTAAAGCCTACTTCTGGGAATGAGCTCACATCTTAGGCAAATGACTTGCATTTGGTGTTCAGCCAGCCCCCTTCTGGATTAGGGCAATGTTTGGTCTGTGTCACATTTTAGATAGGTCAAGGTGCAATCTCTGGAGGTCTACTGTCCAGGTAACTATACTTAACAACAGTGTATTGGAAATGTCAAAATTACTGGGAGGTTTTAAATGTCCTTACCACACAAAATAGGTAAGAATATGAAGTATATGATAATTATCTTAATTATTATAGACATAGAAAATCATGATATATATCAAAACATATACAATTTTAATTTGTTCATCATACCTTAATACAGCTGGGAATGGGGTGGTGGCAAATCACTCCCTACCCCCTTGAGGGTGACATGGATGGGAAATGCTCCCTTAGCTATAGTTGAGTCTAAGTATTTACTTAAAAAAATGTATCCATAACCCACTGTGGTGGGTGGCAGGGGGTTACACAGGTGGAAAAACAACAACCTGGGGTTGACTTATCAATAACCAGTCTCAGTGCCTTCATGGGGTTATTTCCAACATAGACAACTGAATTAGAATAGTAACAGCAGTGGTGGCCATCTCTGGGTGGCATGGAAGCCCATAGGATGACATCTGTAGCAAAGCCTTGGCTCTTTTTAGGGGAAGTGACTGCCAAGTGCGAAACTGAAGGGGATGCACAGTTAATGAAGTTGGAGGACAGGAGTCACAAGAAGAGCAGGTGTGAAGGCTCTGAAAGAGTAGCATCCAGAGGCCCTGTTACTGCCGACAAGCCAGGCATTACCAAAGAGCTTTCTAGTAGATTCTAATCACCCTCTGGTGTGTTGCACAAGGAAGCAAGACCTCTGGCTTTTATTCGGCTTTCTGTGTTGCCAAACCCTGGCCAGGCACTTCACCTATTGAAACATCACATTTCTCATGTGTCAAACAATGCTAAGAATATATCGGCAGGGCTTTGTAGGGGCTCAGTGAAACTGTGTGGGAAAGTGCTTTGTAACCTCCTAAATGCAAGGGATTATTTTTCTAATTCTAGCCACCACCCAGGGCACTCCCTATTTCCATTCCCCGTTGCCTGTCCAGATTTACTTAGCTAACGCAAGCTAATTTTAATATCATCTGCTGACAGTAAATCAGAAGATGATCAAAAGCTGTAAGACCAGTTTTGAGATTCTCCCGGGCCATATAGTATAGTCCATGCATGCTGTCTTTGCAACAGATAACAGTAAGGTGACCAATGGGGAAACTTATCGAACTGGGAAATCTCTTACTAATTTTGTTTTATTTGGCAAGCTTTGGTGCTTATGAGCTGACCCAGCTAGGGAACAAAGCTGGTTGTGGGTTTACTATGCATTTCCAACAGCTACTATGTCTGTATCTAATGGGTCAATTAAGCTTTCAGGTCTTTTTCAAGCCTTCTAGAAATCAATATGGGCAGTGTACCATAACTTGGAAGCCATTAACCTGTCTCCTCCTACCATAGTGTTATTGGGTAATGCAAAACTCTGGCTTATGGGCTAATCACTTCTGTCCTGTCAATGGATTGGCTGAGCAGTAAGCTTCAAGCTTCTGGAGAAGCTTTTCT
The DNA here is from genome assembly GCA_030556225.1 of Cricetiscus sungorus. Taxonomy (NCBI): domain Eukaryota; kingdom Metazoa; phylum Chordata; class Mammalia; order Rodentia; family Cricetidae; genus Cricetiscus; species Cricetiscus sungorus. Next base: position 102,413,266 of record JANBXA010000734.1, on the reverse strand, counting down.
CATTGTAAAAGCCCACTGACCATGTTCTACACACCACTCCAATCAATCACAGACTAACAGAGGTTCAGTAACAGTGCTGCAGGGAAAAGAGTCTCATAACTTACATGGGTGGAACTCCTAAACCTTCCATTTTGGAAAAGGGTTGAATCATAGCATGTGTAATAAAAACTAGAGAATAGATTTATGGTTTAATTATGACATAAAGTGCTCTCATGTCATTGTTATTACTTTATTATATTAAATGTATGTGGCAAAAACTTGTTTTTCTTGGGCTGAGGATGTAGTGCATCTGCCTAGTGTATAGAAAGCTCAAAGTTGATTTCCTGACATCCCAGAAAGGAAGGGGGGAAGGAAAGAAGGAAGGAGAAAGAGGGAGTAAAAGGTAGGAGGAAGGAAGAAAAAGGAGGAAAGCAAGAAAGAGAAGGAGAAAAAGAAAAATCATCTTCTTACTCTATTCTTCCATTTCTAAAACTTAAGGCCAGGTAGCTTTTTACTTAATTAAAATGAAAACCAAACACTGTCCCCACAGCAAGATGACTAGGAATTAGACTCTAACTTGATCCCCTGCTCACTGTATCAAGGGTCTTGGCAAGACTCTAAGCCTCTCTGGGCCTCAGCTTCTTCTTCTTCTGGAGCAGAGAAATAGTGCCACTCATCTTTGTAAACCTTAGGAGTCATATGGAATAGGAATGATAAAATTGAAAGTGTAAAAGTGGCTTGAAGATTATCATCTGTGACTCAGTTGATCATAACCTTAACCGTCTATGAGCTGGAATACACAAAAAGAGAAGGGAAGAAGGGTTCTTAACATAGTAGGAACAGAGTGTCCTTAAATTATTAAACATAACTGACTGAAATAAAAAAAAATGCCTATCCTGTATTAGTAGTATTGTGAATTTCACAGCTGTGTGAAACTGGATAAATTTGTAGTTTGTACTGTTGTCTATAGATGTGCAAATATGTATGAATATTTCAGACAGTCACAGTCCTTATGTAGACACATGTACACACACATACCATATACATACATGATGCCATCTCCTTTTTTTTTAATAGGGAGAAAGTGGAGCATCTTTACAGCTAATGGCTGTAATGTGGTATTCAGAGCATACCACATTATGGTTATTACTGCCAACAATGCTGTGTTTGGGGACCTTGGGTAAAAGAGTTAAAAGAACTAGAAGATAGGCCATCTGTGAGGCTACATTTGGCTTCTAGAAATAGACTCTGCATGGCCATCAGTGACTATCTAACCCAGTCAGGGCAGAAAGACTTTCTCTGTGTAGAATTACCATCTTAGCCTTAGCTCAGATCCTCTGGAAAATCACAAACAGCTAATAGGCAGCATACAGGCCTTGAATACACCTAGTTCATCTTTGAAATCACAGCTACTCAGACTGCTATTATCTATAAATGTTAGCTAAATGCATAAATAAGAGGGTGGCCAGGACTGGGAAGCATTCTGAACCAGCAGTCAGGCCAATCCAGCCCAGACTCTTTAGTTACATGAGCACTAGGCAGCCACTCCAAACTACTCTCCCAGGCAGGTGAAATGAGAAGCTGGAAATAAGGTCTCCTGGCCCATCTCTGAGTGGGGGAGATGGTATGTTACACTCTCCTTTCCCTCCCAACACAGTCTTCAGTTCCTTGGTGGGTGAGAAGAGAATTCAGTCAGCATGGTCCTCTAGGCAACAAGCAAGAAAGCACGCTGCCTGCTGAGCAGATCCCAGGACTTAGTTCTTCTCACTTTGGTGCTTGCTGTCTTTTTAAAGAAAACTTGGGGGATGGGGTGGGGAGAATGAAATTCTACAGAAAATCAATTCATTTGAGGGAGCCAGTAACTTTCTCTATCCACTCTATTTTTTTTTTTACAGGATTAACGTGTCAACCTTGATAATCTCCCAGGTCTAAAGAAGGCCAAAGAAGGGAGAACACTGGAGAGAAAAAGATTCCATCTGACTTTATATTGTGTAGCAAATGTTCTCAACATACATTTAGTTGAGTTTTTATTTTCCATTGGCAAACAAATTTACTTGGTATTTTTAATAAACTTCTTCAGCCATGGCTACTGGGAAGCCAGTGCCCTCTACTTAACAGAGGATGAGGCAGCCCGTCAAAGACTGCAGAAATTGGGAATGACATCTCAGATCCCATTGTACAGAATGAGTTCCCTTAATTTACCAGTGAAGTTCATGAAGTACAAATTTAATGCGAACTTTTTTTTTTTTTTTAACCTCAGGTAAGAAAATAATGTGGAAAGATGTCTGTAAGCTGGCAGAATTGGAAAAGCTCACAATGGCACCTTTGTTAATGAGCCGCAGGTTATCTGAAACCCAACAACTACTGGAAATGGGAAGGGCCCAGAATGGAACCCTGGAATATAAACATCCACTAACGAAATGGGAAAAGAATCAAGGATGCTAGGGAACAATGGATCTAATACAAGATCTAGGAACACCATCAAATCCAGTAATTTCTCTAAGATGTTGAACCAAGCTCTGTGTCTCTTCAACATAGCACATGAAGGTGTGCTAATGGACCTATGAGAAGCACAGAGATCTGATGAAAGGACAGAATTATTTCCCAATGTCCAACAGATCGAAAGGCTCCTTCGAGGAAGGCAAATGCTGCTACCTCGTTTGGTGTGTTGGTTTCAAGAGTAACCATGTATCAGGAAGCCTCACTTTGTTCTCACAAGTTCCATATAATGCGCATATCAAGAAAATTCTAAATAAGAGTTGGTGAGATGTTCACATGAGTAAGAACTGCTATGAATAAGACCTAGTAAAAACAAAACATTCATTGATTCAACAGTCATGTGCCAGCCACTCTTTTTTTTTTTTTTATGGAAACAAAGCAAAACAACAAGGACACTTGACCTTATAGAGTATACATGTCATTTAACAGGGTGCATACACTCCTGGCAACAGCAAGGGAAGGTTATTATTCCCAATGAGGAATCTGGGGTTTTATACAATAACTTAACTAAGGTCACAAAACTAGTAACTGGTAAAACAAAATTTGAATCCAATTCTATGTATTTCCAAAATCTGAGTACTTAACTACTTAGCTACACTACCTCCTGTTAGCCATAGCAACAGCAGATTCTAATGAGGCCAGCATGCCAACTACCCTGCAATCATTCAGAATGGAAGCATGCTCTGTTGTTTGTGCTAAAAAGACTGCAGTGTACCAGGAACTCAACTCACTGCATACCAAGTGCCCACCAACTGCAGAGTCCCTTCTATCCAAAATATGTGAATCAGACATATATTAAGCATTAGAATAGTTCATATGAACATAAAATATGATGCAGATTTGTCTTCAAGAAATCTGCTGGGCAAGAAAAGCATGCAAGTTCATTATATCAAATCATAGCATAATAAAACAGACAAAGGTAAGTCCAGGATGCCATGAAGAGTGCTACAAACACTTACAGGGCTCCAGAAGAGGGGATGTTGACTCCTGAGCAGAATCTTAAGCAGTTGGAATTAGGGAAAAAAGAGGAAGTGGAGTGGGAAAGTACTGATGTGCTCTGGGCAGAGAGAATGATGAAAGACACCTTGGTGTTTGAGGAATTGCAAGCATTTTAGCAGAAAGGAGAAAGTGTGAGAGAAATGTTCCTCAACTGGGTATACTGGGCTTTATCAACATGTCTGTTTAGAAGGGACTTGGGACAGGACAGACACTGGACAATGTACTGAGTCCAGTAGTGAGTGGTCAAATCTATAGCTATGTAAAACAAAGAGGATAATGGAATAGAACAAAATAGAGATACCAGATATCACATATGTAGCAAAGTTAAGTATTGTTTCACAGAACATGTGAACATGAGGGAACTGCGTACCAATGTTAATTGTATTTTTTATAGTCAATCACGATTAACAAGAAGAATGAAAACCTTTAGTCTACTCTGCACTCTGCACAGGGCTGTGCAGAGCCGTTGGGGACTGCCATCCATCTAGTCCTTCAGGAGACAGAAGCTGCCTGGAACAAACCAGTCTTACTTTCTTAAACATTTTCCATATTTCAGTCCACCAAACATTTTAACTCTTAGCTGGCTATACAGATACAATCTAGAATCCAGGGCATATAGTTCTGATAAGTCACAGGTATTTCCACTGTAAAGAGTTGGAAAGAAAATAGACACACAAACTGAAGTTGCAAGTAATTCCAAGAAAGTCTGAAGCCTGTCAAAAGTTCTCGGACTCTGTGATGTTTTCCAGCAAGTGAGTCACCCAGGAGCAGAGCCAAAGCCTGAGTCACAGAGCACACCCTGCACAACACCTTTGTCCTCTGTTCCTTCATGGGGGTTCCCCTAGAAATTCCTTTTGGAATTATTCTTTATTTTCTCCCCTGACTTAACCTGTCTCTTGCCAGGTTCTCCATTCTTTGATTTTTTTCCCCTTTTCTGTGTTTCATTTTGTTTTTTCTCTTCTTCTATCTGATTATCCATAATTCATAAAAATATAGACAATATAGAAAGGAAATATAGATAAAACATGAAAAGAAAGAACTTAAGATTTAATTTTATATATGTACTCCTGGCCCATTTTCAAAGTACAAGGGGCAAAGAGAAAATTGATGCAAGTTTTTTTTTTAATGAATACTTTAAAATAAAATAATCTAATTCAGGCTATAGAGATAAAGAAGACTGGCCAAAAACAAATACAAAACTCACTTTGGGTTTAAACTAATTAGGTTTGATGGCCACTGTCAGGAGAGTGCCCCAGAGGGTGGTGTCCAGTGGATCAGCCCATATACTCATCTAGGAATAAACATCAGAGGTTGACTCTAAAAATGGCTATTTCCAACTCCACTGATCTACGTTCTGTAAAAGTGAGTTCACCTCTCTTTAGTAAGGCATAAACATTGACTCCCTTAGATGCAGCCATCACCAAGCCACAGACTATTGGAAGGTGATAGAAAATCTGAGAGGATAGTTGGTTCAGAGTTCTCAAGTAGTTGACAGGAAATAGCATCCTGGCCACCGTGAAGAGTTAGATGGCTTCTTGGTTGAGATTTTCATATTAAGAAAATTTGGTTAAATTCTACTTTCTTCAGTTTCTTTCATGTTTCAATTTTTTTTTTTTAAATCACAGTTTTATTAAGTTACTTATAGAACTTGAAAATTACTGTTCTGTTTCAAATCACCATGGCACAGGCCAGGAGAATGGTTCAGAGATGGTGAATGGTTTTGGCCAAAGATGTTCTCCATCAACCTGATACTTATATGTAATATATAATAGTAATCAGTAAGTATTAAGTCCAGTCACCTTTAAAATGGCCAATAAGGAAAAGAGTGAGATGAGAAGATAAAGACAAGAAAGACCCCACTGAGCTAGTCTTATGGTTAGTGTTTGAGGGGCATGGGGATCCTCAGGGGTACCTAAGACCTCAGCCTCTCTTTCTCTCTTTTTAAATGCTCTTCCAAGACTTCTAGAGCAGGCTGTTGCTGCATGGAAGGATGTCTGTCTCAGCAGGCAGAGTGAAAACACAGTGGATTTGTTTAGAATCCCATGTGCTCTTAGCTCCTTCCTCATCTAACCACAAGAACCCCAGAAAGGTAATTTTCTGAAGCTCTTGTGTGTCAATGAGAAAACCTAAATCATTGTATGTCACAACAGGAACCACTAAGGCAAATGCCACAGACCAAATCACCACGTGATCCTCAAACAGGTTGTTATGGCAGGTCTGGGCATCTGGGTCATCAGAATTCTCTTGAGTTTGTTTTCAGCTCACCCTCAAGTAGAGCTCTGGCTCTGAAAACATCAGTACAAAAAGCCATTCAGAACATACCCCAGCTCCAGCAAACTTAATACAGGACAGAAAAGCAATGGGAATGCTAACATCCCCTTTCCAATGATGATGAGATAGAGTGCTTTAGGTGGTTTACGGTACTGACCAACTCTACAGAACAGCAGAAATGAGGAAGTGAGAGGATTATGTGAGCACCTGGAACTAGAACTCTCAAGACTGACAAGAGCACATGATGCATGACACAAGTTTTTAAAATTATGCCCTTTTATTGATCCTAGTTATCAGAATCCTGGCATACTTCCTATAACTTTTCAGCTGACTCCATTCAGTAATAGCAGATACCAAGGAATGATCAGCTGCCACCTAGTCCGTCTCTCTGTCCTTTGTTCTATCCTTTTTTTTTTTTTTTTTTTTACAGTAACCATACTTTCAGATGGTAAGTGGAAAAGTTATCATTAATATCCTTGGTCATATATGTCTCCAAATAATGGCTTGCCTTCAAAGGGTCCAGAATCTTTCGAGACCCTCACTTTGCCCTCCTAAGTATGTGTGACCTTGGACTAAGTTAGACTCCTTCCATCACATTTCTTTTATCTTAAAAGTGGCACCAGAAATAGCCTGCCTAAGAGTTTGTTATATGTAAACTTATAAAGTGCTGCTCATGGACATAGCTAAGTACTCAATCAGCTAGTGGTTTCCATTATTATTGCAGGGACAGCCAAGTCTATTGGAATATTTAGTTATGGTTATCTTCATATGGACAGGACAAAGGAGAAATTCCATGATCAAAAGACATTTACTCAGTGGTTCTTAAACACTAGTTTACATTCTAATTGAACAGCATTATTTTCAGTGCAGAGCCCCAGTCCTTGCACAGACACTCAAACCTCATGTTTAATCCCAGTGAACACCATTTGGCTCTGATCATGTATAGATGTGGCGGTCCTCTGTATTATCATTTATTTACAAACAACCTAACTCACAGACCACACCACCCAACTGAGGCTAGTCACCAAAAGTTTAGCATCAGTATAGCCACAGGTAACCTAGATGGATCAGATGTCTAGATAGTCTGAATGTTCCGGTTGACCTCAATTATCAGGAATTTAGTGTAAAGGTCAAATTTCAATTTGAAATTACATGGTAGGAAAAGATCAGGCCGTGGCATGTCCCCAGAGCCCACGTTGCTTAGCTTGTGCTGCGTCACATGTATCAGCACATTTGACTTGAGGGGGAAATTTTCCCAACCCAGGTCATCAGGCTTGCACAAAAACAACAAACCACAAGCTTTTCACTTTACCAGGCTCTCAAAAGAAGGAAATAGGAATAAAATCCATTAATTCTCAAACCACCTTCAATGAATTAATCCCTTATTTAGAGAACATGAGAAAGTAGAACCCAGTTTTAATATAGCTGGAAATAAAAATCATAGCTCTTCTGAGTAAGTTTTGTAGAATGGTAGCAATATATGATAACATGAAGAAATGTGGAACGGCTTGAACTGGCAAGGATACTCCTTGCAGAAATCCTGAATCCTGGAGTCGGCTTTCTACTCTTGCCCTCCCCCGTGTGTACAACGTCTTATCTGTAAGAAAAGATTTAATCCTTCTAGAGTTCCGTCTTCTTGACTGTGAAGAGGAGATTTCAAGCAAACTAAACTCACTGTTTGAAAGTCAATGGAGATGCTGTCTAGGAAAATACTGTTCAGCCCCTCACACAAGCTCATACGCAGGAGACATTAACTACTGCTATCAGAACATACAGAAGCATTTTGTGTCAACTGCAGATTCTACTTCCTTCAACCTCCATGAAATCTTGGCACTAGAGAATGAAGTATATAGTTGGTAGAAGGAGGACCCTTGCCACTGAGAGAAGCATGGTGAGGTTGACAGATAGTGTCTACCCTAGACCTCCCGTAGCCAGTCCATTGCTAATATCCTCTGGATGGCTCTGTTGCTGATGATTGCATATTTCTTTCATGAATGTTATCATTTCTCCTGCTGCACTGTGTGTGTGTGTGTGTGTGTGTGTGTGTGTGTGTGTGTAGTATGCTGTGTGGAAGGTTCCATGTCGCTAAAATCTACACGCAGCTCCATGAACATACACTAAGGGCAGGAATGGTAGTATAATCCATCATCACTCCTGACATTGGAAACAGCGCACACCTTCCAACAGTACCAGTTAAGTCAGTCCACTGAAGTGTGATGGCTGAATGCAGAGTAAATCACTTGTATTTGGGGTTGCATTCACCTAATTTTGTTTAAGATTGCAAATGGACTCTCAACTCTGCCTGGAAGACTCATTGTTCCAATGTTTCTCTCAAGTCTTCATTTTCCTCCTAATGGAACCTAATATAGCCATATAGTATGAGAGAACTGTAATAAAATTTGTAACTTTTTCTTGTTCTTTCACATTTTTTTCTGTGTATTGACGTTTGATTTGCTTTAATATACTCCTAACTGCTTATGGTGGCCTAACGCCCTGTGTGATATGCCTGTGCCCCCTGCCATCAAATCCTTTGAACACACTCCATTCCACACCAGTTGTCTTTCTCATCTATGCCGTCCTCGAGGCTCTGGACATTGTTCTTTGTCCTTTGTTCTTAGCCACCTGGCATCTGTTAAAATCTGCTTCCTGGGTCCCCTCATCTGAACTCTTTGGCCTCTTCTGTGTTCTCTGAACACCTTTCAAAGCTCTTGACAAAGTCACATGATCTGGCTTATATTGTTTCATCCCTTGGGTTCAAGTAAAGACCATTTCTAGTCAGTTAAAAATGCTCTGGATCTCTGTTAACACTTTAAAAAGAAATGAGTAGCTCAATCAGTAACTATTCAGTGTTCATCTAACTGAGCAGTTGAAACCATAGCAGAGCTTTTCAAAAAGCTGGATCCTGACAAGTTGCTCTTCAAGAAGGCAGGCCCCAGTGGGTGGCAGTGTCTCATGCCCTGATTCTTGCTCCCACCAGTTTTTGTAGATGTCTCCTCTACAAACTGCTTGTCCCTGCTGTTTTATCCCTAGACCAGGTACAATTTGTTTTTGATGAGTCCCTCTCTACATCGCTAGTTGACAAAGTGCTCTTGCCCCTCACAGACCCTCTGGTACCAATTCACACTTTTATTCCATTGTATGCCCTTGTTACAGGCCAGGAAGTAGTAAGGAAACAGAGCAAGCGTAGAACTCTTTAACACATATACAACGCTTCTTCTGCCTGTTCTAATATTAACGTGCATTTATTTTTCTGGCAAATCAATGTTCTAGTTACCATTACTTAATAACTATGTTCATAGAACATACCATGTACCTGCCTAAGAACTATATAAATATTCATTTAACATTTAATCCTCTTTTTAAAAAAACCCAAGAGCCAGAGTATTGCTATCGTTATTTCATAGTTTTGGAAACTGAGGCAGGAGTGAGTCATTTGATGAAAAGACAGAATTAATTAACTGATGGACCTGAATTTAGGAATGGGTTAAAAAAAAAAAAGAAGAAAAGAAAAAAGCTGGACTGTTCATCCTCAGTCAGTGCTGGAAGTCATCTTTCAACTCCTAAGAAGCAGAGTTGATTAGTGCTGTTCTGGGAGGAGGAATGTAGGCTTGGAGGCTAGCTCTCCTAGGGTTACGCCACTAATTTATGTGTTCATAAATATTTATAGCATGGTTATTCAACCCTGGACGTTGTGCTGGCTTCAACGATGTGCAGTGTTCGGCCAGACACCATCCTTGGGGATGTTGTGATTCAAATAATAATGGTGATGGGGGACCCTGACATAGGAACGCATGGCCTCTCTATTATCACTTCCGAGACTTCAATCAAACTATTGAGTTGCAGATATGAACTCAGCATACCGGGAGAGGAGGAGGGGCAGCTGTAAAAGCCTTCACCAAGAAAGAAAACCACCACTTACCACTTTTATTGCCATTTAAAGATAAATGTGTCACATTTCAGTATCATCCCCATGTGTGTTAGCTGTAATCTCTTTGAGGACTGAGACTAATTTAGTATTGCTCACAGTCCTCAGGATCCTGTCACACACTGTCAGCATTAAAGAAGGGGCCTTTGAATGACTTGTGACTGGCTGAGTTCTTAACAGCACCTAACAAAGCTGGCAGTATTAATTTAGCTATGTGGGGGATTTCTGTGAGTTACTTGAAGCTTGAACATTTAGTTACCATGGCAGTCACACAATAGCTTTTCCTGTCTCTTTGGGGATAGTGACTCAAAGACTAAATGCCATCAAAACCAAAGAGTATGCGGAATTCTCTTTACCAGGTGGGTTAAGTCCCATGTATTTGCAGATTCAATATTGCCCCCCTAAAGAACTCACAGTCTCATACACTTGTTACAAAACCCTTTAGAACAAAGAGTCCTGAGTGTGGCCTCAGATTGTCTCATGTTTATGTTGCTAAAATGGGCAAACTGAATTCTCATTTCTTTTTTTCCACCAATGCAGTGGGAAGCATCAATTTCTTGGTGTGGGAAATGATGAAAACAAATTTAGCCATACAAAGGCTAGCACCACTGTTTGCCAGGCTGTATATTTGTTTTGGGAAATGTGCATTTATTAATAATAAAGTCTCACAATGTGGCAGGCACATCAGGGCCACAATGTATCAGTCATAGGAGGCAATACAGGAAAAACCCCATTAACTCACCTGGGCTGGCATCTGCCAAGGCCACAGGCTATGTTTCTTCCTTCTGAGTTTGAACTGCATTTCATAATTAAGGATGAAATGGTAGCTGTGCTCCCTTACATAACATTAATGGCAGCATACACCATGATGGGAAAATATAAAAAATACAGAAAGTTATAATTTCTTATAACTTCAGCTCATGACCCCAAATAGGCCCTTCCCCCATATTGACACAAGAAGAAGCATTGACTAACAGACTTCAGTTACCAGAAGCACGTGGCGTCTTCAGCAGAGACTCGCAGCCAAAGGAAGACAAACCACCCTTATTTATTTAAGATTTATTTATTTAACCTGCTGGCAGGGCTGGTTTGTTGGATTTGGTTTTACATCCTGGATCACAAAGTTTATGATGGGAAAGAGTGTCAGCTGTTTGTTGAAGGCCAAGACTCCAGCTCTTTGTGTTCTGTTAACAGAACCCTGGGTTTTTTGGTTTTATTTTTTGTTTTTGTTATTTTGGAGAGCTAAAAGTCAGCAGCTGGAGGGGTTAGCCCTTGCTGCCTTAATCTTCTACTTCTTCTCATCTTTCTCCTCATCTGGCTAAGCTTCTGGCTCAGCCTAGACCACTGCACATGCCTTGACTTCATTTCTTGTCACATCTTTCCACTCCATCTAGCCAACTGCTGTCTAACTCTAAATGGGCTATGAATGGGCACACACTTTCCTTCTATCTCAATAAGATAAATATACACCTTTTGCTTAAATTAATTTTCATAACCCTACTGTCTTGTAGAAAGAATGCAGTATGAACAATGACCAGAGGCATGGGCTCAGGAATATATAGGAGGAGTTTGGATCCTGTCTCTATTTCTTCTCAGTGGAAATACTTGGGAAGTCAATAGCCCCATCTATAAAGTGGGAATCCGAATAGTACTTACTTCCCACATCTACTTTTGGTGTTTTAAACAATAATGTTGAAGCAGATTTTATGTACCAATGATGTCACCTTTCCAGGTATATAATTCAGTGTTTTTTTTTAAAAGTGGTTTTACTATGTTGATTAACCCTGACCCTAATATTATCTCTAATATATGTTCAATGGTATTAAATAAATGCATATTATACTCTATGTTAGCCCCAGGCAGGTAGTATTTTTATTTTCCTTCATAGCATTGACTTTTTTTTTTCAGTATATTTCAAATAAGGAGAGCCACACAATATAAACCCCATAGCTGACCTCCTTTCCTGACCATCACTTTTTTTAGAAACCTCCATATTATTTATAGCACTTATTTCTAGGATGCTTTTTACTGATAAAGGTTGTGGCATTGCTTGATTATAATACTTACTGTACAGTTTCTGACCACTAGATAGAAAGTAATTTGAGTTTATTAAATTATGTTGATATTTGTTGACAAAAAATCATGTTGATATTTGTGTTCAAGACTTTTTTTAGGCATATACCTTAAGTTCCCTCATATAGCTATTTGGAATTAGAATCTGTGAGTTCTGTGGTCTAAAGGTATGTGCGCAGGTACAAGTGGTGTGTGTGTGTGTGTGTGTGTGAGAGAGAGAGAGAGAGAGAGAGAGAGAGAGAGAGAGAGAGAGAGAGAGAGAGAGAGAGAGAGAGAGAGAGGGAGGGAGGGAGGAAGGAAGAGAAGGAGGAAGAAAGGGAGGTAGGGAGAGAGGGAGAGGGAAATCTTAAATTTAAAATCTTTCAACCTCCACCCCCTGAGTGTTGGAATTCCAGGCCTGTGCTACCATGCAGTGCTGGGGATTGAACCCAGGCGCTGCTCCAAGTGTGATAGGGAAGCATTCCATTAACCATGCTATATCCCTAGGTCTGAATGTTTAGCTTTTAAGGATGCCTACTGTGCAATAGTAGCCTCACATAGTGATACTTAAGGGGCAACAATTAAAACTTATAGAGCTTCCTGCTGCTTTTGCTTTTAGGGGGTCTCATCTTGCTTGTCATGGGTGAGAAGAATAAGGCTCAGAAACAGTTAGGTGACTTGCCCAAGATCACACTGGTAATTGATTGATGGACTGGGAATCCAACTTTGCCATGTCTTCTGATTCCATCTGGTTCTGTTTCTAGTCACAGTGTCAACATTGTGTTAACTACCTTGAGAAAACACAGTTCCAATAGCACATGGACTCCTAAACGAATATAAGTAAGTAGTTCTCTGCACACAAAGGAAAACCCCAGTTTCTGTACTAGGTGTATACAACTTTCTGGTATTTTCTTACCTATCCTTACTGGCCCAACTCCCACCATGCCAGTCTCCCCTGAGTTTCCCTTTCCTTCTCCACAGGTATTTTAAAATCCAATAACAAACCTCACTCTTGTGGCTTCTACATGTTTGTGGGTTTCAGCATGACCGGCTTTTGAAAGTTATACTTTGTGAAGTCTTACATGTTATTTATGGTAGAGTTCAGAGTATATTTCCTCTACTTTTCTTCCAACAGCCCTAGTAAAAATCTGTCTGTATTCTCCTAATCCTGTTGCTCATGATAGATAGTCAGTGAATATGCTGGCTTGGGTTGGAATGACTGAAACAAAATCAACTATAGAAATATATGACTCAGGGAGGGCCTAGGCCCTGCTCCAAATGATATAACAGACTTTGAAGACTCCCCATGGAAGGCATCACCTTCCCTGGGGAGCAGAAAGGGGATGGGATGGGGGTTGGTGGGGAGAACAGTGGAGGAAGCCAGGGTGCAGGAACTGGGATTGACATGTAAAACAAGCTTGTTTAATATTTAAATAAAAATTGTCAAAGGAAAAAAAGAGAAATATATGACCCAGGAATAGAAATACTAATTTTTAAAATTCAATAAAGCTGTTTACAAAATTCTTTAGTACAGCCTAGTATAGACTTTTATTCATCCTAGATGAGGATTGAACTTCTGGTCACATTTGTGTTTCCATAGAACTTTACTCATGTTTATGGCAAATTCTTATAACATTTCATTACATACCAATTTGTGTGTGCCCCACAAGCCTGGGAGCACCTCCGTGAAAGTCATATGCCTTACTCACCCTGTACCTGCATTTGGCAACACAATACTTGATTCATGTTGCAGTAAGTACTCAGTAGGGGCAAATAAGTTAATATACAAGAGGATGAGTGATGGAGAAAATGAATCTCTTTCCCTGACATAGAAACATCAAAGCTAGGTGATGCTTTCTTGTTTGACCTCAGAGGACTAAAAGAAGCTTAAGCACCTGTATGAAAGCCTGTACTGTTCTCAAATAGAAGAGATATAAATAGGAAATGAACAGGTCAAATAACTTCATTTGATAATAAGATTCTACAATACTAAGTACTCCACCAGAAAATACTTGGTTCAGAACAACACTTTCAGAAAACAGCAGGATACAAAATTAACATAGAAAAATCAGAAACCTTTCTGTATAGCAACAATCAACATGTCAAGAAAGAATTCTGGAAAACAGTTCCATTCACAATTTCCTAAACCAACCAACCAACCATCATACCTACCCTTGTAATAAACCCAACAAAGCATGTGACTTGCCTTTAAAATAAAAAGTTTAAAACACTGAAAAAGGAAATTGAAGGAGACAGCACAGGAAGGAAAGACCTCCGATGTTCAAGGATTGGAAAATCAACATTGTGAAAATGTTCATTCTATCAAAAGAAATATATAAATCCAAAATAATACTCATTAAAACCCCAACAGATTTCTTCACAAACAAACATAAAATCACATAGAAAATGCAATATTAAAATTAACATGGAAGCATAAAAGACCTAGAAATTCAAAGTAATCTTTAGCAAAAGGAATAATGGGAGAAGTACCACCATTCCTGAATTTAAGTTCTCCTACAGAGCCATAATAACAAAAACACACAAGAACAGACACCTAGATCAATGGAATCGAATAGATTTAGATGTAAACCCATACAACTACCTCCACATGAGTTTTGAAAAAGAGGCTAGAAATACACACTGGAGAGAAGAACACAGCCTCTTCAATGAATGGTTTTGGCAAAACTGGGTACTCACATGTAGAAGAGTAAGCCTAGATTCCTATCTCTTACTCTGTTCAAAGTCAACTCTAAGTGAATCGAAGACATTAATATAAGATCTGAAACTGTCAGAGGAAAAAGTGAAGAAGATACTTCAAGACAGCTAAGGATTTTCTGAACAAGATACCACTTACTTAGAAAATAAAGCCAACAAATGACAAATGGCACCTTTTGAAATTAAAATGCTTATGTATAGCAAAGGAAACACTTAACTGGGTGAAGATACAGCCTATAGGATGGGAGAAAAATCTTTGCTAACTGTAATCTGATGGTGACTTACTATCTTACATATACAAAGAACTCAAATAACCAAACAGTAAACCAAACAGCTAGACCAATGATTGACTAGCGAAATAGGTAATTCTCAAAAAGTGAAACACAAATGATCTTTAAATTATACGTGTGTGTGTGTGTGTGTGTGTGTGTGTGTGTGTGTGTGTGTGTGTGTGTGTTCAACCTCAGCAACCATTAGTCAGATGGCAAATCAAGATGACATTGAGATTCCATCTGACCTTAGTTCGAATAACAGACTTGAAGACAACAAATGCTGATGAGGATGCCAGCAGAAGGGAACCCTTATTCACTGCAGGTGGCAGAGCAAGCTGGTCCAAGAACTAATGAAATAAGTAGAGAATGTCTTAAAAATGAAAAAAAAAAAAAGGTCAGCCTTATTACCTAGCTGTACTACTCATGGATATTTATCCAAAGGACTCCAAGCAACACATCACAGAGACATGTGCACATCAATATTTGCTGCAGTACCATTCACTACAGCTATGGTATGGAGCCAGCCTAGCTGTCCAGCACAGAGGAATGATGAGGAAAAAGCGGTATATATGCACAATGAGATTTCTCTGAATGGAGAAGAAAAATGAAGTTACATCATATATAGGAAAAGATGGATGAACCCGGAGAAAGTCAGGTTAAGTGAATTAAGCCTGTTTCAGAAAGATGAACATCATATTTTTTCTCTCACATGTGGCTCTTGGATTGTTTCTGTCTCATGTAAATCATTATGTAGGTATGTCTTGAAAGTAGACATAAACTTGTCTAGATGAGTAAAGGGGAGTAATGGAAGAGAATGGCAAGAAGGGAGAGGGGAGGGAATATGTTCAGCGCTAATGCTTTCATGAAAATGTCCTTATTTCACACAATACCATGCACAGTAAATATATGGAGCAGAATTGGAAACAATTCGCAACATGTAGGAAATTTTCTCCTCTTTTTATTCAAGTCCTGTGGGTTCCACTTTAATACAGGTCAGCTGATTAGTAAATTTACATGTGGCCGGCTTCCCTTCCCATTCTTTACCTCTTTTACACAAGAGCCAAGAAGGAAAGGAGTGAGAGAAGTAGGCAGAGGGGTAATTATTTAATAGTCACTAAGTGCTAATCATCAAGGTTCAGTTTCAACCTCCCAAGACCCTAGGCACATGGGGGCTGATAAACACATGTAGTCACAACAATATTAAGATGACTCAGTCATAATTCTGTGACTGGCACTGTTTAAATGGTTCTATTCACCATTCAGAGGTGAAGGGTTTAAGAGTGAAGGAAATGAAGTTCAGAGACCAGAGTTTGAGGACGACATGAGAAGCAACACTCAAGAAAAGTAGACTTGGCACCAAGTTGAGGCTATCTGCTTCTAGCATCTCAAACGTAAGGGAGTGAAGACTTTCCCCTGTTGTTTGCCCAGCACAAGTGTACATGGTGTACATCTACTATTTGGTTGAGTGGGCTACACTTGCGATTGGGAATATACTAAAGATCTAATGTGTTGCAGAAAAGTGATGTGACTTTAATGTTATGGTGGGAGAGTGTGGAAGAGGACCAAAGTTTGGGGGCAGGGACTACATCTTGGGCTTGAACTCTGAAAGCCCCAGTTACTAACCCATGAGCTGTTCTTGTCTGACAAAGAATTACCCATCTTGACACCCACACACTTACTGTTTCTGGGTCAAGGCCATTTTAACAGTGAGAAGGCTCTGTAGAATTTGATTTTAGAGTCAAAGATTCAAAATAGTGCCAAATAAAATGACTAAGGATTTGGGAGGGTTAAAAAATTTACGTGGAGTTACACAGGTGGTTGGTATCAGCACCAAAATGTCAATTTCCAGAGTTCCAGCCCAGTGTTCTTTCATTTAAGCCACACAGTTTCATCTGAGGTAGGGAAGTTGACAGAACAAATTATTCAAAATGGGACTTTCCAGAGCTTGTCTCGAATTGGATTGGTGCCTCCCTGTGTCCCTGCAAGGCACACCCTGGTTTCACTGCAGATCTGAAATCTAAGTCTCTCCCTCTGATGTCAGATGTCAAGGGTACCTCTTAAGCAGTGAGTTGCACCCTGCTAGGTCCTAAAATCTCTGTTCCACCTCTTTTCCTATGGATTTACCACTGAGAGAGACAGAGAGAGAGAGAGAGAGAGAGAGAGAGAGAGAGAGAGAGAGAGAGAGAGAGAGAGAGAGAGAGAGAGAGAGAGAGGAAGGAAAGAAGAGAAGAAGGGAAGGAGGGAGGGAGGAAGGGATATAGAGAGGCAGACAGAGAGAGAGGCACAGTCATCCCCATTGGCTCAGTAATTCCTCTAAAAGGAGAGAACAGCAGCACAAAAGATAGTGCCTCTAAATTTTCTCTATTTCTAGAATGTGGAGGAAAAAACAGATTCAATGTAGTTTGGGTGCTGATAATTGCTATTCAGAGAAAGACAGGATTGAACAACAGATGGAAACTTGTTCATGAGGGAGCTTATACCTTTACGACAGGTACCAGTGGGGACATCGCCTCTCACTAAGAGGAGATTAGTGCCAAGCATGTAGGGGTTGAAGTTAAAAGCTAGACATCAGTTCTTAGCTCTGGCACCTACTGACTGAATGTGTCTGTGCTACTCACCTTTGCTGAAGTGCAGTTTCCTTGGTTATCAAATGGGATTGCATATTGACTTTGTGCTTGTTGAGGTTAACAAGATATAATTCCTAATAGCAAATACCATACTCAGTATATGCCGTATAACATATAACACATCTTTGCCCTGTACCTTGTGTCTCAAGCCAAATCTTGAGAAAGAACACACCGAGAACAGAATAGAACTTAAATGGACTTATCAAACGGGAGTTCTGTCATTCATAACCACAACACGGGAGCTCTTCCTTCTGTGTGAAAGAGTCTACCTAGAAATCTGAGGAGCAGAGCAGTAAGCGATCCACCAACACATTTGCAAAGGGCATGGGAGAAGGGGTTACTGCTGCAAAGGAAGAGGAGGTGGTGGTGAAGGTTCTCAGAACTACAGCAAAACAAGTCACTCAAGACTTGAAGTAAAGGCAAGACCTAGGGGCAAAGAACATGGTGAGCTGCTGACTCATGAAGCCACAGAAAGCTCCCACAGTTGTGTTTGTTCAGTAACTTGCTGAGGAAGCCAGTCATCAAAAGACAACTGGGGTGGGGGCGTGGGGGTGGGGGCTTATGTCTATAATCCCAGTGCTGCTAGGATGGAAGGATCATGAGTTCTGGAATAGCCTGGGCTATGTAGCCAGACCCTGGAGGGTGGTTGGGGGGGATGGGAGGGTGGGAGAGAGGGAGGGAGAGGGAACTGGGATCAATATGTAAAATAAGGGAAAAAAAAAAAGATCAGGTGTGATAGTCTGTACTGTGTGCTGTGAACGTTACAGATCATACATCCCAGCACTTTTCTGAAAGGCACACACTACCCTGTGATGTGGTGTGTGCCTCTGAGATGTCAGGCTGGGAACTATGGTGAACACAGGTCTGGAATGAAGTTGGGAGAGATGCCTGATGATAATGTGTTCTGCAAGGGGCCAGGGGCATTCTGAGTGACAGGAACACAAGACTCAGAGGACACATGCTGATAAGAATGTTTGTTCAGATGTGAAAAGGAAGAAATCTGAAGGATCTATTTGTAAGTCAGGTTGGAATTCATACACCAAATTCTGAGAGAGGGTATAAACCTTTCAAACTCGAACTCTATCCTGCTAAACTCAGCAATGTGCATAAACAGGACCCTCCAGTCTCTCTAACCTCCCCCAAGACCTTCATTGCCAGATTAACTTTTGAAAGATAACCAATCTCAACTGAGTTTTCAGTAATTGGTTCTGAGGACTGGGAAGTGGGTTTCCATAAAGCTGAAGCCCGAAGGTGTCATGATTGGCTGCCCAAGTAGAGTGGAAGGTGAGAGGAGCAAGGCTTCTGAGACACCACAGCTGGTGCACATGCTGTCCAGGTGTGCAACCGTAAAGCTCTGCAGGTCTGGTCTTGTACATCTCCCTCTGATGTCTAGAACAATGCCGTGAGCTGAGATTGAAGCAAGATGTCAGGCACATGGAGACTTCAAATATCTAACTTGTAGCAAGTGAAGCATCATTGTAGATTGATTTCTCTTTAGATGGGTTGCATACTTTAGTGGCTGGCTGGTGGGTGCCTGTGACAAATAAAACTGGCTTGAGGCGTCAACTTTGGCTCAGCTGCATGGCACCCTCTCCTTAACCAGTAACCTGCAGCTAATGGCTTTACAGCTATTTTATACACAAGGATGGCATCTACATTGGGAAATGGAAATTGAAGAGGGAGGCCCCCTTTATGCAGTCCTAGTGCAAACTCAAGGTCAGAGTCTGAGTCTTATTTAGGAGAACATCACCTTTTCCTTCCTAGAAGATATTGTTTAAGGATATGTATAGAACTGAACAAATGGGTGGATGGAGGAGAGAAGGCAGGGCCTGGTCCCATGTGAGATGAATGAACTGAGCAGCCACCCACAGCAGGCAGACGGAGAAGGCTTTCCAGAGGCAAAAATTTGAACTGTTTGCTTTAAGACAGCTGAATTTTCTATGAGAGAGGAAAGGAAGATGGAAATGTAGATAGATCACTGGGAGCAGACCTACTCTGTTGACGAAATTCTTCTGTAGATCCTTATTTTCTCCAAGAACAAAAAAGTAACAAACTAATTTTAGGCACATCTGTGTACATGTCCACAGCGCCAGCTGCTGCAAGCTGATGTGGAGAATTTGCTGTCTGTCAAGGCAACTTCCCTGGGAAGCTGCATGAGGTGAAGAGATGCTTGATGGCTAGTCACCCAAAACCTAGAAGACTGGCACTTACAAATGTGTGAAGAGTCTCTTCCGGTGCCAAGCCACATGCTTCCTTCCGGTGTTTACTTAGCTGTGTTTTGGTCTCCTGGGATGGTTACGTCTTCCGAGGCCCTGTACTTCTTGAGATGAAGAACAAGGAACTCAGAGGTTTGAGCTTGTCTTGAGCTCCTGAGAAGTAGCTACCAACATAGCCAAAGAGAACAAAAAGGGTCTTTCATGTTGTCAGTTTCTGTTCATGTAGAGGGCAGACGGGTCTGTCACCACAAGCTCTTTGAAACCAATTTTATCTCATGGACATTGTTTCAAGTTCCACAAAGTCGTAACAGCTGGGCAGTTGCCAAGTCCTGCAGGTTCTTGGCCACTGAGAGAAATCTCTTCATTAGTAGATGTATCCTGATTCAAGGAAGCCCTCTTTGGGGCTGGCTACATGGCTCAGCTGGTAAAGGTGCTTGCTGCAAAGGCTGACAAATCTGAGTTCAATCCCAGGTTTCCACAAGACAAAAGAAGAGATCTTCTGCCAGGTGTCCCAATTTCGTGAATGAGTGTGCACATGGGCACACACACACACACACACACACACACACACACACACACACACACACACACACATGCACACACGTGCACAAACAAATAAGTGTGATAAATGCTTTAAAAGGAAAAATACCCCACCAATTTAGCAACTAGTTAGTGCCTTTAGTGTGCCAGAGGCACACCAAACTAAACTAAACTCTTTATATACAATTGATCCATTATTCAGATTAGAAAATCAAGACCAGACACATTGAATCATTCTTCTGTAATCACAGAGAAAGAAAGAATTAAAGGAAGAAGAAAAGAAAGAAATGAAAAAAAGGGAGAGAGAGAGAGAGAAGGAGAGAGAGAGAGAGAGAGAGAGAGAGAGAGAGAGAGAGAGAGAGAGGGGGGGGAAGGCAAAAGCACAGGAAGGCTAACTCCAGATCTTGCCTTCTTAATCCCAAGGAAGGTGGGAGTGGTTTGGCTGATTATTCAGTTCCCAGGACACACAGGTTCTGCCAATCATTCTACCTTGGGGCTCAGATTGAAGTCTTGTATTTAAAATTCAAATTATCTCCTGCCAGTCTCACTCTCAAAATCTCTTCACGGCTCCCAAGTAAATTGACAATAAAGTTCACATATTTTCCATGATCAAAAAGCACCATACCCTCCTCTTCTCTGCTTTGTCCCACACTGGGCCTGTAGCAATCAGCATCTATGGCTGAAGTAGCTCTAAGGTATTGGTTTCTCTCTCAATGACCATCCAACTAGTTTCTGTTTGGCCTTCAGGGCTCACATTCAGGGTCATTTATTGGCAACAATCTTCCCTTTGTCTCAAACTACTTCAGTCCCCATAGTAACAGACAGCAATAATTAGAGAAAGTGTTAAATAATAATAGGTGGCAGATGGAGCTATAAATGATTTACACATAAAGGTTTATTTAAATGTTGCCATAGTGCTAGTAGATTTTTAGCATGGTTCCTACTTTTACAAATGAAAGAACTGGAGCAAAGTCATAGCATCATGGACCTTCCTTCTTTACAGTTATCAGATGTGCAGTGGTGCATGGATTCAGGAAGCCTGTGCTGGAATGTAAACAACAGGGCAGGGTCTTCTGCAGTGGTCTGTAGGCCAGGCCCGGACAACGTGGCCAGGCTCAAGAGGAAAGAACACAGGCTTTCTTTTAACATAATATTTGTTTTTCATCATTCTAAAATTAATGTGTATATGTGTTTGACTGTCTGTGGGTATGTACGTGTGGTTTCAGGTGCTGTGAACTCCAGGAGAGTGCTTTGGAGTCTTTGGAGCTAGAGGTACAGGTCTTTTGCAAGAGCTGCTTCTAACTGCTGAGTCAGCCCCCATCCTTTAAAAACAGATGTTATTTATTATGTCTAAATTATGTATAAATCTGCGAGGATGCATATATGAGTGCAGGGATCATGGGCTTCCAAGACACAGAGATCTATCTAGATTTCAGTTCTGACTTAACATTTATTAACCTGCTATCTTGAATAAGCCCAGGCTCTCTCTCCCCCAAGCTCTCCTCTCAATCTGTGAGTAACAATACTTGAAAAACAAAAACAAAAACAATAGATCCAGAGGATACAACATAGCGCTTGCACCTAGGAATAATCGTTACTAGCCCCTTTCCTCTCTTGCTGGCACAGGCAGGCATGTGAGGCCAAGGAAAATTTCTATGTTAGCTATACTCCAGACCCTGGCAATGTGGAGAGCAGAGTATAATTGGGGGTTCAGACTGTTGTGGCTGCCTCTGCTGGTTAAATGAGTCACTTCACAGACACAGTGAAGGAGGGAACTAGGAAATGTACACAGCACTCTGTCACTCTTGGTCCTTGTCAACAGCTCTGGCTGGGAGGAAGTGGAGACAATAAACTCGGATCCAGTGGGCTCTGCTGCCTGTTCTCCATTTCAGGGGGACAGTCCCTGCTTTGTTTCTCTTCTCTTCACTGAGACACTTCCCTGAAATGCTCCTGGCTTCTCAGAACAGCTCGAGAAACAGCGCACAACAATCACCAGCAAGGCAGAACCTATCCAGTCCCAAGGCTCATGCTGTCTCTGGGGTGTGGGAGCAGAAAGGGAAACTTAGAAGACCCCTTCCTTCCTTCACTTCTCCTAGCAATTTTTCACTTTCATCCTTTTGTAGGCTGAGCATGATTTCCCCACACCCCTGCCCCTGTAAAGAGAAGAAGGGAGCTAGGGTATGTCCTAGGGTGCTTTCCCTGTCCCAGCAGTAAGGGAAGGGGCTTGCCTTCTTTGTAGAAGCCACTTCCCTCCCCCATGCAGTACTCTGGCAGTGGGATTATTCCTGTCTACAAAGGGCAGCTCTGAGCTGGCTTCAATTTCTACTCCCTGCTCAGCTGCCTAGGCTGGAAAAACCTGTGCCTGGAAAGGTGTGTTTCAACCCTGAAGGCTGGATTTAAACACAGCTGCCATGAGCTGTGTGACTGAACTCAGGCTGTCTCACAAAGTGACATCCTCACGGGTTGATGCAAGAGAACACTCAGATAACTGAAGTTTGGCTCATCAGAATCCAGAGCCATTTGCCACTCTTGGCAGTTTGCTTTTAATGGTAATAGACTCTTCATCCTGTTGTGTTTCCATACTAGCTCATTCTCCCACCTCCCGCATCTTCCCACTATGTCTTAGAGAACTCTGTCTTCATTCCAAATCTATTTCTACATCACCAGATTTTTTTTAATAGGATGAGGAGGAAAGCGTTTTAAAATAAAAAAGTTTTCCTTTGGGTTAGACAGAGTATGATAATGGGTCATTCCCCCTTATCTTTAGGAGACATATTTCAAGGCCCCAGGACATGCTAAAAACTTCAGGCAGGGCTACATGGACCCTGCAAGTACTGTTTGTTCTTATGAGCATATACCTGTGAAGTTTCATTTATAAGTTAGGCACAGTCAGAGATAAGCAGCAGTGGACAATAAAAC
Source organism: Cricetiscus sungorus (assembly GCA_030556225.1). Lineage (NCBI taxonomy): Eukaryota > Metazoa > Chordata > Mammalia > Rodentia > Cricetidae > Cricetiscus > Cricetiscus sungorus. The sequence goes on along the minus strand of JANBXA010000734.1, from coordinate 102,390,252 downwards.
AGAATGGTTAGTGGAGTAAGTGAAGTTGGGATTACTTGAAGACAGACATTGTGATGATAGCACAATATCCAATCTTACAACCCAGAGGGTAACTAAGCATCTAACGGGCAGGTAGATTGTGCAGCATGGATCTGCTGAGTGGACTGATGACTCATCCTGGGCAGGATAAATCAGGATCGTATACAATTTCATCATATTTAGAAGGGCATGTGACTGAAAACTTACGAAATCCCCCTCTGTGGAATTTTCAGTTTATTACTTTTGGACCAGGTTGACCAAGGATAACTGAAACCTTCAAAAGCGAAACTGCAGATGGGGGGGTGTTACTGTATTAGTGTGGATGGGAAGTCAACAAGCACCTTTCAAGGCTGCTTTCTGTTCAGGTTCCTTACTGATACCGGAAGTCCTGGGTTCTTAGCTCTCACACACAGACCATCTGCTATGAGCTAGGTGCCACGTGAGGCATGCTAAGGTCCCATGATGCTTGCTATAGAAGGCCAATTGTAATTCTGGCATTTTCTCATTGTTTTGCCTGTGTCCAGTCATTTAACCCTTGTAAGTAGTGAAAAGGGCATGTGTACTTTGCAGTCTAATTCAAAGGTGAGGTGACTGAGACACAGTGAGATTAAGTAACTTGTCATAAGGTCACAAGGTGGTAGAGGTAGAATTTGGAACGGGTACTCTAGCTTGCTCACTCACACACTTAGCACTCCTCATAGCCTTTCTTATTTATAGAAAGGGGACAGAAAATTAAAGTGCCTCTCTTCCAGATAAGAAAACTAATATTTGAGAATATTTTGTCTGAAAGACTGATCCAGATTCCTAACTCAATTCAATTCAGTATGTTTTTAAGTACCCATTTTGTGCCAGGCACTGTGGTGGGTACTGAGATAATGTCATGGTTTAGTATGATAAATTCTATGTATTTTGTTTCTTTTTATTTCTTTTAATGTTGTTGCTTCTTTCCCAAGTGACAAAACAGAGTTCACTTCATGTGCCTCCAACATCACATGCAATCTAGGTTAGCCAGGGATGTCAGCACTGTGCACATGTCCTGAGAGCCAGCAGAGAGTTAGGCAAGCCTGAACAAAGCCAAGGAAGTGGCTCCTCTGATATTTTGGATTCCAGCTTAGGCAATCATTCACTGCTATTTTTTTTTTCATTCTACAGACATTTATTGGGCATCTGGTATATTTTATGTTCTTAGTTTGGAGCATAAAACAAGGGGGTTCATATACGAATCTGAGATGCTCATGGTTTAGTTGGGGATAAAACAAGGCATTTCAAGCATGATTTTGAGATACCTATTAAGAGTTTTTGAGACAACAATTCAATAGGACTGGAAAGGAGCACATTATGAAGATGATAGATAAGTAGAATATTAAAGATCTTAAAGGATACAAATGCGTGTTCCAGATGGAGATAGATAAATTATGTGGTGTTTTCTAAACACATACTATATTCTAGACCATAGATAAAAACTACATGTTTATTGGAATCATCACTCCAGAATCCAAGAAGCAGAAAACATACATAGCCTTAGGAGAAGAGTCAGTGTGGAGAGTCAAGAGGCAGGAGAATGGCATAGCTCATACAACCAAGCAAGGTAGGGGTTGGGCAATAAGTGAGACTAGGACAGAGAAGGAGTTAGGAGCAGAATTTTGAGGGCTGAGAAGCCTGATAAGAAAGCTGGATTATAAAGACCAAGAAGACCCAAACCAGGAAAACAGTCAAAGAACACACATACATATATATATACACACATACATATACACATACACAGACACACAGACACACATATACACAAGACACATATACACACAGACACACATATACACACACCACCACCACCACTACCATCACACCACCATTCCCAAACAAGACAAAATAACAACAAAACAACCTGCAACTAGGTTTAGAAGAAGCATTATAGAACAAGAAAGAAGGCATGAATCAAATGGGCTAAGACTGGACAAACAAAACCACTTTGGAAAGTCACCACAATGTTTTGGGTACAGAATAACAAAGTCGTTTACTGCAGGAGAGAAGGAAAAGACCAGAGAAATGACCGGAGAAGCAGGCTGTCCTGGGTGATGAAAGATAAATGGGTAATGGTGACCGACTCCAGGAAAAAGGGACAGGGTAGAAGGGCATGGAATCTGGGTCTCCAGGTGAATCAAGTGGGGTTACCAAAAGTTTCAAGTGTCTAGTATGTCTATACACCCCTAGCAATAAACAAAGGAAGGGGACAACCCTTGGAGGTGAGGGACAAGGATGGGAGAAATGGATTCTCTAGGTTACATGGCAAATAATGAGGGCCAGGTTTGAAGAGACGGCGAAGGTGGCGTTCTGTCTCTCAGCCTCTACAGTACAAGAGTCCAGGTGTGGGGTGAGTCTTTGGCAGTCATTCCAACTGCGGCTCAGGTAAACAGAGCTGTCAGGCATTCCCAGGAAGAGGCAGCAGTGTCCTGAAGGCTTTTCTCTGACAGGCCTGGAAGCTGCATGACCAGGCTTGAGGCAGGCAGCTGCTGGGGTTTGGGAGGACACAGGCACGTGGATCGCCTCCTGTGGGTGCACTGCTGCAGATGAGGCAGCCATGAGAAACAGTTTGTCTTTCCAGCCGCCTCCTCACCCTTTGCTACAGAGCCTACGTGCCACTACCTGGTGCCAGCTGCAGAAAGACTGGTTCATAGGTGAGGGCTGCAGCTTTGAACCATGAAGAGGCAGCAGAAAAAGGCAAAGTGTGTGTGTGTGTGTGTGTGTGTGTGTGTGTGTGTGTGTGTGTGTGTGTGTGTGTAGGAAACTTCATTTAAAGGTCCATACATCAAATGCAAGCTCCGTAGCAGATAATAGTGATTTGCCTAGACAATGTATGCCACTGAATTAAGATCAAGATGGGCGAAACAGAGCAAGAGAGAAAAAAGACTCTTTTTCCAAAGTGGAGTATCTTCCTCTAAGGTCTCAATTACAGGAGATACTTTTGTGCACAAAACATTAGGCAACAATATCTGGCTGTCTTTTGGAGTCTACTGTAACCAAAGAGAAAGAAAGGCCGGAACTAAAATGCAAAGAACAAAAAGAAACTGTTTGGAGACAGGTTGGCTACAGTGTAAACTTTTCGTTTTCTCTCATAGCAAAACCTGATGGTTGTCTTTGAGAAAAAAAAAAGTGTCTGTATCTAGGTCCCTGGCAGTGATTTGCCTCTGGGAGGGCCAGCAATCTATTTAATGACTCCATTGACGTCAATCGCATAACTGAAATACTTACTAACATGCATGATTCCAGCTTTCAGGGGGAGGGGATGGATGGTGTCTCTCAGCACTGTGAAAACCCGATGTGGAGCCATGAGGAATGGACTTGACTCTTTTCTGCAAGTACTGAGAGACCAGGTGCTGCTGGTCCCCCAGGTCCCATTTAATATGAGAAAAACATTTTCTGGCTAAATTAAGAAATTGATTCTGAACAAATCAAAGCATCCATTAATAAGCAAGGCATTATTTTTGGCTGTGTTTGCTCGAGGGGAACATTTTAACCATTCACACTTTAGCTGACATACTAATGATTTTGTAGTTACCCATACTTAATGTTAGGAATATATGAAATAATTTCAAATCAACGTAGACAGTTCAGGGTTTGTGTTCTGGGGTAAACTGTAACAGGATTGTCTATTTTAGACAAAAGGGGTTTCTTCAAACCATTAGGGGAACTATACTGAGAATTACCTAGCTTTTCTGGTGTAGTTCTAGTCTACAATTGTGCTTTGTATACAGGCTCTTTATGCATTCATGTTGTGTAATTAAGCAGATTGTCCCAGAAATTCAGTCACACACAAGCTGTGAAGAAAATGTCTGTTATTTTTTATTCTTCTCCCCCCTTTCTTTTTGTAATTTCCTCTAGGATCTCCTTTATCCCAAGTGGTCAGAACCTTTGATAAGAAGATTGATCTTATTTCTGCTTGCTCATGTGTTGTAATCCCATCTGACACTTCTTGCCTAATGCAGAAACCAAGCAAAGGTTCGGCTTGTGCTGGCCTTCCTTTCCAGTCATTTGACATGGATTGGATCAACTTTCAAGCCATAGCTGTGGTCCTCAGAGGACCTGCATATGCCAGCCCCTCTCCCATCCTGGACTTGGGCAGTTATAGGAAAGCCTTGACTTTCTGAGCTGTTCAGGGTCAGAAAGAGTAGTATACTAAGCCCCTGCTCTGCTTCTGGAACAAAATGTGCACCTGGCACATCTATATAGATCTCAGAAATAGTCGAAACCAAGTGAAGACACATGAGGAGTCATGTGGACAAATAGGTTTCCTGAGAGGAGGCCTCCTCTTTGCTTTATCAGCTGGTAACGTCATCCAGTGTGGCCCTGAAGCCTATTAGAAGACATGGGCTCCCCAGAGCCTGAGAAGAGACTTAATTAAGGCTGTTGCTCGGAGAGGTCAGCACATTTCATGCTTTACTGGAAGGCTTCTGCTTCCTTGTCCTATTTCTCCAAATACATTCCTTCCTTGAAATATATTTTAATTGACTCCTGTTGAAAATCACCTGAGTTAATACTGCAGACACCCAAGCTGAGACAGACGCTGTGTCTGCAGCAGTCTGGCCCAGAGACCTCCAGGTAGTTAGCTCTTCAGTAGACATGGTTGGTTGCCATTTTAGAAGATACATCAACTTGTGGGTTACTTCAAAACCAAGGTCTGTTATAGGTGGTGATACTCATGACTTCTACATCCATTGGTACATTTTAGAAGAAATAGTATTATAGAACACCCTACTTCACACGTCACTCTGGCTGCTACAAAAGTCTATATATGATAATACATCTTGTGAATCAAGTCATTTATGTGACGCAGAGGTGAGAGTTACTAAAAGCAATACTTCTTTCCACCCTTTGTGTAGCAAAGAATCCTTCTGCAAAGGCAGTGGTCACGCAGTAATTTACCTTCTTATTAGCTTCCTTAATGACATAGTCAAGAGCATGGATGAGATGCATGAAAAAACATATAGGACAGAGGCTGTGGGGAGAGTGTCACCATTATCATACAATCACACTTAGGAGTGATTTGTTTTTTCAGTTATCTGATTTGTTTTCAGTCTTCCATTTTGAATATGTCCAGGTGAAAGGATTGGAGTTCCTGTCCATTTTAGACTTTTATTTTATTCTATTTTTTCCTTTATGATTCAGCTCTATACAGAAAAAGCCAAGAATTCATGCATTCAAAAGAAAGTGATTATGTTACGCCTGTTGAGCTGCTCATTAACCTCAGCCTTGGGATTTTCAACACACTCAAGAGGATTTACCATGCCCTCCCAAACCTGTGTGCACAGGCTCCAGAATGGCTCATTCTGGGTTTATACCTTCATTATTATAGGGTGGCTTTCCTACTTCATCAGCGAAATGCCACCCTTTTAGGGTTTCCTCTTTCTATTCAGAACCTGCATGAACACACTGACATAGAAGAGGTTACCAAATTCGCTCTAGTGCCTTCGAATCTCAATTCAGCAAGTGATAAAGATTGTGAAAACAAAAATAAAAACAACAACAAAACAGAAGTGAATACTTTCCCCAAACACTGGCTCACTATTACCTTCATGAGAATTTTCCTTCTAATAAAGTTCAACCTCTATGTAGTTCTGGCTAGATTGACATTTACTCTGTTTCTGCTATGCAGAAATAATTTACCATATTATGACCTCAAGGAGATGAGAAAGGCACAGCCTCTCACTCCAGGATCCTCGTTCCATTGGGAGAGATACATCATGGAGGAATCATAATGCATCCCAGAATTGCTTTGTTGCCATAGCACAGAACAGGAGAAATTATGCAAAATAAAAACAGGACTTTTCTGTTGAGCCCCAAGAGCTAAGAATCGCCTTGGTCCAACAGTGGGAGAAAACAGTGGGTCCAACAACAGCCCACCCTGAGGTATTTCCTCAGCCAGAGTCCACTTGTTCAGCAACAATCACAGTAAGTCTAGGAATCTCACCTGGATTTGGAGAACTCACTTTGATAGAGAGTCGCATTTCACCTATGTGAACAAAAAAGCAGCAGCCGGAGAAGCGGAGTATAAAGAAGAAGAAAAAGAGGAGGAAGAAGAGGTGGGGAGGAGAAGAGAAGGGAGGGGGAGAGCGAGGAGAAGGAGGAGGAGGAGGAGAAGGAGGAGGAGGAGGAGGAGGAAGAGCCATCTCCTAAAATCTGACTTCTACATGCTTCCATATGGTCAGTCAGCCAGGCTTTGCTGAGAAAGTACATTGCTGCTGAATGTGTTCAAACTATCGTCTTGTACTCCGTAAACCTGAATTTTTATCAAAATACGTGAATTCCAATTCAGGACTCCTAAATAAATGCCTGGTTTTCCTTTTGTGAACACTTGAGGTTTTAAAGCACACTCCAGTGCTCCGTGCTGCTCGCTCCTAGAAGCCATGTATTTTTCACTACCCTTTAACGCGTCTATTTAAACACACCTCTTTGTCATATGCTGATAAATATTAAAATAACAGGAAAAATCTGCCCGACTTATTTAAGCTGATAATAAGAACAAAACACGGGATGTGTGTCTCCTCCCTCCTCTTCTAACTGTGGTTAACCGTTGAGAAGATTTCGAAACCAGTAATTATGTAATAATTGGTACCACCACAGTCTCTTCCCAAAGAAAACCCAGGATTGTTGTAGTTTGCCACAAAGACAGACAAAAACAAATTGCCTTAAGTGGTATTGTCACTCCTTTGCTCCATTGTTTTAAAAGAGTTTAAGAAAGCTCCAGTTGCCAGGCTGGAGCCAATGTGCTAATAATCATAAAGCATCTTTCAGCCAGCATTTTGGCTAATGAGTTCATTTATAGAATCTCAAGCACCATATACCCTCCTGGTATATGTCTGTATTTATGACGAGAAAAAAAGAAACGTACTCTAAATATTTAAATTGGTGTCAGAATTGGCAAACAAAACCAGCAAGGATGCCTCGTGCGTAGGCCAATAAGATGAAACAACAGGCAGTTCAAACACAGCTCCTTTGATCTCCCAGGATCCAGCGCAGCTACACACTAAGACACTGCTCTGTTTCTTTTTATACCTAACGGAAGCGGCCCATCAGCATGCTGAGGGTTTGAAGTCTGGGGGCAGAACACTGTTTACTTCTTTCTAGTGCATATCACAGGGCTCCGGTGTCCGCTCACCTTCCTTCATGTCTTTCTTTCATTTCTTTTTCTTTTTGTTCTCCACCTCTTTTCTTCTAAAAGTTTTAAAAGCATATACCATAAATACTTCAGAAGAAGCCAACGAGCAAATGGAATCTGCTGCCTTTGTTCCTTCGTTCCAAAGTTGGCCATTTATAACACTTCTGAGATACTTATGGTCATCATACCAGCAGAACACAACAGCCAAAGGGGAAAGGATCTGAGTATTGGTGTGTGTGTGTGTGTGTGTGTGTGTGTGTGTGTGTGTGTTACTGCTATTAGATAGCAGGTGGCTAAGGTGGGGCATCTTAGTTTTTCATGATGTTTTGCTGCACTCCTTTGCTATAGGAGTGAGACAGGAAGGATCAAAGGAGCAGAACTCACAGACTTCAAGGACCCAGAACTCATGGACCCAAGTGGTTGCATATGATGTGACAAATACATGTTCAATGGTGTTCCTTCACGGTAGCCCTTCCTCTCAGTAGATTTCAATGCACAAGAAGAGCGGATGCACAGTATTGAAAGATGAGAGAAACAAAGCTGGATGAGCTCCAAGAGAAATGCGTTGTGACCTCGAAAGAACCTTTGGCTTCATACCTGCCTAGGATGCAGAGCAAGTTGTAGCTGTAGCTGCAAGGGGGAAAGCCATTAATGAGCCTTGGGGATCTTGGGTCAATGATGGCAACCTGTGGGCGAATGTTTGAGGTTAGCACTCTTGGAGTTCACTGGGGTCAGCAAGCTGAGGTCAAGTTGCACCCTTGACATGGGTCTACCTCCTTCTCTCCTGAAAAAACCAAGGCCACTCATTTAATTGTGAAACCCTAGGCATACAGTGAGCACTTTGTTCTAAAGTATTTTTGGTTTGGCTTTGGGTGAAGGTCCAATGCATCTTGTTGAAAAACATTCACCAAGAGACATGTTTCTGAGGGTTACAGAGTGCATTTAAATGCTACTATTCTAATAACAGTTCTGAATAACAAACACAATTATTGCTTTGGAAGATGGAGATTGGTCTCCTGGTATTAGCCTACCTTGCAAGCTGACTCTGGAGACTGGAGCCTGACTAGCCGCTGGCGACCTCCTGTGGAAAAGCAGAAAGGGAGGCTGAGTATGTATGGAAATACCCCCACCCCCTCCATGATCCTTGATCCCTGGGGAGATTCCCAGGGCATAATGAGCAATCCAGTGACATAAGGCTATCTCCGGAAAGCAGGCTCCTTGAACATGTGTAGGTGATTGCAATTCTCTTGCATTCAGATGGCCTGGAACTTCCCTCAGTGCAGCATCAGGATGCTACAACTCACCAGGAAGGAAGTTGTTTACCTTAGGTCCCTTGCCAGCCCCTCCATGTCAGGTTTTCTATCATGGAAATATCTCAGAAAAAGAAAAAAATCTTGCTTAGGCCTCACTCCAAATGTCAGAATGGATCCCAGTTCTTTGAAGGCAGAAAGTCATAGCCAGAGGAACACTTAGAAATTTATCAGCTCAGGACCCAAATTCTTTTCACCTCAGGAAACTGAGATGCTTGAGAGGACAAATCTTTGGCCACAGTGATAGGGTTTCTTAATAGAGGCACTAACTTTTCATGGAGGAATGAGGGTTTCATTCTTCATCAGATCCTTGCATCAAGAGGCAAATGATACAGGCAAACATGTATTCCATGAATAGTGTAACTCCTCCTATTTGCATGTGTGTGGGATATATCTATGTGTGCTTAGCTGTGAGCATGTGTGCTGGTCCATGTAGGCATAGGTGGAGGCCAGAGGATGGAGTCAAAATGTTTTCCCCAAGTACTTCTCCATATAGGTTTTGAGACAGGGTCTCTCACTGAAGCAGTAACTTGACTTTCTGGCTAGGCTGACTGGTTTTTCTTCCTAGCTTTTCTCTCTTTTTTCTTTCCTGGCCCTTTGCTGGACTCACTGTCCTTGTGTTTGCAGAATTTGTCTTTCAGACTCTCCCAGATTCCCAGTGTATTGCTGGAGCATCCTTGTAGGAGGATAGAGCATCTCTTGCCTTCTGTTTCAATCATTATTCCTGTCAGGAGCATGAAGATAGGCTTGTGTATGTATGAGGGTGCAGGTAAACTGCCTTATTTCTTTTCCCAGTATTGTGACATTGAATAGATCTCCCTTTTCTGCTTTTTATTATCATTTGTCTTTTTTCCATTTCTTTTTCTAGACAGAGTTTCTTTTAAACATGGGAGCCTGTCCTAGAGCTCTCTCTGTAGACCAGGCTGGCCTCAAACTTGCAGAGATACGCCTGCCTCTGCCTCCGGAGTGCTAGGATTAAAGGTGTGTACCACCACTGCCTAGCTATCATTTGTCTCTTTAACTGGTGTGTTATATGAGTAGCATGCCACTCCTGGTGGGCCCAGGCTTTGATGCTAACAAGTTCTGGTAACACAAATAAACAACAGGCTCACTTGGGGAGGTGTTTAATAAACACATTTCCTATCTTGGAAGAGTCCATTTTCATAATCTGGTGCATGCCTAGGGATCTGCATTTTAAAGTTCTCTTTGCATCCCATGCGCAGGCAGGTCTAAGGGAGACGCCAAACTCCATAAGTGATGGAGAAAGGCATTCAAGGCTGTTGCTGAGGAAGTCTCTGTCTATTGGTCAGTCACAGTGGTGACGTTTCTTACAGCCATCACATTCCCCTGGAGATAAAGAGAACTTCCATGTAGCTCTTTTTCTACAGCTGCAAGCTGTAGTCCACAGGCGCTGTCAATAGATGGGCAGGGCAATCCTGAGCAGAGTTCTCTTGGGTATCTAATTTTCATATGTGACTGAGTGGGGAATCCTCATGCCATGATTGCTGTTCCCTACTGGACACTGTGTTTGTTGCTTCTTAGCTTCTCCTACTGGGAGTGTTATCACTTGACTTTAGGGATCAGGAGATGAAGACACACACTAACTAACTAACTAACTGGCAAGGCAGGGGTCAAAGCAAGAGTTTCTGAACCAGAAGTGCAAGCTCCTTTCTCTATACCATTTGATGAGCACTTCTGCACTTCTGCTGTTTTTGGTTTGTTTTGTTTTCAGGAAAATGAAGGATTCAATTCCAAACTCCTCACCTTTGCATGCAAAGCCTTCCGCATTCCATCTGCATCACACTGCTCCAGATTATCCCTACACACTGTCTTTGTGTGACAGTTCATTTCAGACCACAGACTGGTAGTGGTCTCTCATGCATTGCATACTTCTCCCATGTTGAACTCAGAAATTGTAATCAAAATATGAACTGTCTAAATAGGGTTTGATCTATAACTCCCTCGGTTAAAGGTAAATTTTATGTAGGCAAGGGAAGCCTTGGTCACTGCTGGGTGCTAGAATGGTATCTGAGAAAGTCTTCATATGTCAACTACTCAGTAACACCTACTGAGTGGGATGCTGGATGAACAGATGCATGGCGAATTGACATACACTTTGCTCAGGCCAAGGTCAGTCTCTTCTTTTTATTTGATCTCATTTTGTTCCTTTCTTGTTGATGCCCAGACCATTCTTCTGTTGGGGAAACTCCCCCATGTCGAACATGACCTACCTCTGAAGATTACAAACCTTCTTCAAAGGGAAGCGATATTCCTAGTTAAACATGGTCCATCCTCTACTCACTCGTGATGCCATGGTGCTCTGTCTAGACCAGAGGCTCATTTCCTTATGTGACGATTCATATGTATATATGTTATCTCTACCTCTGACGCCATGACTCACTCACAGTAGGATCCAGTGACCTCCTTTTCTTTTGTAGTCTTCTATAGGTCCCACCGATTCCCTGGTAGGTAGTAGGGATTCCCAAACTACTGGTGAACTATTGACTGACCCAGTCATTGACAAGAAGGTATGATGATGCTAGCACATTCTCTGAGTGTTTTAGCTCATACCTATTCATACACAGCCATGGTTCTCATGCCACCCACTACATATGCTATCTCATATTGCTTTGACTTTGTAGACATCTGGCTCAGTAGACAACTCTTTTGTGTAACTTGGGACTGTGCTCAGGCAGTCCTGCACATACTCTGGTATGAGAGGCCCTCACCTGTGCTATGTGGTTTCTTACACCTTATTATTATACTGTAATGCAACCTCCATCTTCCCAGCTCTCTCTTCAGCACAGTTGTAAGGAATGGAAGGAAGACTGAGTCACATTTCTAGATGTAGCCCTGCAGTCTGGCATGCCATTTGAGTGATGCCCATTTCACTCAGTGGGTCCACAGCACAAATGGACTTTGAATTTTGCATATCTTCCTGAGTTCTCTGGGAGGCTTTTGTGAAAGAGGGCTATGAACCAGGTCTTCTTAAATGTAAAAAATACCTACTATCTTAGGAGCATGGTTACTCATATCATCCAATTCTTTCCACAATTTCTTGGAAATTACACATTATGTAAATTCCTCTGTCTTGGAAGTTAGTTTGTCAAAGTATGGCCTTTACTTGAAGCTGTTAATTCAGATAAGCATCCCTGTGTAGGAGAAAAAGCAAGGGCCATTCTTATTGGGTTTGTCACTTCTTGATGAGTGGTCCAAATAGGAGGCTCAGCACACTTTAATAAATGGATGGCTTCTGGAAACCACATTATTGTTGGTAAGACATGAGACTTACCAGCCAGAAAACTGATGAGCTCATGGGAAACAAACAATATTTACTGCCCGGGGTCTCTAACTTAGTAAAGAAAGAAGTTCCTTACCTGGCTGCTGATAGGAATGGGGAATGGGATGCGGCCACAATAGTTAATATTTTTCAGACTGAATTGTGTAGTGGAGAAAAAACTGGGCTGCTATAGGGGCCAGAAATCTTAATCCCAGTCCTGACTCTGGCACCTTCCATATATGTAGCCCCTGGCAGCTCACTCAACCTCAGTTTCTTTCTTATTTGGGGAGAGCAGGCAGCAACTACTATTTCCTGATGATTTACAGTGTGTGAGGTCCTGTGTGAGGGGCTCCCATATATTTCCTCACTTACTTGGACGAAATTTGGCTAGGTATTTTCCATATCTGAGTGTTCAAGATTTTATGATTCTCAGCTAATTTAAATCCAATGCCAACTATATAAAGCTTTGAAAGACATTCCAGAGTTAAAGAAGATGATTATTAGTTTTTTTCAAAGAATATGTACATTATGATCAAATTATGCTTTTGAAGAATTGTGAATGTAAAGATGACCTGATTCTCGGGTTGTCACATGTATCAGTGATTGTTGATGGATGATGGAAGGAGACATCTTGGTTACTGAGTGGTGAGTACACTCAACAGCACCATTGGTCTTTTGGAAGCCATCAAGTGCTTCGGGGAAATGTTTCTGAATTAACAGCCTCAAATGAAAGTTACAGTTTTCAAAATTAAGTCCTGGGACAGCGGAAGTGTAGGTTTTAATTTGCAGCCAAGAAATACAGGCCTGATCTCTCATTTCATTAAGGTGCTGAGGAAAGCACCTCAGCAGAAACTTTAAGATTTTCACCCTTTGGGTGGCAAAGCCTAGGCAGACAATGGGCTGCTTTATACAGAGCAAAGAGCCAAAAGATAAAAGAAACCGTAACTTAGGAGAAGTATAGTTCTATGTGGGAGTTCCTTTTCACACAATAAACCACACTAGCCAGATGTCTCATGAAAACCACTCCAAGGACATAATTACTGCTTAAATGATACATTCAAGACAGGGAGTGGCACCCTGGAACCCACGTTAAATATCCCAGAAAGCAACTTCTAAATTCCATGGATCTTACAGCTTTCAATTGTTAACATAAGCTAATGCATGTGGGTGGTTTTGGGAGATGCTCTCTCTAGGCTATGTGCACTCTGGTAGACAATCTTATCTTCACTTCCTTCTTGTTTGTTGGTAGGTACTGATCACCTAGTAACAAAGTGGAGTGTTATTAATGGATTCTGAACTCTCCAGCCTACCATTGCTATGCTGCTTTACTTGTGGTTTAAACCCAACACTCAAGTTTTAGCTAGAGCTACACAGAGGTCCTCTCAGCACCACTTGGGGGAAGCTTTTGAGGATCTGCCTTTCCTTAAAATTTTCTCCTTTGATGTTGATTATAAAGTGATACTTGAAATGATCAACCTGGATCACACCTGTATCCCCAGTGCTTCAGAAGCTGAAAAAGGAATATTGTCACGAGTTCGAGGCCAGCCTGGACTACAATAGTAAGACAAATGAGTTCCAGGTTAGCTGAGGTCATAGAAGGACACTGTATCTAAGAACCAAATCATCAAAAGCCTTGAGATAAATAGCAAGACTAATTATATAAAATACAGATGTGTGTCTACAGAGATCAGTAAACGCAGATGGCCAACTGCTGAAAGCATACTTCCCCATTTGTCTTGTGTGACATGACATGGTGGGTCATGGTTTAAGAGCTGGTCCTCAGACTGATGATGTTAATGGTTCTAGGTCCATTCTGTATATGACATTTAGAGTTTCAAGATTCTTGATCCCTGGAACTTTGTGTGACCCAGAACATACACAGCTATCTGAAGATCCAATTCTTCAGAAAGTATCTTCAGTGTGTTAATCAGCAGGGCTAGGCTGTTTCCAATACTCCCCACAGAGAAGGAACACCCACACTCATGCTAACAAATAGCATTGAGAATACCACATCTGCTGGGATCTGTGTAACATACTGGTTTGGTCCCAGGCATCCTTACTCATCCCTCCTCCCTGTCTCCACCTATAACATTCTGACTCGGTGTTTCATTCCTAAAGAAACTGCTTAGTTAGTGTTCACTTTTGGCTTCTCTGATCATCCTGTTTCAGAAGTTTCTCTTCCGCAACTGTTCAAGCTACCCAGGGTTTCTTTCTGCACCTGGAGGATTTCACAGGTGTCCTGAATAAGAGGCATACAACTTTGGGAATCAGGATGTTGGGTTCAAGGACAACAGCTGCTCACTAAAAACTGTGCAGTTGGGCAGGTTCAGGTCATTTAATCTTACCTAGCCTTGATTCCTTATCCATAAAGTGGATATAAAAATATCTGTCACAGTTACTGCTTGTGGAGATCATTGCTGAGATAACTGATATGAAAACCCTTCTAAGGTCAACCTAAGTTCCAAGTTATAATAGCTCGCAGTCACTATGCTATATGCCACTTTGAGTGCTTTATGAATATTAATTCATTTAATCTTCCTAATAACTCTATCTTATAGTTTCGGAAACTGAGGCTCAGTGAAGATAATTGTCAATGTATATGATTTCCAAGTAGTAGAACTATATGATATGGCCAATACATATAGTCCCAGAAACCAATTATGTGGAGAACAATATTCAAGGGTAAGAAAATTTTTAAATTTACCATAAAATTTCAAAATAATTAGTGACCTATTTTTTTAATAGTTCTTCCTTCTGAAATACACATTCTCTCTCTCTCTCTCTCTCTCTCTCTCTCTCTCTCTCTCTCACACACACACACACACACACACACACACACACACATACGTGCGCGCATGCGAGATACTTATGAAGCATAAAACATGTGCCAGGTATTCTACCACAGCCTAGTGATGGGTAAAGATCCATAAAGATAGCGTGACAGGTTATTATCACTCTGTTAGGTTAAATGGAGACCACTCAGGTAGGCTTGGGAGGGTCAAATAAAGCATATTGAGAAAGACGGCACTCTTCATAAGAGATGTCAGGACATGGCCATGCAGACACTAGCAGGTAGAAGGAGACCATGCAGACAGAGAGTCCATGATCAGAGTAGAGAGGAATACACAGAACACTGCCAGACCAATGTAGCTGGAGACATGATCTGACTGCTCACTGATTAATCACCCCCCACTTCCTGTTAGAACGTAAGCCGTGAAAGGGCAGAGACCTTGTCTGTGTGGACCACTATGAGATCATCAGTGCTTGGCAGCAAGTAAATGGCCAGTATTTGTGTAATTATGTACGTGCACGAATGGATGAATAGTGTGTATGAAATAAATACTGGTGGGATGGATTAATAAATGAATAGCAGGAAACAAAACTCTTAAACCATGTCTTCAGGTTCTGTGTCTTGTCTGTGTGTCCCTGAGTGTTGAAGATTTCAGATTTGTTTTCTGTTTATGTTTCAGATTCTGGAATGTCTTCATTTACATGGTGAGAAATCTTAGGGATGAGGATTAAGACTGAATAGAAAATTCATGTGTTTCACACAACTTCTCATAAATAATTTGATGTTAATCTTACACAGTGTTTTTAATGAAGCTATGTACAACCTATCACCCAAGGCCAGATGTAGATGCTTTAATTCTTGGTATCTTACCACAGTTCAAAGAGTCTGAATTTTGGATTTTCAGATTAGGAATGCTCACCTCTTAATTGTTCTAAATATAATACAACTAACTTTTCCATCTCATCAACTTAATCAGACTGTGAGGCATCTTAGATACAATGCCTAAGCATCCACACTTAGTCTTAATGAGTGGCCCACTGCAAAGTCCAGGCAGGAGAGTGACAGGATCTCTGCTGGGAGCCTGTGGAACAGACAGTGAGAGACCGTGATGGGAGAGATTCTACAAAAGTTCCTCTTGCGAGGAGGCTTGAATATAAACCACAGGAGAGTGAGAGGAAAACAATTGTTCAAATTAGGCTTCACCTTCACTTTGCATCATCTACTTTATCAGAACCCAGATGAAGCCAAACAAACAAGAAATGAATAGATTCTTGAAGACTTTGGATATAGGTAATGCTGTGGTGACTACCAACTGAAACACTGAGTCATGCTTTGGACCCAGCCTTTCTTTAAACTACAGTGCATTGCTAAGCTAGCTGCCATGTTCCCCAGGGTCCAAGTTTTCCTTCTATAAAACAGGTGGAGTGAACGGGCTTGCAGCCCTCTCCTTACCCCTTTCAAGAGCATAGATTCTATGACCCTCTGAGGCTACAACAGTCCTTGGAACATGAGTGAACTTCGTGATCCTTAGACTTTATATTTTCAAATGTTTTGTGTATTGAGACTTAGAGTGTTGGGCCAATTTCTAGGCAATGTTTGCGTTCAGTGTTCTTCAGTGTTTTGAGCTTTTGTGGGAGGGAGCTGGAACTCTGCTTACTTGTTGGGAGCTCCATGAAGGTTTGTCAGCAGAGTGAAGTTGTTTCTTACACTTCTCAGGCTGGCGAGAACCTGCAAGGAGAGTGTTTCAAAACTGGTTAGGGTCAAAGGGCTGCATTTTAAAAGCACACCAGCGACAGAGTGGAGATGAGCATGGTACGTACATACCTGGGCAAATGGAGTGACGATCAGGTCGTCGCCATGCCTGGTGAAAGGAGAAAACGAATCAGAACAGATGAATTCCAACAGTGGCACACAAGTTACAGTAAAGTTTGTTAGTGTCAGGAACCCACCTGTTCCCTCCTGTTCCAGTTACCCCCCCCTCCCCCGAGAGGAAGGATGGCAGGAGCCCATGAACTCCTAAGAAAAACAGCACCCAGCTCACGATTCCAGCTAAAAGCTTTGGCAAGGAAGCATGTGTCCTCAGGGCATATAGTTCCATTAAACAGCAGGCCCAGAGTCCTATAATTCAAAGTGACTTGTGGATTTGAGTTGCCCGAGCCAGGAAACTCTAAGGGAGGGCTGCCATAGGCACATTGTGCATTGGAAAAAATGGTATAACAGTCTGGATAAAGGGTAACACTGGATTTCCTGGCTTTTGTTGATTTGAACCACAGCTTTAAGACTATTTAAACACAGATTTCTGTCTGGGAATTCCATTACTTTTTGTTTTTAATATACTCCTCTTTTTTTTTTTCCTCTTAAAGTACCCAAGGAAAAAATTTTAATGGGAATGTGCAGACTGAGCCCACTAAAGCCATAATAGTGACACTCATTTGGTCCCAGACCTCCTAATTACGCCCTGCCTCCTGGTTTATCAGTCTGCGTTTGGGACGAGCGAAAACTGTGTTTACAGCAATGCACTTTCTGTGCTCTGGCATCTGCTTTCGTAATCTGCTAACAACTGCCTTCAGCAATCTCTCTGCTGCAGGTTTGAGAAACCGCACTAGCCACCATCACAAAATTAGGTTAATTTGCTGGCACCCTATGAATCAGCAATACGGAAGCTGATGGCAATGAGCTCCCCTCCCTGTCTGGCCTGTGTCCTCCATCGCCACAATAAATGTGGCGCTTCATCCATGAAGTGTACTCCATACTAATTAAGCACCAGCCTGGTACCGAGCACCATTCGGTCAGGTTTTGGAGCTGCAGAGCTCATGCATGCGTATCTGCTCTCTGCTGCAGTCTTTCTTTAGCAGGGTACCTTGTCATTGTGGGAGTTCCCACCCTTGTCTTTAGCTAGGAAGCCTCTGAAGTATGGACACTGAGAAGAAAAAGCAAACAAACTGACGAGTCACAAGCCACCATGTATGACTGGCCTTTGTGTACATTTGATCACTTAACATTGGCAATGTAGCTGTGAGGCAAGCACGTGGCTGGTGAGAGGAACACCCGAGCCTCTCTTGGCTTCCCCAACTCAATGCTTTAGTTCTTATTTTACAATACTTGCTACATAGCTGGCAAATCAAATTATCCAGAAACCACCATCTCTCAAGTCAAAATATAATAATATTTTTAAAGTTAATACACCACACACACACACACACACACACACACACACACACACACACACACACAATGATACTGATTGGGATCCAAAAGAGAACTGTAGGTTACTGGAAGTGAGGAGGGCTTGGCTGAGTCAGTAGCGTTTGAGATGAACTTTTAGGGATATATTCTGTAAGAGGGCAGAGGTGATAGCTGACAACTTTGACAGAAGTGATAATAGCAGAGGATCCAAAGTGGTAAAACGGCGAATACACTCATTGGTGACTGTTAGAGCACATTAACTATGGCGTATACAGGGAATAAGGTTAGAAGGTCCCATGCACCCCAGCTATGGGGCACACAGCCTGTGATGTTGATTGATGACTCATTCAACACGAACAGGTGAGGGTTTTCAGTGAAGTAGGAGATGAGATAGACAGACTTGAAAGGGGTTTTAAAAAGCAAGATGATGTGGGTGCTGAGGGATGGAATGGCAGGGAGAGCCCAGGAGGAGTAGCCAGAGGGTTCTTGGCAATGAGAAAGAGTAGATGCAGCCAAGAAGGGAGCAGGAAACGACACTTGAAGAGACACCAGGGACCCTGTCAGAACTCAGCAGTTACTTGCATAAGGAAATAGTATTCTTTTCATTAAAAAAAAAAATGAGCATCTGAGAAAACAGTCATCTGTAGAAACAAGAAATGTGCAAAGGAGTTGGGAGTTTTCCTGGTACCTATGGTACTTCAGGGTAGAGTGGAGTTCAAGGTGCTCAGAGACACCCAGGTGGACCAGGGTGTGGACAGGAGATTAAAACTGTAGTCAGGTGGCAGGAACAGTTACAGCAGCCGTTGGAGATAGCTTTGCTCACAGGGCATGTGCAGTGAAGGAGCTCAGGGCTTTCCGAAAGGGGCTAAAAGGAGAGTCAGAAACGGTTGTTACAAATGGCGTGCGGTGACTTGCACCCCAACTGCCTGTGTTTTCATGTGGCGAATGTCCAGATGGGTGAAAGATCTTAATAGTCTGTTCCAGTTTTTGAGAAGAAACCAGCATGGCTCATAACATGCAAGGGTGAGTTGAAGCACTTGGAAATTGATTTGGAGTCAAGCAGATCTCCTGTGGCTACTGGATTTCTGGAGTTGAAATATCTGATGGAAATCAAATTGTTTAGGAAGACAGACACACCACCACACATAGAGCTGGAGGTCAAACAGTACTGGGAGATTCAGACACACCACCACACACAGAGCTGATGTTGGGCAAGCAATCTGGAGAGGAATAAAACTATATAAACTAACGATTAAAGAGAGGAAGGCCACCACAGCACAATGTTAACATGGCTTGTTCAGGGGACTTTTGAGGTTGGGACATTAGGATATTTAGAAACAGGAGTAGACTAGTGGATTGCCTGCGCTGGATCCCTAAGAGAATTTGAGCAACTAACTTAATGTTGTAGGTCAGATAATAGCTGCTAGAGAAATGAACGGATTTAAAACAAGAATCGGGAAAGAAATCAAATAGAATAAAACAACCTTTGCAGATTACAGATCTATTTAGAAATCTATGATATTTTACAAATTAAGAATGAATTGAAATTGCAGTAGCAAAATACTACGGAAACTGATTTATTTGTTTAATTCCCCAGATCATTAGAGAAAGGCAGTGTGCCTTCTATGGAACAGAATGAAATATTCAGAACTGTTACATAAGCTCCCTCTAGTGACAGAATCAAAACATTACACTCTTACAGTCCAAGCCCAAGCCCTCCAAGCTCAGAACAGCTTCTTGCAATTGGGTTGTGGAATTGAGTGTGAAGGTCACATCTTAACCATGCAACAGAAAAATTGCTGCTTCTCACCACTAGGCTGTGAGTTCTATTAATTTACTTCGCATTTCTTTTTTATTAGATGTGGAATTGTCTTGTGTTGGGCTGGTAGTTGATTTCAGCTTGTCTTCTACAGATTAGAACTGTGGACACTGAGTACACATGTCCCTGTCCCTTTCCAGCCTTGTCTTGTTCCTCAGATACTTTATTATCACCCATGAGAGTTAAGCCAGCCATGTCGCAGCTTTCAAATTGTTCTATTTATTTTGCCATGGGCATTGGTAGTGGGTCTTTATCACATAAATAGGCTGTTGCCTGTCTATCTTCTGGCTGTGTGCCTGTCCCTACTGCAATCAAGAGAACTCATTTTTCTATTATACAGTACAGTTACTATGGGTAATAGAAGGAATTGCCTAGTTTCAGGGAACGATGCAGTCATCTATCATGTTGGCCAGGTGGGAAACTTCCCTCTGCCTCATCCCGTAATCATCCACTAAGCTCTGTCGGACCCAATTTGCAAATATTTATTACTTGCCCACCCAGTCTTCTCTGTTGTAGGTCCCCATCCTTGACATTACACACATGGGATGACTAGCTGCCCCCTAGCTGCTCATTTAGGTCCGTTCACTCTTCAGCTCACCCTTCCTCCTGAGCTTATTTTCAAACCCAAACACCTCTGGATGGCCCCCCTTCAGGCCTTTGGAGCTCCCCACTGCTTGGCTGCTGCATGAAGACCTTGTTATAGGGCTTTCACAACAAGAGTGAAGCCTGTGGCTTCACAAATCTCAGCTCTCCTCAGTCCTTCCTGGAGCTAGAAAGCTGGCCAGTCACAGCCTTTATCCTGTGCATGCCCTCCTGCCCTCCTATCTGTCTGCTAGCTCAGCTGGACCTCCTCCAAGAGACCACTCACCCTGCCTGGCCAGGATTACCAGTCTCCTACGACACTCTCTAGGTTTGCCTTTATTTCTGAAGGTATTAGAGCCACTAACTGACTTATTAATCCTTTAGATATTTGAAGACACAGAAAATACCTTATTCATTAGCAAAATGCTTCCATTTAAGTAAAGATTCACTGAAAGAAAGATTGAGTGCGGTACATATTAATAGTTAGAAAGACAGGCACATCAGAGATTAATATCCTTATTTGGGGCCTTGTGTAGTTTACATCCTGGACTTTGCACTGGCTTACCATCTGGACTTGTTGGGTGCGAGCCTGGCTTTTCATTGCAGGCCCCATGCCTTCATCTTTAACTACAGCTCCTACCACACTGAGGACACAGAGACTAAATTAATGGGCACAACGTACGTAAAGTACTTTAGCACATGGCACACAGGAAAGACTTTCATCAATGTCTGTTTTTGCTTACAGATAATGTAGGCCATGAGAGACATCCCATGTCTTAACAGCCATGGAAAGCAAATGGAGCAGCTGGGGGTCTAACTCGCATCTTTGATACCACACTACACATGTTGGTAGTCTATCAATAAACAGGCCTTAAATTTAAGCGGTCTATTATTTGTGCTTCCCATCTGGTTTTTAGGTCTAATTTCCCTTGACAACTCTCAAGAATACACATAGGCCCTTGCACATGTCAGCTTTTAAAAGGGTCCCTCTCTGGGGTTTTGCAGATGGGATGGCTAATTGAAGAAAAAAAAAATATGAGGCCTCCTCCCCTGAGGTTTAGCAGGTGGGTTCTCGAAACTCTTTGTGGAGAGCAATTTCTGCCACAGACTTATGTATGTATGTATGTACGTATGTATGTACGTATGCATGTATTGAAAGAAAACTGCTCCTGCTAATTTCCAGTAGCTTGGGTTCCCACTGGGAAACCTGTACCATAGTATGTGAAGCATTAGTTTAGAAATGACTGTAGCCCAGGAACTGAGGAGAGACCAAGAAGTTGCCACTTCCACGAGCACAGCTGATCTTGCCTTTGGGGACTTTGACTTCTTTTACTAGAAGCAAACACAAAAGACTTTACAGTTGTGTTTAAATATTTTCAAAACAAAACCTTTTGCCCTCATGCAGCAGGAAGATCTTAATATATTCTGAATAAGGAGAGGTTACTGGTTCTGTTATCATCTGCACTTCCCTGGGAAGGGCTTATCTTTATCATGGGGTTATGCTCTCCCTTATAGTAATCTTTATCTTTAAAACAGGAGTTTGCTCAAAGAGAAGGGTACTTTTCCAGCAAAGGAGGATAAACGTTTAACTCTTTAGCATCAACATAAAAACCAGGCATGGCTGAGTGTGACTATGACCCAGGGTTTGGTGGGTAGAGACAGGCAGATCCCAAAAGCTCACTGGCCAGCAAGCCTAGTTCCCAACTGTAACCTTTCAGTTTGGTGAGGGACACTGCCTCAAGGCAAAAAGGCAGAGAAAAAAAGTAAAGGAAAACTACTGACATCCTGCTCTGGCCTCCACATCACCATCCACATACTCATATGAATGTGACACACACATACAACCACGCACACAACATACATACAAATCACACAAATCACACACACACACACACACACACTATACAACACCATATACACAAACCACACACACACAACCCCCCACCACACACATACACACACATACACACTCACCACACACCACATACACCACACACACACACACACACATACACACACACACCACATACACCACACACATCACATGTACCTCCACACCATACACACACGCACACACACACACACACATACGCACCACACAAACCACACACACATTCACCTTGCACCACACACACGCACCAATACACCACACACACATAAACACACACACACACACACACACACACACACACACACACTCACCACATACACCACACACACACACACACACACACTACATGTACCTCCACACCATACACACACACACACACACACACACACACACACGAGAGAGAGAGAGAGAGAGAGAGCGAGAGAGAGAGAGAGAGAGCGAGAGCGAGAGAGAGAGAGAGAGAGAGAGAGAGAGAGAGAGGGGGGGGGAGGGAGGGGGGAGGGTGAGAGAGACTAATAGCAATAAAACAAGTAAAAAGGAAGGATGATGATAGATGATTTGCACACATCCTTGCACAGCTTGTCTAAAACTGAAGGTGGCAACATGGTACAGGTAAACTTATAAACTTGGGGGACTGTACTGGTCAGAGAAATGACAAAGAGGGAGAACCAGTGACAGGAAGAGATACACAGAGCTTCAGCTTCATCAGCTGGAGGCTGGGCTGGCTTGTACGTTTTAAATTATCTTTACATTTAAAACCTCTCTATAATTTTTATCCCACACAAGGAAATAGTGGAATTTAACCTGGAGTTGAATTAGCCTGTTCTGTAAAGGCTGAGTGACCTGGAGATGCACTGTGAGCGTTGGAATGAGTTTTGGAATTAGTAGAGTGAGAATTAATTGAGGAAATGCATATATTCCAAAGCTAACCATTTGTTTGTGAAATGGCATGGGAATGGATCTGTGCTTACTTTGAGCTCGCTGTGTTTCCTTTGCTTTCCCATGATAAAATCCAGACTACGTAGGCTTGGCAGTGTCTAGGGGTTTGGATGTTAGGCAACCAGATAGCACGTGTAAAGGAAACTGGCCCTCAGCACATGCTCATCCAGTGTGAGCTCCCACCTGTGCTGTGGAGTTTAGTGTGTGTGTGTGTGTGTGTGTGTGTATGTGTGTGTGTGTGTGTGTGTGTGTGTGTGTGTGTATGTGTCCCTCCTATCATTGCCAACTAGTGTGGTCTCCTTGAGAGGACACAGACTATTGAGGAATGGGATCTTGTTTTAACCCATCTGTGATATTGTTCACACCGTTTCACTCATTAAAAAAATAAAAATCCCCACAGCCTATAACCCTGCACAGTACATAGGGAAGTCAGAAAATATTTTCCAAATGAGTACAAAATGTGAACTCTTGCCCATTCATGATTGGAAATTGTTAGGACCATACACTACCTATAAAACAGATTTATTTACTTTTGCTTTCTTGTATGCATGTGCGTGTTTGTCTGAATGCATATATGTACACCTTACAAGTGTCTGGTGTCCACAGAGGCCAGGAGTGGGTGTTGGATCCCCTGGAACAAGGGTTGCAGGTAACTGTGAGCCACCTTGTGTACCAGGAACCAAGCCTGGGTCCTCTGCAAGAACAGCTGTTCACAATTGAGTCCATTCTCTGGTCCCCAGGCTAGAATACTTCTACTGAAGGTTACTGGCAGAGGGACCCCGCAGGGTATCTGCCTGTTGCCAGCTTTAAAGCATCCCTTTTCTCTTCACAAGAAGGTGAATCTTTTTGGGGGGTTCTTTTTTTTTAACAGAGGAAAAGAACCCTGTGAACTTTTCCAGACTGGAAATTTCAAGGAGTTTCTGATATTTTTAAACATACAATGGCCAAAACAATTCGTGTGAGCCTAGGAACCGTTTTAGTCACGGGTTGCAGCAACCAATTTTATTTGGGTTCAAAAATTTAATAAACAGGCAATGACCAGTTACCATTCTTTAAATTAAAAACACAGTTATCTGCAATTAGCATCAACAAAATAACAATATCATCTGTGCTTGGGCTGTTATGTGCCAGGCAATGGGTAAGTATGATGGTAAAATCTCACAGAAAGGACACAGGCATGTGGCTGGATGACGCCTTAGCCAGATGCCACTCAGCTCAGGCTAGCAAGTGAGAATGCAGGTAACCAACCATCATTTTTTTTTTCTGGTCCAAGGCCTCATACACCCGCACACTCAAGCACAATTTGGAAAATGTGTTAAGGTTTTCATCCCACAAATGATTCAGCTACTCAGGAAATTAACCCAGTGCAAGTTTTCAGATAACAGATGTGAACTGAATGCTGTGTCTGTGGGGGTTTGACTTGTTTTCTTTTTACAGCCTGGGGACCCCAGTTAAAATTCTGCAAATCCTGAAGATGGGTGTCTTTGTTCCTTTTTCATTTTGTTCTTCTTCGTTCCTTGGGTTGGCAACAGTTGCTGCCAGGGCTGCAGTAGGGTTAAGGATGAGGCTGGAACCCAGAGAGGAACAGGAGGGGCTTTACTTACTGCTCGCTTGGAAGTGATGAGTTCCTTGACATTGCTTTGGGTGACAAGTCATAGTCACTGTCAGATCGGTAGAGGAAGGACTCTCTGCGTTGGCTGTGCCCAGGAAATGTAGCATGAAGTACCAGCCCGGAGGAAGAGCTGGCCTGAGGGTCCAGCGGGCTCCGACCTGGGGAAGGTCCATTTTCCACATCAAAGCTGAAAGAGAAAGCAGGGAAAGTCTGATCGCTTGAGAACTATAGAGGACAGTTTTTATACATGGAGAATTTACAGCCCTGTAGGCCAGGCTCACGTGGCAAAGCTTCTCAGAGAGCTTTGGTCTAATGAACTTGCCATTTTGTCGAGAGGAAGCCAAATTCCACAAACTCATTACCCAGATTCACTGTTAATAAATAGTAACCCAAAATTTGGGCCAAACGGCAAAGCTCATGACCTCTCAGCAGCATGACCAACTGTGACAGATTCAGAATGAGAAGCAGGAAAATCAAAATAGCTTGTTGATGATGAACAACTCCAGAGGGGGGCATCTAGCACAACTCTAGGTGCCAGACGAAGATATCATGGGAATGAATCTTCCTAGCTGGATGAGTTCTTCCTCACATAAATATCAGCCTCATTAAACCTACAATTTGCATATTTCTGAATGTTTTGGGAACAAAGTGTTATCCTGAAAACACTTGCTGTCTGATTAGAGGCCCTGCCTGATATTTAATATTCATATGTAAATTTAGCCACATAAATGATTTAATTAATCTGATAACACCAAATTACTGTCCCAGGCTACCAAATCAGGCCTCTGGAGAAGAATACCACCATTGACTCTTGCAGAAGAGTGCCAGGGAGATTCTGATCATGTCCCTTACTCAGGAAGGTGCCCTCAGGACCAGCATCATTTTAAAATCTCTAATCTTGAACATAAACAGGAGCTGTGCGGATTTCTTGCCTTGTTTCTGCCCCATCTTGCTATCACCCTGGAGCAATGTGCCTTCCCACATGTGCTTTAACCATTCCAGATGTGTTCCTTCTGCATACACAGAGTCAAATGGTCAGTAACCACCTCCCCCACTTTCAGTCAAACAATCACTGCCCCCCCATTGAAGCTTTGCAGAGAGATTGTGAAAGAGGCGTGGGATGTGAGGCTGGGGATGATCTTTCATCCAACTCAACCCCAAGAGTCAGCTCCCATTATGTTTACCCAGCTGCTACAATCCCCTCACTAATCCTAATCTACTTTGGGTTGTTGTTGATTTTTCTTTTCTTTTCTTTTTTTTTTTTTTGCTTCTATTTCTTAAATTTACAAGGTTCTCTCTGATATATTATTTCATTTAATCCTAACACCCCTGCAAGTTACATAAGTTGTATAATCCAATTTCATTACAGTGAAGGTAAACAAGACATAGGAAAAAAAAAATCCTTATCTTGTTTAAGGAAACTTGCTAGATTACTGGTTTCCAAGTAGTCATTCAGCTGGAAGGGACACACCCTGAGACCCTCAGCAGATGTCTGAAGGAGCAGATGGCAGCCAGCTCTGCACATACTGTGTTTTCTTCTATGCAGGCAGACTGATGTTAAAAGTTTGTAAATCAGCAATGGTAAGAGATTCACACATACTAACACAGAGATGATTCTAAAACTGTACTGCAGAAATGGAGACATTGCTCTGTCAATAAAACTCTTTCTGTGAAAACACAGAGACCTGATTTTGGAGCCCCAGAACATATGTGGAAAACCAGGTGCATGGATACACCTGTAACCCCAACAGTGTGGAAGTACAGGAGTGGGATCCTGAATGCTCTCTGGCCAGCTAGTCTGTGCACATCAGTGAACCCCAGGTTTGCTGATGGAGCCTGGGTCAAAAAAAAAATACAGTGGAGAGTTATTATGGAAGACATCTAAAATGGACCTCTGTTCTGCATAGGCATGTGTTTACATGAACATGTACACACTGATACCACACACAAGAACTTTTTGAAATAAGAAATATTGTAATGGAATTTATTTGAAACTCATGAATTGTTTATTTCTAGACTTTTTCATTCCCTATTTTTGAACCATTTTTTGATGATTGGCAACTGAAACCACACAAAGACCACAGAGGAGGGACAGGTACCCTAGTAGCCAGATGCAATACTGGAAACCACATTTCCCCATTCCATTTCTTTGTAGCCTCAGACTTTTCAGGGGTCTCTCTTCCTCAGTTCCAGAATGGCATGCTGGGTAATGGAGTGTTGTGTCTTCTAACCAAAGGTGTAGTTGGTATGTAAGAGTCGGTCTGTGACCATCCTTGCTTGAATGGTCCTCAGGGGACACAAAGTGCCATCCTGAATAAACAGAAAGGAGGCAGTAGATTTCCTTGAACCTGTAGCTTTACTTGAGACAGTAGGAGAAATGACAGAATGGAGGACCGTGATGCCACCGTAGAGACTGTTGACCAAAGCTGCTTTCAGACCCCACTCAAGCTCTGAGAGCAAGGGGCATGTGAGGATCCCTGGGTGAAGGGCAGATCAGGTGCCACAGTGACTAATATGCATCATATCCACAAGAATACACAGGTGGTCCTTCTCAGAAGCCCTGTGGTCTGGGATCGGCAACTTCCCAAGGCCGTGTGCAGGTGCATAGTCCCTTGTACTTGCTTTGTTGTCAGTCTACCTAGCACATACTTTGTAACAAGTGAAAATATAAGGAAGCACACTGCAAACTTGGCTTATGTGACAACTCTGACAACTGTTGAGAAACTAAACAGTTAACTTTGTGGAAAAGGATTCATTGTTGCCCCGGCAAATCCTGTAGAACCTGTATGTCCTGATACTATCTCTGAAATCTTTGAAAAAAGATTTATTTTTATATGTATGGGTGTTTGCCTATTCATATGTCTTGCACTGCATACATACCTAGTGTCCTTGGAGGCCAGAAGGACAGTGTATGATCCCTTGAGAGTGAAGTTACAGATGGTTTCAAATTATCTTGTGGATGCTGGAAACTTCGGAAGAGTAGCTGGAGCTCCTAACTACTGAGCTATCTCCCCAGCCTTCTGAACCCTTCTTTAATGGCAGAGGGCAGGTTCTTAGAAGGTGAAGCAGACATCACCCAAAGCCTATGAGTGGAGGGAACTTTTAAATTCAGTGTTTAGTTGTATTGTTTTTCATTTGGTAAACATCTTCATAGCCAGTAGAATAATTTTTACAGTGGATACCCAACGTCTGTCCTAGAAGTTCCAGTATGGGCAAGACAAAAGGGTTAGTGTTTGGGAGGCCAGGCAGTATCTAGCTTGAACATTGTGGTCAGTGCTCATATGGTACCACTATTATGACTCTCACTGCTTGCTGGACCTGCACCAGCATCGTGCCAACTAGTATTGCCACCGACTCTTGGAACATTTACCATGAGGTTTATATCAGGGTGCATCTACCTTTTTTGCTACTATCGGCATCCGTGCTGTGCAGAGGCCACGTCCCCAAAACACTAGCATAAAAGTGAGGGTCTGAGAATGCTCTGTTGAACTCACTAAGCACATCTGCCAGGGGAGCTGGAGCTAGGTTCCTCCCTGTAAAAACTCTTTCCTCTTTGGTTTTCTTTTCCTTTTTTCTTTACCTTGTCTAAACTCAAAAGAGAGTTTGCTGGCATTCAGAAGAAGCCTGGGAGGAGGTCTCTGTTGCAAAGAAAGAGTCTCAGTGAGACAAATGGCCTTTTTATATTCCCTGGGGCACTTTTTCAAAGCAACCAGAGCAGATGTACAGCTTCGGAACAAACGTGAATCACTAACCAGACACCGGCCCCAGTCCCAGCAAAATTAGTGGGCAGACATCACAAAACGTCCCACAGATTGCTGGCCAAGAAGGGAGAGTGAAGGCAGCCTTACCAAGTGAAATGAATATACCACACACACTGAAATGAATTAGGATGAAAAGCGACTCTGCAAAGCCAGAAACAAATACATAAACAGGATCATCATTTATTTAGGACATTTTCTGTCTCTGCCTTGATCAGGATACACATTTCATTTTCATGTTTTTTTTTTTTTACATTAAAAAGTCATTACATAAATAGTGTAAGAAATCTCTTTAAAACATGGGCAAAAGAAAAAGAAAAGTGTCATTGCTAGCAGTTTTTTCCATCCTGGTGTGTGTGTGTGTGTGTGTGTGTGTGTGTGTGTGTGTGTGTGTGTGTTGTATGTATGGGGAGATATGTGGGTGGATGGTGTGTGTGTCAGGGCAGGGTGGTGTATCTCTCAGCACGTGTGTGGAAAGCAGAGATCAATGTTAGATGTCGTTCTCAGCTGTCTCCTCTTTACTAACCTGGGGACTCACTGACCTGGTTCTGGATGGTGAGCTCTAGGCTCTGCCTTCCTCCATCCCTCCTCTGCTCTAGAACTGTAGCTCTTTTGTCCAGGTTTTACATGGTTTCTGAGGCTCCAAACCCGGGTCCTTCTCCTATGGCAAGCAATTTACTAACTGAACTGTCTTCCCAGCCCCCATCTGAACATTTTTCATACTTACTTGAAGATTCAGTTTATAAGGTTTTACTATTTACTGCAGTTTCTTGAATCACCACTTTCCACGTATTTCTCTGTTCCTCTAGCAGGCGCCACACTTTTCAGAAGAACTCGCTTACATTTGGTTACTATATTTGTGATTCTAAGTAGTACTTGTAGTTGGTGTAGTTAAGGTTGCAGATACTTGAACATCTATTATTCATGAAGTTATGTTGATACTTCAGGTAAATTCAGAGGATGCCATTCACAGATTTCTGACTATGTGAGTATGCCCTATGCTCGAATAGAAGTGGTTGCCTATACCCCGCATGTGGACTGGAGTAGTTTTAAGCGCACCTTTCTTCCAGGATAAGAGACCCACTCGAATTGTTCAGTCATCTCCCTCACTTTGTGTGCAGCCCCTCTACTTGGTTGAGTCTGGTTCTCCTGGTCCTGCTTCCATCGATTTAACCAATAGCTAATTGTCTAACACCTGATACCTTTTTCTGCTTTGTAGTGGGAGATCTCAGCTCCTCAGGCAGTGGTGGCAGGAGAGGCTGTGAACAAGAAGTGAAGTTCCCATACCCAGAAGCACTTTCCCACGCCTGTCTCCAGTACAAGGCTTTCTTCTCTATCTTCCTGGATCACATTTCCCAGTAAATCTTCTCTGGCAATGCTATCCCAAACTGATGTAGATGCCTACCCCTCATTTGCACTCCCTCCCAGTTCACTATCTCCAGATTGCCAAGAGATCAATTCCAGGACACCCCCATCCTATGCCAAAATTCACAGATGTGGGTACTCAGATCCCTTATAGGAAATGTCTTGGTATTGGTATATAACTCCATGCCTCCTCTTGTGTAACTCCAATTAATTTGAGTTACTTATAAAATGCAATGCAAATTTCAGATGCACAGTTAGTACAATCTATTCTTTAAGGCATGGTAAAAAAATAAAATCTGTATATGTTTGCTACAGACAGAATTTTACCCAACTATTTTACAGCTATACTTGATTGCATCCTCAAAACCCATGGGTACATTGGGCTGACTACTTCATGAAACTACTTGCACACCTCTGTTTAATTAATTCTCCATTTATTTAGCTGCTTCTTGACAGATTGTCATATTCAGCATAGAAAATATTATCTGGTTTTGTGTTCCAGACATTTGGATCTGAATCTTGTAAACAACAGATCTTAAAAAAAAAAAAAAGGTTGCTGAACCAATGAAAGAATGGTATAATGTTTCTACCTGTTTCTTTCTCCTTCTAACTCCCCATGCTCACCCCAGTCATCATCAGTACCAACTTACATTGTTTCTTTCAAATGGACCTACAAAGGATATGACTTTATTTAATCATCTTTATGAGGTAATGATATAAAATAAAATCTAAAAGAAACTCAATTGTGTCTTCCCTGAAACAAGCCTGCAGAGAATCACACCACTATCTCAGAGGTCAGAAGTGGTGACACCTCCTTTATAGCAGTTCTGGGACAGCTTCTCCCAGCCCCAATGACCCTCTTCTCATCTCTGTTTCATCATCTGCCCCACACATCTGTCTGTGCCTCCCTCTGTTCCTTGGAATCTTTGCAAGGCCAGCTCTGGGCTGGTGACAGGAAGGAGCCAGCAGGTGGCAGAAGGCACCACTGTTTCTCAGGGCTTCCTGGCCTCCAGTTTAAGCAGGGCTTGAAGGGAGCGATGTCTACTTCCTGAGCCCAGAAGGAAAATTCGGGGATGAAGAATGGAAGCACAAGGTGTGCATGAAGCCTTTGATTAAACCAGGAATTCAAGCTGAACTGGGAGGTCACAGAATGCCCTTGCAATTGTCCCCAGGGTGGTGCTTTCCTGACTCCCAATTACCTGCACAAGCCTGATTTCTAATGAAGGAAGAGTCATAAAGCAACACCCTAGGAACAGCTTGTTTCTGAACCAGAGAAAGCTTTTTTTTCTACCCAACTGTTCTCTGGCTGAGTTTCTTTGACTGACTCTAACAAATATCTCCACTAAAAAGACAAACTCTACAAAAAAAGGTTTAAACTCCTGGGTCAGCAGAGCTGCACACTGCCCTGGGGAGCTGTCTTTTCCTTTGCTGTCTTTTAAAAAACGACTCGCTGGGCATCATTTGTACCATCTAATCCCCACACTTTGCTAGGCTGATTCTTTTTGACCTATTTGAAGGAGGGAAAGAATGAAGGCTCTAAAGTATAAAACTTCATTTGAAGAATCTTAAAGCATGACCTCTTTTTGTTACAATGTTATATAAACTATGCCCAAGGGCCTTTCCTTCATAATCCATTCTTGACTCAGAATTTGTCATGTTGGACTGACTTCCTCAGCCTCTCTTCCTCCAGACCACAACCTGCTTGAAGCAAGACTTTATGCCTTAATTCATTTCTGTATCCCTAGAGCTTAGAGTTGTCTCTCAAATCAGAGCACATGCATACAGGGTTGTTGTATGAATGCAAGAATTTCACAATTGACATCTCTCATCTGACAAGCCAGATCCATTTGAAAGCTTGGCTGCTTTGCTTTTCTGATCTTCAGCTTGAAGCTTGAACCCCTAATATCAGTCTCTGGGTCTTTTATTTATTATATTACAGGGAGGGTATTCATGAAAAATACTGCCTCAATAATGTTCTATTAGAAAAATTTCCCCCATTTATACTTAGACTAACATCTTCAAACACTTGTCTAACACTTTATAAAATAGCCATTTACCTATTTTCTGACCAGTATTTCAATGTGTTATCTGGTCATGTAGAGGATAAGCTAGATAGGAATACATCACTCTACTCACAATAACAGTGACACATCAGTCTAGAACCAACCAGTGGCTTTCCAAATGAAAGACTTAACTGCACAAAATTAAAGACAGCATAATGAGTTCATGCCCTAGATAGAAGTAGGATTTCTCTGGGCTTGGTGACAATTGACATGCAATTCTGCCTTGATAATCCACTTCTAAACTCTAGGACTCTCTTTCCAGAGACCATGACGGAAATTATGACTGTCAGTTCATCTGTGTGTAAGAAGCAGCTTCCCATCACTGTGTTCCTCTTCCCTGGGGGTTTGGAAGTTACATTCATTGGCAACAGTCCCAGATAGAGTTTATCAAGAGAGGGTGTTGGAATGCTGAAGGGCTATGACCCTGGGGATCTAGTTTTTAGAGCCCATTCTGTAGGGAATAAACTGAAACAGTGATTCTCTGTACTCTAATCCCACACTTCAACCTGAAATAAATCTTTGAGGGAAAAGATCTCCCAGATGCTTCTAAGATGAGACATCTCATGGACATTTTGGTGATAGAAAAATGATTGGTTTTCAAGTGTGGATTTGTACTAATGGTGATGGTAAGTCAATAAATACTTATTAGCATCCACTCTAAGATAATGCATGGTTCTCAGCCTGATATTATAACAATATAGAAAAAGGTCCCTGAAAGAAGAACTAGCAACAGATACTCATAATCAAACATGGTATTTGTAGAAAATGATAAATGCTACGAAGAAAATAAAGCTCAATATTGTGGTTAGTAAGTCTACCCTATATGGTTACGAGTCCTCTATTGCTTCCCCACAGAGGCACCATCCACTTTCCTTAGATGGTACTCTCTGAGCTGAGATATGGCAGGAAAAGTGACAGTGTGTCATTGGATCCTGACATCTCTCCATTTCTAAACTAACTAAATAATTAGGTTGGATGGTGGTTAGGTTTATTTAGATTTTAGCAATTGCTAAGCTGCTGAGTTAGTTTTTCTCATACCTTTCCTCTTCTCTGAACTTTATCACTCCTTACTGCTATACCTGTATTAGTATCTAGTTATTTATTACTGCATTTATTCATAGTGACTGTTTCCTACTCATCTGTCCCCAGAGGTCTGTGCTCCTCAAGAACATAGAACACCTTTTACACACACACACACACACACACACACACACACACACACACACACACACACACGAGAGAGAGAGAGAGAGAGAGAGAGAGAGACAGAGAGAGAGAGAGAGAGAGAGATCTAACACAAAAGTAGAGTAAATTCCAAATGTTCTTGAAGCCCATATCTATCATACTTCCCTGCTTCTGATCTGTAGAATTCAGCTTCAGACTTCTCTGAATGAGAACCAGGCCAAACCCTAGCTAGCTCAGGGAAAGTGTTTAATACAGACTTGTTGATGAATGAACACACTCTGGCCTCTCAGCTTGCTTAGCCTTTTGTTCTTTGTGTGCCTGCTTTCTTATTCTCTAAGCCTTGGTCTAAGTTGCCTACTAGACAGTTTCTTTCTCAAACTATTCTCTAAACAGCTCCTCTTTCCTTACAGCATCCGTCACAGTTCTGTGCCGTTCTTTCCCAAAACTATCTTTCTTTCTTTTCAACTCTAAACCCCAGAAGGGCCATCTGTTACACTTACCAATGGGTTAACTAGCAATGCCTGCCACTTGTCTGGGATACAGAGCTAGTTCTGCGCAGCTGCCCATTCAGTGGATTAACCAGTGGCTAACTGAAAAGCAGAGATGTTCTTGGCTATTCCAAGCACACCCAGCTTACAAGCTTCTTAGAGTTGTGTTCACTTGGGGAGGGGCTGACTTACCTATTTCTCACCTAAGTTCTAAAGCAATTCAAATTTAAAATGACAATTTGTGGAAAACTTGTCAGTGACTTGAAATACTATTTTGTGGCTATTACTCTGAGATGGTTTTGAAAATGAGATTGTTTTTACATTGAGCTTCAGAAGCTATTGGCCTTCTAGAGGCACCAGGAAAAAATGAGGGTGTATAAAAGATGTGTTCCCAATCCTGCTTGCAAAATGCCATCACTGTACATTTAAGGAATTTTGTATTAACATATATACTCTTTGGGATAATCAGGCTCCTTTTTAGTTGAGGTAGAAGGAGTGGAAGCTGTGGAAGAAACTCAAATAATAATCATGAAATTGGAAATCAATGCCTCAGCCTCCCGTCTGCATAGCTGTTAATAGTGTTTTTGTCAGTTAACATCTGGCCCCAAATGTTATCAGTCTTGAGCTCTGCACCTGCAGACAGCCTGACATTTGGATTTGAAATATGTGCTTTGGGAGGAAGAAACAGTGAGAAAGGGGGGAGAAAAGACATGAGATAAAGTGGAAAAATGATATCCTGAAATGGCTTCTTTTTTTTTGGGCTGTCTGTGTAGAAATACCGTACTTCTTTTTTTCCCAAAGACGCCACACACATTCAGTGTGCCACACCAGGTGCTGAGCAATCAGTATATCTATCACCCATTTCGTGACCCTGATCGCTTTGTCAGGAAAGAACCTTTTTTAAAAAGTAAGTTTCTTTGAAAAAATTGAAAATGTATTTCCTGAACGTATTTATATGCACCATTTGCATCCCTGGTGTCTATAGAAGCCAGAGAGAGCTGAAACTAGAGTTATAGATAGTTGTGAGCTGCCCAAAGTGAGTGCTAGCAAGAAGTCCCAGGTCTTGGGCAAGAGCAGCAAATGTTCCTAACTGCTGAATCTTCTATGGAGCCTTCAGGAAACTGCTTCTAAGAGATGAGGAGACTGAAGTTCAAAGGGTTCATGCAAGACTTGCCGACAAGCATTATGCTATTTCACAGTGAGCCCTGGATTTCACCCATTAACAAACTGGTCATCTTTAAACCTCTACTCCGTTTTCTTGCTTCTATAGATTCATGGCTTTGTATGAAACCAGCCTCTATGTTCTGAACCCTATTCTTTCTATCTCAGGACATACTTTCTTTCCTGTGTCGTCATTTCCATTTTGTGTACTAGCAAACTGAACTGGAAGGTCTCAATCTAAAACAAGCCTACTGCCAATAAAACAATGACATCCATGGATTGCACTGGGCATGTGAAAACGGAAGGTCTTCATCACCCACAAACCTAAAGTTCGAGGAATGCTAGAGGAAAATCCTTCTGGCTGAAAGTAACACTGGATGAAAATCAGGTTTACACACACACACACACACACACACACACACACACACACACACACACACACACACACACACACACACAAACACATACACACACACACACACACACACACAAACAAAATAAAGGTTTTAAGTTATTAAAATCTCTTCAAAAGACCATTAAGTGAAAAATAAAAATTTTGAGATGTGTTGTGAGGTTCATATGTGTGTGTGTGTGTGTGTGTGTGTGTGTGTGTGTGTGTGTGTGTGTAGAGGTAAATTATATGACAAGAACATGAAGTCAAAGAAGTGAGAGACAGAAGAATATTATGAAAGATCCTTACAGTATCTATGAAATGGTACCATATTGCTTAAGTTAGATTCCAGCAAGCTAAACATTTTACTATAACTCTTACACCCTTTATTATTTTTTTAATGAGAAGCCATATCTAGTAAAGTAGTGAAAGAAAGAAAAATGGCAACATAAAATAGACAAAAATTTTCAAAACAGAAGAGGAAAAAAGGAATACAAGGATTTAAATTAAATTTTGTTCAAGTGTATGTACTTCATTTCCCCCAGTCTTCACACAATGACCTCCAGTCTGAGTAGTTGAGTTTCACCAGGCACTTTGGCCAAGCCTCAGCCAACCACAGCTGCCACCAAGAGGTTAGACCACGCTCAAATAAAGCAAAAGCCAAGTTGTGGTCAATCAGGCCATTCTACCCTCACTCCCATTCTTTGTCTACAAACGCTACCCGGCCACACTACGGAGTGAAGCCCCTCTAATTTTGAGGAAGGCTGCCTAATATGTGAACTATTCTTGATGAATTAAATTCTTTTGATTTGCAAAGAGAACAGATTAAGTAAGATGAACAGATAACAGCAGGTTTAAACCAGAGCATGGTGATATCTTCTAGTAAAAGTTATCTGAGTTTTACAATTAAAAAGCAGACATTTTCAGGATGGTTTAAACAAAACATGTTTCATGTACCACGCATCTTTAAATGAGCCATTCTCAATAGGAAGGCAGAAATAGGCACAGAAGAAAAGATTACAAACAGATGTACCAAGATGAGGATAATGGAATGAAGTAAAAATTGCTGAATTTATACAAACATGTAGTTTTCACAGTCCCTGATATTATCTAGAATGGAGAGGGTTACATCATAATGATTAAGGAAGAAGTCTGTGTGGGTATATAGCAATATTAAGTATATACGCACTTAACCACAATTTCAAAACACATGAGGCAAGATGAATAGATTGAGAGAAGAAAAAGAATAAGAATTATAGCCTCAAAGTGATTGATGAAACAGTGGCACAGTAGCCCAGAGCAGATACAGAAAACCATAAACAATACCATTAATTTTGACTAATTGACACTGGGAAACATTGCAGTTAGCAATAGTGAGATACACAGTATTTGCAAGAGTGTGTGGAACATTAACCAAGATATATGATCTCCTAGGCGATAAAATAAGTCTGGGTAATGTAAAAAATCAAATCATGCAAAGTTTGTTCTCTTCACAGAATAAATTTAAATGAGAAATTAACAGTAAGTCCAACTGTTGAGAAATTAAACATATTCTAAATAGTTCATGGGCCAAAGATCAAATAAAGGAGGAAATAAGTATTCTGAACTGAATAAAAATGGAAATCTAGATTTCCAGCTTTGTTGAATACAGCTAAGGCAGTATTTATAGACAAGTTCATGGCACTAAATGTTTTTATTAGAAAATAAAAATGTAAATGGCTTTAGTATCTAGTTTAATAAATTGAGGAAATAAGAATAAGAATCTCAAGAAAACAAAAGAAAAGTAGAAATAAGTTCAAAGAGAAAACAAGTGTGCTGTCTAGTTTTATTTCAACTTGACACAAGCTGGAGTTATTTGAAAGAAGAGAATATCAACTGAGAAAATGTTTCTATAAGACAGGGTGTAGGCAAGCCTGTAGAACAATTTCTTGATTGGTGATTGATGTGGGCAGGCCTAATGAATTGTAGGATGTATCAGCCCTGGGCTGGTGGTTCTGGGTTCTATATAAATGCTTTGTCTGGGAATTTTAAAAAACAACCTTACATGTCTTTTGCATATATATTATGGTTGCCAATTTTGTTTTTTATGGGATTTCTCTGTGTGAGAATTGTGTGTTTTTTTTTCTTCCCTGTGAGTTATTTACTTTTTCTATGCCCCCCTTTTCTGTTTGTCTTTTCCTGGTTTCTTTGTTATCATCATCATCATCATCATCATCATCATTTTAGATTTCTGTTTGTTTTCTAAAGAGAAAATGATGAGATGTGGATTTGGGTGGGGAGGATCTAGGAGAAGGGACGTGGAGAAATCATAATCAGAACATATTGCATGAAAAAAATCTATTTTCCAAAAAGGCACAAAAATAAAAACAATTAAAAACTGGTAGTCAAGAAAAGAAAGGAAGGAAGGAGAAGAAGAAAGGAATGAAGGAATGAAGGAATGAAGGAAGGAAGGAAAAAGAAAGCAGGCTGAGCAAGTCACAAGGAGCATGCCAGTAAGCAGCACTCCTCCACAGCCTCTATATTCGCTCCTGTCTCCATGTTCCTGACCTGTTCAACTTTCTACCTGATTGCCTTGAATGATGAACTATGATATGGAAAAGTAAGTGAAATAAACCTTTGTCTCATCAAGTAACTTTTGGTCATGGTATTTCATCACAGCAATAGAAATCCCAATTAAAGCAACAAGAATGGGTAGATACTAAGTTCTAAGGAAGGACTGACAATAAAAAATGGACACATGAGTCCTTTCTCATTTTAATTCTGTCAAGAGTTTTTCATTTTTGCAGGTAGATATGTGCATAAAATATATTTGATTTGTAAAATCCAATGTGAAGCTAAATGGTTTGTACATATATTGATTGAAATATATACATATATATGATCTGATTAACATATGTTATATATACATATATGGTCTGGTTAATTTCACTCTTTTTGCAAGTTCTTTATGATAAGTTTTAATAAATTTTGGAAAAAGAGAAAGAAACTAATGATTCTCAGATTTTTTGAATAATAAAATTTCAAACTTGTAGCTGGATTGAGAGTGTGAGAATGAGAGAAAACCAGAGAGAGACAAACTCTCAATATAATGAATGAGAGGGAACGATGACAGGGTAGATTCTAAAGGTAGAGGAATGGTAAGCAATACCATGAATTATGTCAATACATTTACAACTTCTATAAAATGGAAAATTTGCTTAAAATTATACAAGAGACTACTATCCACATATAAATAAAGAGACATCACAAATTGATTTTAAGGCTTATAACTTTCTTACAAAGATTATGTGCAAAAATTTAAGGAAATTATACTGATTCTACCTATATTGGAACAACTCATCACACGAGGTAAAAATTTCTCTAATGTGAGTCAGACATTGATAGGTAAAATAAAATTGTTTCTAATTTAAATGAAATTTATTAATAAAAAAGCACCCAACAAGGAAATTTACACAGTGTCCCCATATGACAGGTGTAAAAATTCTTAACAAATGATAGCATATCCACTCCAATAATACATGAAGATTACTCACAATGGTCAAGCAGAGATTATGGAAGAAATACAAGATTGATGGGAGATGTTATTCTGTATATATGTTTCTCATACTGGTTAATAAAGCACTGTGGCCAATGAGATAGCAAGATAGGCGGGGCTAGGAGACAAGGAGGAAAGAGGAAGTAGGAGGGAGGAGTCGAGATGTAGAAGAAAGAAGATGCCTGCGGCTCCCGGATAAGACGACCACGTGGAAATACTTAGATAAGTAGAAATGGGTTAATAATTAAGACAGAGCTAGCCCATAAACAATAATGGTAACTGGCCAACAGGATTGTATCAAATACAGAGTCTCTGTGTGTTATTTGGGGCTGATGCGGCTGAGGACACAGACTGGTGGGTTAGCGGGCTGGCGGAAACATACATGCTACAGATTGGCGCCAAACCTGCCGTAACACAAGATTGCTGTAATGCCCCAAGCCAGTGCAATTTTGTTGCATTAAAGCCTAGAAAGTAAACTGGATAAACATAATTATCTCAGTAGATGCAGAAAAGTCCATCATACATTCTAGATTTTTTTTTAAGTTAATAGAAGGGAAATTTTTTAAGTAAATGTTATATAAAAGACGTTTGACATAATACATTTAGGTGAAAACTGAATTCTTTTTCCTTAAAAATATGAAAAAGGAAGAATGTTTCTTCTTATTATCTGTGCTCAGTATATGCTGAAGGTTTAACTGATGCTGTTAGAAAAGACAAACATACAAGACCTTAACACCGGGAGGGAAGAGGTAAGATTGTATATGTGGAACAGTCATTGCAGCTTTTCTACAGTAAACATCTGGAAAGGACACAAGTGAACCAGGTGAATGGATAAGCAACCTGAACTGTGAACTTCTAACGGACTGCCACGTGGCACTAAGAAGGGATGAACTACTGATGATGCCAACGCCAATCCAGGTAAATAGCAAATTAATGGTGGCAAGGTAAAAAAGGCAGATGAAAGAGTACCTTTTCCAGAATTCACTTGCACAAAAGCTTTAGAAAACAAATAGCTCAGTATCTTAAGCTATGGCCCATGATCGATGTGCAGGTCATATAACTGAATGTGAGTGTTAAAAACTATTTGGCAATGGTAAAAGATTTCTGAACACAGGGACCAAACATTAATTCAAAATCAAACAAGCAATGGCTCAAGCTGTTACTGGCAACTTCCAGTTTTGTTGCATAGTGGGACTTCTCTGCAGCCTTGGTTCTGAACACTTAATATATTCACTTTCCAATGTCGCATGTCATTATGCCATGCAACACTAATGCCGCATGCCATTATCCCATGCAACACCAATGTCACGCAACACTGAAAATACAATGAGACTTAGATTTGAGACTATTGTATGTATGAAGTGCAATGATTTAATTATTTAGGTGAAGTTTTCTGTTCTCACAGAAACAATCATTTCATTATGGAAAAGACAGACTTCATAATTTCCCTCCTCTCAGTACTGTGTCCTTGGATTGTATTGTGTTGGAATGCTTGATTTTTTTAAATTCTTAATTTGCTGACCTGAGTTTCACAAAAACCCATTCAGTGAATTTTGTCTTTGGATTAGGAATTTCCAATAGTGTCTGAAATGGTTTTAAATGTATTTGTGCCACATGGACTGGCCAGGCCTTCTAACTGACACCCACGTTCAGGGAGCCTGGTTCTGTCCTATGCTGGTTTTCCAGCTGTCAGTTTGGGGTCCATGATTACCCCTTTGTTCAGGTCAGCCTAGTCTTGACCACTTTGCTCATCACTCCTCCCTCTCTGCAACTGGATTCCAGGAATTCAGCTTAGTGCTTAGCTGTGTGTCTCTGCTTCTGCTTCCATCAGTTACTAGATGAAGGCTATGGTAGTGGAATAGCAGCTTTTATCCCTAATGTACAAAGGGACATTGGGAGCAGTTCCCCATAGAGGGATATTCTCTCAGCCTAGACAAACCGGAGAGGGCCTAGGCCCTGGCCCATGGAGCAGAAGAGGGATGGGATGGGGTCTGTGTGTGGGGGAAGGGGCATGGGATTTATATATAAAATAAGATTG
This sequence comes from Cricetiscus sungorus, assembly GCA_030556225.1. Classification (NCBI taxonomy): domain Eukaryota; kingdom Metazoa; phylum Chordata; class Mammalia; order Rodentia; family Cricetidae; genus Cricetiscus; species Cricetiscus sungorus. Next base: position 102,349,687 of record JANBXA010000734.1, on the reverse strand, counting down.
TTTCTAATTTAAACAAAAAAGGAGAAAAATGTATTTGTGGCATTTTGTGCATATGAGAAGTGGTGTTGTTAGCACTGACAATTTAAAATTGCAATACTGATTAACTCTGAAAAATTATTGAAGATGTTCTGTGTCCTGCAGTACCAAATATTCAGCCAACATTTAATTCTTTATGGAAGATAAAAGCATGCACACCCATCTCATTGACATTTAAATTTTCTTTCATATTATTAACTGCTAAAATTATGAATTAATTTATTTATGATTTACTAACAATAAATGTTACATAGGTATTAATACAGAAGAAATGGAAGAGGTCACCACAAATAGGACATAATGATTGTTTTACAAATGTATGAGTGTGTGTGTGAGAGAGAAAGAATGTGTGTGTGAGAGAGAGAGAGAGAGAGAGAGAGAGAGAGAGAGAGAGAGAAGAATTCCAAAAGTTGGACACTTCTTGAGTTCGGTGCTTAATCCCCTTTTTTATGTAATTATTAATGATTTTTAAAATTTTATACCATTTATTTACTTCAATAAAGTTTACTGAAAACATAAAAACTTGTCTGGTGGTGGTGGGGCATGCCTTTAATCCCAAGGAGGCCAAGACAGGTGGGTCTCTGTGAATTTGAAGCCAGTCTGGTCTACAAAGCCAATTCCAGCACAGCCAAGACTATCATACAGAGAAATCCTGTCTCAAAAACAAACAAACACTCAAATAATCCCTAAAAATTACAAACAAACACATAAACAACCCCTAAAAATTAAAACATATGGAAGAACAAGGTATAAGCAGCAAAAAAACCTGTGAAAAATTTAGATCCAGAATTAGCCTTCTTAAAAGTAAAAACATACTAGGCACTATAATAAATAATTTATAATCTCCCCCCCCGTGGGTATGGAAATACAAGTAACAGTCAATAAGCTTTGTTTATATGATTCAGTGTCAGGAAATTGATGCACAGGAAGGAGCATAGTGGATGATTTGTTTTTTCAGCACACTGTTTCCAAAGCTTTAAATGCATTTTAAAATGATATTAGAAGAAAATATATCTTCTTTTTCAAGATTTATTTATTTATTATGTATACAGCGTTCCTCCTGCATGTATGCCCGCAGGCCAGAGGAGGTCATCAGATCTCATCACGAATGATTGTGAGCCACCATGTGGAAGTTGGGAATTGAACTCGGGACCTCTGGAAGAGCAGCCTGTGCTGCTGAGCTATCTCTCCAGCCCAGGTAATATATCCTATACAGTTTATTATACAACATAAGAAAAATGTTAAGGATGAAAGGGTAATTCGCATCAGTTTTATCCAATCCCAATTTCTTAAGAAGTTAATAATTAATATTCAAGGCACATGTCTTGAATTCTGTATTTATACAACAGAGTGTGTACAATTCAGATGAAAAAGCAGGAAGCAAAATGTTTACTTACTGGATGTTAATACTTAAAACTGTTAACTGTGAGGCTCATTAAATAGATTTTTTCTGAAAAATTAAGTGTGCAACTTTATTTTACTACTTCCTTTTAATTTTAACAGCAGTTTATTATGTTTAACTTAAGATATATGTGAGAATTTCATGCCATGTGATCTTTTCATCTGTTCACCAATGGCTCCCTGATAAGATCCAAACAATGAGAATTAGAGACAGAATATGACAACTGGCCAATGCAGCAGGACACAAATCTGGAGAATGGCAGAGGCAGTTTAAGGCCAATGGTTAGAGAAGGCTGCCAGGCTCCCAGCCTGCATTCCTGAGGAGTCCTAGATTCAGAGTTAGGCTGTCACGTGCTGTTGTCATCAGTTCAGTTTAGACTCATTTGTCCTGGTCAGGGTTTCTATTGTGATGAAACACATTAACCAAAAGCTACTTGGGGAGGAAAGGGTTTATTTGGCTTACACTTCCATATCATAGTTTATCATTCAGGGCAGTCAGGGTAGGAACCTAACCAGTGCAGGAAACTCAAGGCAAGAGCGATACAGAGGCCAGAAGAGGTGCTGCCTATTGTCTTGCACCCCATGGCTTACTCAGCCTGCTTTCTTAAAGAACCCAGGACCACCAGCCCAGGGGTGGTACCACCCACAATAAGCTGTGCCCTTCTGCATCAATCATTAATTAAGAAAAAGCCCTATAGGATTGCACTCTGATCTTACGGACATTCTCTCAGCTGAGGTTTCCATCTCTCAGATTACTCCATCCTGTATCAAATGGATAAAACTATCCAGCACAGCATTGATTTTGCATCTGAAGACTTTCAGAAATGTCATCATTTTGAAAATAAATGGCATTGCATTTGCATTAGTGCTCAGGCAATGTCCCCAGTCATTGTCACACTGGCGTCATTGGTCATTCGTTTTATAAATTAAATCTTCCTGTGATTTAGACCAACATCCCCTGGGATTGGTCACAACTTAACCTTCACCAGGAGAATTCTGTCTGCTTAATTCCCTAAGTGCTAAGGCGAGAAGGAGCCAGGCAGGTTGGGAGGACCTGTGGGGGATCCTGGCTATCTTTTCCTTGTGCTTGACCCTCACACAGACCTTAGAAATCCTAAATCACTGTTACAGACTTCAACTTTCCTGCCCTGAGCATTCTTTTCCAAAGTGAGATAGAAGAGCAGTGTTTTGAAGGGGACACGGAAGCTCTCATTTTATTTTTTATTGAAATTCAATTCATACAATATATTCTGATCACAGTTTCCCCTCCCCCCAACTCCTCCCAGATCCTCACCACCTTCCCATCTGCATCTTATCTTAAATGGATGAGACTACCATTCAGAAAGGGCATCCTTACATGAAAAGTCCTCTTCCAATAACAGAAAGTGTGACTACCTCAGGCTCTAAGCCCAATGAAACACATTTGCAAAATGTTTCTTCCAACTTCTCCTACAGGTCTGTCTGTTGACTCATAAGCAGCTAAAGAGAGTGTTTGAGGGGCTGATTTGTTTGACAGACTCATCCACAAATACGTCTCAGCTTAGCCAATAGTCCCATTTTCTTGGTTTTAGCTTTTCACAACCCATTCCCTCAACATGGATTTTTCTCTTTAATACCCAATTATCTTAACTGACTGGTAAATTACTTGGTCCAACTAAAACATCGTTTTCAGGAATCAAAAGGACCGAGGACTCTTCACACAGCATCTCTGTCCCACCCATTTCTGACTCACAGGTGCACATACTGTTTTCCATGCCACTTCAATAATACAGATTTGTTGGACAAATGGGAGACACACACACACACCAACCTAGCTATATTTATTATATACTACTTCTCAATTTTGTGAGTCACTTTTTCACTATTTTTTCATATTTTTTAAAAAATTCTATTTTGAAGTCTGACTAGTCTGCAATGGGCAAGGAAGCTCACTCATTTCATTCCCTATGCTGTTTTACAGGTTTATTGTATTTTAATTTCTACAGCTAATCCAGGTTTATGTGCTCACATGTGAAGATTTGGAAGTAGGAGCCCACAATGAGAGAGGGATTCAATATTTGTCTTTCTGGATCTGAGGTAATTAATTCAATATGACCATATGACCATTTCTAATTCAGTAAGTTTACCTGTAAATTTCATGATCTGACTTTTCTTTACATACTGCATATATACTGCATATGTACTTCCATACTGTAAGTGTACTGCATTTCCATTATTCCTTCATCAGTTTAAGGACTTTATGTAGTTTCTATTTCCTAGCCATTGTATATAGAGCAACAATGAACAAGGCTGAGCAAGTATCTGCAGAGTAGAATGCCCAGTCCTTTGGGCGTATATGTCAAGGACTGGTATAGATAGATCATGGCAGATTTATTTTTAGCTTTTTGAAAATTCTCTACTTTGATTTGCAGAGTGACTGGACCAGTTTGTAATTCTATCAACAGTGAATGAGGGTTCCCACTGCCCCATACCCCGTCCAGCAATTCTTGACCATTGTTTTGTTGATTGTTGCCATTCTGACTAGGGTAAGATGAAATCTCAAAGTTGCATTGATTTGCATTTTCTAATTGTTAGGGACAATTACAATTTTTTGAGATGTTTCTTATCCATTTTCTTTTACACTTTTGAGGACTCTCAGTACAGGTCTCAGGCTCTTTTTGCTTGTTTGTTTTTGTTTATTTGTTTTGTGGGTTGCTTTTCCCCCCTTTGGACTCTTTTCAAAGTTTTTTTAATGTTATATATATTAATATATATATAATATAGAAAGTTTCTCCCCCATTCTGTGGCTGCCTCTCTACCAAGCTGACTGTTTATTTAGCTGTGCAGATGCTTTCCAGTTTTATGAAGTTCTACTTATTGACCTTAATTCCTGGGCAGGAAATTCAGGAATACTTTTCCTACACTTATATCCTCCAGGGTACTTCCTACGTTTTCTTCTAGTAGTTAACTAATATCAAGTGGTCAGTTCTGAAAAAAAAACACACACACATATAAGTAACATTATAAAAACTGAGGAAACTGTACAAAAATGTATGTAACAACAACTAATAAAGAAAAGAGGACATGGATTTGAAAAATATCAAGGAGAAGTATATGGTAAGTTTTAGGGAGATGAAAGGGAGTGGGAAAATAATGTACTTATAAGATCAAGAAGAAAAAATAGTCAAGGTAGATGGTTCATCATGTAGAACACAAACTTTCATATTTAGAATTCCTTTGTTTTTTATCCTTTCTTCTGTTTTCTGTCTGGAATAGGAGTTTGACTCCTGGACTACCAGTGGCAATAATTCAGCACTGAGGCAATCAACAAACAGGCAGAGGAAAATGAAAAGATGTTTAATCTTTGGTGACACCTTCAGGCTACCTACCCCTGAAATGCCTGTTGCATGAGATACATGCAGCCTTCTTTGCCTTATCACTGCAGCAGGACAGTGTCTATTTTAGTTCAAACCAATCCTAGTAGAATCAGTTTGCTGACAGTGTAGGGAGATGACCAGTAGATTTTTAATGGATGGAAAAGTTGACTCTACAGAAAATGACTCCAGCCATTTTTATACATCCCATACCAATCATTTGAATAGAAACACATCTTATGCTCCCTCTGCAGGGAAAATGGCATGATGGAAGAAAAGGGGGAAGGAAAGAAGGGAGGGAGAAGTAGTGATGGGGAGAAGTACCCCAGGATAATTTATGTTTTAAACACGGCGGCCAGGTTAGCAAAGCACATACATGGAATAATGTGGACATTTGAACATCAAGTTGAGGAAACACCAAGGGCACTCACCTGGGCATGTCTGCTGGGTTGGAATAATAAGTGGACTAGTGTGACCATACCAATGTGAGCTAGGAAGGGTCAAAGAGGCAAAGGCAATAGTTAACCCAGAGCCGTTAGATTGGAAGCCTCCACAAAGTGTTGAGAAGGAAGACAAGACTGATAATGACTACAGAAGTGTTACATCTGAGCAACTACAAGTTCCAAGATGCCATTAACTGACATGAAGAAGGCAGCAGCAGCAGAAGGTTTGAGTTTGGTGGATAAAGATCATATCATGTTAAATTTGAAATGACAGGTGTCAAAGAAGAGATGTCAAGTATACATCAGGATGGAAAGATCCGGATTTCACTGATGATACACACTTTAGAACCACTGTTAAGTTTACCTACATGGATACAGATTTTCACAGTAAAAAGTAAACTTAGGTTTATGTAAATGCACTTTAGTCTCCATAGCCCAAGAGGTAGTTGATAATGCTGAAACAAAAAGCTTGAGAAGCTTGTCAAATAACTTACAAGGCATATTTCAGAGTATATATTCAGTAAATGATGCATTCTACATATAACATTGTATTAAAGTAAGTGTACTAATATACTTATAATTGACATTTTGTTAAGCAACTTGTGTGAGCAAATGACTTAGAAACTTACATCTATCTATCTATCCATCCATCCCATCCCATCCATCCATTCATGCTCCTATCAATGTCTCTATCTAGTTAGGGTTCAGGTCAGGCTATCCTTGTACTGTTAGTCCCCTATACCAGCCTCCTGAATATTAGAGATTACAAGTATTCACCACCACATGTGGTTGAGGTATATAAGATTTTAAACTCATCACATGTATAAGAATTCTGAGGTTAGAAACCTGCTAACCTTTCCCAAAGTCACAGAGCAGTTAAATAGTAGAACTGGGTTGAAATGAAGATTTTTTTTCCTTTTTTTCCCCCTTGAATAAATTTCTCTATCTTCCACCTGCTGCCTAACTTTGAAAGTCTTAGCAGTGGTGGGAATGTACACAATGCTGACTCAACATTTCAAACAGGTGTCTTTGATCACAAGTGTCTGAGCCAAAGTCCCTCTTTTCCCAATGGAATATATTACCCCAACCCTCCCCATCACAGGACACAGCACTGTTATCTGCTTAGTTGCTGGAATCAAATGTTGCTCATCCAATGCCAATTCATTAGCAATGGTGGCTCTGTGTCTAATATCTGTCCCAAATTGTACATTCTATTGTATTAATAAACCTAAACCTCAAGAAAATTGCCATTGTGGGCTCTCTGAACTTTTTACAGGAATTAGCATTCTTTTGTGTCTATTCTTAGATCCTGTGCACTATGTTGACTAGCCTGATACTTAAAATTTTTAAACTTGATCATACTTTAAAATGTCTATGGCACAATTAGAATAAAATTCAACATCCATACTAAAGTATGCAGAGTCCCCATGATATTGTCTTTATGGTCTCATTTTACACTACCATCCATCTTATTCATGTTTACATTTCTTTTTCTCAAACAAATCAAACCATTCCTGCTGTGGGCTTTTGGCCCTTGATGTCGCTTCTATTTGGTACCCATGCTTCTTCCCAGAGCATTTTGTTTATATCTTAAAGCCTCAGAGTAAACATCAACCCCTCAGGAGCGTACTCTTTGTCTTCCCGATCAATACCTTCAATGCTGTGCAGATGTTCCTTAAGCCATCATATTATTGATGCTATTGTACTAGCCATTGTGTATAACTGTTACTTTGTTTGTGTGCTCCTGAATGACAGCTCCTAGGCTAAGAACTTTGCCTAACTTCTTACTCATTATATATCCATAGACATAGAGGGTGGGGAAACACATGCACAACCTTTCAAAGAACTGTGTGGCAAAATGGAGACTAGATATGGAGCAGTAGCTTAGAGGTCAGTGAAGCTCATTGAAGTTCTTTATTGTTATGTCTGTGTGCTTCATAGGGGGAGAGAGACAGAGAGACAGAGAGACACAAGAGAAAGACACACAGAGACAGACAGAGAGACAGACACACACACACATACACACACACAGAGGAGAGAGACAGACAGACAGAGAGACAGAGACAGAGACAGAGAGACACACACATACACACACAGAAAGACACACACACACACACACACACAAGAGAGAGAGAGAGAGAGAGAGAGAGAGAGAGAGAGAGAGAGAGAGAGAGAGAGAGAGAGAGAGAGACTAATGGTCAAAATGAGAGAAGAGACAGATGCAGGTACTGTGTCTTTAGGAGGCAATAAGAAATGTGTACAGTGGGGACACCAGAGAATTTTGTGATATACACATCAGTTTTTAGTAAGAGCTTGGCAAGTGAACATATTTGAGGAGAGTCAAAGAGGAGTGGTCTAAAACAGTTGTTTTGGAGACAGGAGGAATGACTTGGCATGCAATAAAACTGCTGCAGGGGATGGGGGTGGGGGGCAACTGGTAATTATCAAAGCCCTGTGGTCACTGATACTGGAAGAGCCTGAGCAGCATCACCAGGATGTTCTTAAGCCATGTTTGACCACTGTTGTGCTAACTCTGAAAATGGAGAAGAGAGTGATGATGACAGAGGCTGGGGGAAGCCGAAAGAGTAAGGGAAAAGCTGGATCAGGAGAGTATATAACAAAGACACATAAATCATGTGATAGAACACCTGGTCTTGAATACTATTGTCATTTAATTGTTATATCATCTGGGAGCATTCATCTGATATACTAAATATAAATTACCTAGCCTATAAAACAGTTATAATATTGCCTGCATTTGTCAGAATGTTGCTACAAGGTTGCAAAATACATTTCACATTATTATGGGAAAACAAAGCCCAGAAGGTTTATATATTTATTTATTTTTGTTTCCAGTCATTCATTTTCCAACTTTAAGGATATCTATATTTGCTCTTAGCAATTTTGCTTTCCCTGTTAATGTCAGCTGACATAATAACTAATGAGAACCCATATGACCAGACAAGGGGCCTGTATGTCATTCCATCTAGGCCAAATGTGGTGCTCAATCCTTGAAATTTAAATATCTGCCAGAAGGGATGAAAGGCTGCTGGAGCTCTCTTCATCCCAGCGTGGCCATCCCTTCTCAGATGGTTCTGGCCATGATTCATCTCCAGACACATCTTGGTTACTCCCTATTCTAGGCTTGTTTCTGGGCTTGCATTGACTTTCAGGAGACTCAACATTATTTCAATAAATTCCCTCCTGAACATGTTAATCAAATCAATATCTGCTGTAAGACCCAGATATGTTAAGAGACATATAAATATTGGTGATGCTATACAGCAACAAAATTAATATGGCTGCTTGCTACTTTTGACAGAAATACCCAAGGCTTATTTAGAAAACCATATGAAGATATCAACACCATGATTTTCTCTAGTACCTGGAAAACATTTTCTAACTTCTTTTTCTTCAAAGAAACATCATTTCTGATGGCAGCTACTGACCAGTTCCCAACAGCTCTTGGTTACAATTTTGAGACACTTTTCTAAACTCTGAATTTGCCATGCTTGTGGCATTAAGGGCAGCAGAGGCAAAGGCAATTTCTCACTGTGAGCAGAAGGATAAAGCATGTATAAAGATGTCAGCAACCAGAAAGAGCATGCAATCTAATTTATGATGCAGAAGTCTGCACTGTGGCTGTCTGTCTTAGCACACACTCAAAATTACAGGGGTCCTTTGCAGCTTCAGTAATCAGATTTTACAACTCATATCTCCCTTAGAAGCCCCTCAATTTCATGCTGCATGAGAGGATGTTGATTCATCAAGCCCCTGGATGCCCCTCACCTCATCCCTTAGAACAGTTAGCTGCCTATAGAACCTCAGAGAAGAGGGAGCCTTATGAGCCCCTCCCTGATGCATTATGGGAAGTTGATGGGCCTGGTCTTGTGCAGATCTTGTATAGGTAATGGCAGATGCAAAGAGTTCATGATTGCAAGAGCTTCATCACATCAGGCCCAATAGACAGAATTTCACAGCATTTCCTTCCATCTTCTGGCCCTTGAATTTGTTTTAACCAGCCCTCCTACAGCAGTGTTTCCCAGGACTGATACAGATGTCTCTTTTTGGACATAGCACTCAACAAAGCACAGTAATTTACTCTAGGTATTTTGACCAGTTACATGTCTCTGCATTAACTGCCACCCACTGCAAAAAGAAGGCTCTGTGACCTAGACCAAGAACAGTACTAATTTATGGGCACAAACAAGTATTTAGATGGCATTTTGGATTATATGTCTGTTTAGCAAACAGCATTGGTATTCTGAAGCATTAATACTTAAGTGTCTGCCTCTGAGATGGGCTGCTGGGAAGAGCTACTTGGCTTTCATCAAGAAACACACTTTAGAGATTTTAAAAATAAACTCATGTAGCACACCTTCTCAACTTTGCCATTTCATCCATCAATACCAAACACCATGAAGCTAAATGGCCATGCCTTCAGATTTCTAAGCCTGGGAAAATGTCAGTCCAGTTCACAGTGACTGTTTTTAGTTCAAAATAGAAAAAAAATGTGATTGGATTCTTCACAGTTAAAACTTGATAAACAACTTAAAATAATAGATGTCTAATTCATGTTGTTATAGCAAATGTTCACCCTATTAATATGTTAAGCCTGCTAAGATAGATAAAAAAATATCTCTCCTGTCAGGAACATTACAGGACATGTGTAAAACTCTGACAACAGACTTCTGACAAGAACATATTTCCTGAAAGGCCAAGAAGAATCCTTGGAAGGGTCATGGAATGATTAAGATTTGCTTGACCAAGAGTGGTTAGTGAACACTAATATTGAAAAAAATTGTTCATCTAGGAGGAAAATAACATTTCATAAACAGGGGCTTATTAAGGAGGAGAAACAATAATGTCTGTGCCCAAAGTGCTGCTAGTGAGCCTTTCCCCACATTTCTCCTTTCACAACAAAAATAAGAAAAGGAAGAAGGGAGGCAGAGAGAGAGAGAGAGAGAGAGAGAGAGAGAGAGAGAGAGAGAGAGAGAGAGAGAATATGTAACCAAAGCTTCCCCTTGTCATCAGTCTGATCACTGACGTTATTGACGTTGCTGTTTGGATGTGTACTGTCAATCTTCCTGCATGATACATGCACCAGATAGTGAACCCCCATCTGTGCCCACAGGCCTGACAGAGGCACCTAGATTATTCTCAAGTGAATTATCATGCTGGTCATCCAGTGTTCTCTTTGCTTTTATTCTCTCTCAAGTAGCTGATATAATGTCACCCACTTAATCATTTCATAATATAAATAAGCCACTCCCTCCATCAACATTGTGCAATGTCTTTCCATCACCCATTTAAGTTGACACTGGTGAGTGGATGGTCTCAACAACTTGGCTTCTACTTTCCTAGATGTACATTTCACTTTCTTAACCAATAAAGCCCATTCCCTATGGAGGGATACCTTGCTCAGCCTAGATACTGTGGGGAGGGTCTCATTTCTGACCCAAATGACAGACTTTGCTAATCCCCATGTGAGGCCTCACCTTCTCTGAAGAGTGGATGGGGGATGGGATGGGGAGATGGTGTGGGGAGTGGGAGAACAGGAGGGAGTTGGAACTGGGACTGGTATGTAAAATAAGATTGTTTTTAACTTAACTAAAAAAAATATAAAAAGTTAACCACTAGCTAAACAGAATTTCTTTAGTTTCATTTGTATAATTCAGTTTTCAGCATCTGGGTGTTTTCCATCACTCCATCTCTTAGAGATTACTGTTCTCCTACTATTAAAATTCTAGATAGCCTCCACGTTTCTTCTCAAATGCTACACCCAGAAAACTTATGAATTACATGTTTAATGGTCTTGAATTAATTCAAAGGATATTTAATAAATGACTGTATTGCATAGCACTAGACATGAAACAGGATTTAAATAGTTTGTGCTAAGATGTGAAATAAACAGTTAACAGCATAGATTTACTCAGCAAATACAACTGCCATTGCTTCTAGACACTTGCTACACAGAAGGCTGAAATGAAAATTCTCCCTTTTGGTCTTCTTATCTGGAGGAGCGAAACAAGGGAATTACTGCCTCTTCTTTTGTCTGTGTTTTGATTTTATAGTCCTATTACTGGTTGTCTTTTGAAAAAAATGTACCACTGCACTTTAAGGGTGAAGACAAACTTTGAAAACAAGAGATTAAGGAAATGGGCTAACAGAGGGTGGAGCTGGTCAACATTTGGGTTTGAAAAAGCTCACAGATTGACCAAGTCCACTAACTTAAGAAGTTTCAAATATCTTGTTTTCCTAATTCTGGAAACTGCACAGTGTGTTGACGTTAGTCCTTCTGTAAACACAACCAGAATGGCTCATCCCACTTGCAAATCTACAAAGCATTGGAATGGATCTTAACAAATATGAGAGATCCAATGGTTGGTTACCTACACTGTACACACCCCCAGAAGTAAATTGAGGCAGGGTCAAAATTCAAGAAGAGCTCAGTGAAGCACATGAACTGCAATCCCATCGATTTTGGAATTATGCTCAGGACTGTTGGGCTCGAAGAGTTAATGGACCTAGTTAAAGCCCACATAAAAAGGTAAGACTGGGGATTACTCAATGTTCATTGCCTTGTTGCAGAATACCTTTCTTTTGGAAGGATTTAGAGAAAAGACAGATGGATGGCAAATGGACACATGATGTATATTAAAGACCTTCTACCCAGTACACCCTTGCTGAAGTGTGTCTCTGGTCCCTGGAAACACAAATGGACTGGGAATAGTCACTGTTTCTAAGAACCTGAAGAAGTCGTAACTCATTTATAGCTTCAGTTCTTTTTATTTTTTCATTTGCAGAGTAGAGTTATATATTGTCAACATTATAGAAATGAATAAGTGATACATTGTTTGAAAGATCCCAAATGTACCTTCAGGATTTAGAATACTAGTAGATAATAGTAAGTGTAGGACCAAACCCAGGAATCCACAGAGAAGTAAAGATTTTGATTAAATAACATTTCAATAATAAAAGTGAAACTGATAAAATTAACAAGTTAAGCAATTTAATCTCTAACAGTCCTGCCGATTAGTCTCCATTACCACTCTCTAGCCTCACCCTTCAATCTACCCCACACCCTTCTTTGTTGCCTAGGCAATCAACGATAGCTTTCTTTATCCTCTACTTTTGGCTATGGAGACACCAGCCAGAGAGAGTGAGGCAGGGGGAAAAATAAGTCAGTACAGATGTTTTCTTGCACTGTACCTGATTTCTTGGCACTGTTGTATGGAAGCTGCTATATTCTACACCACATTAACTCAGTTCCCATCTCTTGATCCCCAGGATGGCCAGTAGTAACCACTTCCCAGTAATTTTTGGGAATCACAGCATCTCTCCATAATTTTTAGTATTTTCCCTGTGAATAACTATTTATCAAATGGCATTTTCATTCCAGGTGGGGGTGGGTTTTGTGGTCCTTGCTTGATCAATGACTGCAGCAATACTGGAGCAAACAGGAGTTATCACTTCTCCTATCCTTCAGAAATGAATGAGATTGGACTGGGAAGGGAAGCCAAGAATACCTCTCCCTTTCTATTATCCTCTCATGCCTACTGACCAGCTGTGAATTTTAGGTTGGGAAAATACATTTGGAGTGAATGAAAAAGGCATGCATAATAGAACTAATTCAATCTAAACATTTTATTTATCTCCAAAGAAAAGAAATTTATAGCTGGGACTGGAGTCTAGGGGCATGGCCTCTCTTTAACACATTGTACTATTCAAGATGGAAAGGCTAAAATTGAGAACATGATACATAGAGAAATAATGGTTGAACCCAGAAAGAATTGGGCAAATCAGTGACTATATTGCTCCAACACAACCTTCTTCAAATAGTCTTAACTTTTCTTTGTCAAAAGGAGTTTATTCAGGCTCTCATTTCCTTTCTCCTCTTGCTCACCATGAACCTGTCACTTTGGAAGTGAATGCATCAAGTTCTGTCATAACTAATAATCAACACTTTGAAACAGTTTTTCACATATTTCAGGGCAGTAAGATCATACCTAAGATGCTTGTTATGTCTAATGATATGATGCACTTTTGATAAAAGGAATATATTGTATTTAAAGGGTAACTGACTCAATGTACTGGAGATGTACTCAACTGATGTTACACAGATAATTCACAAATATAGTTGAATATTTATACCTATGTTTAGTGATACTGTTTTTATAACATTACTGCAATCACTTACTGAAAAATACCAACTCTCCTGGGAATAAACTAAGAATAATTTTTCTAATTAAAAAAAATTGTACTCTATTAGTCTGGATTCTCAAGAGAAATAGAGCCAACAGGAAATGAAGATTGCCTACACCAGAGGGAATGACAAAATGTTTCATTCAAACAACCAAGAAAAATGTTAATCTCATCCAGAAACATTCTCACAGATCTGTCCTGAGTAGCATTTAATCAAATAGCATACCTAGAGAGCCATGCCAAGAGACTCATAAATTTAACTATTCAACATACAAGTTGAGTGGAATGCTTGGAGCCTTAAGGGTTTGAGATTTGATGCCTTTCAGTTTTTGGAATATTTGCATAGAATTTACTTGATTCAAAGACTCCCAAGGTTTTCAGAGTTTCTGATTAAGTTTGCTTAGTCTGCATTTCCTTCCTCACCTTCTTCCATTTATTCCCTTTGATATAATTTTTAATAACCTTGTAAACACAGCTCAGAGATGTGTAACCATTACTACTTTTATGGGCTATAACTATATCCCTTTAAGTCTCCAGTGTCACACATATCTAATGCCAAGTTCTACCCTTGGGCCTCATATGAGATGGGGACTGTTTGGTACATTGTCACCTTTTCATTTTTCCTTTCAAGATATAACATCCATAGAGCTAAGGGAAATGCTAAGAGGACTAAAGGAAGCAGAGGCACACTATGAAACTGACCAGTCATTGGTTCTGGGAGCTCTGCCTAGTCTCCCTTTGGCTCATGTGAACAATCTCCTTTAACAGAGGATTGAATACATGTGACATGTTCAGATTTAGGTAAATTTGTTATGTCTATTGGCTCTATTATATTGATATTTGGCCTTAACAGAAATCTATATCTGTTCTGTGGTAGATACAGCAAGTAATGAGGACAGCTTGTATCTCATACCTTCTCTTCAAGCCTCCCCTATCTCCTTCCCACCCCTTATTATCCCACTCTTGGAGATGTATCCAATGCATCACCTGAGTCTGCTGTTGGGATTTGCTCCTTCAAGCCTGGTCAGGTGAAAGACAAGCATCTCCAGCTTCATGTAGTTTCCCATGGGACTGTCTCTCTGGTCAGTTAAGACAGTTTGGGATCCCAATAGTAGGCACTAATTAAAAATCTGAAGCAGTATCTATAATGTGTAATGTTTGGGGCTATTTATACCATGTTCCAATTCTGCTTCTGCCACTTAAATTTTGGTTGAATAATCTCCCTTATCTATCTATCTATCTATCTATCTATCTATCTATCTATCTATCTATCTTGTAAAAAAAGATATTCAGATTAAATGAAGCAGATTTTGTCAACTATAGGAGCCCATGGGTTTTAAGAAATCCATGCCATAAAAATTTAACAGAATCTTGGAATTACTATAATAATGTATGTATAAGTTCTCTGTCTAATATCCAGCATTCACCTTCATCTCCCTAATATCTGTAACTTTTGAATATCTTACTATCTCTTGCCTCTGCAAACACTGCTTGAACTTATGACAACACTCCAGAAAGAAATGCTGGGATGAATAAAAGATCTGGCTATACATTCAATTTTTATTACAATCAGAAGTTTTCGTCACTAACTGGATATAAACAGGAAACTCTAAATGTACACTGAAGCTTTGGAGTGAGGGGAAACTGTACAAACCAAGAGTCAAAGAAGTATTTCCACTTAATAAGAAGGAAGTGCTGCTCAACTTCCATGACCTTTTAAGATTTTTATCCATTGACTTATCTGCTTATTTATTTATGTCTATGGGTGTTTTGCCATCACATATGTCTGTGTACCACTTGTGTGTCTTGTGCCATCAGAGGTCAGAGGAAGCAGTCCTCTGGAAGAGTAGCCAGAGTTCTTTACTGCTGCGCTTTCTTTATCCAGCCCCAGGCTTCACTGTCTTATTCCCTGGATCATAGCATGTCTTCTATCACAGGTATTTTTGGTGTCATTTTCATTTTTGACAGAAATATTTTATTTTATTCAGCAAACTGCAGGTAGTTGTATAGCTGGCAGAAAAGTCTAGAAAGACAGTAAATCATGGGAGATATTTTGGTCATGATAATTGCTTAAAGCTTTTCTCTTGAGAGAGACAGAGAATCATGGAATCATATATATGTGTTAGTTGTGAGACAATTAGGGACTGAAGGAATGGCTCAGCAGTTTAGAGTATGTACTGCTCTTCCAGAGAATCTGAGATTCATTTAAGGAACCCATCCTGGATAGCTTCCAACCATCTGTAATTTCAGCAAAAGGAAACTAGACACCCTCTTCTGACCTCCATGGGTAACTGCACATATGTGATACACACACACACACAGTCTCTTGCTCTCTCTCTCTCTCCCTCATACACACATGGGTGTAAATTATTAAAAGAAAATATGAATGAGACAACAGATAATCCTGTTTGTGTTTCCAAAATAATTATCAGGGTAACATGATACAGAATTGAGTAAGAAAAAGGGCAATATTCTAAGTCAACATTTGAACCAAAAACCACAAGGGAAGTCTAGGTATATACCTGCAGCCTCTATTAACCAAGAGAAGAAAAAAAAAGCTTAAGACATAAAATTAGTGATTGCTCATAGAGTCAAGTTTCAGAGAAGAAATGCTAAAAGGAAAATTGCATAAATGACATGATGTCAGCTTGAAAGACTGTGTAGCCCATGGCCTCACAGTAACAATTGTTATAGTGCTCAACTAAAAATATCTATAAAAACTAAAAATGTTGCCAGGCAGTGGTGGTGCACACCTTTAATCCCAGCACTTAGGAGGCAGAGGCAGGCAGAACTCTGTGAATTTGAGACCAGTTTGGGCTACAGAGCTAGTTCCAGGATAGCCAGGGCTACACAGAGAAACCCTGTCTTGAAAAACAAAACAACACATAAAAATGTCAAGCAGGTAGGGAAATGTCTCCATGGGTAATGTGCTCACTGCAGAAGTATTAGGACCCAGTACCAAGCATGGCAGTAGGGTATTTGTAATTCCAGTGTTAGAAGACAGAGACAAAATGATTCTGGGAATTCACTGATTAGCCATTGTATCCAATCAGTGAACTCTAGGCCAACCAATGAGAGACCCAGTTTCAAAATAATAAGGTGTTGAGGTGAGTGGTCAAGGAAAGCCCCTGACACTCATCCCTGGTTTCTAAACATGCTTGGTTGCCATGCACCCATACCAATATCTGTGCCCACAAACACACATGACTCCACCCCACCCCCATAGACACTAGGAATGTCAGACATATGTAGCAAAAATAAAATATTGACCAAATGGCTGTCAGGTCTGTTAGCCAAAAACTATGGGAAGATTTAAAAGGTGTTGAGACTTACTAGCTTTCTATCTTAATGTTAGGAAGAAAATATCAGGAAATTTTTGTGTTAGGATAACAAATGCACTTGAAAAAAAATTTCAAGGTCCTGTGGTCCTTTCTAGTAACTAACAATAATTCATTTTGTGTCAGTTTCCAGGACTATCTTAGCCTCCTTGAGGTTGATAATGGGCTACAAAGAAAAACCCGGTGTAGGCTCAAGAAAATGGCTGAACTTGACTGGGAAAGAAGAAAAGAAAAGGGAAAGGCTAGAAAAAGAGACAGAAGAAGCAAATTCAGGCACAGAAAGTCATATCTAACTGAGCTATTGTCAAGAAAGAGAATCAGAATTGAGTGGATTCCCACCCCACTCTGACTTGGAAGTGGTTCGTGCCACCTGTGGATGATGCTAAATTACTACCCATGTGCTTTGAGGTCAGGGCAGGAAAGGAGTTGGCTGCTGGGCTTTTTTGAGTGGAAGCAGTTTCTACACTTTGCCCCTATTTTTCAGCTTATGTGATGATGCTGTAAGTATCAGCTCAGACAAGGGACCACCTGAAAACTAAGCCATGACTCAGAAAGAATATCAGGATGGGGGCGGGGGACTCCAGGATTTGTGTCAGTGTGACAGGTACTTAATGTGAGCCTAATACATGTGCCAGGAGTAATGGAGGAGCTCATGACAGGGTAGTGAACACAAAAGAAATGGCAGTGAGCGCTTACACACCAACAGTGGGAGAAGACAATGAAAAGAGAAACAGTGAGTAAATTCTATAGTATATTAGATATTGATAAATCTACAAAAAAATCAAAGTACCAGTGTGAGGTCAACATCAGTAGTAAGAGAGGAGAAAGCTGTGCTTCCTTGTTAATATGCAATTCAAGCACAGAAGATGCCAGAGAATAATCCACTTGGATGTGGAGATGGGGCAGAAATGAACACACATGGTACTCTTTTGCAACTATATGGAATTCCATGTAGCCCCAAGTGAGAAGTTAATTAGAAGACAGGTAAGTAGTTGAAATCTAAATCCATATGGTATATGGCCTTTACTTAGGTTATAAACTGTCAAAGAAGTTAAAGGTTTAGTGTTGACATGGGCTGATTCTATGATCTTAAATAAGAGAGGTAACCTGGAGGTTAAGTTTTATCAGTAGCTGAATCTCATCAGACATATTTTATTATCATCTTTTCTGAAAAAGAAAGAAGGAAAGAAAGACTAGCTGTGAGTAGTAGGTGTGCCACATAAAATGTACAGAAGAAAATATTGAGGGCATCTGAGAAATCTTCTTAGTGCCTTTGGTCACCCTGAGTCTGGCTGTGGAAAGCAAGGAAGGTGCAAGATACTGCTATGTACTTGAAATCTTGGTGATTTGACGTATCAGGAATGGTGACTTGAGTTTCCGACTACATAAGAATATCCACCAAATGAGATACAACTGAGCTTCTGAAGGTAATCAAAATGAGGGATTGCCTGAGCAACAGTGCTGTGCTCTATGACACATCACAGAACACAGTGAGGTGGGGGTAAATTACAGGCTTCTGAACCCTGATCTATTATACTGTCACATTAGTGCTAGTAGACCATGAGACAACTTGCTTGGTTCCCTTAAGGAATACTTTATTAAAAAAAATTATCAAAGCAAACTGAAGTAGCAATGTGTAAATGTTACCAAATGGATGCAGTGAGATACTACATTCACAAAACCTAGGACAGTGCTAATTTATTATTAATAAGCCTACACCATCTATTGCAATATGCAGCAATGTTACTTAGTTGGTCTTTATAGGAAATTCATCTATAAGCAGGAAGAGTATTTGAGGCAGATGTGAAAAACTGACAGTCCCTGGAAATCCTCTTCCTATTTACACATTAGAAAGAAAATTGTGGAAGATAAGGGGATGTACTGAGTATTTAAACACAGAACGTTCATCGAGAGTTTTAGGAGAATGTGCCTCTTGATGACCTATAGAAGGCTTGACTTTTGCACAACTGAGAAGATGTGGCTGCCATCTTAGTCTTAGAGGACAATTTACCACATGTGATTCAGATAAGGCTCTGTCTATGTTGTTTAGCATGTCTCTTATCCTTGAAGACTGTCATATGTGGCAGAGGTTACTCTGTCATTATGAAAACTCAAGCACAACTATAAGACAAAGGCCCACACATCCTGTATGTTCTCCTACTGACATGCTACTTCTGCTCAACCCAGATCAGTGGCCTTACTGGAATTTCATGGGTGAGGCTGTCTGAGAACAAAGGAGTAATGCACTAAGTGCTGGAAAGTGAGACTTGAATAACTAATTATGATCTTATCTCCAGGAGCAGGAATAGAAGGAGTCATGGTGACAGCGGGGACAGCAGTGCCAGCAGCAAACTGGGAGTGTGATAGGACGTGGGCCACAGTCCTGGCAGGTTCCTAATGTTCCTTGATACCACATGTTTGCCAGAACTCCTTCTATGGGACTATTGACTGTATGAACTATCCTGTATCATACACATAAATGGCCATTTTTCAAAGATATTTGGGTTCAATTTCTGTTGCTTGGAACTAAAGAGGCTGACCGAAACAGAGATGGATTTGATTCACAGAAGAAAGGAAAAAAAACATTGACCCAAAGATCTTTGTAATTTCCCTGGCAGAATATACTGCAATGCAGACAGTAGCTGTTGTAAACGTACAACCAAATACACAAGAGAAAACTGCTCACAAATAACATGAGTTTCAGATAAGAGCAGGGACCCATGTTTTAGTTCATAAGATAGGGCTGTAGCCTTGAGTAAATCTCAGGTAATTAAAAATTGAATCTTCATATTATAATGAAGTTAAAGAAATAGCTTATGAAATCCCTCAGATTAGAGTAGAAGATCAATAAGAAATAATTTCAATAAGAAACAGATTTGGATTCATGGTGCCACAAGAAATGCAAGGAATATTACATACAGTATTCTTTCTTGGAAAAGCAGAGCTTAGTAGCTCCTTTATTCATAGACTGCTATGTAAGAAGAAATCACCAACTCCAAAGACCATTACCCACAAAAAGTGAATGGAAAAGATACAGATAAACCTTATGGCAGAATAGTAGATCATCTCCCAGCATTCATTATTGAACATCAGCAGGTGCTAATGAGAGATCCTGAAACTCTACAGAAAATTAGAGCATGCTCTAATTCTAATCAGAACCATCCTGACCTGCCACTTACTATGAAAAATTGGGACATGAAAATCTACATTTCTATTTTTCATCTGAAAATATAAGTAGATGCACTTCAAAAAGTTACTATAAAAATTAAATAATATGATATAAACCAAACATTTAGGATTGGCCTTAAGTTATAGATAACAAATTAGTATCTTTTCACCAAAATCCCTGGTAGGACTTAGGTTTATTGTGTGGTTTATTACAACAATAAGCTTCTCTGTCAAAGACTAGGTATTCCATACTGATAAGTACAAATGAATGAGAATCTTCTGAAAGGGGGGTATTATAATTGCTCTTGATGGTACCCTTATAACCTTCCTATGAAATTCTTTAAGGGCTTAAGCTCACATTAGTACCCTGAACTCCACCTCTCAAACAGGTAGCTAGAATAAGTGATATTTCTAGCGAGTACATCATGCAAGTTTCCATGGTTCCCTTTCCCAATCTCCATTTTTGACATTTGTAACTCAATTAAGATGTTAGTTGGGGCATGGGTAGTGAGAGAGAGTAAGATCAGACATATAGATAATAGTTTTATACAAGAAATCCTTTATTTGCTCTTCAACTCTCCTATAAGACAAATTTATGACAATTTCTTGCCATTTATGAGCACTGTTCCAAAATGGCAAGAAATAGTAAAAAGAGCACACATAGAAAACACAGAACATCAACAAGGGAGCTGCTTAAGTCACAAAAGAAGCCATTGCATGCAATAGAAAATACACTATGTTATGGCACAAATAAGAGGTTTCCCTTGGGATTTTTTTTTAAAGATTTGTCTAAGTAAATGAATCCTACAGAAGATAGAAAGGTCACATTTTAGCACCTCAGAAGCTACATAATAATTGGTTTAAAAAAAGTATAAGATGATAAACAACCTGAGATCAAATGTTACAGTTCTTTGTTCAATTCTGAAGGCTTAATTTTAGGATATGAAAATACTCAAGACATATTTAGTAATTATAAGCCAATAAGAAGATTCATCCAGGAGGAATAATTATATAATTTCTGCATGGCTTCATGTGCAAAGCTTAGAGAATGGCACTAAACAGATTCCTCTGTCATTAGGACTGCTTCTGGTGGTGACTCACCATTTTAACCGGGTCTGCATCACATCCTAAAATAGTGGGTATTCTTGTCTCCTCTTTGTACATGTGAGAAATTAAGCAGATTTTATTTCCTAGTAATTTAAAAACCTTCCAGAAAGTTCCCCAAGCTTGAACCCACTTCTGAGATTGTTGCCAGTTATGAGTTAAATAAATAATGAATAAACAAGAAATTTCTGTTTTGAAATGTTTTTCATTTGCCTGAAAGAGCTTGTCTTGTTTCATGGGAAATTAATTTGTATTCTCAGTGACCTGTGGTTACTTACAACAGCAAAATGCCATCTGTGTAAATAATAGGGGGATTGGTTTCTAAATTCATGAGAACTACACTTTAAATCACATTAAGACGTTTAATTTCATGAGTTTCAACCTATAAGTATTACAACAACCCTATTATGTATGGACACATTAGGAGTAGGGAATGGTGACATGAAAAGTATTAAGAAATATGCTCATAGATAAGGAAGAAGCAACACGACTGGGCATGAGTGACAGACAATTCAACAGAATAAATCGTATTTTAGCCCTTTATCTCACAAAGAGTTAAGAACATGTAAATTTTTTATTCTATAATGGATACTTAACTAGTGATACTATTTCCAACAATAGAGAAAAATACAGAACTACTAAATTTCTGTTGAATACAAACCTTGCTAATCTTTTCACAGACTGCATTCAGCCTTGGATTATTTTTTCACAAAGAAGACTGTGACATCACATGCAAGATCTGCACAGGTTCAAACCAGACCATATGTGCCTCATATGTGTATCAGATGCCATTCCTTTGGTATCCTCCACCAACGCTGACTCTTTAGTGTCTTTCCCCCTCTTCTCACAGGTCCCTGAGCCTCGAGGCACACCTTCATTCTCTGGTCATTGGCTCAGTCTAGACCAGGGGCAAGTGCTCAATGCAAAAATGCCTTTTGCTAGCTTTTCTGGTGGTTGATTTGTGCTGAGTTCATAATCACATTATCTTCTCGTAGGGAATTTTCAGAGTTCCTCTGAAGGAAACAGGATTGGGTGGAGAAACAAAGGTTTTCCGAGAGAAACTGTCCTGGTGTGAAGGTGCTTCATGAGAGGAAGGAAGCACAGGTCTGGGGAAAGAGTTTATGTCTGACTGATCATTGGAACCATGGAGATCCAAGTTTATAAACCCACAGCCTAGACGCATGGGGGAGGGCCTAGGCCCTGCTCCAAATGATATGACAGACTTTGAAGATCCCCATGGAAGGCCTCGCCCTCCCTGAGGAGCAGAAAGAGGATAGGATGGAGTTTGGGGGGACAGGGGAGGAGGGGCGGTTGAAGGAACTGGGATTGACATGTAAAACAAGCTTCTTTCAAATTTAAATAAAAATATTATCATAAAAAAAAACCGTGATTGCTGGAACATTTGTTGGTTCAGTTTTTAACCTTACAGCCTTCTCCTCTGGTCCCTGAAGGCACTATCTGTCCCTACAGAAAGTCCCTGGCAGATGGAGGGCGCATGCATAACTGAGTTCTTCAGAGAAGAAATCAACAGTCAGCCTACCTGAATACAGAAACCTACCAGGGAGGCATCAGGTGTAGACTACAGGAAACTGGATTTGAAATCAGACAAGAAAGGACTATTTACCATTACAATGACTTTTGGTTTCCCTTTTCATGTGCAAAGTAGGAAAAAATTAATAGCAGTGCTATGCTTTACAGAATTATTGGGATGATGTCATGGGACGATGGCTGTGAAAATGTTTTCTAACTCATAACAAACTGCACACTAGTTAGCAAATATAGCTCCACCATGAAGGTGAGCAATGAGCGATGTTCTTAACAACACAGGGCTTCACACCTGCCACTCACTGTGGCTGTTACTGATAAAATTAAATTAGGAATGAAACACTAACAATAAAACATTAATTGGGAAAAGCAAGATTGAATTTTTTGACATTTGACCTATTTGTTTTAATGCATGGCACATGAAGAACAAGTTGTTGGTTGGAATTTTAACAAATTCTTGAGCATGTTAACATAAAACCGGACTATACCTATACAAGGAACATGAATCAATTTTAATATCATTTGTAATGGATTTACTATAAAAGTCGCAGATATTTAAAAATTGTATTTGACCTTAACAATACCCCCTACATGGGAAACCAGACCCCAGACTGATAGCTGGGAAACCAGCATTGAACCAATTTAGATCCCTTGAACATGGGTCTCAATTAGAAGGCTTGGGCAGTCTATGGGGCCTCTGACAGTGGAACCAGGCTGTATCCCTGGTGCACGAAAGGACTTTGGGAGCACATTCCCTTAACCTAGAGATAGGAGGGAGGGCCTAGACCCTACTCCAAATGACTTGACAGATTTTGTTGATCCCTCCTGGAAGGTATCACCCTCCCTGTGGAGTGGGTGGGGAATGGGGTGGAAAGGGGAATGGGGGCATGGGAGAGAGGGAGGGAGAGGGAACTGGGATCGATATGTAAACAAAGAAAAATAATAATAATAAAAGAAAAATACATTGAAAACTTCAAGAAATCACCTGTCAGTGGAGAAATGAAGAGGTATGGAAAGTCCCAATCCCCGCTGTGGGTACAATTACTTTCTTTCATCAAAACCTAGTACCTTCCCCTCCATCCTGGGATATACCCAGAAGATTCTCTATTGGATAAAAGTGACCCCATGTAGTTCTTTCTAAAGAATTTACATATAGGAAAAAAATATCTATGACAAGAAAGCTTTTTGCATAGCCAGGCCATAAATCCTAAGCTATGCTGCTCTTTGGACACGTTTTCTGTCACATGGGTTAAAGGGCCTAGAGTACCAAAAGGCATAGAGAACATTGTACAGAATGTAGAAAGGAGAAAAATTCCACAAATAAAACTTATGTCTCTGTGGCTTTGGAGTCCCTCGCATTCTAGCGTAGAGTTTCTAATGTATATCATTACACCTATAGCAAATGCACAGACATGTTTTGTTTTAATTTGTTTTTTTGTTTTTTTTTAACCAAACACAAGGGAGATTTTTCTTTATACACTGTTATTTTTATAAGCTTTCTATGGCACAAATGTATGTCTTTTAAAAACAGAAAAAAAATTCCAAAAAAATATCACTTGCATTGGAAATGAACAGAAAGACACAGAACTCTACCCCAGCTGTTTTCCAATCACTTAAGAGTGTGATTTTCACACCAGGATTAGGAAAATACCCCTTGGGGTTAAGAGATGGATTGATGGTTAAGAACATTTGCTGACCTTGCATAACATCGGATTCAGTTGCTAGCATCCAGTGGCTCGTAACTTTCTAGTGATGTATTATTTATGATTTATTAAAGCTTGCCTGAAGATTCAGAAAGCAAAGTCAGCCACAAGCCATAAAAGCCACACATCTTTAATCCCAGCAGCCACAAACTAGGAGGTTGTGGTACACAACTTTAAACCTAGCATTTAGGATTAAGAGGTAGATGGATATCTTTGAATTTAAGACTACACAGGGATATACGAAATCGAATCAATCTAAAAGCAAAACAGATCACATGCCTTTAATCCCAGCACTAAAGGGTATAAAAGATAGAAGCAGGGTCTTCTGATTCAGTAAGAGGCATTCATTCTCCAGCTACACTGAACATAGGAAGGCTGATTGGAAGACATTGAAGTCTCAGGATTCTCCAGCCATGCTGAGGAGAGGTTATGGTCTGAAGCTTGGTGAGAGCTCGTGAACATAGGATCAGCCAATTCAGCCTGGGGGAGAGGAAATAACCTAGTGGCCTAACTGCTTTGGTTTTCTGATATTCAGCTTGAAGTTTAAGCCCCGATATCTGTCTCTGGGTCATTTATTTTTCATGTTATTTATCTTGGCCATAACTGCAATCCTAGGGCAACTAGAGCTCTCTTCTAGCTTCCAGAGGCTGCACACACGGTGCACATGCAGACAAGATACAAATTTTAACTCAGCTTCATTTGAGAATCACAATTAAACACACATACACCCCAATTCAAAACAAAACAAAAGTCACACACCCCTATACCCAAGATTCCCAAAGGAAGAGGAAACAGGGTGTACAGTTGAGTATTAGTCACTTGGTTCTTTATCTCTAAATCCAAGTGAACATTAGAAATATTAATTGTGTATTTGATTATTTGATTTCCACTCACGCACTGAATCTTGTATCAGTCATGGATTTGATTTAAAAACAAAACAAAACAACAACAGCAAAAACCAAACTCTTTGTCAACAGAGTAGAAGCATTGGCCTCCATGGCTTACTTTCTACTTTTAGTTCAAGTACACACATTCTCCAATGCAACAGAAACATGTTTCTTCCTATTTCAATGAAATGATAGCAAAATTTAACTGAAGTGTAAAGTAGTTGGACCTTCCTTTTTGTCATCAATTAAATGCTAGTGTATTTGTGAATCTCAGGAGAAATCCCAGGTTGTTGGGTTTCTTAGTTTCTTCTGCACATTTCTTGTTTGGTTTCTTTTTAGCATAATGAAGGTATTGTTTTAGATTTTTTTAAAAAGAAAAATAAATATACACAAATAGAGAAACTAAATTTTAGGTTAGAACTTCTTTGAGATTCATGTCTCCTTATCAGCAGGAAAGCAAGAAAAGACAGTTCTTACAGTGCAGGGGTCTATCTGTAGAATTTCAATTCCGTTTTAATGGTAAAAAACACCATCCCTCAGTGTTTTGTTATAAATAAGCATAAGTATGGTGGGGTAATCTGGTTGGAATTTTCTTATTCCCTACCACAATAAGAACAAATGTTAGTTGAAATGATAGAGTTAACAGCTATAGGTTATTTTACTTTAGTTGAGAGAATTAAGCTTATTTATCATCAGCTGCGGCCAAGAATGTGACTTGAGGCTGAGTGTATAATTAGACACAGTCCTTTTTCAAGTGCAGAAACCTGGAGGAAAAAAACCCACATGCTTTTCAAACACATTTTTTATTCTAAATAAAGAGATCTAATTTAGATCTTAAGTGGGAGATTCGCAAATATCTATACCTCCCAGCTCCATCAAAATTAACTTACCAAGAGTGATATTCCTGCTTGGCAAATTCAAGAGGGACTGCAGCAACCTAAGACATCCAGATTTCAATCTTTGAAATTTGATTTAGCAAAGCCAATTACCAGCCTGCTTTCAAATGGTTACAGTTTCTATTCAGTTTTTGTTATTTTTAACAATCTTTAAGTCCTGCACGAGCTTCTTTATTTCTGTCTTCTTAAATTTCTATTTCTGTGTGGTTGGTGTTCTTTTTCCTTTCTATTTAGTAACAAATTCTTTCACCAAACAAGTTCCCAAGATCTCAGTCTATAATAGAAATGTGAAAGGCAAAATGCCTTCCAAATTGCCTTTTGCTCACATGGAGGTAACTGATGTTTTCTCCCTAGAGGTCTGGTGGTCTGAGGGCCATGACTTCTGTGTTTGCACTTACACACCATCACAAGCCTGTCCTGAACCCCTTCGACTCTCCAGGGAGTACCCCTAATTTTCTTTCCCTTATATGGAAATGTGTACAGATAATGGATGACTTGGGCAGTGACAGCATCAAAATCCTGGAGCTGAAGACTGTTGATGCAGCAAAGGGCAAGCTTGTTATACTCTCGGTGCACAGGAGAGATGAGAGCTGTACAGGATAGACAGTTATCTAGTTCATGAAAGGGCTTTGCCTGAACCCAGGGCTCTTGATTCCCTGCCAAAACTCTTTTTTATTTAGCCTTGGCATGCTGTAATCAATGTTTTTACTTTTAAAGTCAGTTATTCCTTTTTAAAAGTTAATTCTGAAAAAGGCAACACATTCTCAGGAGTTTATACCTTTGTGTCATTATCAAGCAATCAATATCACCCTTGGAAAGAAATTCAATAAAATGTTCTGTCAAAGTGTCTCAGCTACTTCTTACTGGGTCTCTGGAGTTCACTAAATATTCTGGCTTATTATTACATTTTATTGTTAATTTATTAGTGCTCACTAATATACTTTATATTAGGCAGCCAACTCTGTCCAATAGGTTGGTCAGAAGGACAAGGAGACAGCGGCAGAGGAATTAATGATGTTACCAAGGACCCAATAGAATGTGGAATTTTTCTGAGCTAAGCAGCATATTTCTCATTTTACAGAAGAGGAAAATTGATGTGGGAGACACTAAGCAATTTCCCCAAGGATCCACTTGCATGGCAGAGGTAAAAAAAAAATTTGAGCCATTTTGACCCCAAATCTCATTATCCTGAAGTAAAGCTTGCAAACCAAGTAAAAATACAGGGAAGGGGCTCTTTAGAAAGACATAGTCATTATTCCCAAACACTGCTTTTATAAAGTCACTGACAAAAAAAAAAACTGTATTATTTCTGTGGCCCTTTGGCCATTTTCTCCATGGAAGAAGACCAATTGTTTGAAAGATTCTTTCAGGCATTCTGATAATAGATAAAGCAGTGCAATTTAAACTTTTGGGTGATCTATCAGATACTCATGATTTTCTCTCCCTCATAGGGAAATATACATGGGACATAAACAACCTGGAAAACCACAAATTGTTAAATAAACCTTTCCTGTTGTGCTAGAGTGACTTTTAATCGGCTGTAATGGGTCGCCTTCATCACAGCCAGATTCATTTGTCATTCTCAGATTGCTCATCAGAAAAGGCCATGCACTGAACTTCAAGTAGAAGCCACACACCACTGATTATTCATTTTACAAAGCTCATTTTTAGATAGCATTTTATAAGACACATCACAAGTGGGTAATATATGCTACTGGAGATGAGCAAATCAAACCACTCTCAACAGTTTTTAAATTTATAGCTCATACTGAGCCTTCAAAAAATTATTGGGAATACTAACTCAAGTTACATTGAGCTCAACAGTTGAGGAAATATTTTCATATGCATAATTTTAGTGAATGCCAAAAGTAGTGTAGAATATTATTTTAAGATGTGTTGCATTTGTTTTTGCTGTGGAGTATTTGTTTAATGATATGAAAGTGTGTTGCATTCTTCTATGTTGCATTTGCTTGACTCTGTGAAGCTGTGTTACTTTGCCTCTCTAAAACACCTGGTTAGTCTAATAAAGAGCTGAATGGCCAGTGACAGTGCAGAAGAAGGGATAGGCAGGGCTGGCAGGCAGAGAGAATAAACAGGAGAAGAAATCTGGGAGAATAAGCTTGATGAGCAAAAGAACGAGAAGGAGAGGAGGATGTCAGGGGCCAGCCACCCAGCTACACAGCAAGCCATGGAGTAAGAAGTAAAGAAAGGTATATAAAATAAAGAAAGATAAAAGCCCAGAGGCAAAAGGTAAAATATGCAATTTAAGTCAAGAAAATCTGGTAAGAAACAAGCCAAGCTAAGACCACCAAAAAGCAGAGCCAAAAGAGTAAAGCAACAACAACATTCTATGGAGATAAGTAGTCACACTCTTTCACTCACTAAATGAAGCATATATGGGCTTCTAAGTTTTCTCAGTAGCAAATGAAACATAACAGAGACATGAGCAGCAATGAGACAGAGGAAACTGAAGACATTTTACCCATGTAGGTCACTGAGATAATAACTAAGAAATGGGCCCCAGAAGGGTGAAGGATTAGGATCACCCAGCTTCAGAACTATGAAGTGGAGATGAAATTCATGACCCTCATCTTCCTGCACAGCGGCTATCTCATAAAACATGTTTCTCATTATGAAAGACCAGATTTAGACTTTTTACAAGCATATGTTTAACATCCAGGTGTTTAGAGACCATAGAAAGCACCAAGAAATCCCATATAGAAATCTCTGCCTTTCTTCATATGATGGTGATAAAGTCAGGTAGCTCCCCACACTGACAGATATGTACAACAGTCACACCGTTTCTAGGAGACCACTGCTTTAGAGCTCTTAGTATAGGTAAAATCTGCATCTTACCTTATGGTTTCATTATGTGTCAACTAGCAATTGCCAATAGATAATGAGCATATGTTTTAGATACAGAAAATACTTAATTAACCTCGACTTCTTCAAGTCTTTTTTAATGGTTTGAGAGACTTTGGACGAGTAACTTAACCATTTGTTTCTTCATCTTATTGGAGACAATAAACCCTTTAGTTGTAGCTGTGGAAGACATATCTCCACTCCCAAAAGAAAGTTCAGGTGAACAGGCATTTGCCTTATTGCCTAAGGACTGAAAAAGTAATGAGAGGCTCCACTCAGAGCAGTGGGTACAAATATGAAGGAGAAGGCATGCTTTCTAAGGATTTGGGGCCAGACAGGACAGTATTACATAAACAGATAAACTTAAGATGCTATTGTGCAAAGAGATGGATGGGAGAACCAGGATGGAGGGGGTCTACATTTTAAGCAAAAAAGGAACAGAGGATCATGAACATCAAACAGTTGTGTTTAAATGAAATATTATGCCAGTATTGGCACTCTAGTTACATGTGTCAAGATTTTCCATATAATACATGAAATAATTTTTTACACTATATGGGAAAAAGTCCAGAGGCAACACAAGACAATGATTATATTGAAAGTTAAGCTCCTAACAGCATTCTTCTAAAATAAGTTTCATGAGATTATCAAAAGCATATAATGTGTAAAAATATATTCAAACCAAGTTTTGTAAATGGTAAGTAAACTAGGAAACAATTTACCAAATTAAACCCTCTAAAAAATGATTATACTGTGGTAAGAATCTACTGAAACAACCATTCTGAACTGATTATGAAAACAATTTATATCCAGGTGGTGCTTCCTGTTCCTACATCTCCTCATGCCCAGCGTGTGGCCTCATGCTGCTGTGAAGCATGGCCCTTCAGGTACAGCATGCCATTGCTATCTTCAAATCAGAATATCTGTGGTTACCCACAGGAGATCCCCAGATGGCTAATCCCTCATCTGGTTCTTGTAGGCTACCCTTCACCCATGCTCCTGCAGTTAACTCTGTTAAACTCATTGCTTCACCAAACTAGACTTGGATGGAATCATTTCTTTGGTCTGTTAGTGGCAAGTAGATGCTGGTTCACATTGTCCCCAGAGGAGTGCAAACAGCATGCATGTGCCAGGAGCCCTTTCAGCATCCACAGCAGGTTGACCTGGTACAGCAAATGTGTTTTCCCCAAGGCTGTTTGAATTGATCTCTCAAGCTCAGAAACTCCCAGTCCTACTCTGAATTTTCTTCCACTCACAAGACTCATGTTAAGTGGTGTGCATGACATTTGATGACCTGTAGCAACTCCCATCCACCAACCCCATTTCTACCTTTACTGAATGAAAGACCTAGAAAACTTGAATTGCTATAATCTCAGACTTACAAGTTGCCTGACAGACAGCTTATGTTCAATAATATAGTTCACTGAGTGAACTCTTATGACCCCACTTACTTGATTTTTATCCCCATAGCTTTCTATGAAACCACAGCCACCATGACCTATGATTTTTTTCTTCCCTAATATGTTTTACACACTGTTCCTAATCAATTTTACTAGAGCATAGACGAGTTTCATTTCCCAGCTGAAGAATGTAACTGCTTCCTCACTACTACAAATCTCTCACACTAGTATTTACAAAGAGCCACCAATGGTCCCAGCTTTGTTTTCATCAGATTCCAGCTTTGTGACTCAAAACAGCCTTTTTGTCTGTGTTGCTGTTTCATCTTGACTGCCTAAGACACCTGAGTGGTCAAATAAAAAGTTGAATGGCCAATAAGTAGGCAGTAGAGGGACAGGTGGGGCTGGTGGGCAGGGAGAATAAGCAGGAGAAGGACTCTGAAAATTGAGAGAGAGAAAAGAATGAAGGAGAAAGAGGGAGACATGTGGGGCCAGCCAGCTAGACACAAAATAGGACATTCAAAACCAAAGAAAGGTAAAAATTCCCAAGGCAAAAACATAGATAAAGAGAAACAGGCTAATTTAAGTTACATGAGCTAGAGGCATCAGCTAAGGCTGAGTATTTATAATTAAGAACAAGTCCTCATGTCACGATTTGGGTGCTAGTTGGTAGCCTTAAGGAAAACCTCTTATGTGAGTCCTTCCTGTCATCCCTCAGATCATGTAGACTATTTGGCCTATAGTGACTATACTATCCTTTGCCTTTACCCCTAGGAACCTCATGAGTCCTTAAATGGTTCTTGGAAATGCCCCTTTAATCCTAATTCACTGTCAGACATTATACCTTCTTCACTTTGAACCTTATTTTGATCATGATATAGGTGTATGCAGATCCATGCATTTTCTTCATTTTTCTAAACATACAAAGCCCAATTATGCCTACCTATCTCTTACTTCAAAGCACCCAACACTTGTCAATACTTAATAGTTACTGAAGGTGGGGCATAGGACAAAGTGATAAGTAAATTACCTAGAAAATGAAAGCCATAGGGTTTTGTGAACTTAAAGGAACTGGAAGGATTCAGTATGCTTGATTGTATGCCCTGATGTTTGCTGCCCACATGTGTGCAATGAAAGCTATTAGATTATTGTGAGTCCTTCCCTGCTATTTCTGGTGGAATATGAGAAGAGGAGAATGGAGATCATTTGCTTTTGCCCCAGCAGCCAAATTCCCCAACAGATAAAAATTTAGCATTTGAACTTTTTTTTTTAAAAAAAAAAAACATTAATGTTCAGTCAAGTCTCAAAAATTCTATGTAACAGAATTTAGAAAAGATTCTTTGTAGGAAGATGTCTTGATGTTGAGAATTTATTATTTATTTATTGTATTAAGGGGGAAGACATATATATATATACATACATACATACATAAATATATATATATACATATATGTATATATATATGTATATATATATATATATATATATATATATATGTCTCCAAACAAAAGTACTATAAGTACTATAAAGTACTGAAACTCCATTCTGCATTCCTGTCATTTTGGAGCAAGTCTTGAGTTCAGTACTCTTGAAAAAAGTCTGCACCTGAACAGAGAGGAGGAGACAATGGTGCTGGTGTTTAGCCAGACTGTTGGAACAGCCCTGTCGCCAGGGAAAGTTGTTTCCTAGCCCACTGTCTGCTCCATTAGAAAGTGGCCTGATTAGAGACAAACTGGATGTGGGTTATGACATCTGAGAACTCTGGACAAACGTGGCTCATTGCACTATAATCTGATTTCAGAATGGCTTATGCAATTCACATTCCTTGTGGAAGCTTTCCCACATTTCTGGATAACTGCTTTCCTTCTTTTGTTTTGTTTTGTTTTGTTTTTTTTTTTGTGTGTGTGTGTGTGTGTGTGTGTGTGTGTGTGTGTGTGTGTGTGTGTGTGTGTGCAGGAAAGGAAAAAACTGCTCATTATTTGACAGACTGAGACAGCCACCTCTTTGGAGTGAGGGCTGCATTATGAATCAGTGTTTTTCTGTTTCTTCCTTTCATTTACCTGCTGCTTTACTAGACACCCTGGGCGGCTCTGAAACCTCTCAATGACGTCAATGGGACAGAGAAATTGGAGCAGCAGAGACAGCTGCAATGCACCAAGTCTACTGAGGTTTTATTCTTTTCTCCCAGGGTGACATCCGAGACAGATATTATCAATCAAGCCCTTCTGGCTCGGCACCAATCAAAGACATTTTATCATGCAAAGCAGTAAAAAGCTGCTATTGAAAACTGGTTTGGCTTTTTCCCTAGGAATATTTTCTTCCTGACAATTAATAATGCAATTAAAATTGGATTAAACAAGAGAATGCTTACTAAAATATTTAATTAAAATATGGGAGTAATTTTCTTTAATGTTTCATTTAGCTCATCATTTAAGAGTACTCTGTATTTTTTATTAAAGAACTCAAGCATTAAAAATACCACCTTTTCCAAAACCACAAATAAAAGGCAATGTCCAAGAAATGTATTAATTTTTTGGTCAAGTAACCAGAAAACCAGTGACATATACAGCCATCTGCCCATCCTTTAAGGTAACAGTGTCATCAAAAGTCCTGTGACAACTGACTGAAAGGCAACTGGCATTTGGTGAATTAACATCCCTTTTCAAAATCATTCAAAATAAAAACCAAGTAGAAAAGAAAGCCAATTGCTTTTGCTTGTTAAGCACAGCATATTTAATGATTTTAAAGTTCTCTTCTTAGGAATAATCTTCAATGTTTGATAATATAATATTGAATCCTGAAAACATACAATTAATGCTATAGTTTTAAAAGAGAGGTCTCTGCTTTTCCCCTTCTACTTTAAAAAAATGATATCTTAAACTACTGAAGATGTCTTAAGCTCTCACAGTAGGCCTTAATAATACTTTTTAATTTCTTTTTTTATTTTATGTTTATTTTCAACATTCTTTAGGATTATCTAGGTATAGGACATCCTCACCAGGGAGATAAGTACAGAGACCATGGCAGGCTTACATGCCCTTCTACCTGGAAAGCTTGTTGGCAGATTCTGGTGATAGTATGCAAACAATGTAGAATGGAGAGAAGACTGTGCATAGAAATACAGAGGAAGACATCAATGTCAGTCTCAGGGTTATACAGCCAAACAAATTGGGCCTTAAGCCACTAGTTGACAAAGTCTAACTGGCAGAGGACAGCAGATGATGCTTTTCAGCAGCCACCCTTGAAGTATTACACTATTACATCAGCTGATATTACATATGATATAAAAACAGGCCTATAGCAGACTCTAAAATATGAAAGGCTGTTGTATAAAGATTTTTAATGAGGAACAAATAAGAGAGCATGTGCTTATGTGTCAGCACTGAGGATTTAGGCTAGGCAACAAATATCTTGACAAATGGGTCATGTTTACCTATGGCAGGGACCTAAAGTGCTCTTTATTATTTAGATTTAAACAAATAAATTTTGTTTTAAATATCCTTCCAGGAATTTAACTGTGAAACAGACACTTTACGCAGCTGAGCCTCTTAACCAATCACCCACTGATTTCTTCATTTCTGTTAGCATAATAGTATTCAGACAGGCATGGAGACCTAATAGATGTGCCTGTATACCAGTTCTGTCTCCTTGAATGACTGCTTGGGCCCAATGTAATGGGCTGAAATGACACATGAATAAAGCATCTCAAATACTCTAAATGTGAACACGGCTGTTTTCAGATGTTTGTGTAGAATTGTGTATTACTATGTTTCATTGTCAAGTAATGTGCCAGTGGACACACACACACACACACACACACACACACACACACACACACACACACACACACACACACACACACACATACACAGCTAGCAACATGAAAATTATTCTTACTTCCTGCAGCTAATTACCACTATCAGTAGCAAAGAAAAAGAAAAAAAAAAAACAAATTTGGGCCATTTCACAGCTGTAGGAAACGAACTCAGAGCCAGTGGCCTGCTAAAGCTCGCTAGTGTTATAAATAAGTCTAAATGTCCAGGTTAGCTAGCTACGAGGACTCTTTGTTTCTGGCCTTTCTTGAGCTAGGTTTCTCCTTTTTGACTGCAGGTTCCCTAGTTTGTGTCACCACTAAGGAGTATGGCTGTAAGCTTATTAATGATCTCTTCCTTGAACTTAGTCTACTTGATCATCCTTGTAAATCATCAATCTAACCACAATGCTTCCTGCCCAAGACCTTCGTGACTTTTCTAAGCTTTTATGGGGGAGGAAAAAAAGCCTGTTTCCTAGCATGTGTCAACAGACCTTACATGATATGCAGCTTGATTAATTTCCTAACTTTCTCTTCCTTGTGTGAGTCAAGATTCATCATGAAATCATCTTTCAAGTCTTTCAATTTGTTGCACTGTTTCATGTTTCTATATATCTTCTGTCTTTTCCCTCATCTCAATCTGCTGCTTCCTGTTACTAAAACCTTCTATTAAGGCAGCTGCTGACCAGACTCAAGTTGTATTTGCTCACATCTGTTTCACCCTTACTTGACTGAGCTCTGTGGAGAAACAGTTGCAGGTTATTTATTTCTTTGTCCAACCTAGGCACAGAATATCTTGATGTCATTGAAACATGGTACATGGATCCACAGATGTCACTATTTCTGATTTCACTTGCTCTAACTCATTGAGAAAGTTTTAATTACTTTATGGTGGTACAGGGATAGATTGATATGGAGGACTCACTGGCCATAAGTCCCACAGTCTGGGGATTGTTTCTACAGAGGAAATAAATATTTGTTGGCTTCAAGAGTCATGAGAAAGGATACTACAAATTCTAGAATTGGGTTCAAAAAATTTGGATTCAAAATCCATACTTTTTTTTTAATGTCAAAATTTTCTATTGTGGAGCTCAGAGGTAAGGAGAAATTGAAGAAGCTCTGATGAGGATAATGAACTTGGGTCGTGTGGGAGGTGGGGTGGTTTTCCCTGGTAGAGACTGTAGTTGAAAGTGGAGTTTACAGATTCTAAACCCTGTCAAACCAGAAATGCAATGCCTGCATATCAAGCTAATTAGTCCTTTGCTGACAGCTAGACTAACCCAAATGAGCTAGATGTCTTAGGTCATTTATTTAGTCATTCATTTAGCAAATACTGATTGATAACTGTACTATCCTAGACATTGTAGATTCAATACTTAGCAAGTAGGGCGACATACCTGTTATGTATCTACTTGGTATCTTTTCCCCCTTATAATGATTTATATATATATGTGTGTATATATAATCATCAAACCACATGTTATACTTTTTTCAATGAGCCGACTTCTTTCCTTTCTAAGTCATACTACTGGGTCTTCTTCATGCAAATTATATTTCTTACCTTCAGGCTGTTTTATTACTAGCCATCTTGTGCACTCTCCACTGTCTACTGACAAATAGGGTCACTGCTGTCTAAGTATGCACTGGTCTTTCTCTAGTCTGGAGTTACCAATTTTCCATTCAAAGTTTGTTGAATATAAATGACTTGCTGGTTGAGTTTCCAATGGTAAGGCTGATGAACACTAGTGAATGAGTGACTTTAAATGAAATTAGCAATAAAAAAATGAAGGTAGATCCTTCCTGATAGATGGTTGATAACTATCAAGTGCATACTGAACATATAAGAGTCATCATCTAAACTTAATAAGAAAAGCTGTATCTTTCACATATTTACTACAATGTATGTATACAGTGTATCTTACATAGTTCCTCTTTGCCCATAGCAAAAAATTGTATAAAAATTTGTTAACTGCTGTAGTAGGCAATCAAAATATTTTTAGACAAGATCATTAGTCATCAACAAACTGAGTAATAAATGTTTTCTGTTTATGAAGGTCACAAAAGAATGTAAATATACTCATTAACTAAAATTTAAATATTTATATGCTTATACATGATAACTTAAAAGTTAAAATCATTACCAAGAAATCAGTAATTATGCAAATTGCATTTCACACATGCTGAAAGAGCAAGCATTTTAGAGTCATGCAGAACTGAATTTTCATTCAGATTTTGCTCACTATGTGCTCCAGGAAAATTAACATTATCTGAGCCTTATCTGTAATGCAGAGATAGGAGTACCCATTAAGCAGTTTCTTATGAAGAACAGATTAGTTTACATAAGAAACCCTACATTGGCAAAAGTTGATATTTTATGTTTTTAAACAATGTGATATATCTTAATTTATTTAGAGTTTGTTCAGTAGAGAAAAGAAAATTCATCAAATGGTGATTTCATGGTATGTCCCCTACCTTGGAGTTTTTCCAAATAATGTAACATACCATATATATGTGTCTGCACACAAACACACACACACACACACACACACACACACAGCATGTTCTTAATGCCCTTTAAAAAAAGAGAAATAATTGCCATTGTGACAAAAGATTATAGTGTTCATGATTTGAATTTATAACTCCAATTCTAAGATGTGTCTTATCTTAGAAAGTGATTTTTGAGGGGTGACTGAAATTTCTCTGAAAAAATGTTTCCTACTAACTTTCACGTTGACTAGCATGAAGCTGCATCTAGCTTGTGAACCATTACAGACTGCAGGGTATTGCTAGAGCCTTTGACTGGTGACTTGGAAATCAATAAAACACCAAGGGTCTTGAGTTCAGGTTCCTAAAATGTCACAGCGCTTGGGTATTTACTACATGGGTGACATACATCTCTGAGTTGCCATGTTCTGACTGTAGCTTACAATATTGCTCAAAGCCAGCCAGATGTTTCAGTGCTTGGTAGCTTTGCTATGTCAGCCTAAAAACAGCAACACCATCTTCGTTTGCAAATAAACCATCCTTCAAGCCAAGCACTCACAGAGTAAGTATGCAAAAGACCAAGGATTGTCATATGTCCTCCATACAAAGTCACTGGGATTTCTGGATATAAGTACATATCAAACTGCAAATTATCCCTCCACCCCCACACTTATTCATTAGTTTAAGTATTTGATGAGTACTTGCTAAGTGTTAATGTAATAATTCATGTATGTGTGTCTATATCTGTATACACTGTCTATACCTACATATCTATATCCATATGTCAATTAGCAAGACTGGAAAAAATCTTATCTCTAATGGAGCTCACATTCCATTTCACCACAGAGAAAGATATAGGAGGTATGGGAACATACACACATAAAACATAAAAGCCATTCTGTAGGCTTTATCTTAGTTAGATCAGTCATGCCCTTTTCTGTCTGTGTCTATCTGGAGGGCCTCCCTCACACTCAGCCCCCAGAGATGTGAAGTACAAATGCCAATCCCCTCTGTGAAGACTATGCTAGCTTTCTATGCTTAACTCTTTTCTGCTTAACTCTTTTGCCTTTCTCGGATCATCTTCTTAGCAGGTGTCTATCTCACTAACTAGAGTATAAGGTCATTCTGCACAGGAATGTGGCAAGGACAGATCCTTCTGAAATGTCCCATCACTGGACACAAGCATGACAGAGGAGCAATCTTGACAATACCAGGTAGCGAATGAATAAGTTTTATTCTAGCATAAAGAAAAGGGAAATTGATCATTAAAGTAGCTGTAATTAGGATACTTCTTCGCATATTACCTACGCTGAATCATTCATGAACTTAAGCAATAGTTTTCTTGAAGTGGAGTCAATTTGCATGAAATACTTTAGTATTGCTTTACTAAAAACTGATGTGGCAGGCATGGTAATTCAAAAATTTACATTGAATTGTCAGAAATGCCACTAAAATGATCTATTTGATATACTTTATGACTTGTCTTCTAAAATGCTTAAATTTCATCAATGTTATATTTGGATTAATAGATGAGCATAGGTGACATTTTCCAAACTTGTAAATATCACATGGAAATTGAATTCGCGTGCTGTCCTAAAAAGGGGTGAGGTTAGCCCTCAGACCAACTGTCTTAGCACAAGAGTACTTTCTCTGGGGAGCTGCAGTTCAGGGTAGGAGTAGTCCAAAAGTGAATGAACCTGTAACCTTTAGTCAATACTGAGAGCAAGACCTGCCAGGCCTGTGGTTTTATAGGTAGTGCTCTCAAATCACAATCAGATTCAGTAACACTTTGCCAGTTGACCTCCAGTCTTGCAATCTTTGTTGCAGTCAGCTTGGGGAACTTTGCCCTTATTGATTCATCTGTGTAATAAAGAGGAAGCTTTATCTCCTACAGGGAGGAAGGTCTTAGAAGCAAGCTAAACATCCCTTCCTGCAATCAACTCTTAGGATAATTTTAGATCTTCTACTGAACTGATAGCCTGAGCCATCTGTTTTAACCAGCTTAGAAGTCCTAGGTACCGTTTAGACTGAATAAGGACACGTTTCTTCTTGCTCTTTTGTCTGCTGAGGGAAAAAAATAGTCTTTTGCAGGACTTTTCAGGAAAATCATCTCATAGGGTTTGTTTGTCTGTGCCAATTCAATGCAAATGCACTCAAACTTCCTTCTCATGCCTCCCCTCCGCCCAACCATTCCCAACACTCAGCTCTGGGCAGAGCACAGTGAATATGTGATGAATGATGAATGATTGACATTCTGCTTAAGTAGGCTGTGGGAAACTCCGTTAAATAGCAAAGGAAGAAAACATAAATGCAGTTTTTTCAAGCATCATGTACATTTTTATTTCTCATGGAAGTAGAATTGCAGACACTTCTTTCTGCTTTATTTCGTGTATGGCTAAAATCTCAAGAGGAGAGTACTATCTATAGTACCAAAAAGAATCAGCTTGGGTGTCTATAAATAAATTAACTGTTGATTGAAATGTTTTTTTTCCTCCTGTCTGTAACTACCAATGCCTCTCAGCAAAAGATAGTGCATTCACATAATAGGAATATTCAGAATTCACTGACTTTTATCATTATAGAATTCTTGTTTTGGGCAGTTTTTTTTTTCCTCCTGATGTTGAGGTTATTAGAACAAAATGCTATTTCTGAGCAGCAGAAAAGCTGCATTTCACAACAGAACTACACACAGAATTATAACTTAATGGTTGTCAGAATTGGATCTTGCACGCTTTGACCATTAGCTTCTGCTTAGGGTTGAGCAGCAGCAAATACATTCTTTCAGGCTCTATGGATTTTCTCTTAGTTTAGAGAATAAATATTTGCTCATTTCTGGTAACGGTAACAAGCTAGCAACTTATTTCATTGTGTGAATAGCTATATTACTTAGTTAATATCACCATCTGACCTACTGGATACACTAAATGTAGGTGCAACCTGCTTTAAGGGGTAGCACAGAACAAAACACATGACTGTAATAAATGAATGGGCTGCACTTTACTGTGTAAATGACTCCCATTATTGAAGGATTTCTTCTGAGATTCCTTTAGAGTTTACTTCCTGTAGCATATTAGAATGATTGTTTACATAGAATTAAGTGATGTGGGTGTAACTGAGAAAGGAAAGTGCAGTTTTATTTGTCATCTGAAATTGCTGCTAGTTGGAGTCCAATAGAAAAAATACATAGGTAAACTAACTTTAAAAGCTATATAAGTCAGATGAGTTAAACTGGAAGAAACTCACTGTTAACTCTTAAGGAATACATAAAAAGAGGTCAGTCACTATGCATAGAAAGTTTACAAAGTTTCTTATGCAGGTTACTAAACCTTCCACATCAAAACTTGAAAATATTTTTCCACGTATAATTCAGCATTATAATTGTGATCCCATTTTCAACTTGCCATTGCTCCACCTCCAAGACTGCAGAGAAAGGCAACCAGGCTCTTGTGGGCTTAGCAGCACTTGTCTAAATTTTGTCGTGTTAAAATAGAACACAACACTATTTCTTTGGAAGTACCCTTGGCTTCCATAGAAACCACCCTAACTAGCCTCCACCTCCAGGCTGGTGTCTCATTGAGCTACATTCTTTCCTGCTTGAATATACTCTGGGATCCTCATGGCTCTGTTCTGAGGCTCAACCAGCTTGCTCTGCCCTTTCAGTGTTGTTTCAAGCCATTACTTCACTTCTTGTGATTTGGAATATTGGTGCTCTTTCCCCTCCCTTCCCAAGGGGAGTCCGGCTCTGCTGTATGGTGACTGGAAGTTCTGTCTTCGATTTTCTGTTTACCTATGGCTTACTTCTCCATCACTATCCTAGTAAAGAATCACTTCTTTTATTACCCTATTGGATCAAGCATATCTGTGTTGTCAGGGCCAAGCATGCACACATATATTACTGTTGTAATATCCAATTTATAGTTGTTCATTTATTTTTGAGTTCATCATATCTGATAGTTATACAACTTTCATTTCCAGAAACCCAGTGCAGTAGCTGATAAATAACAAGGGCTCAACAAACGTATACTGAAAAGATGAGTAAATCAACCATTTTAAGGGATATGTGAAAAATTTAAAAGTTGAATTGTATAGTACATTAGAGCTTAAAAAAATAGAAATTTTCAACATTTTTAACCAACTTATACATAAGGCAAAGTAGACAAACGTGGCATTGTTTGTACATGTTGAGTTCTTTGGGTCAGATTCAATGCTTGAATTTTTATGTCTTATTTAAATACTGCAGTCGGTATATCATACCCACACTACGTTTTATTTTGTTGCTGATATGAGCTTGGGTTGGAATGCTTTATTTGTGCCAGGACCTGCACTGACACTTATTATTGGGTCCCAATGCTCACATCGTGTTAAGGCAAGCATTGGAAGCTCATTTCCAGTCAAGAAGACGAAGTTCCTTGTCCACCCAAACTCAAAGAAGCTGGACTTTCCATGGATTGTTGGCAGTCCTATCTCAATATAACAATATTACACTCTCCAAACTATGAGAGCTGCCCACTGAGCTTCCACCAGCAATTCATCCCAGAAGGGGATTTGTGATCAAATAAGCTAACTCAACCTTTCTCTTCTTAAAATATGCCCACTCTCTAGAAAGTCCATTTCCATTGTTCACAGCATAGTTCTGAAATCTAACAAACGTTTCCTGCCCCTTGCCATTTCTTTGCAGAACAATGATGTTCTACACAGGGAAGTACAC
The DNA here is from genome assembly GCA_030556225.1 of Cricetiscus sungorus. Classification (NCBI taxonomy): domain Eukaryota; kingdom Metazoa; phylum Chordata; class Mammalia; order Rodentia; family Cricetidae; genus Cricetiscus; species Cricetiscus sungorus. Next base: position 102,308,346 of record JANBXA010000734.1, on the reverse strand, counting down.
AAATGGGACATAGAGGGGAGAAATAACATAAAGGAAATGAAAGTGGGGATGCTAGTTTATGTTGAGTACTTTGGACCAGATACTGTGCTAAATACTTGTATATCTCAGTTCAAGACCAGAGTCAGACACATTTATACTAAAATGGGAAGAAGATAATTCCTTTCTTGAACCCATTAATCAATTTTCTCTTTAAAATTCAACATTTCTGAAGGAATAATAAGAATTCAAAGTTCCTTTTCCTTACACGCCTCCTAAATTCCAGGAAAAACCATTATCAGAAAACTGTGGTTCTACATATGAGGACTAATTATGCTCAAAATGAAGAATCAGAGTGCTGTGACTTCCTGATTTATTCATCAATGTTGCTGAAGGTGAAGGCATAAAGAGTCCTAGGCTAGCTCCGATGTAAGTTGTTATGCCAACCATCCTTTCTATCTTCTAGAACCACCGTAGGTAGTGCTCCAGTTTAAAATATATGTACAAATTCCTTTGGAATAAATGAATCTGGAATTGTTCAAGGGCACAAATCAGTTCTTGTTAAACCAACAAGTATCTGCTTTGGCACTGGTCTGTGATATTCTTTGTTCCCAACTCACCTGTAATTTCATATTTCTTAAAGCCATTAGCCCTCAAAATGGAGTCGCAGTTCATAGACAACAGATACATTTTAAACAGTGCAAATGAATTTAAGTCTCTTCTATAGTTCAGAAGTACACGATTAGAGATTAACTACATTCACAATGGTAGAGCAGCTTGGCTAGCACACGTGAGGCCCTAGGTTCCATACTCAGTACTGCCAAAATAAATAAACAAAAAGTACAAGATTAAAAACATAATCCATTAACCACATAAAAGATGCATTTAGGCATGGTTTTAAAGGTCTTTATAGTTTTGTAATAACTGCCCATTGCCTTCTATTTCTTTTTTGTAAGGGTTTAACAGATGAAAGATTTACAAACAAAGTCTTCCTTTAAAGTTCAAGAAAAAATTAATAATCACAAACTTCACTCTGGCTTGAATAAGCAGATTGCTTATCACTATGGAAAAACTTCACTCGATCTATATTCTGTATTCCTAAAATTAAAACAAAAATCAGAAAGTAAAGAACTTTTACTATCTGGGAAAAAAAAGTAAAAGAACTTTCACTATGCTCAAAACATTGTATAATTTTACAAAGTGATTATTTTCCCCAAGCATCTGCTTATTTGAAATTTCTCATCACTCATGTATAAGCATGAAGCCACCTCCCAGTTCTGCTTGTGAAGTGTCAGATCAGGTTTGTGGCTACAGCAACACCTACCATATCCACGAGTGTCGCCTGGGAGGAGGCAAGTCGCTCACATGCAACATCCTGAACGCCGATACACTGTCAGCCCACCGCTCAGCAACTTAGCTCATCTCCATGCATATCCCTGTGCTCTCACTGCCAGAGTTTTTACTGAGCTCTTTGTCCGTTCATTTTTCTTTCTGATGGCATGCCACTTTCCATTGCAGAGTAGAGATCGTTCCAGTGTGAGTAGGAATGACTTAGCAAACGACACACAAGGTTGCAGAGGACCATCACAAGTAGCTTCCTTTAGAAATCAGATGAGAAAATTGACGTGCAGCCAAGTCAGCATGAGAGCTTCCCGTGGGGTGTGTAGACTGCATGCAGTTTACCTCAGCGAAGGAAAGAATGTGAGTATCCGAAACTGCAGAAAACCCCCTCTTTAAACAGTATTCATTTTGTCCCTCGCTCTGCATTTTCTCTTCCATGCCTGGTGATATGTCAGCATGTTTCAGGGTTTTCTTTTAGCCGAACTTCACAGTGCTAACATTAATCAAATGGACTCTCTCTTTTTTTGCATTGCATTTTGAGCTATTGAACCTCCTGTCAGACTCGTTCTGCATTGTTTAGCCCATTCAGTACACGATGAGAGAACACCTAACACATGGGGTCAGATTTCCTGAATGACATATGTTAGACTACAGCCAGGGGAAAACCCTGGAGAGATTTTAAGTCCTTTTCATTGCAGAGGATTACAGAGCAAAGAAAATGTCTGTGTTACACAAAGAAATAACAGTGAGACTGGAATAATGAATTCAACTTTCAGGCTTCGGTGGGCTCTCCCAGCTGCTCTCAGCACGCTGGTGTGCATTTAAACTTCTACCTCCGGCTTAGGAAGCTTGGTCTCTTAGTAGATGCAATGGTTCTTCAAGGCACAAAATCACCATTAACTCAGCACAGCAGTAAGAAATTCAAAGACCCTCAGATTGTCCAGGGAACCAAAGTGATAAAACATGCCCCAAAGACATTCAACAGGGATGCCAGGGATGCTAGCAGTTTGGACCTCGGGGCAGAATATGCTCATCACTTTTACTGGAAACAGCAATCTGCAGTCTAATGAGAAGGTAGGATTACTTGGTGTCATGTTTGTCTCTTGTTTGGGGCTTTATTCTTATGTATCATCATTTTACATTTCAATGGTGGGGTATCTTAACTGGATCCAAGTTCCTGGAAGGGTTGCCTGGTTTATTTCAAGTTTTTCCTCTACATCTTTGCTTCCTAGCCCTCATTTTGCCTCAGAGAAAGCTGACCTTAGGAAAGAACTCACTTTCTGGGATGAAAAGAACTGGCAGCATATGTATGTATATATGTATGTATACATGCATGTGAGAAGGTCAAAGATTAGAAATGAAACCCAGTTTTCTAAGTGGACTTTGATCTTGTGCCCTTGTGTAGCTATAGTTTGCTTTCAGAATAACATCCAATTACTTTACTCTAAAACCCAGATCACAGGTCATCCACCAGTCAGAACTTTGCAGCTCGTGTCCATTATGTTCAAAAATCAGTGCCAAAGTTATGTAATCTTAAATTCCAGATGTGATCTTGTCATCTCAGCTCTCTGTTCCCCTTCCACATGTTTAACTAGGAGCTTTTGCTGTCCCTATAACCATGCCAGGAATTCTCCTGCCTCAGAAAATTTTCAGTGGCCATTCTTCTAGTTAAAAAAAAAAAATGCTCTTCTCAGCTAGGAGCCATGACACACATCTGTAATCTCAGTACTTGTGAGTCTGAAACAGAATGACTGAAGTGAATCCAAGGCCAGCTTGGACTACAAATTGAGACCTGGCTTCATAAACACTATCAGCAACAAAATTCCCCAAACCAAACAAAGCTTCCACTCATATTTCTCAAGTCATTTCTCTAATGTCAACTACTTAAGCCAGGACATCCGGGTTCTGCATTCTGTTCTCAGTAATATTACCTTTCACAGTATCTGCCACTTACATACATTTCTTTTAATTCATTTTACATACCAACCACAGTTCCCCCTCCCTCCCATACTGATGACTTCTTATGTTGGAGAGGATATGGAGTAAGGGGAGCACTCCTCCACTCTTGGTGAGAGTGCAAACTTGAACAGCCACTTTGGAAATCAGAGTGGTGGTTTCTCAGAAAATTGTGAATCAATCTACCTCAAGATCCAGCAATACCACTCTTGAGCACATACCCAAAGGGTGCAAGGACACTTGCTCATCTGTGTTCATATCAGCATTATTCCTAATAGCCAGAACCTGGAAAGAACCTAGATGCCCCTCAACCAAAGAATGAATAAAGAAAATGTGGTACATTTACACAATGGAGTACTACTCAGCAGTAAAAAACTAACATACAATTTAATAGACATCACATTGGTATCATTGCACAAGGACACCTCAAGAAAAAGAGTATGAGTAATTCTCTCACTGCTTAATTGTCAGAGTCTAGTTTACTACCTAGTATAAGGTTAGGCTCAATAAATGCTTGTTAAAAATTAATTCATAAATTAAGATGAATGACAGTCCACAGGTTTACAGGTAACAAACAGAAGACAGTGGCTTAATTTGTAGTTAAATGTAGGTGATTTTCATAGAGGCAACATGTTGGATCAGGATAACTTGTGTCAAGGATAATGTGCATGTATGTAAATGCATCCAGAAGCCAGGGGCCATGTCAGGCATCGTCCCTAATAGCATTTCGTTTTAATTTTCAGAGGAAGGTCTCTCACTAAACCCAGGGTCATCAACTGTTAAGGCGGCTGACCTACAAGCTCCAGGGATCCACCTGATTCTTTCCCTTTAGCTCTGGAGCCATAGAACCGTGCTACTGCTTGTAGACTTTGCACAGGTGCTAGGATCCAAATCCAGGTTCTCATACAGTGCAGCAGGCATTTTGCCAACAAAACCATCTCCCCTGTCCCAGAGTAACTGTTGAAAAAAAGGCTTTATTTTCTCTAGTGGTAAGGGAACCAATCCATACAGTTACTGAGCAACACTCACCAGGGAGGAAGAGTGTGCTAATGACTGAGCTTCAGGTAACTTAGCAGCTAGCAAGGTGGCTTTTGCATGCTATTGAAGGATTGCTTTGGGGTGAAAAAATAAAAAATAAATTCACAAAGACTACCTGGGAATCTTTGACAAGGAGTCTTAAAATATGAAATGTGGCTAATTCATCACATGATTAACATTAGTGCATTCCTGCAGCCAGAGTGACAGGCTAGGATTTTACTCTTGAAAAGAGGATTAAAAGAAAAAGATAAACCTTTTCTTTTTGCAGTTTACAGGGATTAACAAAAAGTTTGTGCTCCCTTATTTAAAAAAAAAAAACTTCAGATATGGCCCACTTGCTGTACAACATGCCTTTATAAAGTGTCGAAATTCAGTATATTCATAATTGTGCAATGATCACCACTATCAAATTCCTTAAATTGTCATCATCCCTAAAGAAAGCCAATCTCCATCCACTACCACCTCCAGTCCCTTTGCTTATCCTGAACATATCACACACATTAAATCATTCAGTATATAATTATATAATATAGACCATACTTGTATATGTCATACATATTGTCTATATACAATATTGTTGTCATGGTTAGTTTTAATTGTCAGCTTGACACAGTCAAGAATAGCCTTGAAAGAGAGTCTTAATGAAAGGTTGTCTACATGGCCTTGATGTGTGGGCCTGTCTACCTTGATTGACTTGAGGTGGTTAGACCCAGCTTATAGTGAGTAGTACCATTCCCATGCAGGGGTTCCTGAATGATGTAAGGGTAGAGAAACTCAGCTGAAGTCAAGCATGCAAGCAAGGACATGCACACATGTATTAATTTCTCTCTACTTTTTGACAACAATGAACTCTAACCTGGAATTGAACACCAGAGTAAAGCACTTTCTCCCATGAGTTGCTTTTGTTGGGATGTTTTAACACAGCAGCAGAAATGAAACTAGGATAGTTGCCCATGTACAACGTATGATTTCTCTCACTTAAAAGAAAGTTTTACTTATATTGTAGTATGTATAAGCACTTCGTTTCTTTTTACTACCATAAACTAACTCATCTGGATACATTTCATCTTGTTAATATTGATTGCCATTGTTTAAGCTATTAGCTATTATTAATGATCACTCACATACAGCTTTCCATATGGATGCATGTTTTCGTTTTTGCTTAAGAGAATCTAAAAATAAAGCCATGAGGCTATATTATAATCCATTCTATGTTTTGAAGAATTGAACATTCCCAACCACAATATAAGGGTTCTAATTTCTCTACATTCTCTCTATTTGCTATTGTCTGTCATTTTAGCTGTAGACATTTGAGGAAGTGAAAAGGGGTCATCTCATTGTGGTTTTTGTTTGCATAGCCCAGATGGTTAGTGATATCCAGCATATTTTTTATGTAGATGTTAGCCACTTGCATATCTTCTTTGGAGAAAGGGAGTTTCAAATTTTCTGCTGAAGGCTTGGGGATAGCTAAGTGATAGAGGCCCAGACTAATCAGCATAAGACCATTAACTTGGTCCACAACACGAATCAAGAAACAAATATGAATTTTCTTGTTTTAACAAACTGGGGTAGGTGGTTACTTCTGAGTTGTTAAAGTTTTTGGTATATTATGGTAGCAAGTCCCTTTGCAAATACATTATTTATGAGTATCTTCTCCCATTCTTTGAATTGTCTCTTCAGTTATTTTTTTTAAAAAAATGGGGATGTTTTTGTATTTTTACTTATTAAATAATGCTCTTACATGCAAAGAAAGTATAATTTTTAATTTTAAGTCTAGTTAATCTTTTATTTATTACTTGTGTGTTAACAGTAGACTTATCCAAGGTACCGAGTATTTGTTTGTTTGTTTGTTTGTTTGTTTGTTTATTCTTGGTCTCTTAATGTAATCCAGGATAACTTTGAGCTAATTGTGTAGCTCAGGATGGTCTCAAATTTGTGGCAACCCTTATGCTTCAGCTTCCACAGGGCTGGAATTATAGGCAGGTGTCATCTTGTCTGGCTATGAATATTTATTTACTTTTATATTTTCTTTGACTATCTTCGTAGTTTTAGCTTTGGTGAAAAGCTTTGTAGCTTCTAAATAAATGGTTTATTTTGAGTTAATACTTGCGTTTAATATGATAAGGAGTGCGGCTCCTTTTGCACTGTATGAAATTAGTTACCTTGACATTATTTTTGAAAAATCCAATCCTCCTGCCTTTGAATTATCTCTATGCTTTGGTAAAAAATACAGATTGACCATACATGTATTGTATATTAGTGGTCTTTTGATGCTATTCCATTGATGTCTTTATTTTATTAGTAAAATGTTGTTTTGTTTTGTTTTTGAGACAGGGTCTTTCTGTGTAAGTCTGGTTGTCCTGGAACTCACTCTATAGTCCAGGCTGGCCTCAAAGTCAGAGATCTGCCTGCCTCTACCTCTTGTGTGCTAGAATTAAAGGTGTGCACCACCACTGCCTGGATGTAAAATACTGTTTTTAAACTAACTTTTAATTGGAAAACTCAAGCCTCCTACAGTGTTCTTTTTAGTTTTGTTCCAGCTGTTCTAGGTCCCTTGAATTTTTCCATTAACCAGCTTATCAATTATCATTAAAAAGTTGGTTGTTGACAAGTTCTGTGCAACTTAACTTTGGGGAGTAATGCTAACTAAAAACTATTGTCTTTCAATCCATGAATATGGGATGCTTTTCCACTTGGCTATTTTCGAATTTTATTTATTTATTTGTTTTATTTTTCTTGATGCCATTGTTAGTATCATTACTTTCATAATTTAATTTTCAAACACACACACATATACTTATAATTGATTTTATATATTCATCTTAGTTTTGTAATCTTGCTCAGCTCATTGGTACTTTAAATTCGTTTTCTGGAATATGTGCAGGGTTGTATGTATTCCTTGGTATCTTTTATGTAAATTATTTAACAGTGAAAGCGAATCAGCTTAATTTCTGCAACTGAAGGAAGGAAAATGCTCTTTGAGTTTCTTGAGAGAAGCCACTGACTTTCCAATGGCAGTCTTAGAAAAATGAGTGAACTGTGATTTGTACCTCTCACCAAATGTTACAAAATTAATACTAGCACAATGATAGTAATAGTAACAGGTATTACCCATGGAAGGGGCTACAGTTTTCAAATTTATCTCAGAAGTCTAAATAAGCCTGTAAAGTAAGGATAATTTTATACTTGTTTTAAAATAGGATCTGAACCTAAGGAAGTATTTCATGCATTTTCATGCCTGCCGTTGATGAATTATCATGCAGGGACTCACATGTGAGCTAGAGGGAACAGGTCTGAGAGGCACAGCTCATGCCTGGATATGTCCGTGTCAGCTGTTGCATTGAGCACTGACTGCTGTTTCTTGTACAGAAAACTTTACTACCCATAACAGAGACCTTTGGTTCTTTCCTATGCAAGGGGCTTGGGAGAAGTCACCTGGAGGAAAGCTTTCTTTCAGGACTGCAAAGGCTCTCTTTGGCTTTCTATTTATTACAGTATGTTCTGTGGATGGACAGAATCTTGATTTCATGACTGGCTGCACCCCAGCAACCAACAGCCCATACTGAACAAGTAGTTTCACTGATGGTGATAGCTTGCAGATCCAATGGGGTCTACCACAGCCTGGCCTTGAGCAGCTAGTGATAGCTTAACAGGGACAACACTTGTTTATGTCACCGACCTTTAAACTCACCACTGTGAAATGATGTCATAAAATTGATTTCACTTTGAAGAACTGTAAGCATTAAAACATGATATAATTAGCTGATTACACTACAAGAAATGTGTTTCTGAACAAAACCCAATTATTTAAAGTTTTGTCTCTAAGCAATCTCCTTTAGCAAATATCTCTTTAATATGAAAAATCAGAATTTGTGCCATTTTATTTATAAATAATAAAAGTAACAACAATGCTAATTGTGATCATTATAAAACCTTATCCAAACAAACATGTAATTAAAAATAAAATTAGTAAATGCAATTTTAGAATTTCTAAATGACTTTCTCATGTATCACTACATTTAGTTGCCACCATAATCTTGAGAAAAAAAGTATACTTATTTCCATTTTATGAATAAGAAAAATGGCATTCAGACTCAGTCTCAACAAACACTACTGTATCAGATACTATGCCAGGTATTACAGATAGCTATCAGTATGCCTTATCTACTACTTGACATACCCTTTGAGACAAGTCTTGGTATTTCCAGTCTACAGATGAGTCTGGGGAAGGGTGTAAAGGTGTTTGACACTGTAACAAATAGATGGCAGGGAAGGATTTGAACACAGTTCTTTACAGTCTAGGTTTGTGGTCTTCCAGTAAGGAAGACAATGGCAGCTCAATTCAGGAGATGGTCAGTGATGATGACTATGCTGTCTATGATGCCCTGTCTATGATGCTGGATTGGATCTTCTGTTTATTATAAACAAAAGCACAATAGATAGCTCATTGATTATTATCCTAATACTTTATAATCCTTAACTTTTCCCTTGATTTAGTTAATGTCCCCATCACCTCACCCACACACTATGACCTAAAGTCAGTACAGACTGTGAACAAATTGAGATTTGTAGCTATGAAAAAGTGAGAAGTTAGTTGGCTTTTGCACAGTCTAATGTATCCTCAAGTAGAGATTACTGGATCTGTTAGATACTAGTTCTAGATGATACCACTATAGAGTTTGGAGTGCCAGTGAGTGGTGTGTGTGTGTGTGTGTGTGTGTGTGTGTGTGTGTGTGTGTGTGTGTGTGTGTGTGTGAATTGAAAGAGATTATAGGTCACCAGAATGGCAAAAATCAAAGAAAACAAGTTGGACAACCCTCAGCACCCAACAGCCCTGTGAAATTATAAGCTTGCTATGAGCATTATTTTTCCAACAAGGATGAATGAAGTGGGGAGGTAAAAAGCCCTCAAAGTGTCTCAGCAATGACCTCATACTCAAAACATTCACTGAATATTTGTAGTGTCCATAGACATTCACACACCAGCTATGAACAGGGCATTATCTTTTTCATCAACCAAGAGCACTTGGATTAAAACTATAGTCCTTTGATGAGTGCTTGCCATGCACCTTGAATGTGACATGGGCACTGGTAAATAGCAAGGGATTTTGTACAGATTCCCATCTACTGTAATAAGTTTAGAACTTTGTTGCCATCAACTCTGTTTCAAAGACAATGGAATCAAGTATCTAAAAGATGAAGTCACGTGCTTTGGGTCACATAGCTAGTATATTTGAGAACCTAGTCCAGATGTGTTTACCCATAAATCACCGATTCTTTACATTCACAGAGGTCTGAGTGGAAGAGCAGTGGATAAGTGTCTGATCTTGAGAACCAGGCTGTGGCTGAGCAGCTGTGTGTTTAGAATATTTTACTGAACCTCAGTGTCTTCATCCTTACATGCAAATGATAGTGGGGGCTTGTGATGCTTCAAGCAGATAAGCAAATGTGCATAATAGTTGCAACACTAACTCTACAGGTTTGAAGGGGAAACAGGTAATTTGTAGGAAAACACCTCATGAATAGTGAAAGACTACCTAAATATAAACTGCAAATAATTAGAACTTCTGCAGAAAAGGGATTCCAAAAGGATGAATTGATTTCTTATTCAAAGAACTGGGTGCTAAACCAGATACTCATTCAAAAACAGTATCCTGATATTTTGGACTTGGGCAAGTATCCAAAAGCTCCCAAAGAAGACAGTTTCCTGCATTGAGTCTAAGAACAGATTCCAAAGGAAACAAAAAGGTTTTGTGTGTGTGTGTGTGTGTGTGTGTGTGTGTGTGTGTGTGTGTGTGTGTGTATGTGCACGTGTGGTATGTGCATATCCACTCCTGTGTGCAGCTTTTCAGATTTGCATAGCCATACATAATTGGTTTGCACTGGTTCTGAGTTCTAACCCATCAATACAGGCTCTGATGCTGCATGGATTGTTCTGCACCCAGTGTGAAAGCAAGGATAAGAGGCTTATAATAACCTCTCTGAATGATGAGTTTCCAAGACTTAGGGGAGCATACTGTAATTTCAAAAGGGAAAGAGCTGCCTTATAGTCTTCTAAAAGGCTGCTTGAGAATATTTTCAAATTCCTGCCTGACAGTGCATGCCTCCTTTAGGATGAGACTGTGATCAGGAAATAATAACATCTCAAAGTTGCAACAGTACCACTCTCTGTACTGCTGGAGGGCCACAAGCCAACTTGGCTCATCATGAAGTCTGATCCAAGCACCTCCTCCTGATGAGCTCTGTTTTCATATTTAAATAAATCCTAGAGGCACAGTCGGTGTAATTGGATCTTCAGAGGCACCAAGAATCAGTTTTACATTAGAAACTTTCCATAAAGGAAAGATCAGTGGCAGCTACTGACTCGAACCTGGTCATTTTACAAATAAAGAAACTTACCTCAGAGACTTGTGTAAGGCTGGTGAACAACCAGAACATTTTTTTTTTCCAGTTTTGTAGATAAGTTAGCGGCTTGTCCCCATTAAAAACGACATGAAGTAGATTGTGTCATGACTTTACTTACTGGGTGCTTAATAAAATAATGGCAATTCAGTGTGGCACACAGAGAGGAAGTTACTGGAACCACACAGACCTGAATTCAAATTTCATTGAGTTTCTTCATCGGTAACAGGTAATTTAATTTCCTGTGCTTTGAGCTTTGCAACCATAAAGTGAGGATATAATATACTGCACTATTTAAGGATCTTGAGTTTGCAAGTGCCAAGCAACTAATTAAAATGGGCACGACTAAAACAGAGGAACTGTTGGGCCCTATAATGAAGCTATTGTAATCAATGAAAGGGTAGAGGCAGTGCCAACCTCAAGAAAGACTGAATAGAAAGATTCACCACTTCTTGGTCCCCTATCTCTGCTCTGCCCCTCGTCTCTGTATGTCAAGCAAGGTCCGCTGTCAGTCCAGCTCCTCCACGCAAGGGACACAGTCATGCACTGTGCCTTAGCCTCATTATGAGAGGGAAGAATGTTTCCCCATTTTAGTCTTTATTATAAAAGCCCTATGTGACAGCCTTCATTTGCTCATTGTGGGCCACATTATAACTCTCCTAGACAAGAGGTGGCAACTTCAAAGGCCCTATTAAAACCTTTAGTGTGTGGATGAGCAGGAGAGACCTCTTAACTGAGGGAAGGGTGGTGGTTATTAATGGCGGTGATAACTACTCTAGGTACTATAGGTACCTATTATAGTACTTGCTATGGTTACCTAATTCAGGAATGTCATAATCAAAGAAGATGATGACCTAAAATGCAAGGCACCTCGTTGTAAAACAACAGACCACAGCTGCTTATTTGAATACAAAATTTCTGATGTAATTTTAAGTGTGTATCAGTGTAAAAGAGTCTCTAAAGTAACCTTTAAGCAGCAAAGGCAACACTATTCAAGCGGGCTAGGGTTTAGGGCAGTGGGCAGAGTACTCACTGTCACTAGGAACCATGGCACTTCACAAGAGGACTGACCAAAACAGCTTTAAAGTTCATGTTTTCTCTTCTGATCTTTGTAAGGCCAAAATATAAAATTCCAAGAATAGGTTCTAGAAAAAAACAAATACTGATCTCTCATAAGAGTGGGAAGGGAGGCCTACTGAATTGTTTGGCTTTTAAAATAATAACTCTGGAGAAATGGCTGCCGAAGAGAGGCCAAAAGTAAGCAGTCTGGTCAGTGAACATCCCAGAAGACCCAACCTGGTGCTGATGTGGCTTTACCAGTAGAGGCAGAAGTGGATAGTCAAATCCCAGATGCAAGCGGACAGAAAGGCCTGCAGACCGGCTTCATGTTGGGAGTAACATGAAGAGTTTAGCCTACACCATGAGAAGCAGAGTGCTGCTTACTTTACAGCAGAGTCATCCCAGGTCTTACTTTTGGGATGCAAGCTTGGAATCCTTGTCCATAGAGGGCAGATGCCACTGTGTTCACAGATTTGGAGGTGAAGGAAAACACCGAAGTGGAAGATGTGATTATGACAGTCAATAGCTGACAGACAACACTGAAATCCAGAGTTAGCTGGGACCATCTTGGATGTGAGAGAAGATAGACAGGAACTGAGTTTTGGACCCTTATGTTTCTGTAAGAGGAGTGTCTACTGAGACATTTGGGAAATTAGTGAGGGTGACTGTCTGAAACTAAGAAAAGCAAGGTGTTTGCAGGAGGCACAAATGAATAGACAAGATGGTTGGTCCCAATGACGGTCTTGCTCAAACCAATGCAGTAGAGTTGTGAGAATGAAAATCAGGTTATGTAGTAGAGACAGGGAACATAGACAGCCTGTGGCCTTTGCTGTAAATAAGGGAAGAGGTATGGGGTTTACTTCAGGTAAGAGATGTGGTGTTTGGAGAGAATATTGAGAACTGGAACATTAACAAAATACGTGTATACTGAAGATAGAAAGCCAGTGACGCCTTAGGAATTGAAGTCTGAGCACCGTAATAAATGTGTGTTATAAATTCCAAAGGTTGTACGAGAACCAGGTGTTTAATAATGTGAACTAAGAGAACACGTACTCTAATCTGCATCATGTCCCCAATTTAGTTATCTTTGATGACATCATAAATGTTGTCCTGATGGATTCTCATTTGTGTTCAGCTTATAATAGTTCTATTGTCTTTGACAATAATAGCTATTGAGTTTGCAAAGTGAAGAAATTGTTGGTGTTCCAGTGAGCTCACCCATTTTAGCTCCTTTCATTCATTCATGCCTATGAAATCGAAAGCCAGATGAAATTGCAGACATTACTTGTGAATTACACTGTATGGCTGTGCCAAATGCTCCTACAAAGAAGGTATCAGTGGATCTTGAGACTACCAAGGCATTGCCATCTAAACATGGACTTCAAACAACCTAACTCTTAAATATATCTTCTCTATTTTCCATACATCTCTCCTGATTCTTCCATAGGCAAAGTCAAAAACATGCATTATCATATTTCATGAATAACACTGGTTACAGAAAACTGAGTAGGGGCAGCACACAAATGCAGAGAAGTTGGTAACAAACACCTTTCTACAAATTTGGACGATAAACACCTTCAGTGATAAGCAGGGGATATTATGGTTGAATCCCTATGGCTCTTGAGAAGGGAGACTAGCTGGTGGCAGGTCAGTACTGAGGAGAATGATTGGCAGAGTGAAGTCTTTTCGTGGTGATAAATTGTATGTGTGATGAAAAGTTTCCCTGTAAAACTCTTGGTGAAATTTAAGAGTCTTAGTAAGATATTACTAGGTGAGACAAAGTGGAATCCTTAGAAGGAATTAGAATTCTTTCCTCATCAATTTGTCTACCCATTCATATTACTAGTATATTGATGGGTTATATTTTCTTTATAACTTACCAAAGATATATTATGTATTAGCAGCCCAAAACTGCTGAATTGTCCAGAATGTGCCAAGGCTCCTGGCTTCTTGAATGTTTTACACACATACAAACAGACACACACACACACACACACACACACACACACCGATCCAGTGGTGACAATGGACAGGCTGACATGTAACTAGCTGTTGGTTATGTTAAGGCCAAGTGATCAATTATTCAATCTATTTTTCACTCCTAAATTAGTTGTAAAAATATATCTGTAGAAGTATTTAAATTACCTGTCAATGAGATACCTGTGTGGTCACTATGTTTAATTTTGAAATGGCTTGAGGTGGCGAGAACTAGGAGTGGCCATGATGGTGAAATGGTGAGGAGGCAGAAAACGCGAGCATGGGCGTGAAGATGTAGAAGGCACATGGAGGACAGGCAGAACAAGTAGAAAGCAGAAAGACGCCTCTTCTGTGGAGGGAAGAGGCATCATAAGAGACAGCTCCTCAGCAAAGGAAAGCAAAACAGACAATAATGGACTCCAGTGTTTCCTTGGCTTCTGTATTGAGTTTAGTCCTGCCCAGGCTCTATCTCATGATTCCAGCCCTACTATAACTGGAGAAAACTTCTATAAATCTATGTTTCTTTGCAATCAAAATGGACTGGGGGCAGGAGGGGTGCACTTTTTTTTAGCTTCATTTACTTGCTTCTTTAATGGCTAAGAGGAAAGAGGAGTGGATGGGAAGGAGTCTGTATTCTCATCATCACAGGTGGAAAGAAGCACTGAATCATTTTACCCGTAGAAATAAAATGTGTGGAGCAGCCTTTAGACTAGACACAATCCTGCTAGTTTCTGGGAATTGCAGACTGGGAACTGTAGATAAAATGAATGAATGAATGTGGTTAATCATGAAATATTTTATGGACCAGTGAAACAAGTAGATGGCAACAGAGAACAGAGTCTAGAACAACCCCAGGGACATCATGGTTTCTCTGAGGTTTCTTTTCTTGTATCCGTTCTCTATCTATTCATCAGTTCTATTTCAATGAACTGTCCCGTACATGTGCTCAGAGCTCATTCTATAAGACTGGAAAGACGGTGACAGATACCTGTCACCTGCATGGTCTTTCCACAGATCCACAAAGAACAGCCTACTAACTGTGGACGATGTTGAGATAATAGAGATGAAAACACATCTTCTGCAAGGCTAATGGGAAACAATAAGCTGAAAGGCAAAGAAGAATGACAATCCACAATGTATCTAGCACAATGTATCCCCCCCAATGAGAATCCCCTACCACCTTAGTCTTTCAGGGAAGTCAATTTATCTGAGTCTTAAGGGAGAAAGAAAGGAAGAAGAGAAGGGAGTTTGAAAGAGACCTCAGCACAGGTACTTAAAATTCCTTCCAGATGCATTTTGTGATAGGTTAATTCCAAACCCAAATAATGAATTACCGGCATGGCATACATCAGGCATCTTAGCAACTGAGCTATTTTTGGATCCACTGCCCTCCTTCCTGCTCTTCACATCACACCACTCACACTGCTCCCCCACAAGTCTTGTGAGGACAGAACTCTAAGCTCCCTGGAAGCCACTGTCTAGCTAATGCTCTCTGTTGGCAGGAGTGCTTAGGCAAGGAGATGCTGAGGGGAAGTGACTACACCTCTCTATCAGGAATTAACTCGGTCTACAAATACCGATGAACACCTACAGTTTGCTTATTTGCCTTCCCCACAAGACTGCAGTTTCAGAGAATGAGACGCTCGTCTAATTGATCTTTGTATCCTGGGAGGCTGGCACAGTACCTGGCCAACCGAGGATAAAGATGGGTACACAAATGAGAATCTATCACCTGTGGGGAACAAAGATATTAAAACCAAACCAAACAAAAAAAATCATGATGTTCTGGAACAATTCAGGACACAGGAATGGAAATAGTTGCCACAAATATATTTAAGGACAATATGAAGCAGAGCAAGGAGATCTCACATCCAAGAACTGTTAGAGGTTCAAGGTATGATGTCTGAATGGAAAGCTGTCTGGGTTTAGGAAGGGAAAGGATGCTTGTACAGGAAGACAAGTAAAAATATGATACCTGGGATGGAGGAGATAATCCAGGATAGGGATGAAGGATCCAGCACAGCCACTGAAAAGCAGAGAAAGGTCAGCCTCTATACGTAAGTACAAACTAAGTGTGGGCTTGAAAGCATGGAAAACATGATGTGGTCACGAAAGGCTGGAGTCAAAGAACCTTGTTACAGTTGGTTTTATGTACCAATTTGACTAGTCTAGAGTATTCCCAGAGCCACTCCTTTGAGTTGTGAAGAGGTTGTAGATGTGGTATGGAGGCGTTCTCCATTTGATTAATATAATATGGAGCATTATCCTGAACACTATACAGCATCTCATGCAGTCATCTGAAGAAGCATAGCAGGTTTCTAAGGAAGAGGAAGTTCTACCTCAAAATGGTAACACCAACATCTTCCCAAGTTCCAATATGATGGCCTTACCAACAAACTTCAGATTCAACCATAGCCTAAGTTCCTAGTCTGCCAGCTAGATTAGCAAGGTTTAGATTTTCTAGACCCCATGACTCTATGACAGAATTTCTTAAGATAATGCCATTTTATACAAGAGTGCACGTGTGCACGTGTGTGACCCCCCTCCCCACACACAGGAACACACAGTTTCATATCTTTTCTGTTTCTGTGTAAACCCTATGGTGATATGGATCTTAATATCATGTTAAAAAGAACCAATTTTGCTTAGGCAGCATTGGTGTGCTGTAAATGCCACAGTCACTGCTTCCACGCTGCCTGGCCATATTTTTCTTGAGACAAGGGAGGAGATAAGAAATAGCAGATCTCCTCCTGTAAGTGGTAATCCCACAGTACTCTTGAGTTTCCTAAATCTGAAGGCATTTCAGTCAACAGCCCTGGGAATTACTTGCAGATGCTGAAAACAAAGCTTGTCATTGGAAAGCTTACAAAATGGATTTTCCCTTCCCCAGTATCAAGCAGTGCTGCTATGATCACCAGAATTCCCAAACACAGCTCTGTTGCATCCAAAACCTTCAAGTATAATTACATTTCAAAACATAACAGAATTAGTTTTGTGTTTTCAAAAAGAGATGTCATCCAGATAGATTTTTATCATTTCATTTTTGTAGCTACTTTGAGGCTTTTATGGTGCCTTTTTATGATAGTTCAAAATGTGTTGCTGACATTATAATATTAATTTGTCATTCAGTAGCATTAACTAAAATGAGCATTTATCAGCATTGCACCAGGTGTTGTGAGAAATACGGAGAATTATGATAACATCGCAGCTATCCAAAATGAAGGGGAAAATCTCATTCAAGAAAGCTCGGTCTCTCCATTAATTCAACGGATTATTTATTGCCATGTATACTGAGCGTCATGCACTCTGGCAGCTTTGGGATGAAGAGATGAATCAAGCATGGCTCTTGCCAATATTATTTATGATAGGAAAGGAATAGAAAGATAAACAAAAGTGACCCAGAGTGTGTTATATATTCCTTCCTACTACTTTGGGGTAATGAAAGAAGTCTTTATTGTGAAGGTGATACCAGAGGTGACCCTTGAACCTTGAGACGGCATCTGTCAATCGCACATGAGAGCACCAGAAATTATGGAACAAGAGCTCTATACACAGTTATGGAATGATAGAGAACTTAATTTCTGTAAAGTAGGATATAGGGGTGTACTGTCAATCTTAACAGTGTACCTGGAGAAGAACACCTATGTATATGACCGGTTTGGCATAGATGGTGCTTGCCTACAGTGTGAAACAAACAGTAACAAGAAATAAATAAATCCAAGAGATTAAGCAAGCCCCACATTAGGAGGAGCCATGAATCTGACAAAGGAGATTTTAAAAGCAGACAGCAGGGAGTCCCTTTAGTTCCTGCCACTTTGGCTTTCTAAACTGCCTCTTAAGAAACAAACAGTGTGTTCCCTTACACTATGTTGTTCTCTTTCTTGTAAGTTCTCGATCCACAAAACACTCAACAGAGAAAAATCCCAGGACCAGGTGGTGTCACTGTTGAATTTTACCAAACACATAAAGAAACATATATACAAATGGTTATCAAACCCTTCCAAAACTTAAACAAAAAAGGGGAAAGACTTTCCAACTCATTTAATAAAGCACTATTCTGTATCCACAAGAAAAATACAGACCCATATGAACATAAATGCAAATATCAAGATATTAAACCCATAAAATATAAAAAGCATTATATACCCTGATTAAGAATGCAAAGTTGATTTAACATTTACAAATCAACTGACATAATATGCCACATTAATAAAGATTTAAAACAGCAACTGTTTCAGCAGGTACAGAAAGCCTATGCCAAATTCCACATGCTTTTATGATAAGAACACCTAGCCTCCTAGGAATATAGTAAGTAAAATCTCCATAGATTGACGAGGCATCAATGAAAATCTAGGTGCTCAGTTCAGAGGTAGAGCACTTGCCTAGCACATGTAAGGCCATAGGTTTGGCTCCAAGGAGAGAGAGGAGAAGGGGTGAAAAAGAATCTCAAAACAACTTACAATGAATTAGACTATGACACTGGCTTATCTAGGTATAGGTGTGATGGGAGATGTTATTCTGTAAATATGTTTCTCATACTGGTTAATTAATAAAGCCTGTGGGCAATAGGAAACAAGATAGGTGGGGCTAGGAGACCAGGAGGAGGAAAGAGGAAGTAGTTGGGAGGAGTCAAGATGTAGACCAGGGAGGAAGGAAGACGCCAGCCGCGGCTCCCGGATAAGTTGAGCCACGTGGAAATAATTAGATAAGTAGAAATGGGTTAATAATTAAGACAGAGCTAACCCATAAACAATAATGGTAACTGGCCAACAGGATTGTATCAAATACAGAGTCTCTGTGTGTTATTTGGGGCACACGTGGCAGCAGGACCAGGAGGACCAGGAGGCAAGTGGGGAGGAACCTGCCTGTAACATAAGTGTGGTTATAGGTATAGGTAGAGATATAGGTACGTATAGATATAGCTATAAATGACAGAATTGAAAGTCTAGAAATCACTCATGTATTATTTATGAACAATTGATCTTCTACAAAGGTGTCAAGATAATCCAATGGGGGATATAAGGGTCCTTTCAATAATGGTTGCTGAGACTATTGGACACCTATGCATAACATGTATACCTAGACACCCCCCCACCTTATATATATAAACACTACCTCCAAATGTATCATAGATCAAAACATAAGAACTAAATATTAAACTCTCAGAAGAAAACAGGAGTAAAATCTTAAAATGTTATGTTAGGCATTTCTTCTTACATATAATATCAAAAACACAAGTGGCAAAAAGAAGAAATCAATACACTGTGTCATAAATAATATCAAACAAAAAGCAAAATAATAACCCAAAGGGTGAAAGAAAACACATATGAGTTATATAACTGATACTTGAATATGCTTGTGTCTTAAACATATAACAAACTTGATAATTAGGAGACAATACAATTTAAAAGTAGGAATTTAATAACCATTTTTAAAGTATATAGTAATGGCTATTAAGCACAGAAAATGATGCAAGTATTATTCAAGAAAAATGCACTTATATCAAAATAACACCCCAGTGGGATGTCAAGAATAAGTGAAATTATAAAGCTAAAAAAGGAATTGTTTGTGAAGATGTGGAAATATCAAATATCCATTAGTTTTCTGTGAGATGAATTTGTGTATCCACATTGAAAACGTCTGTCAATTCCTCAAAAGTAAGCAGGGTTACCACATGACCCATTCATGATAATCAGAGTGTAGAAACAGCCCAGATGTCTGCCAATTGATAAATGGATGGACCAAATGCATTACATCTATATGATGGAATACTACTTCACATCTATAAGGAATGGGCCTTAGAGATATATGTGGAAGAAAATACCAAAAAATCACATATTTCTTGATTTCATTTCTGTAAAGCATCCAATATAGGCAAGTTTATGGAGATAAAATGCAGGTGCTTGGGACATCTGCAGTATAGAGTAAGTACTGACACATGGTTTCTTTGCAGAACATAGAAATATTTTAAGTTCAGAATCTGGTATTGCCTGCACAATTCTGTGAATAAACTAAAAATAGTTGATCTGATACTTCATAAGGATACATCTCATGGTACAGAAGTTGTAACCAGGTATGTTAAGAACACACATCTGCTCAGCTGTGGAAAGCTAGACGTGGAAGTTATTAATGGAAATGGAACGGTGGAAAGAAATCTGTGACCTTTTCCCAAAGAACAGATAAGATTTGGTTAACGAAGAACAATACCACAGAAAATCCTACAGGCAGCTAGCAAATTATCACAATAATGATACAGATGAAATGTGACTCCCACAAAGAAGAGAAGGTATGCTTATTGTTTTGTGCAAGACTTGGTGGGATTTAGTTTGAGACAGAACCAATAGAGCCTCCCGTGATGATATCATATCATTAAAGACACCTGTCCCATTTCCCCATTTCAAGGCAGGCCTTTTTTTCCCCCTAGCTTCTTTTGCTGAGCCATTTATGACAGTTTTCCAAGCAAATACTTTAAGGGACCGAATAATGCACACAAGAACTGCCCTCTTAGCCCAGAAACAAACCATTGCTGCCATCTGTAATTTGCTCATTCCATCACAAAGCTGCACTGAATCTAAGCTGACAAGATTTACTGGATGTAGAAAACAGCTTTTACCCTGCACCAGGCATTTGAACCAGAAAAGGCAACATGATCTGTGTGGACAAATGTTCTTCCCTGAACTTGTGTGGTCCCTGGGGTAAGGCTGTCAATGTGGGTATGTGGAAAGTATCTGGTAGCATGCACCAGTGGACAGGAACGAGAGGACCCTCTCCCCGTTCTCCCATGAACTAACATGGTTATACTGTCAAGTCAATTTTGAACCACTTGCAAGATGGCAGTATAACTCAACTTATGGGGCTACTGAGTGAGTCAAATATAATAAATGCTAAGTGACTTAGTAATTTAAAAATGGTCTTTGAAATGAGGACCCTAAGAATAACACACATGGAAGGCCCCAGGAAAGGGAAATAGTTAAGATCTCCTGTATAAACTGGCAAGGGGGACAGAAGGGAGAAAATGGAGGAGGAGAAATTGATGGATCTAGATGCCTGAGTTGGGGGGGGGGGGCAGCGAGTAGGAGCAACGAAAGAGATATCTTGATAGAAGGTACAATTAGGATGTTAGTGAGAAACCTGGTGCTAGGGAAATTTCCAGGAACCAACAAGGATGACCCCTACTAATATCCCTAGCAATATTGGAGAGGGTGCCTGAAGAAGCCTTCCCCTTTAATTGGATTAGTGACTACCCTAATTGTCATCATAGAACTTACATCCAGAAACCAATGGAAGCAGATGCAGGGATCTTCAACCAAGCACTGGGCTGAGCTCTTGGAGTTCAGTTGAAGGGGGGGGGGATCATATGAGCAAGGTGGGTCAAGATCTTGATGTGGAAAACCAGAGACAGCTGTGAACTAGTGGGAGCTCACAGACTCTGGACCGACATATGGGGAGCCTGCAAGGCCCTCTGCAAACTAGGTGGCAGTTGGGTGGCTTGCTCTTTTGGGGGATTGGCTGGCAGTGGGACCAGGACTTACCCTGGGTGCATGAACTGGCTTTTTGGATCCCATTCCCTATGGTAGGACACCTTGTTCAGCCTGTATGTGGAGGGAAGGGGCTAGGTCCCGACTCAACATGGCATCCCATACTTTGTTGGCTCCACAAGGAAGGCCTTACCCCCTGGGAGGAGTGGATGGGGGTGAGATGGGGGAGGGAGAAGTGGAGGAAGGGGAAACTGGGGCTCCTATGTAAAATGAAAAAAGAAGAAGATCTCCCGCAAAGTGGCTTTGAAGGATTAGAGGGATGGCTCAAGAGTTAGGAGCATATGCTGCTTTTGGGGAGGACTCCCAGCACTCCCATCGGAGGCTCATAATGGATGCTAACTAAGATGCCTAGCCCTCTTCCGACCTCTGCAGGCACGGCACTCAGGTGCACAAACCCAAACTCCAGACACATACATACACCTAATTAAAAAGTTAGAGAGGGGGTGTCTCTAAAGAATGATCTTGGAGAAGCTCTAGCCCAGTGTGGAGCACTTTCTTTCTTTCTTTTCCTTTCATTTAAATTAAAAAATATTATTTTACATACAAGTCCCAGTTCCCTCTCCCTCCCATCCTTCTATTTTACCCACGAACCCCCAATCCCATCCACCATCAACTCCTCAGGGAGGGTGAGGCCTCCCAAAGGGGAACATCAAAGTGTGACACATCATTTGAGGCAGGGCCTAGGCCCTCTCCCATGTATCTAGGTTGAGAGAGTAGCCCTCCATAGGGAATGGGCTCCCAAAGTCCATTTGTACACTAGTGATAAATACTGGTCCACTGCCAGAGGTCCCACAGACTGCCCCGGCCCCACAACTGACAAGTGTGAAACACTTTCTAAGACAAACTTAGATTACACTGATGAGTCCCAAGGAGTCATATGTTTCCCCTCCATCTGAACTCTTCTACCTCTCACTGAGGGCTCAGTCAAGCATCGCAGGTGGTCATCCTATTTCAAGGGTCCTCCATGGCCCATAACTGTAGTCATATGTCAAACACTTGAAAGCACAGATGAAAACAAACTGAATGTCCAGGCTCTGCAGTGACACTCAGCTCTGTATCAGACAGAGAAGCTTTTCTTTGGGGTCAAATGTCACGTTGTGTGCAGCAAGTACAGGAACATGGTTAATTTCCTGGAGCACCAGTCTAAATATAATTTACATTTTAGAGAGATGTACTCTAGAATACAAGCAGAATGTCCATACCCTTGAGTTTTCAGGTTAGCCACCAGTGTTGGTGTGTGAGGCTTGTGTGGGCATATTTCTCACATCTCAGCTTAGAGCTGTGTGGGCTGACTGTGGGTGTTTACAACACAGCATGAGAGTCAGTGCTCTAAAGGGTCTGATGTAAGCACTGTTCTTGGGAATTGTGCTACAATGTTAACTCTACTGACCTATTCATGTAGGTGAAGGTCTAGGCTGAAAAAGTCCACACAAACCATGCTGCCCAAGCATAACCCTTCCCTATTTCCTGTTCAGCATGATGGTCTTGATGGATTATCCTGATGCTAATTGATGGGAGGGAAATGAAGGCAATATTGACCAAAAGGGTTTTAGAGCTCACTTCCAGGCATCTGAGTGTATGGACACATGCCTCGAATCCTGTAATTAGGCAGGAGGATCAGGAGTTTAAGGCTAGCTTGGGACAAGTAGAGTTTAAAGACAATAAAGCTGTATAGAAAGACCCTACTAGAAAGAAAAGAAGAATGTTGTGGGGTGGTGAAAGGGGAGGAAGGGTGAGAGAGAGGAGGGAGGAAGATGAAGAGAAGGGAAGAGGATAGAGAGGAAGAGGAAGGAGAGGAAGTAGTTGTCACCACCATGAATACAGAAGTTGATCTATCTAATGCTTTTCTAGGTTTACTGACTTTTGTAAAGCAAAATAAATATTTCTATCATACAGAAGCCACATAAGTTTTCAACACACTCAAGAAATTTGTTTGTTTGGGGTTGGAATGTGTGTGCAGCATAGTACATGTACACGAGTGTGAAAATATGCACGAAAAGGCCAAAAGGAGGCAGTGAGAGTGTTTTTCTCTATTGCTGTTGAACTTATCGTCATGATGCAATGTCTGTCACTGAACAGGAAGACAAAAGTTTTGACCAGCAAGTTCTTCGGGTCCACTTGATTTTGTTCCCCAATGCCAGCATGCATAACACCACTCGGCTTTTTATGTGAGTTCTTGGGATCCAAAAACATTAAGCCATCTCCCAAAACCCTGAAAAATCTTAATAAAAGCAGATAACATTACTCACTAATACACTAAGGGAATAGTACAAATATAAGACCCAAATTTCAGCAAAGATCAACCATCCACCGCAAAGGCAAAGAACCACAGAATCAGGCAGAAAACCACTGTTATTATTTTATCTCTAGCAATAAATTAAAAATTAGTTTTCATGTGCATTGGTGGTTAGCTTGCATGTCTGTCTGTCTGTGTCAGATCCCCTGGAACTGGGGCTGCAGACAGTTATGAGTAGCCATGTGGGTGCTGGGAATTAAACCTTTGAAAGAGCTGCCAATGTACTTAACCACTGAGTCATGTCTCCAGCCCCTCATTCCATAGTTTTTAAGGACAGTAATATTCAGACATAAAAGCTTTTGTGGAAATCATTTACCATAATCTGAAAAATCACAGAATTGGTAAACTACACGAACCAGCTTCTGGTTCTAATACAGTACCTGGCTTCTGTGTGGAGATATTCACAATTGTGTTCGCAACCTGTTAGAAATGTTTCTTCCTTTTTGCTTAAGGTTATTTTTTTATGTTGGGAGAAGAAGTTTGTTTAGAGATTTGACTGGTGGCTGATGTGAGTGTTGGAACTAACCCTCAAATGTTGTTGACTTTTAGTTCATTTCTGAACTGAAGGCTATAACACACCAATAATTACTAGATGTGATATGTCAACCAAAGAGAATAGCCGAAGGAACAATTAGCTTTATACCCTTTTTTTCAAGACTCATATGTCCTAATTTATCTGCACTCATCTTTCCTCATTTTGTAATATTTACCCTTCTTGTTCTTGTTCTCATAGAACATGTTATACTGTATCCACATATACATGTTTTCACATATGTCCATGAAGTTTTAAATGATATGTAATTTTCTTTCTTAGTTTATTTTTATGGTGGATAAATGCATTAAAATGTAATTTATAATGAAAATATAGAACCCAAAAAGCAAAGCTCCAGGGCTTCAGAACAGCTATTCTAACAGCACAGATGTTCATTGAGATGATTAGGCTTTGGGTCTGGCTAAACTCACTGCGTGACGTTTTGTATCTGCAAGTACTTTACTGTAAAATATATTACTGAACTGAAACACAACTGTGGTATTTGAAAAGAAATAAGAATGTTTTTCTTTGATGCAGATGTGAGACATGTAACCAACAGCTATGTTTCAGGATTTCATATTCACTCATAGATTTTTCCAACAGGCATACAAGCCAATCCAGAAGTTGTTTCCTGTAACAGCAGGGTTATTTTTAAAGCAGGTGTTCTTGCAAATGAACTTCATTGTGCTTGCTTTCTAATCTTGCACTGTCAACAACAACAAAAATGCTGTTAGTGTATTGGAACACTGCAACAAAAAATTCAAGTCCCTCCCATGGCTTCGTTATTAGGAAATATTTGCATGCTGAATTCTTGGCAAATTTGGAGCTTTTCTAATTTTGGAGTGCTTTGAGTGTGCAAAGCAATGTGTGAACAAACTGGAGACTTGTTTTTGATAGTTTCCTTCTACATCTTTCCATCTTTCTTGAGCTTATTTCAACCTATCTCTGCTTCCTATATGTTTTCAAGACCTCCTCAAGGGCACAGTGTACTGTTCCCTGTCTTAATTGGAGTAATGTTTGACACAGAAGAGAGGTTCATGTTCTCACATGTAGCATGAGCCAAGACTGACCAGAAGGCCATTCTAAAGGTGAATGTTCTAAATGCCCTTCAAGTCCTGATTCTCACTTCACTTTCTTCAGTATAGGAAGATGGATGGACCCTACTCTTTGTTCCTAATAGGTTTAGGCTTATGGAAGCCTCTGCCCTGAACAATTGTGGGCATCTTCTAAGAAGACTCACCTTTCTCTCTTCCACTCTAACTCCATCCCCTTCATATCCCATCTTTTTTTAAACTGCAGGATTCATACAATCCAGATATATTCAGAGTACCCCCACCAACAGATCCAATAAATGGACAAAGCATTTTTAATGACCTTTGCACTGAAATGAAGTCATTCCTTGCTCAGTCCTTTTTGCCTCACTTAATATTTTGCTTTTCTGCATTCACAAAATTCTTTGTGTGTAATGCTGGCTGTTATTGCAGCATCAACCACAATATACAGTTTTAATTTTTTACAATATACAGTTTTAATGTATTTTGAGAGCCCAATGGATTCTTGGACCTGTGTTTTAATAATCTTTATTTGGTATTGAAGTCATTGCAGAGAACACAGTAGAGGCTAATGTTTAATAAATGAACAAAAAGAAATTCTCTAAACACAAATTTGTAAATGCATATGCATATACCCATAAACATATGTGCATGTATATTTATCTTTGCTTGGATTGATATCTTTGACAACCAAAATCTAGTAAAATTCTGCATCTGCCAAAGAATAGCATATGTGAAACTACTGCATCCAGACAGAGACTAAAATGTTAATATAATGTTTTTAAATATACCTCCCAAGCTTCAAAACAGAGCTCTAAAATGCAAGTGGGTGGAAGAGGTCCCAGAACTGATTTCCACGAAGCTAATTTTCAAGAGTGTGTGTGAAATCACAGTCAAACAATTAGAGAGATCTACACTGCACCCATTCCAGTGAAGACATAGGAGTCCTGACTATAACTAATAGCACACAGATTGCACTTTTGAACAATTACTAAGTTAGATAATCCTCTGTTTATTTGTATATCCTTTGATTTGACTATATTCACAGTCTCTAAAAGCCTTGGGAATTTAGAAAAGCTAAATTTGCATGAAATAGATGTAAGGATTCCTATGAGTGGTCAGAAAATACAACTGATGTCTACATTTTATGTTATCAAACAATGCTATGTTTTTTATTTTTGTACAGTAAAAATTGAGGCATTTTACATATTTTTGTGAGATTTGCTTCCACAATGAAAGCCATCTTCAGCACTTTTGACATTTAAATGATATTTCCTGCAGCTTATGCAAGCATGTGTCATTCTTTGCATTTAATTCATGGTTGTACAATTTGCACCATGTCCTTTGTTTCCTAGTTCTCTATTTTTAATTCTGGGAGGCTTTTCTGACCTTTCTTAGTCCCTAGCCCTCTATGAGGTGGTGTTTTTAAATGGTTGGTCTGGCTGGCTTTGGAAGATTATTATTGTATTGAGGGGTGGTTGGTGAGTGTAGTAAATCACAAAGTAACAAAATGAGCTCCCACCCTTTCCATCATCTTTATCTAGCAAGAATAGATTAAGAGGGGTGTCAAGAAAATCCAACAAAGGAAAAGGAAGTTCTTACTTCCAGAGGATTTTCTGTTTCCATCTACCTGTTGTGGTTTAAACAAGAAAAACCAACATCCCCCGCCCCCATAGGCTAGTAGATATGAACACTCAGTCCCCAGGCGGCAGTACAGTTTGGGAAGTTATGGAACCTATAGGAGTTACAGTCATTCTGGAGAAGTGTGTAACTGAGATGTTATAGCCAACCCCCACTTTGTCTTCTCTCTTTGAGCTCCCTGTATGGGTTTGAAATGTGACCTTTCTGCTTCCCATTCTCCAGGCACGTCTTAATGCTCTTTCTGTCATGTCTTGCCTGCCATAGTGGATTGCTGTCCCTTCTGGAACTCTAAGCTAAAATAACCCCTTTTCTCCTTTAAGTTGCTCTTGGTCAGGGTGTTCTAGCACAACAGAAGAATAACTGCTATACTTGCCATTCATTTTATTTGTATACCTGCCATTTCTGAGAGGTAGAACCTAGTTTTGACTGGTTTTATTTGCCTCAGCAGTGGACATATTGTCTCATTCAAATCTAATAGTACCACTTTCATTAACACCACAACTATTACCTCCATGTACCTTGAATGGATTAAGAATACATACTATGATACAATGTGAACCATGAAAAAAATATTTTCTTTCTAAACATGTCTACTTCTTCTGGGACTAAAACTATGAGACAGCAGACATCCAGCCCAGGAACAGATGTGTGTTTGTCTTAGAAATAATGACTTCAGTGGTTGTTCTGAGTTATACCCACATTTTCTGAAGAAATGTTGTTGATAGAAGCATCTCCAAAAATGTCCAGTTTTTAGTATCTCTGAATTTATGAAGACATAATACTAAATAGTAGAAGGATTTGGCAGATATTATTTAAGTTTCAGACCTTAAGATAGAAATATGATCTTGGTTTTTTTTCTGGCAGACCCAATGTAATTCCAAGAGCTGTTACAGAAGAGAAAATTCTACTCAAGCAAACGGGAAAATAGGCAGAAGAGAAAAATATGGAAACTCAAGGCTTTAGAAGGATAGACTTTTGTTGGTTTGAAGACAGAAGGAACAAAATGACAAGGCAAAGTGGCCAATATGGATGATCCAAGAAACCTTCCTGTAGGGTTTTGGTAAGAAAGAGAGCCTGCATATACAAGAAACTGACCATGAAGACAGGTTTATCCTAACGATTTCAGAAAGGAAGATTCAAAATTTATGTTAGCTTGGAAAAGTGTAAGCTGTGGACCCAAATGATCCATGATCTATTTGGACTTCTGATCTGCAGAAAATTCAAGAATACATAAGGGCTATTCTACTAAGTCATTTGCTTTTTGGCAAGATGATGGAATATTAACCCAAAGATTGCTTTGGATCTCAACACAAACTCCTTTCCACAATATTGATAGGTACATAAATTAGAAATATAGCCAGTAACTTTTTACAGACGTAAAAGTGCTTCCATGCAAGGGAGAGGATCAAGATACTTGGGTATTTGTTTGTTTGTTTTTTAGTTAATATCACTAGAGCCTGTCACATGACAGAGGGTGTTCTAATGTACGTTTACTGGAAAGAAAAGTCCTAGAGAGGTACTTACTGACCTGAGAGGAGCAAAAGTCTAGCTTTGTGATTTGGGTTTATTCTCAGAGCCTATGCAGTTTATATACTAGTACACAAACAAGTCTACCTAGACTGTTTCAGTTTGATAATTAAATTCAACAAACATCTGTTGGCCTTGAGGATTAGTGAAAAGTGTGCCAGTGAGATACAGAGACAACCAATAATCTTGAAAGCTCCAACACAGTGGAATACTTGAGCAGAGAATAACCCAATATCAGATGAATGATACAGGAAGTAGTGAATATGAATTTTCAGTTTTTCCTGTAACCTAACTCTTATGTTGCTCATTCCCTTGTGAAAATGAAGGACGAGTATACTTTTGATGAACTCTAAGACAATTTCTACCCATTTTCAAGCTCCTTAGTACTGTCAGGATAGGAGGAATCAAACCATTTGAATCCTACCTGTAAGACAATATAGTTCATAGTGGCCTCTCCTTCCAATCCTTCTGATTTGGGGGGAATTTGCCAGTTTCCATTCATCACCCCCTCTAATACTCACCTTGAACTGCCTCATCATCCAGTTATAGATATAGGCTGCTTCATTTGTGAAAACCAACCCTTTCTTCTCACTATTTTCCTTATAGAAGATGAGCTTCCTGAGAGCAAAACTTGCATCAAGTGCAGCAGAAGTATAAACACATTACTTAATATCTCTGGTGTTTCCTTTCTCTATACTATGGGGATATTGTAGTTTGCAACCCTTGATGGGTGGTTTTATGATTACATTCATTTATACATGCAAACACTCAGAGAAGTTCCTGGCACAGGGACTTCAGTGTTCACTAAATATTGCTATATATTTGACATCTCAGTGAAGTGTCTCTCACTGTAACTAGATTTGAGAGGTTCAAGCACTTGCTAAAGCTTGGTCATTATGTGGAGAGGGGAGAAGTGACGAAAGACACATCTAATTGGAACTATCTCTGTTATTTTCAACTTTTACCCTTTGTTTTTTGATGGACTGATAAAGATGACACACAAACATCTCTTAAGACTATGAAATACCAATTTCCTACAAGTCTGGAGATCCTTGATGTAGTAAAGACTGTAGCATTAGCCACCTGGGTGACCTCAAACACGTCACTTGATGCTTCTGAATCACTGTTTCTACACCTCTATGTTAGGCATAATAATAGCAAACTATGCAGCTCAGCCCTTTTAGTTTCTAAATGAGTGGATTAGAATAAGTGACTCAGGCCATGACTCACCACACTCAAGAGCTCCATCTCCAACTTCACTAAGAAAATTCAAGCAACTTTCTGCCACCTTCAACTTCTGTGCCATGAGCAAAGACACGGGGATACATGCTTCTATGCTGCTCCTGTTTTGGACAATGAGGCAGTCCTCCTTCTAATCAGTCCAGACCCCGTTGCTGTGCTCTTGATCCCCTTCCTTCCCACACACTATGAGCCTATGAAAGTTTCCAAAAGGAAGATACTCAGCTTTCACTATTCACCATCAGTCATCCATTCAATTTCCTGACTCTTTGAATCAACTCTCATTAACATCTGTCTGCCTTCCCTGGGCTGTGATTTCACTTTGATCTCACACCTCCTTACTTTAATATCTCCTATCTGTTACTTTCCTCAAAACTTCTCCAAATCCCTTTTCATTCCCCAACATTTAAACAGATTTGTATATCAAAGAGCAAACAATACCCTTGTGGCTAAATATAAATTTCTTTCCTAAATACTAGCCATTTCCTACCCATACCTCTTCAGAGCACCTTATATTCTAATTATGTCCTCTTTATAATGCCATCCTCATTAATTCTATAATGTTTACCATCATGGTTCTCCTACACCTCCATGGTTATTATTTTTCTGCCTTTACTCAATTTCCAAGTGATAGCTTCCTACAACAATCTATCCCTGTTCAGCTTATCTTTCATTATAAGCATTTTTTTGCTGGTAGAGAGGAGCATATTGTGAGGGGTGTTGTGTGACTTCATGATCTCAATGATCAACTCCAAGAATTACTCTTGTGTATTTAATATAGGACGTGGAAATGGGGTACATTCTACATTCATTTCAAGTGAGGCCCCAAGTTATAGCATGTATGTTTTCTGCCAGCCCACCGGTAGCCTGGTCCTGCCATCATGCCAGACCCAAATAACACGCAGAGACTCTGTATTTGATATAAGGCTGTTGGCCAGGTACTATCTTGTTACCGGCTAGCTCTGTCTTAATGATTAACACATTTCTACTATTCTAAGTATTTCCACCTGGCTCATCTTACCGGCCCGAGCAGTGCTGGCTTGCTACCTCTCCGGGCTCTCCATGTTGACTCCTCCTAACTACTTCCTCTTTCCTCCTTGTCTCCTAGCCCTGCCTATCTTGTTTTCCCATTGGCCACAGTGCTTTATTCATTAACCAGTACGAGAAACATATTTACAGAATAACATCTCCCATCATCAAGTGAATAGATGCCAACTACATTTCAGACTAATGTGCTGGCTCTGAGCAGAACTTGAAGTGGATGGCACATCTTAGATTAGTGCTGTTAAAATGAACCAAGTAGAATAACAGAGGGGTGAGGAGAAGTCACAAACACAAAACAAAACTGTAAAATACTGACACCAAGGAAAAAGTTATTTAGCTCATTGACAGTTCTCCAATGAACCTTTAAAGGGTCCAAAAGAGGAAGAGTCACTTTGAAACATTTAGAACAATCAATTAAATCCCATATCAGATTACACTGACACCAAACAAGAGACCCCTTAACTTTCCTCCAGTGTCCCATCTTTTGCATGTCTTAAATGTAAGAGGGCAGGAGCTTTGACTTAAATGCCCATTTGAAATTTCAGCTATTATATATAATCAGATATTTTAATTATCTAAATGAGATTATTGGGAGAACTCAAAATAACCAAGAGTGTATTTGGTGGCAGTCTCAAAAGCTGTACTTGGTAAGGCACAAATGTTTCTGGGTCACTGACCATGCTCCTTCTCTGAGCTTCAAACTGATCATCACAGTGTCTGTTCATGCATTTGCATGTGGGTGTTTCACATACCTCTCCAGTTAAACAAGCTTCCTGTTAAATTCTTTTTTCACATAAACTTATCCCTATCTGTAGTTTCTTCAGTTATTGACTTCAACTATCCTTAATTTCTATATTGAGATCAGTGTTCCCAAGAGCCAACTCAAGCACCAAGCGGTACTCTGCCCTATATTTTCCATCCTTAACTGTCACCGTGCTGTGTTTCAGTCCTTGTTATTGCTCCCTTGAACTACTAGACTAGTTTATTCCTCTGCCTTTGGTCTGAATCTCAAATCAACTACTGACATAGGAGCCCTTTCATTGAGTATATCTACTACAATAAGAAGCTTGAAGTTACTAAATTCTTTGGTGGATTTTCATCCCCATAAGAATTATATTTGAGTTCTTCATAATGAAAAAATTTTATCTTGAGGTATTTATTATTTCAAGTTGCATGTCCCAGCTATATTTGTATGCCTAATATAACTTTGTTTTTACAATTACAAATTGAGAAGTTTGGTGGTTTGTTGATTTCTCATCAATCAACAGCATACCATCAAGCTCTTCTTACTATCCAAATCAGATTAGGAATCTTCTGCTGAAGCCAACTCTGATCCTTTTTCATATACACTGAAGTTATCTCTCTTATGCAGGATATAATGACATTCTGTCTGTTTTGTATATGCAACATTATAACGCAACTTCCAATGTGTCTGTTTTCCATGAGACAATATTGAGTAAAGGAAGTTAGAGTACTTACTTTATTCATCTATATAGCTTCAAAGCCTAGACCTAAATGAAGTATTTAGCACGTGATGGACACACACATAAGATTTTTTTAGAAAGAGAAAGAAAAGAATCAAATATTGTATAAACCATCTTTCATCGTTTTATTTGACCACACAAATAAATTATGGAATAGATGCTTACTATTTCTGTTTTATAAATGTGGAGTTAACCTTACATTGTGTAAAACAACAAATTAAGCGAGTCAGGGATATACACTATATATTCATGAGCCAGGATTCATAGTTAGCCCACCAAACCACATTTGCATCCTTAGATGCTAGATCCATATATATATATATATGTATATATATATATATATGAAATAAAAATTGAGTATCTAATAATATTAATAAGAGTTTCTTAGGCTCTGAAACATTAAAGAGGGGAAAATGAAATCAAATGTAGGAGAAATAAAAGAGGGCCACGATGTTTCTGAGAAGAGAGAGAGGGCTGTGGTACTTTTGAGAACTCAGATGTTTTAAGTGTCTTGTCTATTCTAGTGCATCCTGTTATAAAGTAGAGCATTTGATAAGCCACCCATAATTGCACTGGTTTATCCAAAGCAATCTTCAGTGCTAGCTCTGCAATTCCCTGCCCAACACACCACTGTTTCTCTAGCTGAATCAGCCTGTCTTCCCAGGAAGCCAGCGTGGTTCAGGCATGACAGGTAAACTGTTCTTTAGGTTTTTCACACACTCATCTGTAGCACTATCTCATTCAGAAGAGATCTGATCCTCTTAATGGAAGCCTCAGAAATCCTTTTCTCTACTTTTGTCTGGATGATACTTGAGAAAGCAATCTATACTTTTCTCTGTGTGCGTCATTTCCCTTTTTCTTTTTCTCTCCCATTGAAGCAAGAGGCAAGCTCTGGGCTTTGTCTAGGCAAAAGTGGGGAGGAAGAAAGATTGTAGGACAGAGGCAAAAGAGGCATAGAAAGAGTGGGAAGTTAACCCAGCTGCTGGCTTCTTCTCATCCCCTAGCTGGGATCTTGGGGACAGAAAGGTCCTGAGAGTTGTTTTCCATTACATTCTAGAATGGAGAGAGCTCCTTGGGGCTTCTAAACAGATTAGGTCAGAGGAAGCTGGTTTAAGCTCCTTTGGTACCTGTCACAGCAGGAAGCATCAGCAACCTCCTAGAGAGGCCCTAAAGGATGCAGCAGGATCAGAACTAGAGGCTTCCTCTCATGGTCAGGTCATGCTGTAGGACCAATGGCTGAACATATATGGCTGGCCTATATTCATGCTTGGTAGCAAGATGCAAGCATTGAGTCACTTTAAGGGCACAACAACTAAGAATGGGTTTTCCATCTAGTAAAGGACACAGAAGCAGGACTGAAGATATGTTAGTAAAGTTCAAGACTATGGTGTTTATTGTAGGTTAATCAATAGTAATAACATATAATGGGATTACACCCAATACATGATTGATAATAATATTCAAAGATGCTCATAACATGTGTGAAGAACTTTAGAACTCTGCAGGACACTA
This sequence comes from Cricetiscus sungorus, assembly GCA_030556225.1. Classification (NCBI taxonomy): domain Eukaryota; kingdom Metazoa; phylum Chordata; class Mammalia; order Rodentia; family Cricetidae; genus Cricetiscus; species Cricetiscus sungorus. Next base: position 102,274,733 of record JANBXA010000734.1, on the reverse strand, counting down.
TACTGTAAGAAAAATATGAACAGTGCTGAGCAGAGGCTTATGTGCTGACAGTAAAAGGGGCAACCTGCCCATTTCTGTATCTGCATCTTTTCTCTCTGATTTTCCTCCATGTTGCTTACTTTAACAAAATGACAAAAAACATACTATGGAAGGCGATTGCTGGGTTTCTGGCTTGTTGCTTGCCCTCCAAGCAAGTAGCTCTGCTTGTATGTCTCTTGTATTTAGCCATTTCAGAACTGAATTTCTACAACTTGGTGGGCCAGATGAACCTCCTTGTGCTAAAAAGCCCATTAAATAAGATGGGAGATGCTTGTCCTCTATGTACTTTGTATTGAATCATTTCAGAGTAGTTGCTACTCATTCTGTGCAAACATATACACTACACTCTGCCCAAGCAGCTTACTTGAGGCTGCTCAGCTCTGTGTGTACTGCAGACAATATGCCTGAAGTCTCAAAGTGCACAATATCAAATTAGCGAGGAACAGACAATAATGAGAATTAAACATTTCAGTTCCATGTCTTTACCAGCCCTTCACTTCAAACCCCAGTTGAAGCCAACTGGCCCCTGAAAACAATTCTTTCGGTCTTAAGAAAAGTCAGTCAATTTCTATGCCTTTTAAATATCACCACCATCACCACCACCACCACCACCACCACCAACAACAACAACAACAAATAAGAACAAAGAGAACCACCACAGGTACATCACAATCCCTTATTCCACTCATACTTGACACACGATGCACCAGCCTCTGTCGTGTAAATGCCAACATGTATCATTCAATTATAAAGCCTGCCCTGAAGCCAGGTGGTAGTGGCACATACCTATAATTTTAGCACCCAGGAGGCAGAGGCAGAGGCAGGTGAATCTCTGTGAGTTCAAAGCCAGCCTGGTCTACAAAGCTACACAGAGAAACCCTGTCTTGAAAAACAAACAAACACAAAAATTAATAATAATAACCATTTGATTCTAGTCCTTGATCCAAGGCACTTCAGAGTACCCACACAAAAAAGGCCATGTAAACAGCAGTGCAGTACACCTTAAAATAACTTGACTCACACAAATCTTGACCTCGACTTAAAGAAAAAATAAGATCCACTGTTGCCACAGCTAAAAGACATTGAATCTTGAAGAGTCACAAGAAACCACTTCTCTTATTTTATACAGAAGAATAGGCTACATAGCATGGAATATAAAAACCTCATGGAAATTTCATACTGTAAAACCAGCATGTTCCTTGGGTATGTATCAAGTCAGGGTTTTCATGAGTGATCAGGAGGGGATGTAATAGTCATTTCTGAATAGGCAGTTTTAATATCCCATATCCCTAATGGACTGGACTATTTGTAGCACCATGGAAAATGCATTAGAAACCACAAAGGTACAAATTCCAGTCAACCTTTTCATGAGGTTCACTTTGTCTACAGTAACAAAGAGTAGTGACCATAATTTTTTAAATTGTTGACTAGTTAGTTTTAACTAGCAAGAAAAACTCTGCATTATCTTAATAAAACCACTGTACACACTAGGATCAATTGAATTATTTTTTCATGGGGTTGTATAAATGGGTATTGCTTTGGTATGTAACTATTGTAGCTTTATGATAGATTTCCTTGAGTAGAAAAATACTTTAAATTATGACACTCTGGAGAACGGGTATGAGGATCTTCTGAGTACAGTCCCAGTACATTTCAGTGAATATGGAGGTAAATAATAGAAATGTTGATGTCCTGCATATGGCAGGATGGGATTTTTTTTCATTAAATAATACTGAGATTTTAAATTAAAAAAGAGAAACCTGCCCTGAAATCTAAATCTTGCCATTCCTGTTTATCTATAAGTGAACTTCACTTGAGAAAATAATGTCCCATTAGAAAGAGCTGGGTTTGGACTTAAATCTTCCAGACTCCAAAATTTCTCTGCTCTATACTCTTTTCTGTATTGTTCTCTATCTGTCTCCTCATCAGCATGGGACAACAACCAATACTGAAGGTATGCTAAATACTCTTGTGATTTCTAGGGCCTCTTGAAGGTCACCCCAATCTTATTAGAATATTAATAAGATCAAATCACTGCATTGTTTAAGAAAAACCCATCACAAAAACCCAATAGGTGGAAGACAAGTTCTATTGCTGAAAATGCCATGCACTACAGATACAGGACCCAGAGACACCTGAGCTGGAATTGATTTGAAGGCCTCTTCCTTGAGGATTAGCTATGATGGTACCAGAA